>OY284491.1:1303423-2503423 GCA_958336395.1 Ctenicera cuprea
ATTATTAGAATGTGTAATGTATATAGTAAATCCGGATTTCTTCAAATCTAGAAAGCGCATCTATAGAATCTTTATAGAATTTCCAAAATTTCTAGAATTTGCAAAAATTTTCAAAATTTTTAAATATTTTTAGTTTTGAAAAATTCCTATTAACTTTTTGAAATTTTCAAAATTTTTAAATCGTCAAAATATTTAAAAAAATTAAAAATCGTACAGAAAAAATTTTTTTTAGTTTATTTCTATCTATAACCTACCCGAAGGTGTCGATGACTTTCACTCCGGGTAGGCACTTCGCGTGTGTAGTAGGAAGTAGTGGGGCCTTAAACAAATGTTATATTTAAAAATATAATTGTCATATTTTCTAGTTTACATAATTTGCAAAAATTAAAAACATTCTTTATTGCAAGAATTTCAATAAACGCGGAGAAGATCTCGTGACGGTTGCCCTATTTTTAAATGCTGTTCTGTTCATGTTAAAATTAAGTACTTCAAAACACTTAAAACTGTTATGGAATTTGTTGATTCAAAAAATTAAAACTTTGTATTTTTGGTTCTTTATTTCGTAATTAACAGTAACTGTTGGACTTTTAACTACATAACATTTGAAGTCTTATAAGCGTTCTAAACAAGATGCTTAAAGAACGATAGAAGCGCTTTTAACGTTAAATAATTGCATATTTTGTCAAAAAGCCTTCGAATCCCCTGCAGTATTGATTAAACGACTGGTGGCGTTTCAAACATCTCTGAAAAAATTCTCTCGGGGTTTGGTCTATGTAACGTGTTTGACAGTTCTTGTACTGAATTTTTGTGAATTCTTCATTCTGCATTCTTGACAAAAAATCTTAGTTTCCACTGCATACGTATGTCTGTGTATTGAAAATTGTACCAGATTGGAAGCGCAAGAGAAGAATACTGTTATCATTTTTTAATTAGGCCAATCTTTTATTTTTATTTGCCGTTGCAGCATAAAATCGATGCTGCAGCACGTGTACCCGTTATTTTTGTTACGTTTAACGAATTCCTTAAACACCCGGTATGTCGTTTACTGTGTGCATTAAAACGTGAACGTCGTAAGGAAGCGTTTTGTCGTTTCCATTCGAAACGGAAACTTTTCCTCAACTTTATTGCTTTCGCGTTTTTGCCTCAACTCAAGTTACAATTTGTAATTTTCCTTTTTAGAGTTAAAATTTCCCCTTGCGTTAACGCAAATTGTTTAATTATTGCATTCCATTGCATGTGACGACACCCTTGCGACCGCAAACCATATTTGAATAGTTCTATGGGTTAAAGATGGAGCTTTTGCTGTTTATTTGAGCTTTGCAGGGTAGCCATGATCGATACAATCCCAACAGTTATGCGCCTGCGTTTTGTGTTTTCTCTTTCTCCTGCATCCTTTCCCTCCGATAATATCCTTCTCCATTTCCTATTTTTTCCTCCCTCTTTGAACTTCTACCCTCACGCTTGTCAAAGACTAGATGCGGTCCTCATCCATACTTTACAATCACGATATGTACACGATCCAATTCTCCCGAGTTAATAATAGACGCTAGATCGTCTCGCTTTATTTTATTCAATAATAGCGCGCAGGATGGAAAAGGACAAAACTAGTTTTCTAACCGTAAAGCTGCAGAAACAGGAAGTTATGAGCTTTTTGTACCAGCGCCGTGCTATGTCTCTCCTTGCTCCACCTGTTATTTCCGCTTGAAAAGAAACAAAGACCAAAACTGAACGTGCGAAAGGGTTAAATGTATGCATGTATGAGCAATTTTATGAAAGAACTCGCCTATTTGGTTAAACTCGTGAACTGCTCGTCCCTAATTTCAATGCTTTCAACAAACGGTATATGCTTCTTATCTGCAAATCATACATCATGCAACCTTATTGATGACGTCAACTGACAGAGGGAGAACTGATATCAATGGTTTATTAATTAATTCCTTAATGCATACATAATAAGATGTTTTTGCGGAAAGTGTGTACATTTAGCAATTTCGCTTTGACGTTACCATGCCATCATTAATTAATGTTTCGATTTACATCGAAAAGGACCCTTTTGCTGATTATGCTTAACAATAATTTGTCAGCATATAATTTATACTTCAAATAAATGTCAAAGTCGCTGATTTATAAGCAAGTTAAACCATGTTTTCCCTAAATCGGTTTATAACTTTTAATTGCTTTTGCAGTTTATTTTTTCCAGTTAATTTACATAACCTGGACGGGGTAAATACAAGTTTTCCAAAATGGTGTTAGTTTTTTGGTCAGTTTGAATTCAAATACATTTTTGATATAAAACCACCACCGATAACACTTTTCATTGTCGCCTCAGGGGTGAAAGATTTCATTACTTCGCTACCCTTTCGTGTGTGCTTCACATTGTGGCTTTTCACTGAAAGAAACTGTGATCGGAATTTTAAGGTTATTGAAAATTCTTTAAAGGAAACGACTAAACCTTTGATAGTTTTGGTGTGTTGTTGCAAGGTGTTTCTATCACAATAAGCTGTTTCAAAAGTATTGTTAGATGGGGACAATTCTTTAGGAAAGCTTATTAACTTTCTCATTTTAGACTCAAGCGAAGGTAACGAATTGTAGTGGCGAGCATTCACTTACCACCCAACCAGTCCTCGGTTCAAATCCATGGTAGCCGACGCACGCCATATTCGATATATGTATACCATGAAACATTTTGAAGTTGAGGTTTATGTTTTGGTTTTTGAAAGTTACGAACAGAAAACAGAAACATAAAATCTACCTACCCCTTATTATGTATGTAATATTAGATGGGTCAGCAATTTTAGTTGCCAAATTAATATCACTAATCGTACCTGTAAAAAATATACGAATCAAACTTTGCAGTTTATGACAATTCAGTGACGGCTATTCAGGTGAAGTATGTGAAGTGCCACTTCACCTAATAACACCTGGTTTATATTTGATTGTGGTAACACTTACAATACTTCGAGCTAGCGTAACGTAACCTTCTATAGTTACAAGCGCTACCATATTCTGTTATTCTACAATGGGCGATGTGAAGAGTTGCGCGATTCACTCGCTAGAACTTCAGTTCGGGTCGACGCGTGGTAGGGAATTGTACAAAAATAACTGTTACATCACTTTCTTTAAAAACTCACTTGATCACCGACAAGTTAGGAGCTCCAAAGAACGAAAGGATCGATTTGATATACAAAAAGCTGTCTGGCAACCGCCATAAAACCTTCCTCGTATACAACTACTGCGTTCTTTTCTATTTTTCGTTTCAAGATTTTACATTACTTTCAGAATAATAAAAATTTAGAAAATTTTGATAATATTGGAATAATTGAACATTTTTAATATGAAATTTCGAAAGCATCATACAAAAAAAAATCAATGTTTACTCGTTTAAATATAAAATTTTTTTAGTGAACTTTCAGGTAAACTGTTCAGGTAAACAAGCAAAGAGAAACCCCAGAACGTATGTCCCATAAACGTCGTTTCTATTGACACCTTCGTAACGAGTTTGCAGCCAAAGTTAGTACACAAAAAAATGATTGTGGTGGGCATTAGCAAGTGGTACGAACATAGTATAATAGAAATATATAGCGAGCGTAGCTACTTAGCTAGAGGAAGGTATTTTTAATTTGGCGATGATTGTTTTTGGGCGATTACTTTATTCATGTACATTAGAGCCGGTCAAAATGCAGCGTTAACCTACCTACATGAAAATTAGACGATACAATCGATAAAATTGTGTGTAGGTTATTTACCGTTATTTACCTTAACCACGCCTAGTTACGCCTTAGTTACTTCATGGTTACGCCAATAAAGCCGTCGTTGTTTTAATTTTGCATTAAAAAAATAATCTTGTTGAATACCACTCAAGCTTTTAAATTTTTCTCGGTTAATTAACTCAAATTTTCTGCAGATTTAAATCTTGGATATTTGCAAGTAAAAAGTCTCTAGAGCTACGCTCCGTCAAGTATTTATTGTTTGCCAAATTTCCAACAAATTATCCTGGGCACTGCACCTATTTTCAGAACCACGAGCCGCCGTTGCTTTATGTAATAGAACGTTATAGTTAAATCAAAGATTGTATCTTTATTTTAGATTTACAAAAAATGGCTAAATTATAAAACTGAAAGCTCAAGGTCAAAACAAATTGATGACATTTTTCATTACTTTATCGACTTAATTATTTAGCATGGAAGTTAGCAGTAGTCACGCAATGTATGGCATCATAACGAACTAATTACCTATCTATCAACGTCAAGAACCGTCCACAATGTAAACAACCAACTATTCTCCCAGATTTTCCAGAACACTTTATTTGTACGAATCCCAGCGATACTTTAGATTTAATTACGGGATTTTCAAATTTACCCGATTGAAGTATAATGAAGCTAAGAAAACGGCCCTGGGGTTTGCGGAGCCGTTTTCAGGAGGAAGTGTATTTGCAAAATAATTTAATTATCTTAGCGCCCGCCGGAACATGCGCTACTGACTAATAGCAGCTAAGGAGCACGCTTCAGTGTACCGGAAATAAGTCGACTCAGAAGCCACAGGGCACGCTGTTCTTTGATGGAAGAAAATACACAAACCGCAACCACAACGTCACTGCACTAGATGCAACGAAACTTCTTGTCTCTCTTAGTTCTCGAGTTTGCAAAGAAAACTAAACACGAGTATCTTGTTGCTTTTAGTAGCTAAAAGGTCTGAACTAATTTCCAGGAAAGGAAATTGTTCTTGGAATTTACACAAGTACAATCTTGGAAAGCGTTTACTTTGTGTTCAGCAATTTAAGAGAGAAGACTTTTTTTATTGCTTGAATAGAGATGAAGTGTTTCAAATACAACTGTTAGTCATTCTTTTGTTTGAAATTTATTAAAAGTACAATTTGCATTTTAGTCGAATGATTACCAACAACACCCGTCGACTGCGCCCCATGGTTGTTTTATAAATTTCTTTTAAAAAACAATAAACACGCCGTAGCGAGATGTTAGACATGTTCTTCAGGCACCTAGCAGTATTGTATTTTTTCATATATGCAGTAATTATAGAAGAATCTCAGAACTGAAGTATGGGTAACTACTACCAAATCATGTGAATGTTTATTTTTGGAAGGAAACCCACGGTACCCAGCGAGAAGGACATCAGACATAGGTCGAGGTGACTTTTCGCCAGACCCAGCGGAAGTTATCATTCATATGCATTTGTGCCGGTGTTGTATAAGATTGACGTTTATGAAAACTCTTGTGGAATGTTGCTAAATCTAACCGTTTTGAAAATATTTCAATCATCAAAATCAAATAGCCATGAAGGTCTGAGTGTGTCCTTAAAATGCTTGGTACCGTGTGTTTTTACAAAAATAAATTTATCTTGAAAACCGTGATTTAGCGACATGAAACAACAGTACCTTTTACTTGTACTTTTGTAAAGAGATGTTATAGGTCAAATACTAGAAAACCTTGAGTGTGTAGAGATATGTGGAGCACCCCACGTGAATCAAATATTAATATCTTAATTTATGGCGGAGGTTGTAACTCCGTATGAAAGCGTTTTCAAATTCATGCTTATACGAACATTTCACAATGTTGTTTTAAAAGACATCTATTATCAAAGTATGTACCTACTATTATTTTGGAAACACCCTGTATTTGAAAACTGTTTAACTAAAAAATTTAACCCTAATTGTATGTCCATAAAATTTCAAAAAAGGAAGATTGTTTTATGAGAAAAGTTTAAGAAACACTGTCCTAGAGCAGTCAAATAAGAACTTGTAATGCACATAAGTCAGTTTGCGTAGCTAAATAATTACTAATATTCAAATACTAGGCTTCTTATAATTCGTTTTTTGATGGAGGGAAGGTTTATAATCGTATTTCATAAGAAATTGCCAAACTGTAGAAATTCGTTTTAATAACATTGATTTTAATTTTTTTGCTTTGAAAAAGAAACCTGTTTGAGCTTTAGAATATTTCACTTCAAAAGCATAATTTTTATATTCAAACCTTGTACCAAGGACATTTACATATTATTCTTTATTAGTGTTGCCTGTGTCTTCCTATTTTTGGTTATATAATTCTTTGTGGTAGTCTTTCCATCTGTCTAGCACTTTTTTTCTCCCAAAGAATATTTCCAACTCGGCCTTCTATTTTTAAGTTCTGGGGTTTTAAGTGTTGTTGTTGTCTTCTAATCTTTGTCCCATGAATTTATTTTTCCACTTCTGGTGTTCAATCATTTTAAGCGAGCTTTTTTCCAAAAATGAAAAAAGTTTGTTTATCTATGAAACATTTCGGTTTCTAACTGCAGTGCAACACACAGTCGCCCGTGGCAGTGGGAGGAATAGTGAATGGTCTTGTCAATGTTGACTTTAAAATGTTGATGCAAAAATACTTTGCAAAATACGATTATTAAAAATGTTTGTTGAAGTATGGGAAGGTCTAAGCTAAATACTTTGTTTATTTTTGTTTTGATGGATCTGTGAGACATTTCCACTGTTCTTATTTAATCTCAATCGGGTAGTTTAATTTTCAACAAACAAACGCACCCATCACCAGTCAGCAATTTTTCAAAAAATCAGTTTAGTGTATTTAATCACCAAAACATGTTTTTCTCGTTGAGATCTCTAAATCAAAAATTCACTGTCAGCTATGGGAAGGTACAAAAAATGTTTAAAGGGTAAAATGGTAGAAATGCAATCTTGCTTTAAAGGACTGACCTATTTCTTCCAAACATAATAGAACAAAAACATGTATGTCGGAAATGTAATATCTTACCTCTAAATGAGCTATTATATCTTACAAATGACTTCCTGATGGCCGTCTATAATGTCCATTCGCAATATAGAAATAGAAAAACAACTCTTTATTTGAGCATGTATTTTATTCTAAAAGGAAGTTTTCTATTACACTCACAATATTCACTTTAGACCATTAGCATATTTCACATGAAATAAAAACTGATATAATTCAGCTTAACTTAACAATAACTTATATTGATGATGATGGAACATCCAGGCTATTGTGATAAATTTGCATCATTAATCAATCAGAAATCAATTACTGTTTATTACCTCATTTTTCTTAAAAATTGTTATAATTATTAAAAAACATTGATTTTTGATACCAAACCTGAAATATTTTCAATTTAAATATTGCTTGCTTTTAGAACAAATAATTTATATTTGATTCGTTGCAAAAGCATTGATTTTGCATGTTGAAAACACGTAACACATAGCAAGGACGTTGATATTTATAGGCTGTCAGACCGAGATATGACAGAAGTGACATTTGGTGTCACAGCAAATATGCAAAACCGAGAACCTCATGAAAGCACACGCCATGAGCTCATCTTACCGCGCTAATATTTTTGGATAGGAATTAAAATTGGCACAATAATTTTGATATTTCCCTGATTTACTATTCAGGAGAAGGCGAAGGGATAAGGGATTTCCACATAAAATTCAGAACACGTATTTCTAATTCAGTTTGGCAAAGCTTTGCACAGCTGCGCACATACTATCGAATAATATACTAGCTACGATCTTCAGAAAATAGTCAACGTACTCAGAGGTGGCAGGAATATATAACCGAGGAGAACTTCAAAAGAAATGATTTATTATTATAATGCCGAAAACCATGAAATAAAGATACATCTAAACTAGTTTTATTGATGTAATTGATGAATTTATTCAGCTGTTCCGTGACTTATGTCTTCCGTTCGAACTAGAAACTAAGCCACTAAGTAAAAGTTTGGAACGGTTGGAAAGTTGGAACTTAATTTTAGAAAAATAATTATAATTGGAAAGCCCAGAAAGTGGTACTATTAACGACACGAAATCGAAGCGAATTTATCGAATTTCAGCTCCCATTAAAATTTAAATGGTTCGCACCAGTCGCAATTTGTATTCAAAATAAACAAGAGCGGAAATCTGGTTGGTTTTACGATAAATAACGTTTTAGCACCTCTATAAAAACGACTTATAATAACGCCATTAGCGCCGTAAAAATAAAATGGCAACAGCAAAAATGCGAAAGCGTATATTCGCAATTAATTCCACTTTATCTGTGTTTTCTCGCGGGGTGAAATAATAAGGATTAGGTTTGATTGAACGACTTTACTTAACCCTAGGTGTACCCTAGGTCATATATTTTTTATTACCCATCTATAAATATCTCAATCATAAATGATTGCTGTTATTACGGTTTAACTGAGTTTTTAATTGAAAATTTGCTGAGGGACTTCGGAAAGGTTAACTTAGTTTAGTGATTAGATAATTAATGACACACTAAACACCCTTTTCATCTTCCACAATAGCATGGCATGCGAGAGTAAAAACAGGGTAACGTTTTTGTACGTGTGTAACATTATTTAAGCTTTATTTCTATGTGTCCTACAAAACGAGTTAATTTACTTATTAAAGCAACTATAATACACCTGTTAGTTGAAGAAATTTAAGTGAAATTTGCTATATTATTTTAAATAAGAAATTGTAATTACGAAGTGAAAGTAATAAAAAAAAGTGAGCCTGTTAAGTTTGTAAAAATTAACAACATTTTAAAATTTGATTAACATTTAAAAAATTGGCCGCTGCTTTTCTAGAAATACTGCAAATTCCTCTAATATATAAGATTGTTAGAAGGTGAAAGTAACGTAGTTACTAACAAACTTCTCAGTAAAAATTTTAAACGTTTATTAGAACTGGACGGTCACACAAAACTGCGGAAAATATATGTATACAACAAAACACAAAGAATAACAAGCTGCAAGCGTAGTAGTCGAGCGTGGTCAGATATTTCTCCAAGAAAAGATATCCTAATACAAGACGGTCTGTTTGCTTGTCGTTGAAAGTTAATTCTTGTTCTACACCAACGGACTCGACATTAATTTAGTTAGCGTTATACGACGCTGCTGCCGCCTTACGGTGGTCCGGTCGGACTGCTGCTGCTTAGCCGGATGACTGCGCAACCCGTATAGGTGGGGCTAGACTATTCCTTCGGCGGGCGTCTCTTTTCCCAAGGGTCTAAACTGCTGTTGGTAGCGAGTCCTCTGCGTGTCCCTTAAAAGTAATGATAGCTAAAGTGTGGTACTTTCCCATAAATACCTAAGGTGCGTCTGGGGCAGCGACTTGGAAGCTTGGTAGAGTATGATGTAAGGACTTTTTCGTCGTGGGGCAAATTTGGCTCTTGCTGCGTTGCTCAGGGTGTGCAAGGTCTCCAGGTTTGATGTATAGCACGTCCCGTCTTCGTTGGTCGGCCTGGTCTTTTCCGCAATCTTGGTATGTTCCTGCTTTTCCTGGGCCTGGCGGGTGGTGTCTGTTGTCCGTAGTAGATCGTTCATCTAAGGTAAAGAATCTGCAGTAATCTACGCATATCCTAACCTCGTTGTTAGGTTTCGGCACCATGACGACGGGAGCGGCCCATGACGAATTCCCGATGTTCCAGCATTTTGTTCAATTCTTTTTTCAAGGTTTGCTGTTTGGGTGCGGGTAAACGGCATGAGGAGCCGATCCTGTAAGATGGGTGCAGTGTGTTCTCCCTGGCGCGAAGACGTCTTTATACTCCTGGAATAGCTGGAGTAGGTTTGCTTTCTCGACTTGGGTGAGAATCTCCTCCTCGTCTGGGCGTAGCTGAAGGTTTTCTATTTCTACCATACCTGTTTACACCCGTGGAGCCTTCTTTCGTGGCGAGTGTGGAAATATGGAGAGTGACGGGAGCTCTGAATATCCCATTGGCGGATAAATGTCGGAGATGGCAGCGAAGACGGCGGCGTACGGCTTTTTCGTGGTTTGAGGGTTCGGCTTTCCGTCTCGGTGTCGGCGTACAGCTGGGCTATTCGAACGGGAAAGGCCCGTCGATCACTTGGGAGCGGCCACGAAAAGAATATTTAAGAAAGAAGTACCGTGATTCGTTCTACTTACCGAAGTTGAGCGTGTTAGCAGCATTATAAATAAAATGCTCCTGCAAATACAAACTACGAGTATAATAATATTTTCAAAGTAAGGAAAATCCCAGATAAAGTGCTTCGTCCACTTTTTATAATTAAAACTGCTTAAATTCTCAACGAAAACCAAAAATTTATGTTGCAAACTTCCAGCGAGGTCATAAATCAAAATTTGCAAGTCTTGGTAAGAGAGATTTCCTCTTCACATTTAAAATTTTATGTTTGCAACATTTGTATCTTGCATTGTTTTTGAAATTTGTATATTGTTTCAATTTTAGATAATTTTGACGCATATATTCTAACTAGGTGTATAAAATACGGCAGCTAACTGAAATAAATTCAAAAGATTTCAAATAAATTTTTTTTTCGAGTGTAGTAAGAAGGTATTTTTTTGCAGATTGTGTTACAAAATAGTTACTGTTTAAGTATAGTAGTATAAGAAATGGTTTGTCTTTACTATAATTTTATTTAGAATTTCTAAAAGAAAACACGACGTTTTTTTTAAAGTGATATAACTAGTAATCTTTATTTCTAAAAATTAACTTTGGTTGATTGTTCAAGAATGCAAAGCGTGAGTGGAATTATCGTAAATTAACTAGCATGGTCACACGCTCAATTGAAGTTTATCACAGGATAAACGTGGCCAGTTGTTAAATAATTTGTAATGCCTATTTTACACACGATTACATAAGATTAATTTTAATTATTTCTGATTTCATTCAAAAACTATTGCAATTATTCGCACCTTGTACCGCAGCTACAAATCTTGTTACTTGTGATTTTTTCATTAATTAAATATTACTTGCGATAAAATTGATTTGATTGGTTGGTGGCACAAAAATTGAGCAGTCTGGTTAGCTAATAACTAGAAAGTGAACTGTAAAATGTCTTGTATTTTTATTTTTGCGTAAAATTAACTTAAATAATTAATTTATATTAAATTTTGCTCTGGAAATTCCCAGTGCTAATAAATTATTACATCATCAATAGAATTTTAACTGCTGATGCATTGTGTTTTATAGAATCAAAAAAGTTAGCTGTGCGACTGGTGTTTGCTATTGCTGACGTCTATAAACTAGTTACAGTTACGAGTAATTAAAGCCACACTTTGTTGTCCTTGATTAATAATAAGAAAGATGTCAAGCAATATGTTTAGATTTGAACAATCCTACAAAACAAAAAACCGGACTTATTTGTTAATTATGTTACATTTAAATAAATTCTGTAAGAAAAGTCAGTTCGATTTTAAGTAATTTAATGTAATAATATTAAATCCTGAAATGTAACAGCTTTAGGCAGCACATATTTCCAAGTTCAAGACCTTGTTGTATAGTAACAAGGAAATGTACAAAATTATGACCTTCATTTCCGTTAAAACAACATTCATGTATTTTGGACCCGTATGTACCCAAGGGTAATTTCAGGTTTCAGTAAACTTTGATATTAATTTTGTGAGCAATGAAGACCCTAAATAGGAAGCCGTACCTGCCCTTTGTAGAAGCATTAATTAGTAGGCAATAGGCATATCTACAATAAAGGCAAGAGAATCGCTTATTTATTTTTCATTTTGGTAGTAAAATTGGGATAAAAGAAAATCAGAAATCAAACATTAGTCAACTCACAAAAAAAGGAAAGAAGAGGAGTAGTTTCCTAAAGATACTACATCTAAGAAAACAAGCTAAGCACAGAAAAATTGAAAGTTCTTAACACCCTTTCACTGCCAACATCGTGGCAAATCGCTTAGATTTCTATAGGAATACAATTGCAGTTAAAAGCCGAAAATGTTATGTCCTAAATAAATCTTTTTTAGGCAGGTATTGTGATCGTCATGTAGGATTTGGAGCAAATAATGTGATCATTCGCAAAGTGTTTTTCGTTTTGGGCTTACTAGTCGATATACAAGTTATGCCTAAAAGGAAAGTACTGTTATGGCAAACATTGTCAGCCTGAACATTTTTTAAAATAAATAGATTTTGGGGTCCTTTCCGAATCAGTTTTAAAAATGTGAAACATTTTCAAAATTGCTGGAAAAGGGTTGTAGCTGCGGTACAGTATGGGACACGTTACAATATTCTTCGATAAAAATAGGATATAATTAAAATACATCGTATGTAATCGTGTGTAAAATAGGCATTACAAATTTAACAACTGGTCGCGTATTTCCTGTGATAAACTTGAGTTCAGCTCAGCGTGTAGCTATGCTAGTTAATTTATGATAATTCCACTCATGTTTCGCATTCCTGAACAATTAACTAAGGTTTATTTTTATAAATCCAAATTACTAGTTATATTACTTGTGAAAAATTGTTAAGTTCTCTTTTACTAAATTTCTAAAAAAAGTATAGAAAATCAATCAATTTTTTTTTGTTTTTATAATTTCGTCGCACATATCTTGATCCCTTGGTCATTACATTACTGTTGGGCGTATTTCACATAATTATAGATGGGAGTTTTCAGGATGTTAATGGCATGTTGGACTTACATCACAAAACAAATTGAAATGAAACAGCTCATTTCGAACTATCTTGTTACCATCAACACTGGAAGGTATAATTTAACAAAGATAATACACCGCGCGTGCTTGTAACCACCTGTACAGTATATTATTTGCTGGATGTGTGGGATTACAGACCTTTAGTGTGGGGAATTGAACTATGTTGAATATTCGAGTAATGAATTCACGAGTGTATTGTCTTTGAAGAGATGCCTTTATTAAATTTCATAATTTAGACTGCTGAACACGTATCGTGAGTAGTTTTAAATTTAATTTTCTTGGGTAAATTTGTAATAAAAAATGTTTAAATATTCAGCGTTAGGAATTTACGTGCATTCGACTTTGTTGTTTGATGAAGTTTATAATCAGTAGTGAACGTTAGGAGTTATTTCAGTAGATAACCCCGTTTTCCTCGTTTTGAGAAAGCAATCTTTCTTACTAACATAAAAGGACCTGACAAGATGACAGTAATTGAGAAGACGACCGCTATTATTAATTCCGCTTATTTTATTGTTGCTCCACCAAAATCTTCTCCTTTTCACGCTACAACATTGCGATCCTGTGGTTCAGTTAACGTTCTAAATAAACCGAGAAAATGTATGAATTTCTTTATTTTCTACGCCAGCCTAAAAATAACGGCTGTTTGAAAAATCGGCTACTTTATTCGGAATTAATAAATAATTGTATAATAAAAGAACGTTTAAACATAAAATATTTTGTTTTCTATAATCAGATACACAATTAAATATTTTTTTCTTAAAGTGGCGTTCTCCAGCGTCGCATCAATACAAAACTGCAGGCTTTTTCGGTAGTTGACAATAATTTTTTTAATTAATTTTAATTAAAATTCACTCCAAGCTATCTCCCGATGGCGGTATAAGGCATCAACGGTCGTGGAGGGCTGCACGTGCACATCCCTTCCATTCTAGAATGCTCCAAACCGAGTAGTTCATTGGACTGAGGTCAGGTAAATATGGTGGCCATGCTTGTGCAGTGATACAATTGGGAAAATGCTCGCTAATCCATTCTTAAGTAAGACGAGCCTTGTGTGCTAGTACTGAACCTTGTTGGAACCTCCACTTTTGAAGTATTCTTCAGCCTACGGAAGTAACCTCTGCTCCAACATTGTTCGATCAGTGGCGTAACAAAGTAGTCGGGGGCTCATAAACTAAAAGTGCTAACATTACAAGTCAACTTTATTAGCAGTTTTGAGGAAAAAACAGTTTATTTGATAATTAAATAAAGTACGCGTTACATTGCTACAAATATTTCAAGAACAAACAATTTTCTGCAATGTTTTCTACGTTAGTTTTTACAATTTTGTGGCTTTTAACTTTTTTAGGGTTATTTCTGTAATATGAAACTTATAATAATAACCCGTTGCTACAAATGACGGATTATAAATAATTACAAAAATGATAAATTATGTAGCTCCGTAAAAGACAAATCAGGCAGTACATTAGTTGTTTTATTTTTATAATCGTTTAAAAAAATCAAATTGAATAGCAAGGGGTGCCGGGTGACACCTCATTTAAAAATTCTTTCAATTCTGCTTCAGATTCTAAAGTTTCAGAAAACAATATTCATCCATAACAAAATGACAAGTAATTAAATATAAACAAGTTTATTCATTAAACTAAGAATTACATCAAAAAAATTTAATCAAGTGTTCGAAATTTTCACCATTGATTTCTGGGCACATGAAAAATCTATTATGAAATTCCTCCCTTACTTTTCCATAAATTGCTGGAGTGATACTTCTGCAAACTTGTGTTATGCGCTGCTTTAGTTTTTTAATTGTTTTTGGGGGGGATTTCAGATATACCCAAGGGAAAAATCTAAGAGATTAAGGCGAGAAGCGTGCCGGCCATTCCACGGGACCTCTCCGACCATTGAGGAAATCAGTAACAGGCCTATTAAAATAAGACAGTGCCCCGTCCTGTTGCAACATAACGCTTTGAAAAGTGTTTCCAGCTACCTGAATTAATACTGCCTTTTCAATGACAGCAAACAGTGCGCAAACAAATGAAACAATAGCCTACTAGAATAACAACCAAAACGATTTTAAATTTAAATATTCCGTTAATTTAAAAACCACCGTTTTGTTCTGGGTGAATATTTGTTTTTGAAACTGTAGGATTAGACGCAGAATTAAAATAAGGTGTCTCTCAACTCCCCTTGCAAATCATTTGTTTTAATGGCGGGTGGGCGTCTGATACAAGTTTTAAAGATGAGCATAAAAGTAGTATTTAACCTCCCATTAGACCACAACAAATTTTATGGCAAAATATCAATCGGTTCAAAAGTTAGCAGAGAGGAGGGTTTCTTTATAAACAGACGGTTTAATTTGTTTTGTAAAAAAATTAATTTGTTTGACGTCAAAAAATAATCAGTTGTTGATGTTTTTCTATAACCAAAATTCATTATTTTCAAAGATTTGCACATTGTTTTTTAAGTCGAAAATATATTTTTGACGTCAAAAATTACATTAAGGTTAATAAATAATTTATTGGCACTAAAAACGTATTTATTGATTTAAAAAAAAACATTTATCAAAGAACGGATTTTTGACGTCATTTACGAAACAATAGTAAGTGTTGTTGCTTACAAGTGCTTGAAATTATTTGCAGGCGCTGGGCGGAATTTGCCAAAAAGAATATAGGTTACGCCACTGATTGTGGCTGGCTTCTCGATGACTATGAGCGGCGCTTTTCCATTGTGTGTGATTCATGACCAAACAAATCACAGGTTGCGGCTTCTGTGAAAAGCTGGCGATTTTTTTTTGTTGCACGGATATTGTTTGTCCAACTCTTGTCGTTTAGGGGATTGTATGCTTATTTCATGGTAAATAACTTCCCGATCAGAAAAAGGGATCGATCGATAGCTGTAACAGCAAAACGTCGCGTCGCGTCGTTTCGGTGCTGTGCATCGCACGAGTCTTATAGCTTGCATTGTACCTGCATTTTTGTAAGCTTTAAACTGAAGGTCCTTAAGAATTCTGTAGACCGACATTTGCGAAATGTGGATTACTTTGACGTGTTTTCTTGTTGACCATTTGAAATTTCTCTCGATTCGTGCATTAATCTTTCTTTCATTGCCCAAAGTGGTAATACTGTTCTTCCGACCTCTTCCAGCCCAATATGCGTTCCTTCCGGTCTCTTGGAAACGTTTAATGTCGCTCTTGTTTGTTGACACAAAAACAATGACGTAGCTAGAGATCTTGGAATTACTTTTTCCTTTCTCAAACAAAGTAATGATGGTGTGTCGAAGAATTTTTATTGTAAGGGTTCATTAATCAAGTGTTCACTTATCTGCATAGCAAACAACGATGACTTAATTATCATATTATTACAACCTGCTTAAAAAACAATTTAATTTTTTCGAATAGAATATGTTTAAATATTAAAACGGCCGTTATTTCTGAACAAAATTGTACATATCAATATTTTAAAATTTCCTTAATTTTCAAAAATTAAAATAAAAGTTTCAACTCGAAATGTTTTTAGTTTTGTGTAATTTTCAGATTTCAGTATTTAAAAAACTACAAACATTTTCAAAATATTTCAAAACCTACTCTTAAGAATATTCAAAATGTTTGAAATAATTAAAAAGTTTATTTATTTTTGCACAAATGTTCTGAATTTGCAAACATTTAAAAGATTTCAAAATTATATTTGTAAAACTTTTTTAAAGTAGTTTCAACCGAAATATTTAAATTTTTTTAGTAATTCATAAATTATGAAAATTTCAATATTTTTCAAATGTTTAAAATGTTCTAAATTTTTTACAATTTTACCGCTTATAAAATTTCTCACAATTTTCGACATTTCAAGTTTTTTCCCAAATATTCAAGTTTTCAGTACTACAATATGTCTAAAATTTTCATAACCCAAAATGTTTATCATTTTTTTACAAATCAGGTGTTTTTAATTTAATAATTGTTTTAAAAATTTTGTAGCAATCACAATTTTACAAAAATTAAAAAAATAATTTCTTAAATTACAAAATATTCGAAATTTTTTCGAGAATTAAAAAAATTCTAAATTTCTACAAAATTGGCAGAATTGTCGAAATAAATTAAAAATTTTCAGAAACTTCCATAAATGCGAGGAAAGTCGCGTGGTGGTTGCCCGACAGCTTTTTCCATAAATATTATTAACAGTTTTCGTTGAACTACCTTGACTTTTCTTTTCCCATTTTTCTCTTGCAGAATTCCATTAATCCCACTTATGCGAAAAGTGGTCCGAGAAGCTGATGGATGATCCGTGTGAATGCAAATTTGGTTTTAACTTGTACACGTTTCACATCTTAATTTTCTCGCTTTTCGGTTTACGTTCCCTTATATTTGATATTTCGCGAGTTGGCTCGTTGCCTACGTTAAGGTAAAAATTAATAAAAATTAAATCAGTAGGAGGATTTATTTGGGATTTTGTAAATATTAAATTGTCAAGCAAGATTTTCTATATACATTTTTGAAGTAAAAAGAACATTTTTATTGGACTTTGGGCTTTGCTTTTGAAACGCTTAGCGAAAAGAAATCCTTTGCGAAATAGCCAAGCAGAAAGTTATTTAATGTGATAGGGCAGAGTTACAAAGAAGCGAAAAAGCTGCATTTCCTTTTGACGTATACGATGCGAAAATTAATATTTGACTGAAATTTTAATGCAAGTGGTTGCATATACCGAGAGAGCTGTTTTTAATTTGTTTTTCGTTTTTAAAACTGTCTACGTTTTTCATTAAAATTTAGCACTTTCTGAAAAAATACGAGTGGCATGTTCGTTGGGAATTTAATTTTTAAAAGCTGTCGAGCTTTCCGCTACTAACATTAAAAGGAATCTAGAATTTGGCAAAATTTTCATATGGTCTATTTTTTCCGAGTTGGTTTATGAATTCTGTTTTGTAATATTATTAAAAAATTTTCTTCGAGAATTTTAAGATTTCAAGACAATAACATACACCTAACGCAATTCGTGGCTCAAGTTATTTAATCTTGACCCGTTCGCTAGGATTGTATGAATTTATTTGCGCCTTGCGTGGATTCGACGTCAAGACTTGTTGCGGTCAACAGATTGCTGATTGAATTTGTCAGAGTATCTTTATTTTATTCCTTTTCCATTTTTATTGGCTTTTGATTTCCTGCAATCAGTAGGCTATAACTCAATCTTGTGTTATTGAGTAGATTTTATTTGCAATCATCACGTATAGCGGAAGCGCTTTACCTAAAATCCTATAAAAGAAACCACGTTTAATGAAAGAAGCAAGCCACCTGGCACAGTTGTTAATAAGACCAATTAAAAGGATTGACTCGCCGCGCCGTACTGTTTGATTTAACATTTAGAATCAAAATGGCGAACAATTCTTAAAATATCTATGTAATGTACGTATATGTATGCGCAGTAACACCGCCAAAAAAAGGAAAATCGGTGTCGGTTCATTCCCCGTGAAGGGGCGAGCCGCTATAGGGGTCCTTCGTACTCCGCACCGGAATCCTAAGCCTCTCTTCAGCCGAGAAAGGATGGGTTGGAGCAAGGAATTTGGATAAAGGAGGATTTCCGTGAGTAGTATTTACATCACGGGCCAGAGGCAAACCATGAAAAAATGTGAGCCAGGACAGTCGGACTCACTATTAATCGTGAGTTATAGCAACCCTGATTACACGTGGTTTATGCTTCAGCGCGCTGGGTCTAACTAGATAATGTATTTTTTTGCGGATAATTTTATAAGCTTTATTTTTTATGAAATACATAATTCCGATACCGCTAATGGTTAGCGAGATATAAGCAAAAAACTAAATCGGGCCGTTATTTTTCTAAGATGGCGGTTCGAGCGCAACAGATTGAGTTCAGGACTTTTAGTATGTTTGTCTGAATCAACATTTTTGCCACGTTTTAAAACTTTATTAGTCATTTCCTTCCAAATTTTCCTATTTCACTGAGCTTTGGAAGGGGTAAAATAATTATATCGTTGACAAAAACTGGTAAATAGAAATTCAAACAACTGCTCTGATTTATACTGGTATATTTGTTGTATTTAATTATACATTTTTGGCGAAATAGCAAAGCTTGCGTAGGTCACCCCCTCTTTGACCCCCTAAAAAAACAATTAATTTAAAAGCAATGTATTATTATACAGACTTTAAAATGTAGAAAAATTAATCTCTACAAGCATAACATATTTTTCAATGTAATTAGCTTTTGAGAAATTTAATAATGTGTTTTAGTATTTAGGTAAAACTAAAACGGTTTACACAATTTAAAGACTAGTAACTCTGGATAGTCACATCTGTAACCGGATTATGCCGCCGTCTTTGTTTGTTTTTCTTTTACTTGTTTCATCTTTTTATTGATTATTAATCAGAAGGTAGTCTTATTATTTGAAATATTATATGCAATTATGTTACGTACATTTAGCGTTGTGAAATAAACAGCCGCCTATTTAAATGTGTGTACGGAGATTATAATAGATAACACAAAGAATGCACCAATACGGTGCCCATCAATTTTTCCAGTTTGAACATGTTTGGAAGGAAAAATGCAGGCAGGCAGAGTTGCCGGGTGATGTTAGAAGGGGCAGCACGTAAAGAGTGCTACCTTTCTAGCAGCAACAAAACCAGACAATTGAACGATTTCTGGCGTGTAATTGCTAATTAGTAAAGTTATTCTCACTAATTAAACGTGATAACATTGTGTGTGCGTGCTAGTGATTTAAATTTGGACAATCAAGTTGCAAATAGTGAAGGTATTACTGAAACTACGGCCTCGAATTTTCCGTGCAATTACTGTGTGTAAAATTAAGGGTTAAATATTGTTATCAAGACCGACAACGGTAGTAATTCGTGAAAATCATCGTACGGACAAGGGACAGTCGAAAATTTCTGCTACAGCGGGCGTTCGGTAGCACCCAATGGAGCAGTTCGCGGGGTAACACTAAGCGCGGCTTGCGCGGTACATAAGGTAGGTACTGAATTTTCTCATTTTCCAATATTTGTCAGTTAAAGTAAATATAAATATGTTTCATTATATCTTAAGAAGCATGTCTCGCTAATTTACTTTAGATGGAACAGGGCAGATAGGATATTTAAACTGGCAACCTTGTTTAATATTTTTCGTCCTGTCTATCAACTTTGATTATAATAATTTTTTATTAGGGGTTTATTTTCACTTTGAAGTATCTCATCAAAGCTCAATTAATTTAACCGTCAATTAAACACTAAACAATCACAAAAGTTAAGCTTCTTGTACAGGATCGAAAGTTTACAGTACTCGAACAGTTACATATTGTTGTTGATAGAAAAGGTGCGCAAGACCGGGGCACCAAAATGTATCGATTATTTGTAAAACACAGACTTGTAGAGCAAACCAAAGTGTTCATGACGTCATTCCTAAAATGCATTTTAGTTGTCACTCAATTAGTTAAAAAGGGTCAGCAGGACATGACAATAAAAAGTCTGAGGTCAGATATTCAACACTTTTCCAGACTATTGTTCGTAAGCGTTCCTCGTAAATTGGACTTAAAAACCTTTTTTAAACACCAAAATTAAATGTGTCCGATACCCATTTCTATTAATGGCAAAGATTTGGTCAATGGTTGTTCTGCTCCTTAATCGTGGGATGGTATTGGGTTCCATGGGGCGGCACTATTGCACATACAAGCCCGTTGCAATCAAAGGTCATTCGAAGAATATCATAGTCTCAATATTAACCCTATTTTCCTTCATAGATGGGCATTTTCTAAAAGCTGAAAGTGAAGTTTTTTTGCAACTAAAAAAATAAACAGGGTTTTTATTTTTAGGGGCGAAAAATTAACGATAACCAATAAAAAGAGTTATTTTTCTCGCGCCAATGGAGTACATTCTAACGGTTTCAACGGCCAAGTGAACAAAAAGGGTGCGAAACTTTGGTGAACATACATGTAGGCGTAGTCAATATGCATTAGGTGAAATTTTAGATTTAATTAATTTTGAATATGTGAAACGGTAACAACTTAACACAGCCAACGCATTAGGAGAAAATAAAGCTTTGGTCAAAATTAACATATAAACCCGTAGTATGTAAATTTTACTACGACAATACGTAGTTTACAGAGATGCTTTAAAAAATGTCTGCCATTTGGGCTCCTAAAGGCTAAATCAAAAAGTACAGCGGCGGGTCAAATTCGTTTAAATTCTTATTAACAACAGTGCCAAATGGCTTGCTTCTATCCTCATAAGCGGTTTTACTCAGCGTACCTCTTCCACTAGTGTGTATGCGCGTTTAAAGTTCGTTCAGTGGACTTAGACGTCAATCGAACGATTGCAAATGAACATATCTTGTTAGTTTTTTATGCAAGATCGGAATTTAGAATATAAGATACACAAAATAGAAGCAAAGGTGGTAAGATGGATGGCAATTGTGCGAATTTAGTTTATACAAGGTTAACGGTATGTTACAACTTACAAAAGGGGCTAAATCTGGAGACCGGAGTGGCCACTGAATGCCACCTGTTTTTGCAATCCGTGTTTGTTTAAACACGTTGTTAAAACATTTCTGACTTTCCTGTTAAATTGTTATTTGCGTTTATAAATATTGCATGCATATATTATTAAATTTAAATTAGGGTATGCTAATTAATTAAATAATGTTAATTTTTTCTTGAATAAAAAACTTGTTCAATTTGGTTCTGATTAATTATTCCTGCTCAAATGCTAATTTATTAAGAGCGCAGCGTTGTAATCCTCCTTATTTAATACTTTAAGATAACTTGTACTTGTATATCTGTTTTTTGCAAACTCTCTATCAAGGACGTGAACCGTAATAAAATAACTTTTCGGTTTTTGGTTCAAATTGTATTACATTTTGGTTACCGTTTGAGGCTACTTCAGATTTTTGTTTCGGGTACGGTTACTGGAGCAATTTCAAATTCTTACAAGGGCGTTATCATTTTTGAATTCTTTATTTAACTTTTCTTAAAGGTAAAAAGTATGGGTGAGTATCAGCGACGTGTTTCGTTTATTTTTCGATTCTCTGAATAATTGTGGGTTGTCCCATTGTCAAATTTGCGTTTCCTCATTATAATTTTCATGTTTAATTTGACGTATAAATAAACTGCTAGGTTTTCGTAAAAATCCTGCTGCATACAGAAAAAAAATTAATTATGTCAATACTAACATTGTCATAAATTGAAAAACACGCACTAAAATGTCAATAAATTCGTTATCTTAGCGTAAGTCTTAATTAAGGCCTTTATTAGCATGAAATGGTTCTAAATATCAACATTAACATTTTATGAGCTTTTAAATAACATTAACTATGTTAAGTTCGTTAATTAAAATATGCAGCTTTTGTTAATTATGTTCCGACATCTCGTATTATTTTCCGAGGAAATTTTTATTACTTGATTTATTATATTTCCAAGAGCAGTTTTTTATGTTTCACAAGACGTTAATTACTTTGAAGTACTTGATGATACTTGATTGGGTTTGCAAAACGTTTCAATATATTTTTTTGTTACATAATTTATTTTTATTATATTAGTGTATTAAATAAACTTCTTTATTATGTTTATGTACCGGGTGTTGCATTACTTTTTGTACTAGCTTAAGGAGCACATTCCGGACGTCGATTTAAGTAGATCGTGTTTAATAAATTTCAGTCTGGAACCGCTTTTTACGGAGTTACAAGATGTTCGCCAAGAGGAAACTGCCAAATCACCCTTTAAATAATACCTCTGCCAAAATTTGAGATATGTGCTTGTGTATTTTACTATTGATCCATAGATTTAAGGGGCGCTGTGTTTGTTAAGAGGCCCATTAAGCACAAGGATGTCCATACGACATCCCACGGAAATCCTTCATGGATGTTCTGAATGTCTATAGGATAACTATTTTAGATTTCTATGACATCCTACGGACATGAATGCATACGCATTCCATTAGTCACTACTTTAGACGTCCTTATGACATCCTCAACAGATGTTCGTACGACATACTAATGGATATTCATGGGACATCTTCGGTGAATGTTTGATAGGACATCCTTAATGGATATTCTTCTTTTTTCATTTTTACGAGAACTATTGCCAATAGTAATAATAATAATAATTAAATAGATGTTTATCATATTTATAATTATTAGTGAATAGATTTAATCTATACATAATACTAATTATATGAAGTGTTTCTTTTACTTTCTATATCGGCTCTTTCTTTAGTCTGCCGCAACCTAGTTCTATGCTTTCTCCAAACTCCTTCGTGTAGCAGTTTCTATATCTTCTATCTAGCTGAAAATCATAATTTTTAATTTTAGCCAATACCATTCACGAAGGATAGGTAAATTTCATTAAGCCTGGGCAGTAATCGTATTTAGAAATTTCCAATTTTTTAAGAAAAATTGGTTTACCAGAAACGATAACAAAAGAAGGTATTTTTTATAATCTACAGTTAAATCCAAAAATTTGTTTCTACATGTAAATTTACTTAATCTTCAACTTTTACTTAATTGTTTAAAGCTACGGCAATATTAACTGTAAAGAAATCCCATCATAATAACTTCGAAAGAAAAAAAAATAAATTAAAATTTTATTTTCTAAACAGTGACGGTGCATACTGAGGTAAATATAGAGTTGAAGCAGCGCGCAACGTGCAAACTTCCGTCACGAAGATTGCCGAGCAGTAAAAATTCGTTCACTGCAAATGAACTACGTAGGTGATCGGCCATAAATGACCACATTTTAGCGCGAATGCTGACAAACTCAAAAAAAATCAATTATTTGTACGCACATAATATTTACTACACTTATCTGATTTTTATTGCATTTGTAATTTAATTAATTACTGTTGCTAGATAAATAAAATAAAAATAATAAATGTCTAACACCGGACGTAGAATGGAATCCTATAGGATATCCTTGTGGGATGTTTCATGGATATTCAGTTCTATATTCATAGACGTGCGGATTTAGATTGAACCTGAAATGGATGTTCACAGGATATCTTGCGATATCTGGAAATTAGCCACGTATCACCCGCATACCCGCCCATAATTATTAGATTTGAACGAAAAAACAAGCACAACTGCAAAGTGCAATTTCTATACAAAATTTAAATCAAATATCTTAATTCATGGCGGAGCTATTAATGAAAACGAGATTAGACTATTCGATCTTCGAGCGGCTGTAATTCCGTAAGAAACCATGTTTATTGTACATTTTTAACTTAAAATGATGTCAGAAATGTGTTCTTTCTGTTTGTACAGAAGTCATGCAACATCCTGTATAAAAAGATATTTAACTTCGAAAACGTGTTTTCTTATTTTTCTTCAATTTCGTGTTAGTAACATCGCTTTAAATTAAAACACGACACTTTCTAGCTTCTGTACAAGATGTTTAAACTAAAACTTCGGTAAATATCTTATCATTTTCAGTTTTGCATTATAAACATTAGAGCGTTCATATTCTATTTTCTTTGGGAACTACCTAGTTCTTTGTTGGAAGTTCCGCTGTACACGTTCATTATTAAGGTGGAAACTTTATGTTCTACTTATTTTGTGTTACTTACTTCGTTGTTGTTTCTACCAAGTAAACTTTTATGATCAGTGACATAGCTTAATAATGTTACGTTTAGCTTCGGTTTATTTTTATACTGAATTTATGCCCGCCCCAAAATTTATAATTTCAACATTTTGAATATTAATTATAACAAGCAATCAACATTAAACTGAAATCAGTTAAAAGGTGAACAATGAAAGTCAAATTAATTTTAGAAATGCTTAGTTGGAAATTCTGCGTCTTTGAGTTTTAGAAACTAACACGGTGTGCTTGGTTTGGCGGTTTTCTAAAGCAGGGGAGTAAATTAAAGAGCACAGACTAGCGTTTACGCTGATCACTTTTGCTTGGAGATAATTTGAAATTTAGCGCTGATTAGAAGTAAAGAACATAAACTTCGTTCGTGTGATTTGGTCGCATTTAGTGCAGGTCTGAGGTGTTTTTGGCGGTTTTCGTGTCGTACGAGAAATGTATTGGAATGTAGTAAATAGTAATTGTGCACTTATTTTCATATTTTACTAATTATAATAGCATGTAATTGAATAAGTATTAGTTATCATTAAACCTTGAACATAATATCAAAACCTATCATAAAAATCAAGGTGAATTTGTGGTAAAACTAATAACAGCAATACTCCTAAGTGAAGGTTTTTTCATACTTTGTCCCTTTATTACTACATGAACGTCTTTTTACACAAAGCCAGACAGAAAACGTTTAAGTTTCACCTATTTTATGAGCAAGATTGCTTTTATCTCAGGTACTGTACGTAAGGTTTCGCTAATTTAGAGAACACGAAGGGATTCAAAAAATTGTATCATTGATTTTGTATGACGTGGATTGGCAAAGACCGTTAAATGCATGGCTTTCGGCGGTTTTTATTTACCAAAGCATGAGGCTTTAATCAGACAAAAGTTAATAGCTCAAGGTATTGTGTTACGATCGTATGAACATTTAATATGTAAAGTGTGTCATTCTTTCTTATATAAAATCAACGGTTATTTAATTGCGACAATGTTTGTTTGAATAAAATACTAATATGTTGAATACTTATTTTACTCCAAAAAGTTTCAAAAAATAACATTGCAAAAATGAGCGAAGTACTTCGCCTGAACTTTCCTATACTTTAGATATTGTTACTTATCATACATATGCAAAAGGATCTTATTATTAATGTGTTACGCCCTAACATTGTCTACAATAACATCCCTCTACTTTTACCACTGTACCGAGAGCTTAACTGCATAATAGTAATATTATAAGAACATACTACATAATACGAAACTTTCATATAAAATAAATACCATCAACTTTTTGAGAATCTTTTCATTTATTCAACTACTGACTACAAAGAGAAATAGTAGTGAAGCAAAGGTCGACCCGTTTTAACAGGTCAGGTAACTGTGCACTTCGGTCATGCACCGTGAGACTTGTACAGTTCCTTTAACGAATAGATCTCTCACAGATGAGAAAGAGCGAGATATGTAAGTAAAGTGATAGTATGCTGAGATCTATATAAAGATTCTTGTGAGGAAAAAAATTTTTTTGATTTTTTTGGAAAAAGATTCCGTGGTATTAAAAAAAACCAAACACAGAATGACAAATTCGTCTACCAAAGATTGGGTAGTAGGGGAAAATATTAATCCCTTCTAATATGCGTCTATCTTAAAATTAAGTTAAGAACTTTATTCTACTATCACTCGCACAGAGATATTAGCGAGCTGAAACAGGAACCAAATTATAGCTGATCGATAGCTATATTAGCCTACAATATTAAAAGATAAAGATGGTGCCAGTTTTTGAGCCATATTTAAAAATTTCCATAATTTTCAACATATTTTTCACTTCGAAGTTTTTATCTTTTCGAATAATTTTATTCACATTAATATTGTGTCTCTATCGGGCTATTACGATAAAATTTTGTTCATGACCTGCTAACTCATTTTTGACTCGTAGAGCGTTAAATAGATTTTTTTGTAAATCGTGGCAGCCGCCGTTTTAAAGCTAGAAGGTTTAGCAAAAAACAGTCGCTCTGTTTTATTTCTATTTTATCTCTTTTATCTGATTCTGTTTTTAGATTCAGAAAATTTAATTTTCGGAAAAGATTAACCAAAAAAACGTGTCTAACTTCCGCTTTAGGTTTTAGATATCTACTAAAAACTTATTTCCCCGTTAGGTTGTGGTACTCTACTATTACTCATGAGCAATGTAGTTTAAAGAGAAATTTTATATCTTCGCCCGTTTATTA
This sequence comes from Ctenicera cuprea, assembly GCA_958336395.1. Classification (NCBI taxonomy): domain Eukaryota; kingdom Metazoa; phylum Arthropoda; class Insecta; order Coleoptera; family Elateridae; genus Ctenicera; species Ctenicera cuprea. The sequence continues at coordinate 1,329,605 of OY284491.1, forward strand.
AATAAATAGGAATAAACATTGGATTTTCAGAAATTCATAGAAGGCGTCACAAAGAAATTAGCGGACTGGGACACAATCCCCATTTTAGCTTTTTCCTAGCTCTATGTGCTTAGATAAATTTAAAAAAACGTGGAGCAAGTTTTCGAGCAATATTGGTTTGAAAATGTCCAAAATATTGAAAATATTGTGGCTTCACAGTTTTGTTTGGCCGCAGATATTCTTTTATAGTGCGTAACATTGTACAGCCCGAGGCGTATTATATTAACAAATGTATTTCCTATCGTCAAAGATGTTAAAAATCAAAATATAGCAATAGAAATCGTTATCATCCACAATGTTGAAACTACAAAATTAAAAACATCATTTTGTTTGTCTTAGAATTCCGTTTCAGAATTCGCAATTGTCGTTTTGAACACGTCATACAAACAAAAAACATTTAATTTTCATGAAAAAAACATGTATTTCCCAATAAATCTCAGAATCGATTTTTCTCACAATTACAAAACGTATTTTTAGACGGAATAAGTAAAACTAAACGAAGGATGTAATCCTAGGGCAAATACTGGAACTACTACTGAACGTTAAGCTTAAGCTGATCAATACTGCCGGCATTAATCACTCGCTGAAATACCGAACTCAATTGTAATAACTATTGGAATTTAATTAAGTCAATTTATTTGTGGCTGAATGACTTTGAAAATGCAAATGTTATACAGGAATCATTTTATTAATGATTCATTTTTTAGCGTATAAATTAATGGATTATTTTAGAAATGTCATTTAATTACTTAATTTTCAGGAATTATCAAATTTCAGGTTAATGTTTAGTTTCTGATAGTTTTGTCTTTTTATTGGTTTCTTAAAAATATAATACGTCTAGTAGCTCCAAAATCGAAATATCACGAATTAGAGTGGGTTAAATAAGAAAAAGAAATAGTAGCTTGAATTAAAAAGTGAGCCTCATAAGCGTACATGGTTAGCAATCGAAAATTATAGATTTGCGCTCATAAGAGCCTTTTCGATACACAAACACTTAATTTGTTGCATTTAACTGCATCTAGTTCGGCTTCGTTACTAAAATTGAAAATATCATGAAAATTTCTAGTAATTAGCTAAAAAAATCTGAAATTTCTAATTTTCTCAAGGACAGGGTAAGTTTTAAGCCCCGAATAACGGAAGTTGTTCGGGATTAATACTGCCCGGATTGGTGGTTTAAGGGATGTGCAGCTGTGCAATTACGTTTAGACTTATTGAAACCTGCTAGGTTTGTATCTTGTACGATTACTAGTTCCGTGGAATAATATGTACTGTGAGATTGATTAGGGGGTAGCCGAAAGCGGATAAACATTCCAAAGTTCCTTCGTCCTGGTGGCGGGGAGGCAGCGCCATCCCGCCATCGGCGGCGGCGCTCAGTACCAACTCAGCTCTGCAGGTTAGCGTGCGCTGCTCCTGCTGCCTGCTCCTGTTAACGTTATATTTAGAATGTTTTTGATTCGAAAACGCGTCGGATTTTAAATTTATTATAATGTGAATCGCGTCATCGCCAACGTTTGCCGTTACATTTGTGTTTTGTGTTTTATTTTAGTTCCTGTGCTTCGTACGGTTGGATATATAACCTCTAAACACACCAAGGATATCTTACCTTCTAATATTAGGATTATTGTGATTTAACGGTATTCTCCGCTCTTGAATGTAGCGTTTAGGAAGCTTGTATAAAGATCGCTATAAATAATTTTTTTCTAACATACTCCAGAAGCGGAAAGTTGAACACAAAGCGACATGCCCTTCTTGCACCTCCTGGTGCTTTAGTTTTTATTTCTGGTGCTTGTTAACTTTAGGCTGTACTTTCATATCAGTATTATAATATGTTTGGTGGGTCGCAACGGGATCGTGAGTAGTAGCACTTAAAAATAGGCATTGTTGTCTTAGTCCCGTCCCGTTCCAGCTTTCGCATATCAAAACGCTTCTAACAACAATGTTATTTGTTTAAATTGGTACATCATTGAGAGTGACGCGCAAGAATAAAACAAGGCGGAAATACGCCGTGAAATATAAATAACGTTGATTGAGCGCTATTATACGACCTTGTGCATTGTGAACGCGTACAACATACTGTGTCAATCAAATCGATGTGGCCAACTTGCCGAGTCCGTATTATGACAACTCCTACATCATGATGGAAATAGCTCCTCCGAAATAACGCGACCTCCCAATATGCTGTGATCCCGTCATAATCTCGGCGACTCCATCCCTGAACCCGAGTCCCGGTCCCCCAATCCTCACGTGGAACAAGCATTCGCTATTCCCCGCTCTTGTAATGTGCGATATTAACATGTGTTTATCAGTTATCGGCTTCAAAAGTGCCGTCGAGATTAGTGGGAACATCCCATGTGCTTGACAATCAATAAACGATAATCAATAGACTAGACACAACATCGCGACACAAATGATTTAGCTTAGGGATACACCATAGTCTTCCTAAAAGCGCGTCGTTCAAAAACTTTTTCGAGATGTTATCTTCCGGAGTCGTGTAGTGTTTCGTTTTAAAAGGAAGTGGCAACAAGTGATGTTATTTTTCTGAGGGGGTTCGCAAGACGTCACACTGGTGGGGGTTTGGAAGTGCTGTTTGCCTTGGTGCGGCCCGGCCGAAGGCAAGGCGGCTCCCCCGTCATCCCCGCCAGTCCCAACCCCCGAGAGCCCACCTCGTGCCCGCCAACCCTCGCCACATCTGCAGGATATTGCAGAAGAAGACTCCACCGAGCTTCAGCAGGAAGATACGTATTTAGACGACGAACCCACCACTCTTCAACCCCTTGGTACGCGCGTTAGCTACAAGAAACGCCGAAATGTTCAATCTCCTTCGCCCACCCTCTCAGTGAAAGCTGCCCGGAAGGCGCAGCGCACTCGGTCTGTCACGAGCACCACCTCTAGCGAGACCTCCTCGGCAGGTCCTGTTGGAGGAGGCGGCAAAATGCAGGCCGAACAGGGATCCATTGGGGATCTCCAACGATATCACAACAGATACCTCAAAAACAGGAGGCATACGCTTGCGAATGTCCGGTAAGAATTTCTAACTCTAACTGTAATGTTTGCAAGAAAAAGTCGTTGTATGTTCGTTTAATTTTAAGACAAATTACACAGGGTTTATATCAGGTGAAACAGCAAAAGGCTTTTTAAAAACTTTTTTCAGACCTTGTTCTTTTACTTTTGTTGTAATATAACGGTGCAGCTATTTGGGTCAGATTTTAGCCGCACAAATTCAAGAACGGATCAAACTATATATTATTCTGCTCTTTAGTTGTAAGAACTAATAAATTTCCAAAATTGCAAAGCACAAGTGTAATGTTTGTGATAAAATACTTCCAAATACTTGGATTTCTCCTACTTCTACGAATACAATTTCATTACGATTTCACATATTTTTACAGACATGTTTCTTCGGAATGCTTCCACCAGAATTCATTTTTTTCTATACAGGGTTTGCCTTAATGACTGGTTACTTTTTAAAATCATATAACTAGAAAATTAACAGCTGCATATTAACTATATTTTAATAATATTAAAGCACACATTATACCATTTATTCATGAAACATTACATCTTTCAAATCTCGGTCTCAGAGCTCCAGACATTTGTTTACCACTAAATAAATATTCACCATACATCTCCCAAAATGCCTTCAATTTTCTCTCGGATTCGACCTTTTAGTCGATCAATATTTTGAGGTCGGTTATAAGAAAACTTTACTTGTGAGTATCTGCACAATGTCTTGCAACGAAATCATGGGTATTATTTTTTTTGGGGATGCAAATGCTATGACACACTGTCACAGCGGCTCTTTATCAAAAAGCGTTGAAATTTTGTTTGTTTCAGCGTTACGACGTTTTCCAGATAAGTCTTGATTGCAGGAAGACGGAACAGCCGTGCGCACTAGTAACAGTATAAATTTGTTGCGTGAAATGTTTTCGATTTGTTTATTTTCTAGAAATTGTGGCCAGTTAGATCCCCTGCTTTAATTGTGTGCGATTTCTTTTTGTGGGGATACCTAAAAATTGAAGTTTTTATAAGCCGCCCCCAAAATATTGATCGATTAAAAGATCCAATTCGAGAGAAACTTACATTTACGGTTAACCAAGTGCCTGGAGCTCCAAGGCAGACACTTGAAAGATGTAACACTGTGTTAATAAATGGCATAATGTGTACTTTAATATTAATAAAACTTAATTAATATTCAGCAGTTTATCTTTTGGGTATAGCGTTTTTCAAAGTGACTAATCATTATGGCGAACTCTGTACATACAAATATGCTGTCATTGTGTACTTCTCCATTTGCGTGATTCCAGATATTGGATTTGTTGTCTCAAAGCCACTGATTTTTTGTCCATTAAATATGCATGATTCCAGAGATTTCCGTGTAATTCCACTTATACTCACATACTTCTATCTATCTACTTCAATCAATGTTTCCGGAAGCTTCTATACAATTCTGGTTAAATCCACATACTTCCACTTACTTCGGGTATTTCCAGTTTTATTAACCCATTTTCCCTGCTAGAAAACATTGCATCTGTTCTCTCAAAACTTCTTAATTTTTCCACATTAGTTTGCGCGATTCCAAAGACTTCCATTTAATTCCATTTATATTATCCACGTACTTCTATCTACTTGAGACATTTCCAGTTTTACTTCTGCATTTTTCCCGTCTGCAAACATTGTATTTGTTTTTTCGAAACGTCTGAATTTTTTTCCATTAATTTGCATGATTTCTAAACTTTCATATAATACTAATTATATCCACATATTTCTATCTCCTTCAAATACTTCAGTTTTTCTTACCCCTCCCTGCCAGAAAACATCGTATTTGTTCTCATAAAACTTCAGATTTTTTTTTCCATATTTAGTTGCACTGTCCTGTTAAATAATTCAAAAGAATTTTAAACACTGTCGCGTAATTATATGTTTTTCTGCTGCGTATTTGCAGAAAAATTCACAAGTTCTTAATATTTCTACATTCTACATATTTTCACATATTTTCATTTTTATGGCAATTGTATTTTGCTTTTACTTTCAAATAGATTTTTTAGTAATATATTTCACGTGAATGTTGTAGCTATATTTGAAATTCATTTACTTCTACCCATTTTCATGTACTTTTTATTAATGTTGCCAAATAACAAACAGAAATTTTTGTAATAATCGGTTATTTAAAATCATAACCGATTTTAGGAAAAACCAGGCTTCGTCAGTTGTTGTAACCGTACGATTATGACTGGTTTTCGTGACCGGTTATCGGTTTTGCACGGGTATTGATTATGGCCGGTTATGAGGTACAATTGGTTGTGCCAAATTATTTGCTATGACAAGTTATCAATTATAACCGGTTTTCGGTTTTTAACATACTAATTATGGTTATTTATAAAATTTTAAATAGATGAAATATGAAGAATTTACTTCCAATAATATTTGTTTTTCTAGGAAACAAAACGGTAAACGGCCATGATTTATGACCGGTAATCGGTAACATTGTTTATTATCTTGATTACTTACAGTTTTAAAAGTTTTTGTAAAATTCGAAAAATTCTGTTATTTTCTCCATGCGAAACCATTCCACAATAAGTGATAAAAGATGTGATGCTATTATGTTTATGTTGCTGTATTTACCCAGAAAACAGCATCCCTGCGGCACTGAAACTTTTGATTACTCGGACTTTAATACGACACATAAGCAAACAAAACTTTAGTATGTCATAAAGGAGAAGAATGTTCCCTAAGTTTATTTCAAACTCAAACTGAAGTTAACTGGCTTAAACATCGAACTTATCGGTAAGTTAACATAATACCACGACAATTTTTAAGGCGTTTTCTAACAGTCTCATCAGGGGAATTTGTAACTTGACATTTAATGTAGGAACTTGGTCTTTATTTGCAAAACGCTTGTTTCAAAAAAATATTGATGCTATTTTAAATAATTTGAACAAATCTATACAGGGTGTTCCGAAAAAACTAATCGTAAATTATACCATAAATTCTGAGCACGTTAAATATGTCCATTTAACTCTAGAGGTAAACCGCGCTTAAAAATGTTGTACGCCTATTTCCATGTACTTCCTCATACGTCGCAACATTCATTTGAAAGTTATACAACGTAAATGATTTTAATTGCTAAACGGATTTCTTTTTTTAAAACCAAATTAAAAACTTTAGTTTTTCATACTTTTTCCAAATTTATTCTTGTTTTTTGAGCTCTTGTTATATTATTACTTTCTGTCCATTTTATAGTTTTTATTTGTAATTGGTTGTTCAATTCAATATTTTAAAAACATCAAATTATATCCCACCTTAATGGAATTTAATTAATCAAAACACTTTGAGCTCAAACATCTCTACAACGGTCAATGTGACATAAAAAATAAAACATACTGTTTTGTTTATTTTTGTTTAAGATTTTTAAATCTTTAACTAATTTTATGAAAAAATTACAGATTAATAAAAAATTAAGAAAAAACGTGGCGCCTTTCAATGTATTTACGTCACTGATTCCTAGTAGGGATTTTAAATTGGTGGTCCCATGTCTTGTGTAAAATCGTACTGCCATCTCAAAACGATGTTAAATGAATATATTTCATTTATTGATTACCGCTTTAAAACGCAATAACTCTGAAACGGAGCACATTGTATATAGGTAACTCATTCTCACACCCAGAATCTATGGTATCTTTTACGCTTTTTTTTATTTTAGAACGCCCTGTGCAACTAAGTACTTTATATAAAATATATATTTTTTATTTCATAGTACTGCTAAGATTACTCTGTAAATAAACTATAAGTTTTCACAACTAGTTTATGAATTTATTATTTCAATTAATAAATTTCCAATCAAAATTTAAGTAGAAAAGTGTTAATTTAAGCATTTAATCATATTTTAAAATTTAAAAACAATGTAATTTTAATTTTTCTTTTTCATGAATTTTTGTAAATTACCCTTTTTTTACATTATTTTTTAAATAGCACAATAAAAACGTTCTGACATTTAACCTGAAACCTTTTTATGTGTTTTATACCTGACATTGAACGCTGGTTGCTATTTTAGCGAAACATTTTTCAGTCTGGATATAACGGTGAAAAATTCGTTATTTATAATTAACATGAAACATATATTTTTACGTGGTGTATGATATATGAGGGACCGTGAACACGTGCCAAATTTCGAAAATAAAAGCAATTTTCAACACTACTTGCTTGTTTATAATTTCCACTCGACATGATGTATACTGTGGTGAAGGATGTACTCAAGATAACCTACGTACAATTAAAACGTAGTAGTTTGTTTATGTAAGAAGTCAGGATTACATGTTGATTGTACTATTTAAAAAAATGTGTGAAGCACTTCGCCTGGACTAGCTTATTATTAACGTGTGTTATGCCCCAACATTGACTGCAAAGAGAAAATAGTGAAGCAAATGTCGACAGGTGTCTGTCTGTCTGTCTGTGTGTACGTGTGTACTTCGGTCACGCGTCGAAAGTATTTTGTGAAGAAAATCGTTTTTATATTTTTTTTTGGGAAAATAATTGCTTGGAATGAAGTAAACCCAAAAACGGAATTGCCGTCAAAATTTTGATTTCGAAAATTTTCATGAAATCAATACTTTTTTATATACTAAAGGTATAGGAAAGTTAAAACTCAAAAGTTTTTTTGTGTTCGCCAAGCAATATTGAAAAAAAAATATTATACAGGGTGTTTGTTTCATACTTCTAAAAACTGAAATATGAAATTGTTGGGTGAAAATCATGAGAAGTGACCAAAAATGCTGCGCAACCTGCTTCTTAATGTTTAAGTATTGTTTTAATTTTTCTGCAGACAAAAACAATTCTGTGATTAGTCAGAAGGTACAGCATCCCTAAACCACTGTCCCTGTTTCATATTTTTTTGTAAAATCGCATCAACTGATCTCCAAACTTAGGTCTAAAATACTATTTTGCTATGTTTGGTCGCTCTAGAAGTATTGGTGATTCTTCGATTGGCTGTTACTCTTCAGGAAAAGTTTTTTGGATAACATTTTTGGCCATTATGATTTTAACCCAAAAAATCACATTTAACTTTTTTGAAATGAACTTAACCAAGTAAAAATATTCAGTTGACACATAATAGTTTAGATAACCACCGAAACGTAGTTTGCTCATCAAAAAATAATTTACATGGGAGGTTTTCTTTAAAAAAAATAATTATAAGGTTGATAATACTCTACGCTCGAAAATCATTAATCTATAATGGATACCGTATGTAGGTCATACAAAATAATACAATAGGCAGGTAATTACACACTAATGTTGCTTTAGATCAAACGTATCTCTAAAAGCTTGTTTTTATTTTAAACATTAATAAAATTGCCAATATAAATAAAAGCGTTCGTTTTTAATTAAAAAATGTTGTAATTAAATTGTATTTTCAAAGATATTATTTGGAGTTGCATTTTCTGTAATTAAAAAACATTATCTGCAATTCTAATGATTTCTCAAGAGTAACATCAATAATTAGAATGACCATGTTTATTTGTCGCTAATGTTATTAAAAGATCTGAATCTATCATATTATAAATTGTAAATAGGGTCAGAAAACAGCCAAGAAATGTAAATTAAATGTAAATAAACATGTTTTTGTTTTAATTTGATTTTCTGATAATAGATTCTCACCAGTAGAATTCGTTAACGAGATTTTTATACATCTCTAGATTTGGTTTCATGTTAAATACGTATACGCCTGGAATTTGAGAAAACTTCCACTCTATTTAGAGTTTTAAACATATTTTGTTTTATAACAATGGTATATAGAGATAGTTACGCGGATTTTGACCTTTTGTTTTCGCTTATACTTTAGACGCATATGGAAAGGCAAGTGTAGTTAGACGTCCCCCTTTACAAAATCAATGCGAAACAAGCCGTTATTCGTCGTAGTACTTACTTAAGCTTGGAACGCTTAAAATATCAATTTTAGTTTAAAGCCAAAAATTTACTCTCACGTTAATACGTTTATTAGCACAAAAATCGAAGTTTGGGATTAAAGAAGCACAAAATTGTATTCCAAATCTCGAAAATTCATGAAGGGCGTTAAGGCAAAGTAGGGCGTTGCCTTGTGGGAAAAATCAAGGTATAAGTCGTTCTTACCTCCTGCTGACAAAATTTAAAAGTATTCTTTTCAGTAATTTACAAAAATATTTCAAAATATTTATTCTCAAATGGACACATTTTTTTTAAATTTCATAATTTGGTTCATGTTCTAGTCCGCTAACTTCACTGTGTCACGCCTTCTGCATGTATTTTAAAATAACAGAAATTCATACATCTTTGTTTAATGAATGGGAATGAAAAGCAAATTTCTGTTTACGCGAATTTGCTCATATGCGATAGTAGCTTAAGAGTCGCAACTTAATTTTTGGGTGGGATTAATTATTCCCCTTTCACTAATTTTTGGGGACCGAATTTGGCCTTGCCGTTTTGGTTTTCGTAAATATTTTTTTTGTTTTAATTTTGAGAAAAGAATTTAACTTATAATCTGATAAATATTTTTTTGTAAATTTTAGCAAAATATCATTATTTGCAAATCATGGAATGTTTTCACCAATTTTTATGTTAATTATTATAAAAGTTTATTATGTTACATAAATCTCCTTGTTAGCATAAAATAATGATGTTATTAAATTTGACATGTCCTCGTTATGCAAATATTTAACAACTGTTTTCTTTTTTAGGTGAGTCCAATTTTCCTATTTCTAGATAAATTTCTAAGGTAGGTTATTTTTGACAGTAGTTAATTTATTATGAGAAATGATTTACAAAAGTGATCTAATTTATAATACGTTTTAATCATTATTGTATGCAAGTGTTACTATTACGAGATTAGTTAAAAAATGACAAATCTGAAAATTTGAATAAATTGCATACTTGCAATTTATTATCATAATGGATGCTCATTGAAATTTTACAGGGTGTTTTAACCAATATCCTTGAAAATCTAAAGTAATTAATATTTTCATCATAGTATCTTATTATGGAAATCTCGTTTAGAAATTGCTAAAAAGTAGTTTTTTTTAATGAATGTTTGCGTGCGTATATACTTGTGTTGTGTTTTAAAACCTTGGACAGATTTTAATGAAAATTGCAATACATTTATGAAAATTTTTAGAAAAACGAGCTTAATTGCTCTAATTTTTTTAACAAAAAAAAGGTCCACTACGTCTGTAGTTTTAAAATGCCGGCAGCTGAGATATTTAAAATATCTTAGTTTTAACACTTATTTACTAAAACCGAATTGGCAGATCGGCATAAAGTTAAGTATCATACTAGTTTCAAATAATATGTATAATGTTATAGTAAAAAAGTTGATCAAAACCACAGAAAGTGTGAAACTTGAACTTTTAAATATTTTAGAATAATTTAAGCAGAGTTTATTAAATTGTCACAAGTAATATAACAGGTGATTGTGATTTTCCGATAAAATTAGTTTAACTTTTAACGAATGCTAGTCTTAAATTCACTATGATCCTAACTTGCTTTGCCACTGATTCTTCTTCTCTTTTTATTTTACTTCTTTACTACCGCTGGTGGTTCTCCCAATTTGATTTGTTGTTGACATGAAAATTAAGTACTCTCATTGGACCAATAAAATGTGTGCGTTTTATCTGATTTTAACGGTAATAATAATTTGTCAACATAGTGGACAAATATTTTAAGGGAAAATAACTCTAACAAACTAACGTAAATGCTTTAATTTAAACATGCAGAATTTTTTGTACTATTAGAGTAAATTGAAATTATATTCTTGTTTATTTGTTCCGACGTCGTCTTTCATTGTTATTTGAAACGTCGAGTCTAAACAACTAAAATGCATTTCTCTTGTATGTGCTACAGAAAGCAAATTTTATTACAAGTTAGTGTTTATCATTAGTAAACAATTAATAACCAAATTATAGCAACAGCGGTGGCAGTAATTATAAACAATTGCCGGAAACAATCAATAAACTGAGTAGAGTTGCAAGAGGCCGCCCTGGTATTATGGTGATAAATTTTTTCGAGAAGCAAGATCCTCGTCGTGTTGTTATGGTGAGACAATCAGGGATTTACTGTATATTTTTTAAGAAAAAAATTTTTACATTACTGAAACTTTTTTATAAAAGATTTTCCAGTAATTTTAAGAAAATACCCAACTTAAGGAGGTTTTGTTACATAAATTCAACACAATTGTGTCAAACCAAACAACTTTCTTCAACCATATTACTCGACCATTTTCCTATTTTCCATTATTATGTAAAATTTTGTAGCGTAAAAAGGTGCCTTAAAAGATCCTCAATTCTTTTGCTTTTGCCTTTTTAAGATATCCCATAACAAGAAAAATAAACGCTATGCAAAACACAAGAATCCATTTAAACGACATCGTCATTTCAATTTGGGCGTAGTTGTAGGGGGGTTGAAATACATAAGGGGTTGTTACGGAAAGTCTCATAAATTATGCATCAAGACATAAAGCACAGTTGTCTGATCATCTGCGTTAATAGCTTTATACAGCAAGCAACCTTTATTATAATTTTGTTTTGTATAAGGTTCCTAAACAATTTCTAGCAATTCTATTTTATTTAGCTTTATTTATTATTAAAGTTGACACAAAAACTAAAAACTAAATTGTATGTTTGAAGTGGTGCTTTTGTTTTCTTTGCAGAATTATAGTGAGCGAAATGTTGTGCAAACATTGTCTTTTGCAAACGTGAATTCTTCGCCATATATATTTAATGTCAAAATGAAAATACGAAATGCGCTGCTTGTTATATAAATATAAACGTTCATAATTAGCTGTTGAAATATGCATGCGAGTACTGCTATCGTGACTGAAATATCCATTACTTGTACACGTAGCAGAGAAATATCCGAGCAAATGGTGCCTAACGAATTGTAATCATAAGGCATTTTGATCTCAATGATCGGATGTGCCGAAGCTGAAAGCCGTTTTGAATATGAAAGCGGCAAATTTCTAACATATTCATAACAAACCCTTATAATACCGAACGCAACAGCAGCAAAATAAACTAAAAGCCATCTATCTGGCTGCATTATAGATTTTTCTCTGCCCGCTGAATTTCCAGCCGCGCTGAAACATATCGCTTTGCGGTTTTCTCGCTAGAAAGTCCAATAAGTAGGAGCAGAAGGAGAGAGGTAACGCTTTTATAATATGCAGGTGCAAGCCGTGCTTTGCGTTCGACTTTTTGGAGCTTGAACAACGCAACAGCATGTGAATGTCTATTCGAGCTTGCTTTATTTAATTATATCCCGAATTGGCTCTCCTCGTGCAGCAGATTTTGTTCGTGTCCATCCTGAAACTGGTCAAGTGCTGAATTTTCCTTGCGTGTTTTGCTCCAGGTAATATATTCCACTCGAAGCTACAAAGTTAGGTGAAAGTTAAACGAGCAACAGGGTCAGAATTACATTGTGATATATTTGTGGACACGTTTTCAATTTGTTTTGCTTTTAAAGCTCGTTTCTTGGTTATTTTACGGTTTTGTTGTAATGTTTTTGTCTAAATCATTGAACCACAGCTAGAAATCGCATTTTTTTCTTACTTAATTTAACAGCTTTAGCGATATAAAGTATTTTATTCAAACAAAATTTATCTATATTAAATCCCTAACTATCTCACCATAACAAAACAACGGCTTTTATATCGCGGCAACATTTATCACTATAACTCGACGGCGGCGCCTTGCATCTCCACTCAGTTTATTGTTTTCAGTAAAAGTTTATGTTACTGTCATGACTGTTAGTATAATTTGATTATTTATGGCGAAGAGTTCTCACCCTAGAGTTTCTTGGTTAGTTGCTACATACAAAACTCTACTATTCCTTAGTTTCGAGCGATAGTTTAGTTTAATTCTAGCGGGTTGAAAATGTGTATTTATCGCACTGGCATGAGCATGCGCACAAGCATATTTTATATAAATTTTTGGTATAGTAGTTGTAGTAGCGGCCGCTACGATTCTTTTTAGTTATTTTAATTTAACAGTTATTACTCAAAAACAAGCTGACAAAACGTGATCAAATTTGATAACGCAATAGCCGTATAGACATAATAAATAGTAATTTTCCAAGATGTGAAACCTGTGAAGTGTAAAACATTTTAAGAATTTTGCAAATTGGAAAAATATTGCTCGCAAAACTGCAATTGCAATTGTTTTTTAAATTTTGTAGACTTGTGGCGAACAGTTTGGTTCGTTTTCATATTCACTAATTTTTATGCAACGTTCGTTATGCGAAAATTATCCGTTTTAAGCTAACTTGCCACCAATCTAGTATAATAAGGTTCTATACTTTTGGCAGAGATTCTTGTTCTACATACTGAAAGTCCTTAATGATCCAATGTGAGCTTTGGCCGCCATTTTGTAAAAATGGCGCTTAAAAAAAGTTTTTTGCGAATATCTTCGCGAACGGTGCCGCCTATATAAAAATGATTCTTAGCAAAGTTATGGACCATTAAATTTTTTTTTTAATCTCTAAAATATTTATTTTTCTGTGCTATTCCTCAGTTAATTAATTTAATAAGACGGCTTATTAAAACATTATTTACGAATGGTTTAATTTACTACTTTTACAACAAATAAACCATTTATTTAAAGCAATGAATGAAATGTGCGTATTCTCTAAAGTTTAATTTTCATTAATTTAATGAACTCTTGACTGGTTTACTACGTTTTCAGTTGCGCGCCAAACTAATTTCAGTGTTTTTATTTTTTTATAACACACTTCACAGTACGTCGAGAGCCACTGTAATTGAGTATATTTTTAGGTTGTTTTTAAATTTGCGTGCATTGTTCCGATTTTTTGCGTTTACATCTGAAAATATTTTCGTTTACTCAACAGTATGTGGAATGCTTTACATATTTTTGGGTTTTTATTTTTTTGCGTTGAGGCATCATATCTCCTTGTTTTTTTAAGTCAATGTATGTTTTTAATTTTCTTAGTTTTGTGGTTAATTTTATCTTGCCAAGTTCAGTAACCTCGTACTTAATTTGGCTGGTTCGTGAAAAGAAAACGTTTATTTCCTCTTTTTGCTTCTGCAACCAATTTTTTTCAAACTCCACCGCTCCGTACCGTTTAGTTAATTAAATGAAGGAAGAACTAGTACGTCTATAAATAACTTAACGAGATGGTTCATGAACCGGTGATGAAATTTGCATTTCAAGATTACTTTTTAATGGTAAAAGGAAATCGTTTACAAGAAACGATCAGCGTTTATTGCCGATATTTTTAAATTCAGTGAATTGATTTTCACCTTGCGCTTTTTGCAAAAAGCTGAATTGTTTTTGCATTCTCCGGTGTATTAATAGCAGGAGAACCGTTAATCCTGCGGGAAATGGCTGTGAAAAAAAAAATGAAAAATTGCTGCGATCCATTTATATCCATTCGGTATATATATGCACGTTATGAAAATTGATGTTTTCACAGTGGTGCCAAAAATATTGATGGTTTGTTATTTTTTTTCACGGCTAGTTGCTAAACCAAAACGTATCATGAAACGAGACTTAAAATTAAAATCTATTTTTAGAAATTGTTTTAGACTTAGAAAATATCTAAACTGTAATTTCTTTCTGGTCTAAAAATAACGATGTTAATACAAGAAAAACAAAGTTAGTGAAACTGTGGTAGGAAACCTCCCGGTGACATGAAAATATTATGTTTGAAAACAAAGGCGTGGTTGTGTAAACGTAAGCTGTTCTTGCGTGTTTTTTGGATTACATTAGAGATAACACTTCAATTTAACAAGGGTTTGTTTTCCCAAGTACATTGTTGTCACTTAAGAAAAACTAAGACCTGGTTGCTCTTCTAATTAATAAATGAACGTCCTTGAAGCTTTTACTGCTAAAAGTTAATTCAAGCCTGTCGTATAAGTGGCTTGTTTTATAACTAGCAATAAAATGTCTAATCTAACATCAGAGCACATATTTTATCGATTCTAGTAGAGTAATTTTGTGTGAATATTAGTGTTTTCAACGAATTTACTCTGTAAACCTGTAGATAAATTTCACATCAATTTCTAGCTAACCATTTTAAGAATTCTAGAATTGCATATCATTATTTCCAAATATGTAGTAAAACAAATAATAATTGTAGAACATAAAATATGAGTAGTTTAGTAGAGTAAACGAAGAGGTTTGAGCATCTCTCCCTCCTCCCTCCACTGCACGTGGTCTGTTCAGCCCCGCCCAAATCGGTTAGTACTGGAGCGAGTGGAACCGGAGCAGGATCGAGTAAAATCGGATAAACCGGTTTAGGCGGTGCTTACAGGTCACATAGACTGATCAGGAATGATACTGGAATCCCCTTATTTACCCACTTTATTTTAATTTTTTTATATTTTTACTTTTTATATCTTCAAAATGTATTATATCTTAACGCCCTAACGCTTAAACAGTTACTTTAAGATCAAAGTATTACTACCGCGTTGACTATGTAGCTGTGCATGTTCTACGGTATGCTAACACTAGCCCCCCCCCCTCTCTGGCTATTACTACGTTTATAAAATAAACTTATAATTATATTAATCAATTACTATACGAATGAACGATCAGGAAGCTTTACATTACCTAATCCTATGCTTTTTAGTGGAAGCAAATTTTAACAAAACCAAATTATATATAGACATGTTTTAAAAACATTTTAGACTTATTATTAATTTATTGTAATTATCTTAAAGCATTCTAAGTTTGTACTGTAAAAATATTTGACCAGATTTAATCAGAGTTTTAATTATTAAAAAATATCTCTTAAGATATTTTTAAATATCTATTTAGGAATATTCTATAGATAATTTAAAATAATAAACGCAATTAAAATTTTAAATATCTCATATTTAATTCAATTTATTTTTTTCAATATCTTAGATATTTAAAAAATATTCTATATGGAAACAGTATACATTTTTAAAATTAAATTATACAATAAATTTATATAAAATATCTTGGATGCTCTAAAATAATAGAATTGTCGAATATCTAAGCTATTCCGAAATTGCCGAAAATGTCTGTGAGAATATATTTGTTGTGACGGTTCCCGTACAGTTTTCAAAAATAAAATTGACAAAAAATAGCAAATAAATGTAGGTTGTCTGTTATTGAAAACATTATATGTATAAAATACGCTGTGTGAGAAGCCTTGTCGGCGGGATAAATACACATTTCCGACCCGCTAGAATCATAAATAACCAAACTTATGCCAATAGAAGTGACAGCAAACGTAAACTTCAACTGAAGACAATTTATAAACTGGACCAACATGCAAGCGGTCGTATTTTTATTATAGTGATAAATCTTTCCGAATGTAAGATTTAGTCGTTTTGTTATGGTGAGACCGCTACGGATTTAATATAGATTTTCTTATACCAAAATAATCTAATTTTATTTGTTTACAAATTAAAGGCTTATACATTTCAGAATAATTACTTAATTATGATATATAATAATTATGAGTGTGAATGAAAGCTTTTTTGTAAGGTAAATAAGGATTATTTCATTGAATATAGAAAACAGAGAGGGTTACGTTAAAATAACTTGCAAATGAATAGCGCCTTTAAGGGGCGCTATTAATTTAATTATCACTGTCACCTGATGACTTAGGTAGGCATTACGATTTTAGCCGTTTCAATTTCTTTCATCGTTTTCAAGCTAAATACGCAATTCAATTCAATTCATACTTACCATTTTAACATACTTTAACGCAAATTTAAAGTTTAGCTGCTAGTTTATTTGTAGCAGTTCTTTCTCCTTATTGTAGACTAACAAACACTATTATACCATGTCCAACAACAAAAAATGTATCACGTACTTTGTGTACATTTTGTTCAAGATCCTTGATTTATATTTCGTTGAAAATTCACTTGAAATACAATGTAGTGGTATTATCTTAAGATTTCGTGTGGATATGTAACGGTATGAGCTTATTCAATCCGACATTGCCAAACACACTTGTCGGACACTGTTTACAAACACGTACTATGAACATTTATCTCATTGCGCAAACACTGTTTGCAAACATTTTTGTGTTTACGAACAGTGTTTGTTAATCTGTGGATTTATTGAGGTATATGTTTTTTATTTTTAATGCTTTTCGATATTATTTGAGAAGGTTTTGATTTATATAGGCTTTGAAATAATAAAATCTTCTTAATTGTTGCATTTTAGTAGTTTATAAAATGCGTTTGTTTTAAACAATTTGGTATGAAAAGTTGGAGAAGCGATATGGCCCTAGAAGTCTCCAAAACGCAAGAAAAACTCAATTTTTTGGCACATAAAATTCAAAGCTAAGGGGTTTAAAAACGTATTTCTCTAAGATTTCACACTGTCTACATTTTGTAATACAGAATTTAAGATAGTTAACCTACCAGCTTTCAACTACTTCTGACTTTAAAACCCTATTGTTTTGAGTATTAACGTCTCGTAGGGCTGAGAAGGGTTATTTGCCGAATTTCGCTAATTTCTTGCGTGGTTCTACTTAGCTGTAGTTTCACACTACGCCCCACGCCTGTTTTTGTAACTTCTTTTAAAAATATAAAGTATTTTTGAGTATTTTTGGCTATTTCTAGGATTTTGTATGACTACAATTTTGATTGTCACGCTTAATTTTTCGTTCTATGTCTTTGACGTGAAAAGATCGTTTTTACTTTTTACAATATAGTAACTGAGAGTATTATCAGAGCTTACGCTCAGAGAATTATATTGAGTTGGTATAGTAATAACAAACATTATCGCGTTCTCTTTTTTATTATGTTTGAAAGTTGCAATTCTTGCTTTGCTTGTTAAATTATATTTTGACAACAATTTTATTTTACTGAAATTATGACTTTTGGTTCCTAAAATGTATTTTTTTTACCTTCTTACTTTGCCCAAAAAAATCCAGCCCTGGTTATACATGCTCTTTCTAATAAAATTATAATAATGTTTTCTGTGCAGTGATTTTTCAGTAACAGTGTATTAAATCCGGGCCCTTTTCCTATGTCTCATTTCTTGTGAACGCGGATTCAGTAACATGCCTTACATCTCAATACAGGTTATTTATTATGTTTACGGGTTTTGATGTTTATGTAAAAAGCACGTGGGATGGTCTGGGCCATAAAACTGCGATACCTGCGGGATGTATTAATTATATCATTATATCTCTTTTAATAAATTAGATTTAAAATATTTTTTACAGAAAAGCGTGGGGCGAAGTCTACAGGTTTAAGTAGTTATTATATTACTTTTCTGTTATTAAAATAAATGGCGGAAGCCGTGGTCTACGCCCCACACTTTTGTTTTGTTAACTTCCTTTAAAAAAATAAATTTACTTTGTCGAGGTGTAAGAATTTTCCGATTGCGTCTCGACCCATAATGTATTGTAAAATCGCAGAATAACTTCTAACACAAATAAAATAGTTATTTTACTAATTATAATGCGAATGTGTATTATTTAGTAGTAACATACCTAGCACGCGTGATCGACACTAATTAGTCTTTGAAAGAGGTGAACCTATGTTTTCTTGCGAATTTCTGTTGTTGGTCCCCGTTATTGGTGATTGTGTCTAGATTTTTTTAAAGTGCCAGTGATACTGCAATACCCGAGAATAATGAAATAATTGTAAACTTGCCTTCTTGATATCTCAACAGCAATGCCATTTATACATAATCTTTGTTTAAGTGAAATATTACTATCTTTGATTGCGACTTTGGTAGCACGGTTTAACCTACGTTTCTCACCTGCGTTGTGTTCAGTACTACGCTGTGCTCGGGAACCTGGAACCTTAACATATATTTTCCCTGCTGAGTAAGAATACTAGATCTATCACCAGATTATGTACAATCATACACACAAACCGTCGACTTTTATGTGTTGGCAAATTTCTATCGAATGCAGAATCGGTTGGCTATACAAACACATTTGTACCGTATGCAATGGACGCCCAAATACGTGGTGTTCAGCGGGGGAGTGGCTTTCTCCATTAAAACTTGAGACAGCGGGAAGGGCTCCGCAATTATAGATTTCATTTCTTTGATCAAACCAGACTTTGAATTTTGAATAAAAGTTCAGAAAATTCCTTAAGCAAGCTAAGAGCAAGCTGTTTCCTTTTAGTATCGAAATGGCGAAAGCTACATTTTTCTGAAATTATGGCACCGTTGTAGCAGAGATGAAAATTACAATAACAAGCAATTTTCGAAACTATACCATCGGTTAAAAAAAATTATAAGGTTGACGGTCTTTCAATTTTATCAAGTGATGGATAGATTTTTCACCAACGAACTCCTTTTCCCTTAAATTTGATAATTACAATCTTGTTAGGTAATAAATGGGGTCCGATGCAAAATTCGGTTTCAACTATAATCATTCTGGATATATTCTGAATTTATTTGTTATATTTTTACTGAGGTAATGTTCCTCTCCTCCCTGTTTTTGAAACAAAAATCTGGTTATCTCGTCTCGGGTATTCCTTACCCTTAAAGTAATTTCCCTTTTATTGTTGTTACTATTATTATTAATATTTGTTTTTGTGAGCTGCACTTGTGTTTGTATAGAAGTCCGTAAGTGTACGCAGTGACAATAGTTATATCCTGTGTAACTACTAGAATTTTTGTTTAATTTTTATATTTGTACTTGCTGCACAACTTACAAAAAAACAAAAACAAAAATTGGGTCTAACAAGAAATATATACAATTTTTTGGTGCTACGTCTGCTCTCAATTTTAATTCCCAACAAGGAACATCAGCTAACCCACCTAATTTAATTTTATTTTCATTTTACAAACTCACCAGGGATGCAAGTTTAAAATTCGGCAAGAGAAGCAAGCTTCTTAGCACAATAATTCAATCTCCTGTTTTGTGGAAGAGAGAAGGGTTGTTTATTGATTTATTTTCTAGTTGCCATAATTTTTTATAACTGCAACATCACATCGATGACAAAGCAAAATAAAGATGCTACAGATTAGTATTAAGAACAGGAAGAATCTGCTTATGATCAGTGAAAATTTCTTCGAACCTTGATACATATTTAGAAAGACGAACAACGGTGTAAGAGCGTGGTGGAAAAAACAAATTTGCGGAAACGAAGTAAATGGAATAAAAACGCAATTTAAATAAATTATTCGGGTTTATAGACGAATTAGCAGCTAACGTTGTATCGATTCTATCCAAGCAATTTATTTTCTGTGCGCCACAATACCAAACTAATTAAAAAGAATACTATTGTCAGTACTCAACCGGGGACTCGGAACTTACTACGTCACGATTTAATTAGGAGATTGGATTGATGATTTAACTTTTGCATAATCGAAGTTCACTAATTAGATAAAACTATGAAAGCCGTCTATAATAGGTAACAGAGTCTAATAGTGTTGCAACAACTCATCTTTAATTAACATGTTCATTACTGCCGATTTTACTCTCAATAATTACTGAAACATTTACTCTAAAGGATATTAGCGAGCTCTCCATCTTATGCATGATTTAAGGAGATGGGATTAGAGATCACCTAGCTTCCTGTTAATTTAGAACAAGGAAATGGCAAACACTTCAGTTTTAGATTGTTGTAATTAACGTAATTATTTTAATTCTAGTGCATTCTTTTGTAAGGACCTCATTTCCTCAAATTCCTTTTCCTATTAACATTCCTTGCGGGAAGTTTAGTTGGTCTATAAAGTTGTCAACACGTAATGATTACACCTAGGAATAACGTGCGCGTACACAACTTCCAACTCTTCAAAGTTGGATATAGAAGCGTTTACAAGGACACAACATCGCCGAAATGATGTATTTGCCATCGGCAACGCCAGACAAGGCTTCGTCTTTCGTGTCCGACGAAGCATTTGTTATGATGTCGCTAAATGTGAAGGGTTATAAATCGCAATATACGCTTCAAATACTAAACTTATTGGGAATGTATATGTTACCTAACACCTGTTGCAGCACCGTACAGACGAAGTTTGATTGTACATGTGTTTACAAACTTTTGTTGCGTTTAGAGATTTACCAACTAAATATTTGTTAAATGTGGTTATCCAGAAATGTTTGTTTCCTGAGTAACTTTAGCATGAGAAATAATTTCTTGCTTTAGTTGGGCGCTAGTAGTCAAATTTTAGTTGCTTTGGGAGTGAAAATTGATCAGGAAAACTCTGGTTTAAAGCATTGAATTCTGCAGAAAATTTTCAGTATTAGGAATAATTTTCCAGCCGTTTTGAGCATCAGTTCTTTTATAAAAAAAGTTGTAAAATAATATTGGGTAATATATCAAAAAATTTAAGCGTTTACATGTTTAGGTTGTTTAAAAACTTGAAACGATACTTTAATCATATTGTACCTACAAAAGTAACTCAACGGCAATAGGAAGAAGCTCTAGTTATATGCCACATATGTGAACAAAAATTTCTAAATATTTATAAATATTTATAAATTTGTACACTTCATTCACAAAAACAGTACAATACGCTGAAATAATATTTAAGTTTATAGATTTTTTAGCTTTATGAACTTTTTAGTAGACAGATTGTCATCTTATCACGAGCCCAATAGCTTCAAAATTGTAAATATCCAAAATCCACGTTTAAATCAAGGTTATAGATCGCTACTCTGGAAAAAATATAAATCTTTACGATTACACGAATAGCTTGGAAAAGTTTAATCAAGGAGTTTTCCAGGTAAAGAAAAATTTTATAATATATTAAAAGATAAGGATATGGAGTCATTCTCCATATCGTTATCGTTACTACGATCACACTCAAACTGTTTGGTTCAAATTTAAACTTAAAATTGTGGACAAATATATACAGAAATATATTTAAAAGGAAACATAATACTTTTAGTTAATGTGTTTGAAAATTTCAGGGAGGGATATTGATATTGAACCATATATGGCATTGGATCACATATGGCATTGACTCCTTCCATTATTATATCACTCTAGGCTGCACGCGGAATGCAATGCTAAAATGTACCAAAATGCACTTTGAATTATTCGATAACGATATGTTGCTGTTTATCGAACAAGTTCTTAGCTGCTGTTATCTCGATATAGTCGAGGTAAATTTATGAGTATTTTTTGGAGGTGGTTTAGCTTGGGAAGAGTGTTGGTAGTGCTATCTTTATCACTAGTAATTTCTTTGTAGGTGTTACTTCTCTATCAGGATTTATTTATCTGTTAGCATTTTCATCTCCGTTGGTAACTGCGCAAAAATATTATCTTTAAATCGGTATATTCCCGACATAATATTCTCAGAAGTAAAAAATTTACCATGTGCTTAATCAACACACTGTGATTTCATTAGCCATGAATCTATGATTTGTTGCTACAGTGAGATGGCAACGTTGAAATAGTGATACCGATACAGACATTTTCGTAACAAACTGGCCAGTCCGATCGCCAGATGTTGTTATGTTTGATTATTATGGCTATATCATAAGATCTCTCAGAAAGGATTTTTAAATAATCCTACAAGTATATTAAAAGTATTAATTTTAAAAGAAGTAGCAGCCACTCTACTCAATCTACATCTTCTTCTTATGTTGGTGCAGAAAGCCGCAGAACGCAGGCCTAATTGGCCTATTGTACATAATCAATCAATCTACATGCTCCCGTTTGTTGTTTACAGTATTAAGCAAAGGCTAAAAACAAAATGACGGCCATGTTGAACATTTGTTTCCAATCTCATATGTTCGAATAATAAATATCATAACCTACTTATTTATTGTTGGAAATTCTAGCTGTAGCGAGTAGATTTAAGGAAAAAAGTATTTAAGAGTTCGTTTGTTATACGTATATGTGTTAGTATTTATTGTTTGTTGTTAAGCAAATATCGCAATTTTGACATATTGTAGTTACTTTGGACCAACCCTCTATTTTGTGTGTTCGGAGAATTGAATTGCCCAGAATGATTTGCAACATTTAATCAAATTTCCCAAAGACCGGTCGATGCTTTTTAACCTCGCGCGGGTTACGTTGATTTGTCTTAATAATTTCAGAGCTTACTACATCGACGCTCGCCTTGATTAAGTCCGTTTTAGCGTTCATGCGATCGTCCCTAGGGTAAATCTGAAATCCTTTTAAGCAATGAGTGCAAAATCAGGCGTTTTCGTGCGTTGAATTCGCGTAGACAGCTCAATTTGTGATTTGTACACTCCTCCGGATATTCGCCTCGCTCGTGTTGTTATTCACGCCTTCCTTGTGTGATTTTTAAAGTGGCTCAACTAAATTTACATTCAACTCTAACAAACCGTAGTTATTTCTGTGTATTCAACCATTAAATTTTTGTCACGTTTTAGACAACTTCTTCGTGAACTTATGTCTTAATTTAAAAAATTTATCAAATGAAAGTACGTATAATAAATCTTAAAAATTACCAGTCAGAATATACAAATGTATTTCGCTTCATGTATAACAGAATTACTTCTCGTTTTCTGAAATTTTGATGTACCTCATAAATATCTGTTTCATCCCGACTTGAGAGTGATGGTAGCAACAACACAACAAAATGTGTAAAAACGCTGGCTGTAAAAACAATAGGACTAGATAGGATGGGCTGATCATTGAGTCACTTCTGGAAATGGGCCACAGGTTGCTAGTAGTGTGCTTTGTGTGACGAGCAGATTTATACGGTACAAATGACTATCTGTAAATATTGATTGTGTGAGGGTTTGTCAAACATTTATCGGGAAAATAAACTTTAAAAAGCCTGAAACCGGAAGCGAGGGTTAGACCTATTTTTAAGATTTTTTTTTGAAAATTAAATTTTAAAAATTTGATAACGGGACCTGTTGGTCGGACTTCTAAATCTAACGCTTTTTATCCAAACTCTCTAGTTCCACAATGACGGCCGATACGATTAATTCCATAGGAATATTGATTTTAACGCTTTGCTAAATTTTTGAAATTGGCATCATATTTGGTATGGAATTTTCAAAATTTACGAAATGTTTAAAAAAGTATAAGCATAAATCTGGTTAGGTTTTTAAAAAAGTTTGTGTGTTTACCTACAAAAAAGACACAAATGTATATTTATAAATCAAGCTTTAAGGTTTTAGTGAAGACTGACTCTTTTACGACTTGTTAAGTAATTTTGTATCTAGACTTCTTCTAAATGTGTTTTCTTGCTTTCTTTAAGTGGTCTTGTTTTTTTCTACAAGGCATACGTAATCGTGGGTACTACCACCTTAGTATACAACCAATGCATCATCGACTGCTTTAGTTCTCAGGTTTTTCCGATAATTTTTAATGAAAATTGAAGGTCAACTTGATCAAATAGACTCCCAAAGATTTGACTTCAAACCTTTTTTGCAGATCCTCTCCATACACATAGAGTACCTTCAATTCTTGAAGGTTTCTCATCCGTGTGAACGCTATGACTGAGGTTTCCGTCGGATTTGCCGATAAACCCTCTCTTGTGCACCCCAATCTTCTATGGTTCTTAGGGCTTCTTGCATCACATTTGATACAACTTTCCAGAGTTTTCAACAAACTAGAATGGTGAGATCATTCGTGTATCCCTGCGCGTATATTTCCTTCTCTTCCAAATCCCAAAGAACCCCGCTAACCACTAGGCTTTACAGTACCTGAGATAAACTTTTTTCCTGTGGACAGCCCTTGGTTACATTTACCTGTCTGTTTGCCGTTCCCAAAGGCAAACTTATTGTTCTGTTGCTTAGCGCGCAATCAATCCATCTTATAACAGACTGACCGAATCAACGCCTTAGAAGAGCACGCAAAATGATTCAACTTAGGTGTTATCAAAGCCTCCTCTTTGTCAAGAAAGGCTTTTAGGCTATTTCTTGACCATTAAGGGGTCTTTCTGCTGTGTGTCAACTCATGAATAGTTATAAGTTAGCTCACAGGATTTTTCTGCTTGATAGGCAAACTGGTTCGATGTAAAAGAAGAAGCCCTTAACATATCGGCCTTGATATACTTGTCTATCAATTTCTCGAGTGTTTTAGGAGAAATGAAGTACAACTCATAGGCCGGTATGATAAATCACGCTCCGGTTTTGGTATATACACCACCCTGACCTGCTTCTAGTTGTGTGGCACATAATTTATGGCCAGACTTACTCTGAATAGGGTACACAGGGGTGGGGCTAGTTCCTCAAATATCTGTTGATCAAATGACGGAATGATTCGATCTATACTTGCCGACTTGTACGATTTGAACTTATATATTGCCCATTTTGTTTTATTTACTAGTTTATCGGCTGGTATCCGGTCCTCCTTTTTTAGCCCTTAAGATAGGAACCTCACAGTTTGGAGCGTTTACTGTTTTAATTTTAGGTATGACAACGCTACCACGCAAGGGTGTACTGAGCGGAAACTCCAGGGATTCCTCCCCGCATGCAGTATAGCCTCCCTGTCTCTTTTTGAGTAAGCCTATCTTGCTAAGGTTTTTTGTTGGAATTTACCAGAATCGAGAGTTCTTTCGACTTTCTTACAGGACGTCCTCCAAGATTCCGTTTTTACCTTCCTTAAGGCACAAACATATTTTAAACGGGAGGTTTTGTATTCCTTTTATTGACTACTCTTTTTGGCTCTGTTAAATAGCCTCCGTATTTCTACCCGAAGTTGAAACAGCTCGCGAACCCACCACGGGACCTCGCGGTTTTCTCACTTCACCTTCATAGATCAGCTCTGTTCGTTAGTCATTCATGAGCTCTATGCCCGCTGGTGTTTGAGGCTAGCCGGACATTCCTCCAGCTCGTGCCCAAGGTTCTGCCTATAGAGTACTCAATCTCAGGTTCTTGGACTTTTGTATTTCTGTTTTGACCTCTCTCAGCAGAGGCTAGATCACATCTTATATATCTGTTATCAGACAGGGATGGCTCCTGAGAGACGTGCCAGTCTCTGATCACGCTATTTACAAACGGTGTCGCAATTGTTATATCGATAACTTTCCGATCTGAGTGATAGAAGCAAAAAACGGAGTTATTTCTGAAATTGGGCCACAGGTTGCTAGCACTATTTTCTCTTATCATATTTGGAAAATATTACCTATACACCCTTTTCCAATGCATTTACAGCCCCAAAAAAATAAAATTCAAAAAAATACCAAAAGTCATATATTGTTTTGAAATACTAAACACCGGTCAGTAGTTTTGCGCAACGACCTACCTGTCGATTCTTGTTTTTTTTTATTTTTTTATTTAAAATTTTACAAAATTTATAAGTGCAGTAAACAAAAAGAGCAGGCATAGTGAAACCGCAAATGGTATTATATGTGAGTCTTTATTAAAATGTTATTGGTTATTTAGCAACGTGTGGCCAAAGGCCGATTTAAATTCCCATGCATTAATAAGAATTGCAGTCGAAGAGTAATTGGTTTGAAATGTATATAAGCACAGCTAATGTCTGGAAATCGATTTTAGTTAAGGGAACAAATTGGGAGCAAAATATAGATGAAATATAATTTTTCAATAATAGAACCTGAAACCTTTTAAAACTTGACATTGTCAGCAACATCTTTTGAACTATATTTTTAATGATGCTTGCTTGTAATAAAAGCTGCATCTCTAGTTTCCATGCCATGACTATTAATTTTATTTGGCGAGTCTTTCACATTGCCGCTGGTGTAAAAGCTATTAATTCAGTGCGGTTTTATATCTTATGATTACAGAAGCAACCGAGTTGCTTCGTATTTCGCGTCCTATTTTCGGCCCGGATCAAATGAAAATATGCGGTTTCGTTTATATACACGGCCACTGCCAATTCTCAAAGGGTTAATAAAGCGCGCGTTTTCATTTAATTTGTTGGAAAGCTGCGTGCGGGCTTAAAGGCATTAACGCAGGACTGTTTCCGTGCAATTGGAAGGAAAGGCATAAAGCGCCCACGGTAGTTTTACTCGACCGGTAGCCTGTATAAATCTCTACTAAATTGGATGTCACCTGTTTATACCCAAATCCAGAATCAACCGACCCTGGTTCTAGGTAGGTGTCCCTTCCATTTCAATTTTCTGGGATCTTCTTGCCTTCCCACCTTCTTAGGACTTAACTCACGGTTTTGGTGTTTTTTTTTAAAGAAAATCTTAAATTTTAACGGAATAATAATTAAAGCATGTTGCATCATTACATAAAGGATGCGAATAAGTAGAACTAGTTTAAAAATTGGCCCACAAAACCCACATCAAATAACTGCAGTGTACTGTTGGACTTGTTTTTGTGATCTAAATATAATATAGGTCAATTTAGTCATAAATTTCTGCGCTCAGGAGTTCTTGCGTAGATAGAAGTTGTAATCAAATTTGACTACACACACCTACGTTTATTCCAGAGATGAAATATTAATTTTGAAGCTCCATGGGCTTTACGTGTTGAATTTTCGCGTGTTTTCTTGTTTACCGAAACGCGTTTTTAATACAATTGAAACAGCTTTTTATTTGTGCGTCACATTTAAACAATATTTTACAATTATTTGACTTTGTTTAATTCAAATTATATCTGTTTATTTTATGTGTTTATTTAACGCAATATAAATTAGAACCCTACATATTTGTTACTATGGTGTTGAATATTTCCCTGTATTATTTTCACACCATTTTAATTTATTTTCAGGCACTAAATTGGCACCTAATCGTATATAATTTTGCACACCATCTCAACAACTTTAGCACATAAAACACCTGGAACGCATAATAAATATTTAAAGTTTCTAACCATTGAAGAATTTTACGTTTTAATTTAAAATCAACATTAACCAGATGTTTTTAAACCAGCGTAATTTGAAGGGTTGTTAGTTAAATATATCTAAAATATGTTTTGCTACGTTTCTCTAATAAAAGCTCTCGCAATTTTATGACGTTGAAGCACGTAACACGCCCCGCAGTGATTTCGTTCGGTTAAATTTATCGATAAGGAGGTGATACTTTATACTGATATGTGTGAGGGTAGTTTTCAGGGTAATCAGGTTAAAAGTGTCTAATACGAGGGTCAGTTTTGCGAGCTATAACCTTCATGGTTATTGTTATGCGAGTATGTTGATGGAAACCTATAATCGCAATAATAGGCAATTTTCTAAATTACCTACCGGTAATTTTAGCATTTTAGACATATAGAGCAGTGAGTATTGATTAATTCACTGGAACATTTCTTATTTTTACAATTAAGTTATAATTATGTTACGTTTTTCAAATTGTTTATTTTTAAGCCAATGAGCGCTTGTAATGTTCTTAAGGCTTTCTCTCACCATTTTTCGATTTAATTTATGAACTGTTGCCTTTTGTGCACCTATTTTGTTTTAATTATTTATAGTGGTTAAGATGTTTATGGCTGTTTCAAAAAAAACTGTTTTACAAAGTCCTGGGAAGGCAACCAATGCTTATGGTGTTGTAGAGAAGAATTTGATTTTTTTAAAGGTTATCTTATGAATAATTTATACAACTTCTGAAATTACAAATTTTTAAATTGTTTTGTTTTTTAAATGTGTATATTACCAATAACAAGTTTCTGGAATTTGGTTATATTCGTTGAAATAAATTTGGCAGTTCTGAAATTAATTTTCTTAAACTTGAACAAAAGTATATTTTCTTTCCTCGTTTATTAAATAAAGATGCATGAATTTTCAAAAAATTCTTAGGAGTCGTCACAGAGAAATGAGCGGAGTAGGATCAAACCAAATTGTAGCTCATTTCTAGCTCTATAAGCGTACAAAAAAATGGCGTGACCACAAAATTCTATCACATAGTGACGTTGTGCTTCGCTGGGGCTTTTATAATACCGAATTTTATCCAGATTTGTCGATTCCTTTTTTGTGTAATAAGATGTTAAATTTAAAATACTCAAAATATTAAAGCGTTGCGGCCGTCATTTAAGCAAACAATGTTAGTACGTTGGCACAAAAATACTTTTGAAACTATGATAAGTCTCAATTTCTAAAGTATAGGAAAGTTTATGCGAAATATTTCTCTCATTTTTATAATTTCTAAGCCAAGGCCGAATAGTTTTAGCAAATTTACTGTCGGTTTGTCAATTTGATGCATAAGTTTTTAAGTGGTGTTGAAAGTACCTCTAAAGTATCTTTTTAGGTTTTAAATTGTTTAATCATCCGCGTCACTACAATTATGGTAATTTTTTAACTTGGGGTAGGTCACATTGTCCGAATATTAAAAGATTGCGTTAAAACCAAAACAAAACATGTTCTTTTGTTTAGGGAATTCCTAACAACTTAGGAATTTTTTTTTAAATGTTTGATTTTCAAACAATTTTTTAATTTTATAAAAGTTTCATAAAGCGTAAAGATATCTAGTTTTACTCAAAGTAACAGTTAGCAAAAAGGTGGTAGCATAACAAAAAATGACGATAATTAAATTATTGGGGTTTATATACAGGGTGGACCATCGAAAGGGAAACAGGCGTGTTTTGTGACACTGAACCTCAATTTTTCTAAAAACGCCCGGAAGAGTCAAATTAATTCGCAGGGGGGACACATAATATGGCTATTTCCGTTCGCCTAACTGCAACCCCAAATATGGGCAATTTCCACTTTAAAAATTGTTTGAAATGAGCACCACCGGCGTTCATACAATAATAAAGGTTCTTCTCAAAACGTCGTCGCACATTCTGGAGCATTTGTAGAGTGACTGGACGGCATTCTTTGATCATACGCTGTCGTAAATCTAGTAAAGAATCGGGTTGTTTTGCGTAAATTTTACTCTGAAACTCTCTAATTACTCTCAGAAAATTAAACCAGGGATCCACAGCTTATAGGGGTAACGGCTTTATTTAACTTGACTGATGTCTTTCAAACCAAAAGCTTTACGATGATTACAAAATTCAATCGATTTGTATACTTATTTACAATATAACAACGAAATCAATTAAGAGTTTTGCATATCAAAAATTATGTATTTCAAAAAGAAAATATTTTTTACCATTAATTGCACCCACTCAGCACTTGAATACTTTCACATTCACTCTTTTTTTCAAACGGAACCTACAACAAAATTACCCCACCTTATAATTTATTCAAAATGGAACATTTACGTTTACAAAAGTCGTCATCATCAAATATTTAAAAACGTAGTAAGCTTTAAAAGGAGTTTAGAAAAAGTAAAACCCTCGCTGCTGCAACATCTACCAGCCCCTCCATATGATATTTTATTTCACGCGGCTTTTCAGGTCGTTCTAGAGATTTACTGAATTGCCTTCTCTGTAGATTTCAGATACGCTTGAAACTTGATTCGTGGAAAATTTAAATTTTCGTTGAAAGTTTGTAATTTTACAACCTTATCCCTTACTTAACGCGTCTGATAGAATCGTGCGACGTCAATTTTAACTCCGTTATTGTTTTAATTGCCAGTGTGGTGGTGTTATGTTCTGACGTTAATTCACATCGAACGTTATAGATTAAATTTGTGTATTATCTCCAGGGAACGCGACACTCTACAAACAGAACTTGCTTCAAAACTAAATTCCGATCGATCTTACTGCCTACACGCAGTAATGCATATTTGTTTGATGATGGAATTCTTTTATGACCTAATTGCCTGCACAGTTTTAATAATTCAAACTAGCCTGGAAAACTACGTCATTTGATTCCACCATTATTTTAATTATAAAAAAGAATCGACGGGAAAGTCGATGACAAAATAGGGCTGAATAATCTTCCAATCAAACCTACACATTCATATAGTCAGAACAAATGTTCATTGGTACATATCGTAAGTATGATTAAAGGTTTCTTGGCAGTTTCGATAGCTTATAATGATTTGCGCTATTAAAAAACAAAATTAAATATTTATTATAACTGCTGCAATGATTCTGCGTGTTTTTAGAACAATGGTTTACATAATAGTTTTGGTTAATATGTTAAAAAAGGCAACGATTCTCAACAGTTTTAGGGTTTACGGTTTAGGAGAGTGCAATAGGATGAAATTACTTATTCTACTTACGCGATCAAATAAACCCTTGATCGCAGTCGCCTTTGAAACAAGCGCGGCATGTCGATGATTACCTTGCAAATCGTGGATGCACATGTATTATAATAGTTGCGTTGCGTATTATTTTACTATTCATTGCGTCGAAAAAGAATAACTTTTGAATTGGTATCTGATAGTTACTGAGAGTTTAACTTTTCTATACGTTCAATATAGGGAAGTATTGATTACATTAAACTGTTTGAACTCGAAAGTTTTACGGAAATACATATTTAAGTATTTTTAAAAAAGTTTGCCTGTGAATGTGAATGTGCCCAGTAATTCTCTTACAAATGGACCAATTTTAATGAGCGGGGATATATCAAAAATGCATCGTGAAAAATCAGTTTTGAGAAAAATCCAAAACCGGAAATAGCATTACTTTGGAGAAACCCTTGGGGCAAAGGGTATGCTTTTCGTTAGAACTTTTTAGCTTGAAAATGGCGGCTGCGACGGTTTTATGAAGATTTTGACTCAAAATTGTGGAAATAAAAAGAATATTACCCAAAATCATTTTTTTTTAATTTTGTAGGACTGGCTCTATGACTGGGAATGTGCTAGTTCCGGTCCTAGCTCGCCTATTTCCCTATAAATGTTTTTCTGGTTTTAACGCCAATTTACTCAATAACAGTTATCAGATCGCCGTGAAATTTGATAATATAAGAATTTTTGGAACTATTAAATCTGTGTAGTGAAAAAATATTCCAATTTTTAGATTTTCAAAAAAAGGTGCTACAAAATATTGTTGAATTCTGTAAGGTCATAGAACTAGAGAAGTGCTAGTATTTGGTTGGTTTCTTTAATAAATTTTTTTTTGTTATTGCTAAATTGCTCATGAGCGATAGTAAAATAAGGTTTACAATTTAATAGTTAGGTCTAAAAATTAGGATCGTTAATTTGTTTTTCATTTTTGGTTTTCTTTATTTCCTACGCATATTTTTCCAAAAAATAAAGAAACTTTTTTCCTCATATAAAAAAGATTTTCGAGTTTACAATACAGTAAGACATACACGTCATTCTGGTCCCGTCAGGGTTCGTGCTCAAAACGTTGATACAAAATTACAGAGGTACTTTTAAACTATAATAAGACAATTTCTAAATATGAGATCTAAGCGAAGTGCACCGCTTATTTTTGAATAAAAATAATAAATTCCAATAGATGCGCATAAATTCCATTTCCAGAACTTCATAGAGGGCGTTATAGAGAATTTAGAGCATTTAAGAAAACGCTGAAATATAGTTTATTTTTAAAGCGGACAGGTAATAAAATGTAAAAGGGAAACTTCTGACCTGTTTTTGGAAAATTTCCGGAAAAGCATGGGCGCTCATATAATTTTTTTAGGTGGGAGAGCGTCGCGAATAAATCTTAAGTTTGGGGGATGCGGAACACCCAATGTGGAGAGGGACATTTTTCCCGTGAAATAAAAAAAAAATCGAAAAGAATGTGCTAATTTACAATTAGAATAAATCTTCTGATTTAACTCAATTGTCGCTTTCTTCACCAGTACGTAACGCCCTTTTTACGCTGAATAAACTAAATCAAAAAATGCTCCGTAATTGTGCCAAATTTGCCAAAACAATAAGATTTTATATAACTTTCTTGGGAAAATAGTTACACATATGTATTACATGTTCATCGTTTTATTTCACTACCGTCTATAATCGAACTACTAAATTATTGATAACTCTGTGGTTTAAATCTTCATGAATATAGTTGCGTTGTTACACTATTCTATATCTGAGTTCTGCCAGAGTGTGTGGCTAATGTGGAGCACACATTTAATTCTTCAAAATTACCAGACAAAGTGATCGCAGGGGTTTAGGTCCGGACTATAGGATGGCCAAGAGTTTCCACAATTGTATCCGAAAAATGATGCAAAATCACACAATTTTTGAAAGTCTCCTGAAAAAACTTTAGGTAATACCTTGCAGTATGAGGGGTAGCTTCATTTTGCATGAACCATTTGTGTGTATATGCCTAATTTCTTATGCCCCAAACGGGGCAAAATATCATTATTCAATCTACACTTTTGTATAAGAATGCGCAAATAATTTTGTTTGTGAGAAATTAGTTATTTATTGTACAAGATGATAAAATTGCACTTTATCTTCGAGAGCGATTTTAGCGTCGAGGCGTCAGCCGAGACGCTAATAAGCATCGAGAAGATAATGAAATTTTATCGTCGTGTGGAATACAACATTGTTTTCCATAGCAATTGTTAAAGAAGACCAAAAAATGAAGAAAAATCAATGACAAATTTAATTTAAAAGTGTCAGGAAAAAAACAGTTTCACGAAAAAATGAGTAGGTGGCTTTAATAACTTTTTGGTTGCTATAGAGTTTGTTTATAAAATAAAATACTTTATCTATCCTTGCTGTTAAAGTACTACTTTATCTACCCTTGATGGTAAGTGCTACTTTTCCCTCTAATTTAGTTAATAATAGCACGTTTTAACAGTTGCTATAGAAAAAAGTATATTATTCAACAAGCATGTAATGATGCCTATTATTCATAAGGATAAAGTTTACGAAGCGGGTGTTGTAATTCACCCGAATGAGTAACAGACATACAGGCGAGTGGAATATTATACATTTTCTACAACTATTTAATAGGAAAGTTGTCTGGATAACTTTAATAAAAATAATGTTTTATTATTATTAGATTTTGTAATTTTATTTTTACTTACCATACATATTAGTAAAACAATTAATAGTAATATATGTTTTAGCTTTTTTCGCTTTATGGCCTTCAAATTTACATTTGAGAAATACACGCAATTATGAGTAATTTTCTATGTTGATGCTGTTATTTAAGGTGAGTGTGCTTTTCAACACAAAATACTGCGCCTATAACGATGACGATTAATGTTTTTCTGATAATTCTCCAAAATAAGCCAAAAGAACATTTCCAGAGAATGAATTGACGGTCTTGAGGCCTCGCCAATCTATAAAGGCCTTGTTTCGTATTTCGTATTTCGTATTTCCTTCTTGGTTTCTTGGCAATGTGTTTCTTCTAGTGGTTATTTTATCCGCTTCTTAGATGTCTGGCAGCGTACAAATTTCATCCTTAGAATTACTGTCAGAATTACTGTTTTCCTTCTTTTTAATTAAAACAAAATTTAAACTCGCGAATTATAACAATTGTTACTATTAACAACAAATGATGACAATTCAAAATAATTTAGATATATGTCTACTAGACGGTGTTGCAAACTGCATATTTGCGATTGGCCACAACCAACAATTAATAAGTCGTTACTCACGGCCCGTGAGCATTAATATTATCAAGAAACGCATATATAATGGATGTATTACTTAGCTGGTGTAGAAAAAATCGCATTACATCAATTCGAGGCCTATTTAGTAAGTAGGAGGTAGTTACAAGTTATTACAAAAAAATACATGCAGGAACCTGTACATCCGATTACTTCTGTGCACGAAAAGTTTACATATACATTAATTATTGAGTTCAAATTTAATGGGGGCAAGTGCCTTCTTTTGCCTTCCCCATTTTGGGTGCTTATGCAGAAAACACTATCGTTCTATCTTCCTTGAGTTTCAAAACGTACCTTTTCGCTAAAGTCTCCAAACCGAAAACTTTCATGAAATCAATAATTGCGTGTTATACTGGAAATGCGGGAAGATAAAAAATGGAAATTACATTAATATTTAAGGCAAAGTAATATAATATATTTTCCAGTCATGTCGTGTCTTTGCGTCAAATCAACCGAAAAGTAAAATATAGCCTGTACTTAGCCGGTAGACAATAGATCGAATAAATGGGATGTTTCGTAGTGACGCACAATACAGCTTTGTATTCGTAGAAAAGGATTTGGAAAGTTCGATATTAAATGAGCTGTTAGCCGCATTTCGACATAAAGTTAATTAAAAAGACTGTCTATAAATTAATACTGAAAGAACGAGTTCAACTGAAATTAAAAAGTTTAGGTATTACGAATTCTCGAGACATCCATAACAAACTTTTGAAAGTTTTTTCTTTTTGCTTCTGAATGCGATTTTTATCTTGCCTTTTGTCTTCTTTGGTACTACTTAAAGATGACAAGATACTAACAAGTTAAATAATGAATATATTTTAAGAGTTTTTTAGACATTAATAATATTAAAGGAAAAAGATTAATGCCCATAAAATCGCTAAAGGCAAAAACGAGGACTCAGCTACGTACGATGTACCGCGATATTTTCCATCCTGATATTGAATTATATTACTGTTTAATGTATAAAAGTAAATAAAACCTTGTTAGGAGAAGTGATTCCAGTTTTCGTGGGCTATTGCGCAGTAGACTAAACTCATATGATGGTTTCTCAGGGGGACGTAGGATGATTGATGGATTGGTTTGCTTTGGATCGGTAGCAAGCGTTCGATCCCGAAGCAGAACTCTAAGAGGAGCTTGCTGTGTTGATTTAGTTAAGAGCGGAAACCATTGTTTAATTAGGGAAGCAGATTCTCAAGCTTTGGTTTTTGGATTGTTTGTTAGATTACGTTAGATTCTGAAAATCAACTCGCTGGGCTCTAAAAGCTGCTAGGTACAGCAGGACTGTGGGAGATGTTTGCTTGGAGGAGGGGACCTGGTTTGCCTCGAACTAGAAGCTGTCGATCTTGTAGTGCTTCAAGCTATCAAATGTTTGGTTTTGTGCCGTTAAGTTATGTTTGATCCTAAAAACTGGCACGTGGCTGTAGCAGAGCTGTAGACGAATTTGCTTGAGGGAGATCTGGTTTGCTTCGAACTGAAAGTTAAGCTCAATCCTGCAGCAGATTCTCAAGAGTTGATTTGATTATCAATTGATTATATTTGGTTCTAAAAATCAACTAACGGGAATCTAGGAGAAACTGGGTGTAGCACAACTATGGGAGAAGCTTGTTTGAGGGGGACCTGGTTTGCTTCGAACTGGAAGCTGTCGATCTTGTAGTGCTTCAAGCTATCAAGTGTTTGGTTTTGTGCCGTTAAGTTATGTTTGATCCTAAAAACTGGCACGTGGCTGTAGCAGAGCTGTAGACGAATTTGCTTGAGGGAGATCTAGTTTGCTTCGAACTGAAAATTAAGCTCAATCCTGCAGCAGATTCTCAAGAGTTGATTTGATTATCAATTGATTATATTTGGTTCTAAAAATCAACTAACGGGAATCTAGGAGAAACTGGGTGTAGCACAACTATGGGAGAAGCTTGTTTGAGGGGGACCTGGTTTGCTTCGAACTGGAAGCTGTCGATCTTGTAGTGCTTCAAGCTATCAAGTGTTTGGTTTTGTGCCGTTAAGTTATGTTTGATCCTAAAAACTGGCACGTGGCTGTAGCAGAGCTGTAGACGAATTTGCTTGAGGGAGATCTAGTTTGCTTCGAACTGAAAATTAAGCTCAATCCTGCAGCAGATTCTCAAGAGTTGATTTGATTATCAATTGATTATATTTGGTTCTAAAAATCAACTAACGGGAATCTAGGAGAAACTGGGTGTAGCACAACTATGGGAGAAGCTTGTTTGAGGGGGACCTGGTTTGCTTCGAACTGGAAGCTGTCGATCTTGTAGTGCTTCAAGCTATCAAGTGTTTGGTTTTGTGCCGTTAAGTTATGTTTGATCCTAAAAACTGGCACGTGGCTGTAGCAGAGCTGTAGACGAATTTGCTTGAGGGAGATCTGGTTTGCTTCGAACTGAAAGTTAAGCTCAATCCTGCAGCAGATTCTCAAGAGTTGATTTGATTATCAATTGATTATATTTGGTTCTAAAAATCAACTAACGGGAATCTAGGAGAAACTGGGTGTAGCACAACTATGGGAGAAGCTTGTTTGAGGGGGACCTGGTTTGCTTCGAACTGGAAGCTGTCGATCTTGTAGTGCTTCAAGCTATCAAGTGTTTGGTTTTGTGCCGTTAAGTTATGTTTGATCCTAAAAACTGGCACGTGGCTGTAGCAGAGCTGTAGACGAATTTGCTTGAGGGAGATCTAGTTTGCTTCGAACTGAAAATTAAGCTCAATCCTGCAGCAGATTCTCAAGAGTTGATTTGATTATCAATTGATTATATTTGGTTCTAAAAATCAACTAACGGGAATCTAGGAGAAACTGGGTGTAGCACAACTATGGGAGAAGCTTGTTTGAGGGGGACCTGGTTTGCTTCGAACTGGAAGCTGTCGATCTTGTAGTGCTTCAAGCTATCAAGTGTTTGGTTTTGTGCCGTTAAGTTATGTTTGATCCTAAAAACTGGCACGTGGCTGTAGCAGAGCTGTAGACGAATTTGCTTGAGGGAGATCTGGTTTGCTTCGAACTGAAAGTTAAGCTCAATCCTGCAGCAGATTCTCAAGAGTTGATTTGATTATCAATTGATTATATTTGGTTCTAAAAATCAACTAACGGGAATCTAGGAGAAACTGGGTGTAGCACAACTATGGGAGAAGCTTGTTTGAGGGGGACCTGGTTTGCTTCGAACTGGAAGCTGTCGATCTTGTAGTGCTTCAAGCTATCAAGTGTTTGGTTTTGTGCCGTTAAGTTATGTTTGATCCTAAAAACTGGCACGTGGCTGTAGCAGAGCTGTAGACGAATTTGCTTGAGGGAGATCTAGTTTGCTTCGAACTGAAAATTAAGCTCAATCCTGCAGCAGATTCTCAAGAGTTGATTTGATTATCAATTGATTATATTTGGTTCTAAAAATCAACTAACGGGAATCTAGGAGAAACTGGGTGTAGCACAACTATGGGAGAAGCTTGTTTGAGGGGGACCTGGTTTGCTTCGAACTGGAAGCTGTCGATCTTGTAGTGCTTCAAGCTATCAAGTGTTTGG
Organism: Ctenicera cuprea; assembly: GCA_958336395.1. NCBI lineage: Eukaryota > Metazoa > Arthropoda > Insecta > Coleoptera > Elateridae > Ctenicera > Ctenicera cuprea. Next base: position 1,367,329 of record OY284491.1, read on the forward strand.
TTTTGTGCCGTTAAGTTATGTTTGATCCTAAAAACTGGCACGTGGCTGTAGCAGAGCTGTAGACGAATTTGCTTGAGGGAGATCTAGTTTGCTTCGAACTGAAAATTAAGCTCAATCCTGCAGCAGATTCTCAAGAGTTGATTTGATTATCAATTGATTATATTTGGTTCTAAAAATCAACTAACGGGAATCTAGGAGAAACTGGGTGTAGCACAACTATGGGAGAAGCTTGTTTGAGGGGGACCTGGTTTGCTTCGAACTGGAAGCTGTCGATCTTGTAGTGCTTCAAGCTATCAAGTGTTTGGTTTTGTGCCGTTAAGTTATGTTTGATCCTAAAAACTGGCACGTGGCTGTAGCAGAGCTGTAGACGAATTTGCTTGAGGGAGATCTGGTTTGCTTCGAACTGAAAGTTAAGCTCAATCCTGCAGCAGATTCTCAAGAGTTGATTTGATTATCAATTGATTATATTTGGTTCTAAAAATCAACTAACGGGAATCTAGGAGAAACTGGGTGTAGCACAACTATGGGAGAAGCTTGTTTGAGGGGGACCTGGTTTGCTTCGAACTGGAAGCTGTCGATCTTGTAGTGCTTCAAGCTATCAAGTGTTTGGTTTTGTGCCGTTAAGTTATGTTTGATCCTAAAAACTGGCACGTGGCTGTAGCAGAGCTGTAGACGAATTTGCTTGAGGGAGATCTAGTTTGCTTCGAACTGAAAGTTAAGCTCAATCCTGCAGCAGATTCTCAAGAGTTGATTTGATTATCAATTGATTATATTTGGTTCTAAAAATCAACTAACGGGAATCTAGGAGAAACTGGGTGTAGCACAACTATGGGAGAAGCTTGTTTGAGGGGGACCTGGTTTGCTTCGAACTGGAAGCTGTCGATCTTGTAGTGCTTCAAGCTATCAAGTGTTTGGTTTTGTGCCGTTAAGTTATGTTTGATCCTAAAAACTGGCACGTGGCTGTAGCAGAGCTGTAGACGAATTTGCTTGAGGGAGATCTGGTTTGCTTCGAACTGAAAGTTAAGCTCAATCCTGCAGCAGATTCTCAAGAGTTGATTTGATTATCAATTGATTATATTTGGTTCTAAAAATCAACTAACGGGAATCTAGGAGAAACTGGGTGTAGCACAACTATGGGAGAAGCTTGTTTGAGGGGGACCTGGTTTGCTTCGAACTGGAAGCTGTCGATCTTGTAGTGCTTCAAGCTATCAAGTGTTTGGTTTTGTGCCGTTAAGTTATGTTTGATCCTAAAAACTGGCACGTGGCTGTAGCAGAGCTGTAGACGAATTTGCTTGAGGGAGATCTGGTTTGCTTCGAACTGAAAGTTAAGCTCAATCCTGCAGCAGATTCTCAAGAGTTGATTTGATTATCAATTGATTATATTTGGTTCTAAAAATCAACTAACGGGAATCTAGGAGAAACTGGGTGTAGCACAACTATGGAAGAAGCTTCTTTGAGGGGGACCTGGTTTGCTTCGAACCGAAAACTATTGGTTGATCTTGAAGTTAATTCTTAAACGTTAAGTTTTGGGACATTAGGCTATGTTCTATTATAAAAATTAACTTGCGGGGCTCTAGAAGGAGCTGGGTGCAGCAGGGCTCTAGGAAAAGCTTGCTTGGCGGGACCTGATTTGTTTCGAACTGGAACCTATCGATCTTGAAGTGCTTGAAGTTATAAAGTGTTGGGTTTTGTGCCGTTCAGTTATGTTTATCCTAAAAGTTAGCTGGCACGTTGCTGTAGCAGGGCTGTAGACTAAATCAGATTTTCAAAGGTTGGTTTTTGGACCACTAGGTTACCTTCAATCCTGAAAATCAACTTTGTGGGCTCTAGAAGAAGCTGAGTGGGCTGTAGGAGAAGCTTGCTTGGCGGGACCTGGTTGTCCTGAAGCAGATTCACAAGCGTTGGTTTTTAGAGCATTAAGTCATGTTAAATTCTAGAATTCAACTGACGTTTCTGCGCAGATGCGCTGCTTATATATTTTTTTGGTGACCGTGACTTATTTATGATTCAACAAACATTCACAGACGGGGATAATTTAATAGAATATCAACATGTCATTTAAATAAACAAACACACCTTTTCTTATTTAACAGATAAGACAAAGTTTTACTTTACATAATTTATTGTACTATGCAAATGCTCCCCAAGACTGGCCGGGGGCACATAATTGGCGAATAATGTCACGATAGATATTGTAACACATTGTATCAATGGTTAAATCGTTTTATGTGATTGATTTAAATGAAGTTTTTCAAAATTTGACAAAATCAAGCAGGTAAAACATTAAAATAGCTTACAAACTTTCCTTACGTTTATAGGATTATTAAAAAATTTAAAAACAGTGGTTACTAGAAAAGCGTCCTTTCTAAATTATAAGCAAAATATATTAAGTTTATTGCTACCGTATAAATTTATATCAAGCCACTTAGTTTGTATTCACAAACCAACGTATACATTTCAGGAAAGGTCCAGAAAAACATCTCGCAGCGAATATTCGTTTTCTAGGCCGATGTCTCCCTTAAGGCCGCTTATTTTCCGCACCGACGTTGCGTAACTGGATGTGTTAGGGTTTGCACGGCTAATTCAGAAGCGAACTTATTGCTTCACAGTTTTAGATTAGCTTTGAGGCTCGTTAAGCACGCAAAAACTTTGAAGTTTTATTTCTGGTGGTGAGCGTCCATCAAGATAAAGTTGCAAAACACTTTGTATAGTTGAACTTAAGCACCAAAAGCTCCACTGTAGCTCTATTATTTAGTATTTTATTATGCCTGCGATAAAATGAAGGTTAAAGGTTTAATCCAATTACAATCGTGAAATTGTAGGCTAGCCAGGAAAATCAATGAGTATAGTGAGTTTTTGTAAAAAGTAAAAATAAACCCTTTTATGTTTCTACCTACACCAATGCGTAGTGTTTCAACACTTTTTGTAACAAAGAACAGCGTGGTTTGATTTCAAAAGGTTTTTCTAAAGGTCGACGTTTCCAGAAATTATAATTTGATCCTGGAAATCGCTCGTAAAGTACCTATTTGTAATCGATTCTGATGTGGAGAAAAACCAAGGTAAAGGTTGCGGTATCTATATTTAATAAGGGTCACTTGGCATTGATTATCCACAGTGATAACTATTTTCAAGGTCACAAATACAAAAGCCCAATTTTCCTTAATTTTCCTCGAGTGCTTATACATCATTTCAATCGATCCAATTAAATCTATCCTGTAACCAGTTTAATTGGAAAAAGTGTTAATTCAATTCTGTATAATTTCTGCGGAGGTTGGAAACATTAGGTGGAAATTCCGGATCTCCTCTCGAGTTGGTTGGTATTTGTGGAAATGCGGGGAACGAAATTGAAATCAAGTGTCTCCTTCCTAAATTAAATTTACTACAGACAGAATCCCAAAATGAGACACTAATGGAAATGCGAATTTGCACGCGTGTGCTTAATTTTCCAATATACGCGTTTGACTTAACCAAATTTTAGAGGGTGCATGTTATCGATAAATGAATGCCGGGCTTGTGGAAAGCATACTGAAATTTAATTTTCGCTTCGGTTGCAATGGAAACTCGAAACTGTTGGTGTATTTTAAAGTAATCAATTTTTAATGCTTGCTTGAAATGGCTGCAGTGCATTATAAAGCTGTTTTCAAACACTTGCCAACGTTGCGTTAAAATGCAACACGAGAGTGATGCTAGTGAATGATTAATCGTTTAATTAAAGCGAAGAGTAACGAAGCTCGTATGTTATAATCCAAACGAGAAAATATTGGATGGAAATTTCTTGCTATAAAATTGATGTAACAAACGTAAGTTCGAGCTTAAGTCTACGCATATAATACTTTATTATTTCCTAAAATACAGTAGGTAAAGGAGGATAAAGTATAGTTTCTTTGATAAAAATTCGGAAATATGTTTTTCGTAAAAAACTTTAACAATACTCTCAGAAACTAGTGTACGAAGAAAGCAGAACAGATGAGAGGAAAAAGAAATAACAAGGTTGCCCTTAAAAGGCAGAATGAATTTTTTGGAAAAGATTTTTACTTTCCTATACTTTTAATGTAGGAAAGTATTGATTTCAGAAAATTTTCAATTTTGGGATTTTGACGGAAATGCATGTTTTGGACCCTCGGAAGTCAAAAAAATTGTCTGTCTGTGAGTGAGTGGGTCGCATATTTTCGGAATTTAATTAAAACCGAAATCTGGTAGAAAAGCTTAGCGCCGATTTAGCATTTTCTCTTCCGAATTTTCTGGCTTTAAAATGGAGACCGTCACAATGTTTTTAAAAGTTTGACGCTTTATTGTTCAAAAACGAGTTGGCAGACCGGCATAATTTGTAAATATAATAGCCGTAAAGGAACACAATGTTACTTTATTCGACAGTTTTTAATTTAACCAAACTGTGAATAGCAACATGTTGAATAAAAATTTTACAACAGCATTGCCGATACCTAGTGTTTAACGCATCTTTAAGGATACACTGACTTTGGCGTGCAAATGCGATTAGCTATATAACCCCTTTTCATGTCTCGCTGCGTAGAAATATAAACAAACATCTACAGATGGGGGTAATTTAATATAAATGTGAATATAACACTTTAGCATTTACGAAACGTTAATCGCCGCTACATAGCAACATAGAATATAATGAGAGGTTTGTTTTAAACTATTACTACAAGTAACTTAAGGGTAGCAGTAACAAACGCGGCGACAAACAAAGTTTAAGCTCTTTTATTGAATAAAATTACATATTGCCATCTATTTAATTATTATATATCTAGATATCAAAAGTTTGTTCTAACGTTACAGACATAATTGCTGTTACATTTTACATTAGTTACGCCATATTTAATACTAACGTTTAAAACTTACACATTTTGATAAATATTATCTGTTGTCGCATAATAATTAACACCACATTTAACCCTGCTGGCATCTAGCGGCTGATATGAGAAATGATTTGAAAAGCTCCCAGTAAACTTGCATAATTGCTGCTATTTTTATATTAAACAAGTGGGACTCGTTGCACAATAATTTGCAGCTTAAAACACTTTTTTGTAGTCTCTAGACATTGTTTGAAGTATAATACGTGTGACCAGTAGTTCCGAGACAACCGACACCGGGGAGAAAAAGATGGTGCTGCATGTGGCAAACTTTAGTTTATTTGTGTTCGTTACATAGTAATAGCTTTTATTAAAAAAAAATTAAAATCGTAGTAAAACTTTGGGATTCCCGTTAATACTAATCGTAGCATGCGGCTTAAGCATAGTTGAGGGCACAAAATTAGTGAATCATGTCGAATTGGCCTCACGATTTTTAGGTGCAGCAATATTAGGCGGGGATGGTAATTTTGAAGGTATCAGTTATTTTTATTTTTTAAACTTCTTGCTTTTCTATTACCTTACTCTTCGGTTGCAAGTGTTATTAGCAATAAATTACCATTTATTTGGGGTTTTAAAAAATTCTGTACTCTGTAATTACTTTATTTTGTACATATTCATGATGTAGATAATAATTATTTATAGGACAAGTGAGCAAAGTGGAACTTTTTTTGATCGAGCAGAAGTTTAAATCACGAGCGTCAGCGAGTGATATAAATCTGCGAAATCAAAAAAAGACACTTTAGTCATGTGTTCTATATAAAATTTTATCTACAACAGAATAATATGTACAATTTTCAAAAATATTTAAATTTTTGACGTTTTAAAAATGAAAGCATTGCATCACAATGCCTTTGAAACAAAACATAAAATTGCTGACTTTACTAATCGCAATTTGCATCGCATTACTTTGAAAACGAAAAAAATATATAAAATGAGGTAATGTCACCTAGAGAGTAAATTTCCACTTTACTCACTCTTAGGAGTGAGTAAAGTGGTCACTTTACTCACTGTTGTAGATAAACAAATTATAGCCAAACTAATGTTTTGATTATGGCCACCACCTTAATAGCCTTAATAAGAGTTTAATTACTTAAACAGCAACTGATATAGCGTAATATCTGTTTTTGTACCTAATTTAAATAGTTTATTCGCCGAGTGCGTGGAGTAATAATCGTTTAGGCGGAACTAAGGGGAACCATTTATATCCCCTGGGCAATAATTGAATGTTACATTAATAAAGTAATTTCTATATTAAACTTCAATTTAATTATGCAATTTATTATACTACCATAATAGTTGTTACCATACGCAAGTCTTTGGGTTTCCAGTTTTACTGTTTTCCGGTTAAAGCTATAGTTTTATAGAGAGTGTTTCAAATTATCTAGGCAGTATTGTCAACTTTCTTATTATTAGAGATATAGATATGTTTCAATTACGAATAAAATATAACTAAAGTAAAAAATACAACGCTTTCAATGCAATAGCAACCTAAAGTGGATAGTAAAAATGTTATTGATCAAATATTTTTATGGATAGCATCAAATTACTACTGCATCGGAGCTTTTATATAGAGAATTTACTTTTCTTGTAGAATATTACAAATATACAGCATTTTTCATTTAGGAAAAACATTTTTGAACGAAAACATCGAAAAGGCGACGTCTAATATTTTTGTATCCGCAGTGTCTTAATCAGCATAAATATTTAAATTTCTTAATTTGTTCAAAATCTGTAGCCAAAATAATAATAAATGCAACAATAGCGCCGTAATAATTTGGTATACCCTGTATTACATAATTCAGAATGAAGAAATTGTAATTACGACTATGATTTTGGGGCTTCTTGGGTATCGGCCAAGACTCAAGACAGAATAAAATTCAGTGTACTCTTAAGCCAATGTTTCGGTGTCTTTCTTGCACAGCTACATCAAGGGCAAACTATACAGAAACTTTTTACTTTTAAGTTTACACAGTTAATACCAAAACTTACAATCAATAGTTTATAGTTGACTCGCAAGCTTAAATAAAATGTATTATTCGGATGCACTCAATTTAACACAAAGCATTTTAAAATATTTCTTGTTAAGAACAAACACATTTAAATCAGAACAGTGGTCAGAACAATGAATCAAATTACTAAAATGTTTAAATTACCATAAGGCACGCAAATATTACGTATGTTCTTAAATACGCAAAGTCAGCGACGCAACTGAACATACATACGTATCTATTATATTTATATTCCTATCTAGCGTGATCGATATCAAATAGTGTTTGAAATGAAGGTACTTATTTTTCTTCTAAACGACCCAGCTCATTAGTGTTTTATATTTTAATTTTCACATTTTAAACACTTTGTTTAATGCAAAATCAAAAGCAGATGATTTGATAAAATAAGGCATTGACAAATTAAATTGTTCTCACTGTAATTTGGTTTATATATCGCAGAATATTAGAAATTTTAATGCTAGGTATAAAGAACACGTACGTTGTTACAAATACAAACACCTACATAACGCCACTTACGTTAAACACTTACTAGAACACAATCATTTAATAACATCTAATAACACTATAAAATGCTTTTTTACAATTTTGTGATGATAAAACGTAAATGAGATATACTAGAATCTTTTGAAATTCTCAAACGTTTAAAAACTGTAACGTTAATGAACGAGCAAATTGATCTCTTAAATTCAGCTCTGTTGGACGTTTTGGAATAAGAAATTATGTCACCCGCAGACGATTAGTTTGCCCTTCATGAAGGTGTACAATAAAGGCACCGAAATATTGGCTTAAAGCTACACTGGGCATTATTCTGCTATGACTTCTTACTTTTACCAGTGTTCGGTCGATACCCCTGTTATGTAAGTTGCAAAGTTTATATTAGTTGAAATAGCTTGTGTAAAAATTAAGGATTTACATTACATTCTGTCCAATGCGGGGGTTTTATTACAGTTTTAAATTCATTTGAAAACAAGTTTTGCATTTGTAATTCAAGTACTTTGTTTTTCCGATGTGCAAAGTATTTGAAAAGCTGTTTAAGTTGTCGAAATTGCTTTTTGCAGGTTCAATTTTAACATGTAATATCTTATTTGATGGAATTTTTACTTGGCATAAATTCAAATGTGTTATATAGAAAACAAATCAAATGGTTTCTGGTAATGGAATGGAAAATTAGATAAGAAAACTTTCTATAAATTTTTGAAATAAATTAACTGTGCAGTAATTCTGACAGGGTTTTTTTAACAAATCCTCAGGCTTTAAGAGAATTATATCTGTCAAAAATCACCATATGCAATATTACCAGAAAGTTTTTAGGAAGGTGTTGGAAAATATTTATTATTATTTATCAAAACGCAAACGTGCTACCTATTTGTTAAATTAAATAAAAAAAATTTAATATTAGTAAAATTATTGCAAAAAACCCATATTATTAAACTTCCATTTAAGATTTTGTTAAGGAAAACAATATAAATTGGTTTAAAAATATTATTGATTTTATACCGTCTAAAACTTTCGCGGTTTTTGATTTGATTTATATACTAATTCCGGATCCCTTCCACCTGTCTTGACTTTTAGTGACGATGGGTTTCGTTTAAACTACTAAAGGCTACATCTGTGCAACTCAATTATATAAGGCGCATATTTGTATGTACTGGTCTATCGGATTAATACAGTTTTTCCTGCATATGAGACAATTAGGCTTACACTTTGTGTAGGGCAATCCAATGCTATTGCTTATTATTAACGCTGACTTCACAAAGAACAAATGGTGACAGGCTTGCCCAAGAACGCGCAGCGGATTTATAATTAGACCATATCAGCGGATAGACATTTTGTTGCTTGCTAAGAACTACCTAGTTAAAAGACGATTGAAAATTCCTGTTTTGCTTAAATCTGAAAACGTGGCCTAAAATTCTATTTATAAAAATGCCATAGAACAAAATCACAAATAACTTTTTTTTCTGCATTTTGTTATACATTTACTTTGTGTTGCAGTAATTTTAATTATTTATTTCTGTTTCAAGTAAGTTACAGGATCTGCTCTTCTACCTTATGAAGGTGTATGAAAGGTTTGGTAAGTTTTCATCCGTTTTAACATTGGCGGACTTTTAAAGTGTAGGCTTCTTGTAAGATTATTTTACTCATCTTTGCCATATAATTAATTCAGGACCTATGTACTATGAGCAGGTTTTGGCAAAAACCAAATCTTAGTATAAAAAAATATACCAAGTTGTAATAGCTTGTTTCTATACTTTTAGATTTGCAAAATTTCTAACTCGCTTATTTGTATAAAAACTTTAGGAATTCTTGTACATCGGGGCAGTGGCAGTTTGTAACTTTTTAACACGAGACCGCCGCTGTGCAAATAACCGACATACAAACATAGAAAACTTGCTATTATGTGAGCTTTTGCCTAAGCACTGTGCGTACAAAACAAAGGAAGTTACTGTATTTTAATATTTTTACCGTCGCGTCGGTCTCTTTCATTTCGTGCTTAGCTTATCCTAGCACTTACTACGACGTTTGGTTATGGTATAAACAATCGTTCAAGGAGAGAAACCAAGTCGCATGTTATCGGACCGCAACTTATGTGGTAATGTTAGTCAGATTTAATCGGTTATGTTTAAAGGTTTGCTACAAAAATAAATTCGATAACAATATTTTGAGTTTAAAAAATGCAGCATTTTACTTAGGAGGTGAAACTTAAAATATGTATGGTTCATTTTCAGTCTTACGTACAAGTCAATTAATCTGACAATATGAGCCTTCGGGTTCTCCTCGTAATTCTTCAAGTCTCTTATTCGTTCAACCCCCTCTTTTAAACCGCCAGGCACTCACGGATTGCCGTCAAGATACCTACTTAATTTATTCACTTAAAAAATTCATTTCTCTAACTTTTGCCTTTTCTCTTTAACTATTCTGTTTGCAATAAAAGCACATCGTTAAAAGGGATCTAAAACTGAACACATAAAACACACCCTCATTGGAAGAACTTAGTTTTTTATTACCTTTTAAATTTATTTAAATAAGACCACTTCAAACTTTCATGTTTTTCAATATATCTTAACCGTTCAAAAAAAAATATTTCTCTTGAAGTTACTGCACTTGGTTTTAAAACTTGACGAGACCGAAGATTTCCTCCTCTTAATATTTATTTGAACGTTAAAGTTAGATGCTGTCTGCAGCTCTGAAACTTTCATTACGAAAGCACATTAATGTTGTGCTCAAATTTTGTACACATTTGTTTTAGGGTTTTGTTTTACAGTGTACAAAATATTTATAAGATTGTTAAGGAATTCACAAGCGGAAAATAGCGTTTCCTATTCAGAAAATATGCAAAATTTTTAAATTTGCGTAGGTTTGTTCAACATTCTGGTAATATTTTCGTAATAACGTTACTTTTTCCTAGAAATAGCCCTCGTAACGTAAGAATTTTATTATTTATAAGACAGTTTCGAGCCTTGGTTATATTACACCCACGTCGCATATTATTTTGGGCGAATTCTGAAACTTGTGGATACTTTATAGTTTATAGTTATTTTCGACATTTGTACGCCCTCGTCGCTATAAATACAATACGGCAGAACCCGATATTTACTGCGCATCGTGACACTTAAGAACCAATTAAAAAGAAAATGAGCATGAAAACACGATTAGGGCAAATTGCCAGGGTGCACCTGCAATAAACGAAAGGAAGTCCATAAAATTAGTCTCTGCCTGTTGCAGAATGCGATTTTCACCGACCAATTCCAGTTGACAACAAATTTCTGTCGGCACTTAATCTCCTTCCTGACTCTTATTGTGTTTTGTATGCCCCTTAGCTAAATTAACGAGCTCGACTTTCGTATGTGGTGTCTCAGTGCTTCAAAACCTTAGGGGGTGATAAATGGGATGATGTACACCAATTCAACAAAACTAAGTAAAAGAACGTATCTCTCTGGTAACTCCAAAAAGCCAACCGGAGAGTTATTAATTTACCCTTTTTCTCGCCTTCTTCTTACTCTGTTTTGTTTTCGAAACTGACATGTATGAAAAATTGCTTTATGCCCAAGTGGTTTGAACGGAAAGTACGGTTAAAAATGCCGACTTGAGTGATGTCGCCTACATTGTAACTGCCGTGAAATTGAAATATTGTATCGGGAAGTGTCTATACGACGCTCTTAAATTCAAAGTTTAATTTTAGTAATAGTATTTAATTGTAAATTGCACCATAATATCAGACACCCAATACAATGCCACTATTTTTTCATAATTTCTATGAAAACAAATAAATTGTTCGGAAACTTTTTAACAATGACATAAAAATAGATAAGCGAAGAGATGCCAACAGTTACAAATAAGAACAATGTTTCGTCCCTATTAGGACTCTTCAGTTAGTTATAGTTCCTATTTGTAAATGCAAGCATCAAAAGTAACATACAAATAACGGTGATAGATGTCCCTAGAGACACCTATATGTAATGTACGGCGAGGTATGAACTAACAAAGCTACAATTCACGCAAAAATGGCGGGACCCGGCTAAGCCGGTATCAAACCGCCAGGTGGTCTCTGAGTTCCGTGGATTGTAGCTTTGCTGGTTCAAACCTTGCCGTACATTATATAAATGTCTCTAGGGACATCATTCACCGTTATTAACAATGACATAGTTTATCAGAAATATTTGGACGTGTTCATAAATCAATTGGTTAAAAATGTTCAAATTAAAAAACTAATTTCACACAGACAATGTTGATATTTTCATGTTACATAAAATTGTACTTTATACTGCTTGCTCTATATTTTTACCGTGATATTTCTGAACCGGGACATTTTTATACACCTGTCACTGAATTCAAAATTGATTTAACTTATCCACGTTTACATTCGTTTCAGTTTATTGCATAAGTGAAACTATTTTAGCGACAGCCGGCAGGAGTAACTTGTGAACGCATAGAACGGAACTGTAAGACGAATAATTAACCCACGCCATTATTGGCTTCTTAAGGTTAATGCTTAGATGGTTATTTTAGCGACTGCTTGCAACACGGAGTTTTTTTATATGGTCTGCCAGCACCATTCTATTGCGTGTAGTGATCGGACGGTTGGTTACGCTGACAGATGATCGTTCATAAACTTTGTGGAAATTGAAATAAATGTTGCCACGTTTGAATGCACATCAGTTTAGAAATAAGCGTCGATTACGATGGGCCGCATATATTATTAAGTAGCAGAGCAGGACGTTACCTATTTAATTTGTGGGTCTTCTCGGTTTGTTTTTTTTTATTACTGACGATAAATTTATTTTTTATCTTTTACATTATTGATGCAGATTCAGTTAAAAATGTTCGATCAATTAAGGTTTGTTGTTTTCGATAAAAAACCATTCGATTAATAATTTGAACTCAAACATTTCTTTGACATTTGTTTGTACGAATTCAAAAATTAACGTCAAAACACATAATGCAAATGGCTACTAAGAAATAAATCTGTGCTAAATGCACATAATAGTTTCCAAATCAGCATAAAAATTCGTAGTTTGTCTTAAAATAATGAAAACGAGGCTTTCAAGACTGCTGCAAGAACGTCTGTAGTGAAATTTAAATATTATGCGCTGTAATTATATTTTATCAATGTATGTATCACGTTATCGTTTCTTTACTGGTTATACTATACAAAGTTTAATTGATAATTTTGCCTACCTATTAGGAATTAAAACGCTTTTGTATTGGTCTGTTTTCGCTTCCTGTTAAATCATACTATTTAAAATACACTTTCAGCGAGAACACCCTAAGAAGTTTCACTTAGAACTTGCGTACTCGGCACACATTTTTTTTTGGTTGAAATTAAAATTTCTCACTTCGGTGACTTTTTATTTTTATCTTGCAAAATTAGATAATTTCATTTAATTTAACATTTCTAGTTCAAATATTTAATAATGAATAAATTTGCTTAAATTGTAAGCTATAATTCAATTAATTAATTACCCATGTATAAAATCCAATTACCCAATGTTTTCCCTCCGTTTGATTGTCGAATTATAAAATGTAAATGTTAAACGGCCCTTAATTATCGGAGCTGTCGAAGCGCTCCAAAAATAATGTTTGTTTAGTGAGATGTAATTAAACCACAAATGGAAGTAAATTGTAGGCGATATAGTAAATTCCCGAAAGTAACCGAATTCGCAGGTTACGCTTTTAAAACCACCTGAACAAACAGATGTTGCTGCGATGTAATTGAATTATAATTCCTCTCTTGTTTTCTATCAATTTGGCGTTATAGGTTATATTTAGATTGCTTAATTACTGTTTTTTATTTTTATATACTTTTAGTGCAGGAAAGTACTGACTTTACGAAAGATTTATATTTCCAGATTTTGACGAAAATGCACGGTTTGAACGCCTCAAGGCACAATAAACATTAAGGAAGCTCATCGCCTGGACTTTCCTATACTTTAAAAACGTTTTTCTATTTTGGTTCTTTACTGACTACTTTATGAAACTCATTTGGATTTCATAAAGCAACTCCTTAAAGAATTCGAAATTTTATTTTGTTAGGTTGGTGAAAACCATGTGACAACAAAACCTTCACGTTCTAAAAATTAATATTTAGCGTATTTTCCGCTACTTTGCGTAGCTCGGGTGGGGTGCAAGATAATTCTTCTACCATCTTATCTTCAAATCTTAGGTATTTTAAAAATTAAATCACTTTCAAACACAGTTTGTCTAAATTTTAATTTGACTGTAGTTTGAATTATTTGAAATTGTTTTAAATGTTACCAACGGCAACAAACACAAAAAAACAACGAAATTTCCTAATCGACTATATTTTAAAATTAAAATATAAAATAAGGTACTTTTTAACTTTTTTGGACCAAAATAGAAAAAATAGTATAAAATACGCGTTTCATAAGATATTTAAGAGCACTTGTCCATTAGAAAACTCGCCGCTAGCGGCTCGTTTTCTAACTTGGACGTGTGCTCTAAAATCATGTCTTATGAAACTTGTTTTTTAATATACTATTATTTTTTATACTTCCAAACATACATATATATATATATAGACTAAGATGTAGCCTCAATAGTAGTAGTGCGGTTAGCTGTAAGCCACTAGCGCCCGTCTAGGATCCCCATTGTTTAGGGTCGCCAAAAAATAAAAATTCATGTTTTACACTATCTCAAAATTGTATGAATACATCTTTGCAGTAAGCAAAAAATTAAAACAAAAAATGCAATTAACAAAGTATTAGGTGCAGCAAATACAATGCCAATAATGTGGAATAATCTAAAAAATTTTAGCAGTAAAATCCCATAGCATCTAAAAACAGACGCACAATAGCTCGGCAGTTTTTACGAAGCTACAATATTTACCAGCCATACAATACCCACTGGATCTACATGTGTTGTTGGCCCCGATCCGCTTTATCTGACTGTATTTAGAAAACCATTTTCTTTATGAGGACAAAAATCGATATTGATCAAAATCGCTAAAAATATTTCAGAGAGCATAAACAGTGGCATTCCATCATGTACACAATAAAAAACAAATTGATTAAAACCATGTACGACATTAAATGCAAAAGAATAAAACAATTAAAATTTAAAAAATTGAACACTTCGGGGGATCGAACACACAAACACCTACGCATTCTGATTCATTATGCTCTGGCATCTGTTCATAGCAAATTCGTGAATATATTTTATACATTACGTAATATTGCCGTCTTGTGAACTAATATCTCGCAACACTGCAGGTGGCCTAGATTCGTCTGACTACCGCTAAGGTGGTGTTTGATTTTTTCAATAAGTTGGTTCCAAGTAAGTTTGGAGTGTAAAATAACTCTCAAATAATTTATTTCTCCCGACAGATTAATTAGTTTGCCGTTAAGGTGGAGAGGCTCCAAGCCTTCTGCACTTTTGCTTCTCGTACATAGTACTATAGTGTTTTGATAGAGATTGACATTGAGGCCTTCTCCTTCGGTTCACCTTGTTGTCACGTTCAGGGCTCGTTGCATACGTTCCCCGATTATGTTGATAAACTTCCCTTCAACTAGAATGTCAGGTCGTTGCACCGTTGCTTTAGCAGAACTTCTGATTCGTTTGATGATTTAGAATAACTTTCTGGCTCGGCCAAAACTGTTTGTTTTTATGAATATTGACATGGTTCAACCTTCACAGTTTTTGTGCAATTTTTGCATGTTCTACTTGAGCTGTTTAATCCTCACTCTCTGATTCTGAGTATTTTTCTAAATTACCTGAAGGTTTTTCTATATGAATGAATTTTTTTGTATGAGTATACGTGTTTCCTTGATTTTCAGATTGATTCAGCAAATTTTTGTGATTCAGCCAAACGTTGTGATTCTGCAAAATTTTATGATTCAGCCAAATTTTGTGATACAGCCAAACTTAGTGTTTTATCCACGTTAGTCTGTTTTTATAGATTTTGTAGTTGTTTTTTGACTTTAACTTCTGTTGCTTTTACATTTTCTATTAAAATTGTTTTTTGGGTGCTCAACCTCCTCAGTTTCTGATTGTAAACTGCTTTTCGACTTGGAGCTTTTTGAATAACTGTCTGATTCAGCAATTTTTGCATAATTTGCTGGTTTTATTAATTCAGATTTGATTCTTTTATTTGTTGTCTCAGTTAACTTAGTACTTTTCACAAAAACCTGAGCTTGTGAATTAAGTTGTGATTTATTTGTAACATTTTTTGATTGTAGTTTTTTTTGATTTGCATACAGAACTATCCGACTGTGCAAAACTTGATTCAAAAGAAGATAAAGATAAAGAATTGTTTAGTTTCTCTGCTGCAATTGTGTTGTGGATCTTTAACTTCAATTTTTAATTTTACGACATTTTTAAAAGTTTTCACCAATTTAGTGCTTCCAAGGTCAGAGTGCTTACCTGTAGACTTTTGGAGAATTCCCCAAAATTTAGTGACTCTTGGTAACACCTGCCGGGAATATAAGCTACCAGTTCGGGCTTCGTCCCACTGCGGGAATCCCGAAATGCAGTCTCCCCCCGACAACGCACTTTTATTTTCCCACAAAAAAGCCTCGTATAGGCTTACTTAGTGTAACTTTTATAAAAAAGGGTTTTAGTACTGCGCTGTATACATGATTGAAAAGCGTAAAACCGAAAGCGAAAGTTATAACTTGAATTTGTGGCACGTCAAATTTTTTATATAAACTTTTATTGCAAGGAGATTGTAAGGCTTTACCGTTATTACATTTAACACAAGAGTTTTAGTCCTTCCATTTAATTAAGTTAAAATATAATTTTCTGTGAAGCTTAACTTTGGAGTTTGATTTACTTTAAGCTTCCTTTCTACAGTTCGTTTGTTTTAGAATCAGGCACAAAATTTACTTGTTGAAACTCATAAGTAAACGAAAAACTTATCCTCATCTTTTACACGAACGAACAAATTTGTTAAAATATAAGGGTTCTTGCTGAAAGCTTTTAAAATTTTCTAGCTAACACAAATATTTCCTTTTTTAAAGTTAAGACCATCACTTTTGATTAAAAACATTTGTAGCTGTAATTTAAGAAAGCACACAAAGAAAAAGAATTTTTTCTTCGCTCAAACGTAAATATTATTTTCTTTTCTTTCAGATTCTTCTATTGGCATTAATTTTGAGCAACAAATCGCGTTTTCGTTTTAACTTTTTTTTTATAATAAATCGTTTTTCATTTTCCTGTTCAAATTTAAATACAATCTTTTTTAATTTATTTACATCGTGTTTACTTCCACTTTATTTGTCTTCAAGGCGGTCTAAAATATTTATGGCCAATTTACGCATTTCAAGAAAACTTAACCCAACATTTCCCCTGTTAAGCTCGAGGGAATTGTCTTTTAATTACTGGGAATAGAGTTAAAAATGAACGTCTTCCAAAGGAACGCCGCTGAAACCGTAAATGTATTTTGGGGGAAGTGCTGATAAAACATTTCTTCCGCCACCATTTCAACGCCGTCTGTCCGCAGTTAATTTTTAATCAGAATCAGCCCTTCGCTGCGGCCTTTTAATTTGAAGGCGACTTCCCTGCTGTGTTCTTGTGCGGAACTTATCCCATCACCGGAATAAGTTCAAACGTGCAAAAAATTTTGAATTTATAGGCCGAAGTTAGAACGTGAAAAGTGTGGGATGTTAAAGACGTGGACAAAGTTCTTGGGGTTTTTAGGGAATCCTTGGATGTTATTAAGCCAAATGAGAAATTTTCTCCAATTGAGTTCGCAACAGAGTAAGAAAAAAGGAAAGGTGGTTTATTTGAGATGAATTCCTTTTAAATTAAGATTTATTGTTGCTACGATAAGTTCAAGGTGGTGAGTATAAGAAATGTAAAAAAAATTAAAGGGAAAAACTCCGCTTGATCTTTTACTTATTTTAAACTGCAGTAACCGTTAAAAAATATTGCATTTAAAAAGCTTTAATAGGAAATTTTTATTGTCTAAACTTAACGGATTATTCAAAAATTTTTAGGTCGTAAAGATAGGAATCGGTTATATTTTGCCCCTTTGCTTAAGAAACGGTGGATGAAAACTCAGTTATGTTTAAGTTAAATTCGTCAGTAGTGATAGTACTACAATAATGTTTAAATTTTCCTCTCTTACACGTTTTTTTGCGGACGAATTTGTCTTTCCATTTTTGTGCCTTTAAATCCCAAGGAATTTCCAGAAAAAATTCGAATTCATTTTTTTTCTTATCAGAAAAGTTTTTAGTTTGCAAATATAATAAGACAAGCTAATATAATAGTTCATTATATAACCATCAAGGTTTAATATTGTACTCGTGGCGCACTGGTGGAAATTGTACTTTGTATGCTAAAGGTTATGAGCTCGAACCTTATCATGAGGTCTGTTTTTTTTTATTTTTTATTCACTGTAGAAAGACAATCAGATTTATATTAAACTATACAAAATGATTTCTGTTTATTTATAATGGTTGTTTTTTGCATTTATTAAAATTTTTTTTTTCAAATAAGGTAAAATTAGAATCATTTTGGTGTACGACACTAATTAAATGTTTGTTTTTAATTATGTATTTTCAGTTCTATAACAATATCGAAGCAGTTTTCGCGGCAGCATTTTTCTCGGAAATTAAATTTCTAAATATGAATCTAATTGAAGGTTTTAGGACAAAACCAACGTTGTTTTCGCGAACTTTTTAGCTTTAAAATTGTGGCCGCTAATAAAACAATGAAAAATTTATTTATTTAAAATTTTGTAGGCTCATAGACATAGATATGGGTTTATATTTTGCTCGTTTACTTAATCACGGTAGACAAATAATCATTTCTGTTTAAACTAAGTTCGTCGTGAGTGATACCAGAATAATGTCGACAACTTAATTTTCAGGTGTAACATTAATTTACCGGGTCAAATTATCTTCTATTTATTTTTTGCGGACATATTTGTCCTTCCATTTTTGTGTTTCTGATCCAAAGGAATCTTTTTCCAAATACGTTAACGTAAACGTAAATTTTTTTCCTAGGTACGAATTTTTACGGCTCAGTACTCAAATGAAAAGCGGTAGCAAGGTAAATCAACTTTCAATTTAGAGGCAATTAGCAAGAAACTCCCAGAAAAATAATCTTTTAATTTTAGTCAATATTCCAATTACCAGTTTTGCGTCTTTCACATCACATACTTTACTATTTGTGCTTATATGCGATTTCCGAATTTCCCTTTTCTGGGATATCAAATTTTAATTTTCCTTGGTGTTTATTAAGGTTTAAATTTGAAAATTATAATTGGTGTTAATTATTTAATAATGTCATTTTTTTCATAATATTACATTGTTCATGCCAAAATTAATTAAACAAGTTATGCAAATTTACTTAAAGAAGTATTATTTTAGAATGTTCAATTTGCAGTCATAGTCATACAAATTTAGCAGAAGAAAGGCTAAAACAGAAACCGGCGAAGCTATACAGAGGGGCCACTTGTCTCAAGCTCATCAAGAATCAGATTCAGACATAATTACAACCAGAGCCATTATCGTTGATCGTTATTTCCGAATGGATTCTAAATACCCTGAAATAGGGAAATTACAACCATTATTATCTCTGGTAATCGAAAATGGCAATCAAATTGGGTTCTGGAATTACTAAAATGACTAGCAATTTAAAGCTAAAACTTTGAAAAGCTCCAAATTGAATTTGGGGAAAAATTTACGTGGTTAGTTCATTGTCGATAGGCTCACTAAAATGAAACCAGGGAAAAGTCGACAGATCATTTAAGATAGTCTTTAAAAGTTTCAAACGCACCCACAACTAAGTTTGGTGCGTGTTTTGAAGAAAGTTGAACCAATTCTTAATACGAGTATGCAAGTTCGGTTGAACAAAAACAAACTTCATTTGCAAAAAAGCATGTTGACTTTTTGATTGTTGCCTTTTAAAGCTCGCGGTTTCCAATCAATATTACAATACAAAACAAAAAAAACGGTTACTGGACTCGCAACCGCGACAAATTTTAGAGCATAGACATTAAAAACAAATTAAAAGCTGTTATTGAACCGAAATATGAAATTTCATTTGGTACTTTTTAATTTAAATTTAAAATGTAAAACTTGTTATTTTCAGCATTTTTGAATTGAAATGAAAATATTATTCGAATTTCTATCATACTCCAAGTTTAATTTAAAGCTTTTTCTTCCATATAATATATAAAATTTACGTTATTGATTTTGCATTAAAATTTCAAAGTAATTTATTGCAAAATTGCAAACGGGATGAATTTTTTTCTAAATCTACAATTTGTTTCATTTGCGATGTTTATTACTCTAAAAATTTGGACTCCATAAAAACAAAAATCTTTAATAATCTTTTAAAAATAAGTAATGTTTCACGTTTCTAAAACGCCCTCGGGCAACCGCCACGAGATCTTTTTCACATGAGGCCGCTGTTGCTTTCGTTCTCTTTCTCTGATTCAAACTATTGCGTTATTTTTTATTATAGAAGTCATGCTTTAGTAAAGAAACTGTTTCACGACACTCGTAAATAGTCTCATTTTAGCGAGGGGGAGTTGACTTTGGGGATATGGGGCGGTTTGAATATGATACTTTAAGAAAGGGAATAATTCTCGGCATTTTTACAATTATTAAATTTTTAGGGGTTGGGGTGCATTTTGGGGCGGTTTTGTTGATGTCATTTAAAAAAGGAAACAATTCTCATTTTTACAAGTTTTATATTTTTAGGGAGTGGAGTGTACTTTGGGGCGGTTTGGAGAATAGATAGACATTTTTTTTAAAACCGCTTTTTCTCTATTTTGAAAAATTTCGTGAAATCAATACTTCTTTATACCGAAGTTATGGGAACGTAAAAATTACTAACAGAATCTTGATACTTTCATTTTTACTTTCCTATACTTTCAGTATATATCAAAATCGAGATTTTGACGGAAATATATGTTTTAGACCTCCAAAAGCCCAAAAATATGGTTTTAAAAAATGACTGTTTGTGGGTGGTTAGGTGTGTATGGATTGTGTGGTGCATGATAACTACCGAACGGATGGTCAAATTTCGATGAACTTTGGAATCTGGGGGTATTACAAGAAACGACAAATAAGCTATCAAAAAAAATCAGAAACCGGAAGCGCAAGTTCACCATATTTATTTTTGTAGCAATTTTTTCAGAATAATAGAAACCTTTAGGGCAAATTCAACGGTTTCTTCTGAACTTTGTAATATCAAAGTGGCGGAGGTTGCGATTTTTTTTAATTTTTTGAATTTCGCGCCTTATTACATAAAAACAGGTTGACAGACCGGGTTCAAGTATTTTATCGTAATAATAGAGGCACAATGTCACAGTGCATAAAAATTTTCCAAATGTTCAAAGCTATGAAGTGAAGAAAATTTCCAAAATGTAGCATATTTTCAAAAAAGTATTACTCAAAAACTGACGACACGATTTTTTTCATTTTAAAGCTCATATAGCTAAAGATGAGCTACAATTGGGTTCGCGTTTCAGCTCGAAAATGTATCTATGACGCCTTCTATGAATTTTTGAAATTTGTGTCTTAACATTTACTCCAAAACAAGTTACCAGATCGGGATGAAATTTGATATTGGAAATGCTCTAAGGGCACTTAATTTTTTCCCTCCCACTCAATTTTTGGTGAACGAATTTGTTCTTCCGTTTTTGGGTGTCTTCAATTCCAAGAAATCTTTTCTACAAAATTAAAAAATCAATTTTCTTTACAAAAAAAGTTCAGCGTAGTAGCAGTTTACTTTACGATAACACCGGTCTCTCTCTCTCTCTCTCTGTCTATCTGACTCCCATGCTAAAGTTTTTCGGCGCGTGATCGAAGTACACCCTCACACAGCTACCTGTCGACCTTTGCTTCACTACTTTCTCTTTTTATAGTCAGTAGTTGAAAAAATGAAAAGATTCTCACTAAGTTTGTACTATAATTTTTATATGAACGCTTTAGTATTACGTATATTATTACTATTATGCAGCTGTGCGCTCGGTATGGTGGTAAAAGTAGAGGGAGGTTATTGTGGTCCGTGTTGGGACGTAACACATTAATAATAAGATACTTTTGAATATATATTTTACTAGTAATAATATCTAAAATATAGGAAAGGGAAGGCGAAATGCTTCGCTCATTTTTGATTTTTGTTCAGAACATCGAAGTACTTAGAATAAATGATTGCATTTTTATCACCATTTTTTTTTATATTGATAAGCGTTTATATAATATAATGGGCTCCTTTTTAGGAGTAAATATTTAAGATTCCAAAATTTAATTTTACACTGTTCTCGGTTACGGCTATTGTTTAAAAACGATCAATACAATGAGCTTTCAATGGTTTCTGTTCATGTTGATATGCTAAAAAGTGTATTTCCTCATTTCCCTTGTGTCATTCGTTAACTTCTATACAAAATAACCGTTGCAGCGTTTCGTAAGAATAGAAGGAGAACAATAGGAATCATAACAATTTCCCAGTTATGCAAACAGATTTAGCTTCCATATCTGCAATAAAGGAAACTACAGTCCGAATTGAATGTTCAACCGATGTTTCCGTTTTTCCCGTTGTTTTCTAAAAACCATGATTCGCGTTTTATTAGATTTTTACTGCACTCTGCAAGCCAATATTGACCCAACAGCCTTTTGTTAAGACGGGCTTTGTTTTATAGCACAAATAAAACGATGTGTTGTATTATTCCTGTTTTTATGAATTTATCTCTCAATCATTGAGGTGACGTTAAATTAATAAAACGTGTTTCACTAGCGGATGCATTCATGGCCCATTTAGTTTGTAATAAAACAATTTCTGCTGTTTTAGAGCCTATGTAGGACGCCTCCAACCGCAATTTATCGTTTAGAAGTTGTTTTTCAATTAAAAGTTTCACCGAACGCCCACTTGGCTCATTGCCTTTAATTAACTCGCTTATTAAATTTTTCATGCATTGTTTTTAAGTTCCATACTTTAAAATTAACCTCCATCACCTACGAAAATTCCTCTTTTAATGATCCGGTTATGATTTAAATAAGATAGAAAATTATTTCGCGTTTTACACAGATGAACGCGCTAACGTTTAGCAACAGGTGCAAATACTAAACGCATCTGTTGCGAGTTGCGAGTAAATTAGCATTAGGAAACGTCGGATTCGTTTCGCACAAAAGAAACTTATCCATTTTTCAAGCAACAATACCCATATATCATTCGTCACTTAAAACAAACACAACTCGAGAAAATTTATTTCGACCGTGAATAATCACATTCAAAACTGAGCGGAATTCTTGTTTTTCCTCAGCAGATAAATGGAAAATAGCGCCATAAAGATGTTTATATGAGTGCTTTCGAATAACAAAACAAACTTTTCTTTTTATTTAATTTTGTTAGTGTTGTGAACACTGTTTTAAATTAAGTAAGACACAAAAATTAGAACAAGTTTATTTTTTTTCTGCTTAGATAAAATGCAATCCCTGTAATTAAATTTATTCTTTTTAAAGCTTTTCGAAATATGTAGTTTATTTCAGGGATTTGTTTAATTTCGGTACCCAGTAATCGATTTACGGGTTTTGAGAAATACAAATTCGAAGAAAACAATTTTTTAATCAATTCCAAGGGGATTATAAAATCCAAAATTGAAATTGAAATGAAATCCTAAATACGGATACACTCAAATCCTGATGCAAATAATATAATTTGAAATTCCGAATTAACAGAAGATTTCGATAAATAGAAATACCGCATTTTTTGCTTGTACTCGGATCTTCCTTCAGCTACAAAATTCGGATCCGGTTGCCAGCCCTAATATTATCCGATATACGGCGACTAGCCTCAAGCAGGATCACTAACTACACTTCCTTTCTACACTTCGTTTATATTCGAAGTAGTCACAAAATAAATTGCTGCAATCCTCAAAATTCAGATATCTTGCCTTTTCGTTTGATACGTTTGTTACTTTAAAACTATGTTTCACCTTTCTAGATCTGAAAAATGTATCTTGCTAGGGTGTTACACGCGTCATTTACACGCGAATACGTGCACAAAATCTTGAGAAATGAAGGGTATGACGGTTATAATAATAGAACAACGAAGGGCAAAAATATGGTCTGACACACTCCTTCTACGGTACTCCAAAATGTATTATGTCTGTAATAGCCTTACTGTCTTTCTACTACGCGTTATAGATATTTATAGGTTGCTCGTTTCGCGTTTATGTGTCCCTCTGGATGTTTTAAGTATGACAGTGGTACAGAAGCTTTATTATGTCGTTTGAAACTAAAAACTTGCTTCCGAAATTATTATTATAAATAATTATTTCGGTAGAATTCAACATTACAAACTAAAGCCATACTTAAATACAGTCAGTGTAGAGTATCTTCATAATTCAATTTAATGCTCCATGGAAAAGCTTAAATTAAATTTCACGCTTTTCCGCCACACCTCAAAAGCCTTAATGCTGATTATATACAAAAAAGGGGAGAGCGGAGGGAATCCTAGAGTAACAACAAAGCGAACGGATTTCGCTCACTCTAATACCTGTCTGCAACGAGGGAAAGCTTAACATTCACGTCATTCGGAGTAATTAGTGGTAGTCAGAGTTAAATAAAGTTTTCCTCCAATTTACAGTCTACTACTTTTCGTGCATGGGGTTTGTAAATAATTGGATTTACGAAAAGCTATTTTTTTCTATTACTGGAACGGTGAAAATGAGATTTTAAACGCACGAAGCTGGAAAATTTAAATTTCATATGTGATTATAAAACGTTTTTATATAGGTACTTGCAATGCTTTAGATCGAATTTGAAATCGATTTACACTCAGAGATGGTTCAAGTTACCAATTTTTATGTAACTTTCTTAAATAAAGTTTTGAGATAAAACAACATTTCGAAAATTATATGCTCATTTTACTATCGAACACTTACTTCTTACGTTATTTTTACAGAAAAGTTGTTAGGGTTCAATTTTTAGCTTAATTGTACTGCTAGTAGTTGGGTGACCCGTTGTACATTCTCCCCTATTATTTTGATTGTTCAAATTAGTAATTTTCGATTTTTTCGTTTTTGAGTTTCTGATGTCAAGGATATTTGGAAATGTTTTAGTAATCAGCTTTACTTCCACTTTGATTTTGATTCTTGAAGTGTTAAGTTGGATTCTTGAAGTTGTGGCAATTTTCTGAAAGTTTTTTTATTAGTCATCTAATCAGATGCACTAATCGGTAAGAATTCCTGACATTTATGAGACAAAATATTGTCACAGATTTTTGAGACTTTTGGTAGATCTTGTCTCAGAGACCTTTCTTTTTGAGAATTGTGAACTTCGAACACCGCATGGCCTCTTGAATTTATAATTCCTGTCATTTAAAGCTGTTTATTATATATTGGAATGGATTAGCAATGTACAAACGCGTTATTTAATTATTAAATAGAAAAATAAAAAATATTGTTTACGTGTTGGTATGGTTATACAGCACCGACAACACCGAAATTAACTAAAAAGTATTATTGCACCCAGTCAGGGTCTAATTGGCCAAGAGCCTGAAAATAAACGGCTGCCACTGGCTGTTACAATGTGAGTAAAATATTCTAATAAATTTTTTTATGCTATTTGTTATTGTTGTTTGTTTTGTTGTTGTATCTGATGAAATTACTAACTTCATACAGATCCGATGAAGTTGTAGGAACTGGGTCATTGTTAGGTTATCAGAAACAAAGTTGACCATGAATTCTATTATTTTAAAGTCAAGCGAGTGTTAATTTTACAATTTGTAGCAGAAAATATAATTACAGTCAAACGTATAACGTAAAATCTGACAAAATAATTTGATGCCATTTATCTATTTAAAGGGTTTCATGATTGTATTTTTTTGTAAAATCCAAACTTTTGTCAGAAAACAATATTTTCTGACGGCTAGAACTATGTTAAACTGTAAAGCGGCGACTCTTTAACTGTAGTAGCGTGAGGATTCCATTTACGTGCAAAAGAAATTGGAAACCCTTTCCGATGAATTATTAGGTTATAATAACGCGTAGGACGACAGCACCCCTAGGCAGTAAGCTTTGAAGCTTGTGGTGAAGTTAGCGCCGCCCGTGGCCGCGGCGACTTTTTAAATATAATCTTCCTACCATAATGTACCTGCGGTGAATCAAACTATTTTCTACTTTGGTCGGAAAAATTCTTTCTAAATTTCTCCGACTTTTAAATATGGAGGTCTGAAAAACGTGATCATAAATGGTACCATGTTAAAAGGAGGAAGTAACGTAACTTTAAAGTAAATATTTTTAACAGATAAAATGGATTAAACGTTTAAGTCGAACGTGGTCAAATATTTCTCCGAGAGAATATATCCTATTACAAGACGGTCTGTTGCCTGCTGTTGACAGTTAATTTTTGGTCTATATCAACAAACTCAATATTACGATATACGCCGCTGCGGCCGTCTTGCGGTGGTCTGGTCGTACTGCTGCTGCTGATCCAGGTGACGCGCGACTTATTTTGCTCGTGGTGTACTGCGCGGCCCATATAGGTGGCGCTAGTAGTATATTATTGTATAGGGTGCGTGTTATGTGTGTAGCAACCATAGATTCTGGGCGTGAAAATAAAACAACTTAGCTCGACTTACCTATACAGGGTCTCTCAGTAAAGTTGAACTATATACAAAATACATGAGAATTTATCCTTTTTTAGATTTTACGGCTCCAGGATACTTTTGCTGACAATTTAAATTGTATTATTGTTAGTAGCTAATATTATTATAAAAAAACATTTTTACCTTTAAAATCAAGCACAAAATATAAATAAATATTCATTAATTCAAGATGTGTCTTTGTAATAGCAAAGTAACAACATCATTTTGAACTAGTGTGAAAATTAAATAAATATGAATAAATATTAAAACAAAGGTTTATCCCACCCGGATTAGAACCCGGGACTTGTGTTTGTAGTAGCCCCATAACTTCGCCCAGAAACATTAGAAAACGTGGAGTTAATCTGGTTTTAAAACACCATTTTTGAACTAATAATTATTTATTTAGATTTTTGTTTAATCTTACAAAGATAAAAATTATTTTTTTTACCTAACGGCACTAATAACAGCCAATAACACTAGTTTGTTTTAAATTACTATCTCGAGATTGTGACTTCAATAAAAATAGAAACTAAAATCTGAATATATAATAATTCCATCTAAATTTACAACAGAAATATTTAGCTTTCATAATAACTTCTTGATATATCTCCTACTATATAAAGATCAAACGTATATGCTATTTTCACATGGATGCTGTTCTAATTTTAGCGCGTCCCTGAAATTAATAAATTTAGTAAAAATAGTAATATGTTTAATCGGAGAGTATTACGCAATAATAGCTTCTGCCCTTTTTTAATTTTTTGTGGAAAAATGTTAAGGATCAGATTGCTAACACTTTCCAAAGTACACAGGTGTCCGTTACAGAAAATAAACGCTTATGCGACTCAGGAAATAAAGCTCCTGTACTGCAAAAGGATAATAACATTGACACCTGATAACGATGTACCATTTACCTATATCCGTTAAACAATGTTTGTAAAGGCGGTAGAAATTGATGTTGCGGCACCACCTTTATTTTGCTCTAGTTTCACAAAGCAAACACACCTACGGCGGATGATTCCGTGTCAAAAAGCTTTTAAATTACTAAAATTAAACAACTCGACTTTACAATTCTTTGCAAGTCCCAAATGAAAAATTACAATTAGGTACAACGCCCATGCATTCTGGCATACGAGTGATTAATATGTTTGGAATATATGATTAAGAAAACTGCAGATAGCTTTTAGCTCCCAACCTCTTTCCATTTGTGATTTTGTCAAATTAGTTCGTCGATATGTTGATTTAAATTTACTTACTCAGATTATGGATGTTGGTGCTTTCATGAATAGAAAGTAGTGTTTATAAATGATTTCATTAATATTCATTAGTTGCTAATTCGGAACAGTTTCCAGAGTTGGAATTTGTCGAAGTATATCAGATTAATATTCAATTCGTTTCCATAGCCGACCACTAACTTTTGATTTGAAATTATCATTTATTCATCGAGTGTGTAAAGGACTTCACCCCGAAAAGTGATTTAGCGGAAAGGTTTAACTACGTGAACAACAGACGAAACATGAATCGCTACTATCGCTAAGTAAAGTGAAAATTTAATATCGGGGTGGATTAGAAGTGACCTTCTCAGCAGCCGTAGGCCACAGGTTGAAGGGTAAACAAGCAATTTAAGCCTGTTGTAATTTAAAAGCTCCTCGAAGAAAATCAATCCTACAAGTAATTTTACACATAACGTAAATAATGCACAACTGACTTAAATTTACTTGAAATAACACTTTGCATTTGCTTTGATTGATCCAGCGCCGATTTAGGAGGGCAGCTTGGAGAAATTTAAAAATGATTATTTATGCGGATAGAATTTCCATTAAGTTTTCTTACCATGTGCACATGGTTGCGCACTAATAGCTTGCGCTTTCTGCTTCGCTCAAGGCACCGCCGTTTTATTAAAGGCATCTTAAGGTAGTTTTTTTACAATGTATACAATAAACAAGCAGACAATTTGATTGAAATAATGTTTAAAAAGCGCCGTTGCTAAGAACGAACTGGAGACCACTTGCTCTCTAATTAGAATTACCTCACTAGACCACCGAGGCTCGTCGCAGGACACCTATTAAAAATCGGTATATATTCATACATATAGCCGTGACCTTTTAAGCCGGTTACAGCTCCGTGAATACGGCTACTTCCAAACATTTTCTATTGCCAAAATGCCTAGGCAGCGATGGACCCAACCAACTTTGGTGGGGGGGGGGGCTATTCTCAATTTGCCAACTGAATTAGTTAAAATTCGCCAACTTTTTGTTTGACACGCGGACAGCTATTTTATAGAGATTTTAAGTAAATTGGAGCAGCAGAGACTCCTCAGAAGAGGACGATATGGGGTTTCTCTATGGACGCGATACTTTTGCTGAAGGGCCTTCTGAATCGCTGGAACTTGACAGTTGGCAAGAGAGAGAGCAACAGTTAAATAACAGCATGGATTGTAAAGCAGGAACAGCAGTAATTGCGACATAAGACCTGTGGGAGTTGCACAAGGGCAAGTATAGACGTTACCTGCCGGACCTTTTTTGACTAGAGTAGTACCGTGTTAATGACAAGCAGGAAAACCGGGCAAAAGTAAACCCTGTATACTGTATATTCTTAAAATAATTCAGTTACGGTTCAAGAAATTTTCAATTTCTGTTTTCATTTCGGTTAAGGTTTGGAAAATTTTACGTTTTTTTTTCGGCTACGGCGCACATCCCTGCTTTGAATTCGCTTTCCCATTAATTGTAATTACTGGAAACCCTAGCAAGGTTTTAAATTCTACGAAGTTTCTCTCGGTGAAAAAATTACTAAAACTAACGGGGAATTAAACTAATAACGCCCTCTATTATGTGCGGCGAGAAAAAGTTGCAAAGCAACAAACCGGCAAAGTTGCGATCGGAACCTGCTAAGCAGGTATCTGCGATCGCACCGGCCTCTAAGCACAAAACACAGAAACGCCCGTGTGGCAAGAAATAAGAAAAGATTTGGTTTCAATTATGGCTAGAATAGACCACTACATGTTTCGTTCTTGTTTGAACTCATCAGGTGGACATAATTCTAACCATAATTGAGACCAAAAGCAAACAGGCATATATACGCCAGAAAGTATAAAACTAACGGGGAATTAAACTAATAACGCCCTCTATTATGTGCGGCGAGAAAAAGTTGCAAAGCAACAAACCGGCAAAGTTGCGATCGGAACCTGCTAAGCAGGTATCTGCGATCGCACCGGCCTCTAAGCACAAAACACAGAAACGCCCGTGTGGCAAGAAATAAGAAAAGATTTGGTTTCAATTATGGCTAGAATAGACCACTACATGTTTCGTTCTTGTTTGAACTCATCAGGTGGACATAATTCTAACCATAATTGAGACCAAAAGCAAACAGGCATATATACGCCAGAAAGTATAAAACTAACGGGGAATTAAACTAATAACGCCCTCTATTATGTGCGGCGAGAAAAAGTTGCAAAGCAACAAACCGGCAAAGTTGCGATCGGAACCTGCTAAGCAGGTATCTGCGATCGCACCGGCCTCTAAGCACAAAACACAGAAACGCCCGTGTGGCAAGAAATAAGAAAAGATTTGGTTTCAATTATGGCTAGAATAGACCACTACATGTTTCGTTCTTGTTTGAACTCATCAGGTGGACATAATTCTAACCATAATTGAGACCAAAAGCAAACAGGCATATATACGCCAGAAAGTATAAAACTAACGGGGAATTAAACTAATAACGCCCTCTATTATGTGCGGCGATCGCAACTTTGCCGGTTTGTTGCTTTGCAACTTTTTCTCGCCGCACATAATAGAGGGCGTTATTAGTTTAATTCCCCGTTAGTTTTATACTTTCTGGCGTATATATGCCTGTTTGCTTTTGGTCTCAATTATGGTTAGAATTATGTCCACCTGATGAGTTCAAACAAGAACGAAACATGTAGTGGTCTATTCTAGCCATAATTGAAACCAAATCTTTTCTTATTTCTTGCCACACGGGCGTTTCTGTGTTTTGTGCTTAGAGGCCGGTGCGATCGCAGATACCTGCTTAGCAGGTTCCGATCGCAACTTTGCCGGTTTGTTGCTTTGCAACTTTTTCTCGCCGCACATAATAGAGGGCGTTATTAGTTTAATTCCCCGTTAGTTTTATACTTTCTGGCGTATATATGCCTGTTTGCTTTTGGTCTCAATTATGGTTAGAATTATGTCCACCTGATGAGTTCAAACAAGAACGAAACATGTAGTGGTCTATTCTAGCCATAATTGAAACCAAATCTTTTCTTATTTCTTGCCACACGGGCGTTTCTGTGTTTTGTGCTTAGAGGCCGGTGCGATCGCAGATACCTGCTTAGCAGGTTCCGATCGCAACTTTGCCGGTTTGTTGCTTTGCAACTTTTTCTCGCCGCACATAATAGAGGGCGTTATTAGTTTAATTCCCCGTTAGTTTTATACTTTCTGGCGTATATATGCCTGTTTGCTTTTGGTCTCAATTATGGTTAGAATTATGTCCACCTGATGAGTTCAAACAAGAACGAAACATGTAGTGGTCTATTCTAGCCATAATTGAAACCAAATCTTTTCTTAAAAAATTACTAGCATTTTATTTTGTATTTTCTTTGATATAACAAAATAATCCTCTGATTTTGTACTTCAATCTTAAATATGAAATGAATTTGAAATAATTGCAACTCCAGAAGAAAATGTTATTGCTAGAAAATTATATAATTATTCACTTTTAATAAAAAGCTTTATTAAAACTTTATTAACAGAACTTTGCAAGTTACAAATCACATTTCTGTTATTTAGAAAATTTAGAAGTTTTCTTAACGAATCTTTCACAGCAGTGGCGTATTGCGGCTAATAAAAATTTTAAATTGTTTGAACTCGCTAAAATAATGATATATACATTGTCAACCTGATATGAACAAAAAACTGAGCATGAAAGCATCAATCAAGTCGTGTTAAACTTCAAACAATACTGCTTTGAATGCCAATATGTTATAGTGGGTTTTGCGAAAAAATGTCAACCATTATTCCTTACTGCTGGAAGCGGCACGTGAAAAAATCCAGACAATTTCAATTTCAAATTGAACAAGACATTTATTTATATGCCTTTGCCCTCTTTTTCGTTTAACTAAAAAAATTGAAAGAATTTTCTCTGGTGACCTAGAAATCCTTAAAATAATATTTTCTCTGCAACCCGGGAAAACTATTTTACAATATTAAATTTTCCGGAATATTGCATTCCATCTAGTACATGCAAGACATACATTTCGTCCCTATTTCCTCGTGTGATGTCTGATATCCATGTAGCGTAGCACCAAATCAAATCAGATTTTGCACAGCGAATATTGAACAGCAGAAGCATGAAAATGTTGCTTCTAAGATTAAATTTTGACGCGAATTAAAACAACTGTGTCCGTAAATCACAGCTTGGGAGTTCTAGCAACGAAAGAGAAACCAGAAAGGTAAATTTATCGGTTTAATTGGTGTAGCTCAAGGAAAACGAAATTTAATTTACTGTAAGTTGAGTAAATATTAATTAAAATTGAAAACAATATTTATTAAAACTTAAAAAATCTGTTTTGTAGAGCTTTTTAAATAAAGTTATTTAAAGTGAAATAGACTTTTCTAAAAAAAAAATGAGTTGGAGCAGGTGTTCGAGCGGAGACCAGGGAAAATTTCCTGCGGAGATTACGCCAAGGCGAGATATCTACATGAAACGACTAATAATTCTGTTTGCTTTATTTTTGCTTGTTAGACGTACAGAATATTGCAAATAAGGTTTTGATTAGAAAGACTCCAATGCTCGCTGAATGTAATTCAACTTATTTCCCTAGAGCCGCGAAAATCATTTGAAAGCTTTATTAAGCTTACATTAGTACGTGTTAATTGGTCGAGTGCATGACACGGTTTTTGTCGTAAACATCTTATAACTTCATTACAGCAAAATCTCATTACAAAAGCGGGACTGCTTCTAATACATCGTCGCGTTTGTAGTAACAAAAATGCACGTTTTATGACTACATTACATATTATATATATAGCCAGAACGTAAAAAGCTGCCGCTGAATTTTTATTCAGATTTTTATTCAATTTGTCGAATATTCGGCGTGAGCTTAATTTGGGGATGTTCAAACACCTCAAGCTATGTAAAATTGACACCTATTACGGACGTAACGAATTTACTAAATGTTATTAGAGGTATTTGAGAAATTTTCGCATTCTCTTACAGTTGTTGCTGTTATTTCTGGGTGCTTTAATTTGAATTTCTAAGGGCAACGCAAAAATCTCGATTAAGAGATGAAATTAACGAAATTTTATACGTACAGAAATTTCTAATTTGTCATTAATAACACCACTGTACGTTGTAAGTATACAATGGAATGACCTAGTTATTTTTCGATTTTATTATTTGTGTTCTTTAGTGGACAAACTTTTATATTCTAGAATTATTACGTATCAAATTCTAGAACTTAGAAATTTTATTTTAATTTCGTAAAGTTATGTGAAATTTTCGTGCTTTATGTATTTCAAGGTTTAGTTACGCAAAGCTTCCCAATTTTTCGTTTTTTTTTCAGTTTCCAAACTTGGTCTACGAGCGATATGTAAATATTGTTGTATGAATTTTTGTTTTTGAATTGGTGGTTTTTAAGACAAAAGTTAACGAATATAGGGAACCATCTTGGCGTATGCCGAACTATTTAGTTTCTACAATTACATATTCGCAAATACGAGATATTAGCATGAAAATATATACCCAAGTATGTAGTTTAGTTAAAACACGTTTAGCTATTTAAAAACAGAATGTAATACCAACATTATAAGAGTTATGGGGATTGACAGTGAGCACTGAAACTGTAGATTAGATTTTTTCTAATTTATAATTATTTAATTCGAATATTTCCATTAGTTCTTACAATATCTTTCTGTTTGCTTTTAAGTAGAATTGCGTAATTATCTTGCGTATTCTCATTTTTAGGTCATAATTTTTACTAGACGAGACGTTTAATAGCTTATCTATATTAAATGTGATATACAGCTCGAGAAACTGCGAAAGCTTCAAAAATATAAAGGATAATCTGTAAAGCACGACATCAGGCAATTAACGAGGATGCTTTTAAATTCTAGCTTTTATTAGAAAATTGTTTATTACATACCAAATTAAGTCAATGTACAGTAAAACATTAATTAAAAGAAATTATTTAATAAAAATTAATATAAAGAAAATAATAAAATTAATTAGGGCCGTGATATTTGAGTAGAAAAATATCCGACACCACACGTTCGTAGCGGGTCTGTTTGTCATGCAAAAACGACTCCTAAATATTGTACTACATACATAATATCCAAAAACAAATAATATCCACTATCAGCACCTGTTATGGCTTCTTCAAAAATTGCGTCATCAATTTAATAATAATAATAATTATTATTATTATTAATTACGCATGCTCAGGCCTTCAGGGCTATTTTATTTTATTTTATTTTAACGAGTTAAGTTAATTATACGATAATAATATATTTATTTCTGAAGACATAAATGAAATGGATTGATCACTGACTTTAAATTTCTGTTCTATACTTAAATATCTGCCTTCGTAGTCAAACTTTTTTAAATTACTGCATTTGAGTATTTATTATAAAGTTAATTTTCATTTTCACCCTAGCATTGCGCTTTAAGCAGGGGCAGGCTGTGCTTGTACGTAACACCGTCCCTAGTGGAAACTAACTAGGTACGAGATTACACACAAACAATAAAGTGCTTTCACATGTGTCATGAATAACTCCTTTTTGATAGCAGAAACACATCGCTGTCACGTTACTCACACACACACACCACCAACCTCTGATTCTAAAATTCTTAAAAATGTTATTTGGTAAACAGTGAAACTGGGTCTTTGCCGCGACTTACTTGTCAATTCTTGTTATTCTGAAAGCAAACAATATGATAAGTAATTTAACCGCAAAAAATTTTGCTACCAAGCTTAAAACGAGCTTTGAGTTAATTTAGAAGTAAAATGTTTTGCCGTCGGAAAGCAGAAATCTTGTTTATATGATATACTTATGTAATTGATAGGAAGTAAGCAACCGTGAAGCATTTCGGGAAAAAATAAACAGCGCTTTTCTGTTTTCATGTTTTTTTTCCAAATCTAATTCGATTTGGGCGTTGCTTTCTTCGGTAGGCGTTAATAAATGACCTGAATGAAAAAGCTCGGATCAAGCTTTGCTCTCGAAATGATTTGTAAGGTGCTGTCAAGTGTTTCATTTATCAGTTCATACTTTGGTAATTTTGGTTGTATTTTTCTTACTCGGTGTTGTAAATTTCCACTGTGCGTTTGATGATGATTGATTGCTTTATTTGCTGCTTTAAATTTTAATTAAATATAAATTCTTAAATATCTGTATATTTTTAATAAATCAAGGGCTTTGATGGTTAGGGACTATTTTTTCAGGTGAGGTTTTGAACATTTTCCGAATAATAGGAAAAACATAATTTTTAAAAAAGTTCTGTTAGTATAAATCAATAGGGTTACGATGTTTTTACATAAAATAACATTAAACAGCATACTGATTTATTCTAGTTGCTTCTAATGTTCCTCAAATCCTCAAAAATGAATCTTATGAGTAGGTAAAGACCAGATTTATAGATTTAAAAAGAATTAAAACCATTTTATACGGCGAAATTTCTTAATTTCCAAAATTTTCATTTTTAACATTTTACAAAAATAGTCTGTCTTCCGGAGGCTGCAACTCTATAAGGCAGCTTTGCACGTCTATGTTTAAATGAACGTTTTTTATTACCTTAAAGTGTACAACCCGTTCTTAAAGTTTTTGAAATTTTTTCGGATCTATAAGAAAACGCTCGGCTGTACAGGGCAACTCAATTTTTCACAAAATTTGAATTACCAACAGCAATACCACAAGTAAATTAAAAATTATTAATAATTCTAAAGCATCACGAGTCCGAAGGAGGAACGATATTGCCGTGTTGATCAATGAAAGACAAATATAGAAAATTTTAAATTCACTAGTGGAATTTTCCAAAATATTTCACGCACTAAACATTAAAACACTTAGTTGGTAGAAGTATTTGTTACCTACTAACGTACAAACGCGTTATTTAATTATTAAATGCAAAATTTTTAAAATGTTGATGCGATTGTTGTGATTGTAACAGTGATAACACCGGAGAAAAGTATTATTGCGGTCAGTCAGGATGAGATTGGTTAAGAACTTGAAAACAAGCGACTGCCATTGGCTGTTACAATGTGAGTGGAAAACTCTCTACAACCGTTGGGTTTAGCTACTTCTAACAAGAAGTTTTTGTGTGTCTTTGTCCAACAATAAAATTCTGTAAAACAATTTTTAAAAAGTGTACTAAAAATGTTATTCAGAAATAAGTAACTTGTGTCGCATCTGAACAAAACTAATGTAAAACAGAGACCTTGTATAGGAATGATTTCAGGCAAAATTTGTTGATTTTATACAGGATTGTTCTTTCCTTATTGACAAATATGCAATCTTAAGCCTAACCTATGAAGATTCATATCTAGAAAACGAAAACATTTTAGGGTACATGTTTACATGAATTTTTTTCAAGCAGCTGCACGCTTAGTCGCCCACCCAATTTAACGGTCGCCAAGTGAATCATCGAGTAGAATTTCCTTATAAGCCAGTAAAAATTTCTCCCTTTATTGTTCTCATCGAAAATGTAAGAAATCAGTGTTTTTTCCGAACCATAATTGTTTATTTATGGAACATTTCACTCAATTTTATGAGTAACTGATATGAAAAATCGTGACAAATTTTATAACCTTCTTATGAACATCGACAGTCTAAATTTTACTGCTAATGGACAATACTCGGTGATACGTGAAATATTCCCATAATATTTTATACCTCTTGTTTTTACGGCTTTTGTTTCGTTATTGCAGTAACTGAAAGGTAATATAGGATTATGTATTGAAAAATACTCAATAATGTGTTGTAC
This sequence comes from Ctenicera cuprea, assembly GCA_958336395.1. Classification (NCBI taxonomy): domain Eukaryota; kingdom Metazoa; phylum Arthropoda; class Insecta; order Coleoptera; family Elateridae; genus Ctenicera; species Ctenicera cuprea. The sequence continues at coordinate 1,403,243 of OY284491.1, forward strand.
CAGGTTTATAGGATATTGGAAACGAAACAATGCTTTAATGAATTCTGCAGGTTAAAAAAATTATTTTATACGAGTACAGCTGAAAGGTCGGATTTATATGCATTTGATTTAAGAAAAAATGAGCGACTGTGAGAAAATTATGACAATAATGGGAAAAACCCCTTTAGTTCTCACAAGAACTTTTGTGAGAACTAAAGGGGCTTCTCTCATTTTTGTTATTCATTTTGTGCTAGCTCACTTCGGATTATATTGGCATATTTTATGCAGCTCACAGAATTCTGAATAAAATTTCATTTTTCATATGCAAACATGTTTTGACTATAAGTGCATATTGTATTATAAACGCATATTTTACTGCATAATTATACATTTTCTTAGTTTTCTCTCGTTTGTTGTACAGATATTTTCTAATTTCACAAGCTTATTACGGGTTTTTATACAGAGGGATCAAATAAAAACTTAATCGCAGTCGCCTATGAAACAAGCGCGGCATGTCGATGATTAGTTTGGAAATTGTAGAGTTGCGCGGCTTAATATTTCACCGTAATTGCTCACACTTTACTTTTTTAAACAATTAGCAAGTGGGAATTGTAATTAATTTTTAATATTTGTTATTTTTGTAGACTGCTTTTTACGAGGTCACTTAAAATTTGTTGTCTATAAAACTCAGTCTTAGTCCATTACAAAAGCGCGACAAGAAATAGTTTAGGAGTGCCAAGCTATTCCGCGCCAAACCTTCCAGTGTTCGGAGAGAATTTGAGAGTAGACTTTACTATTGCCTAGGGAATAATGAAAATCATTTTGAAGATTTAATCTAATATTTTTAAATTTGAATTAAATTAATTGGTTTTAAACTTCTTGAGTTTTATTTTTTAATTTTTTCAAAATGAATCTGCAAAAATAAATGTTTGCTACCATGGAATAGCATTATCTAAGAGCTTTTCAGTGAAGTGTGAAGTGGGTGATATCATTTGTATTTTTATTGTTTGGGTAGTTAGAGCCTAAGGGGTTAAATGTGGAACGTTATCTTCTGAGTCGTGATGACTCTCCCTTCATGTTGTAGAAAGGGTTTCTAGAAATTTTCAATACCTCTTGTACTTGCAGAGATCTAACACATTGTACGTTTTCAAATTGTCACCCTGTATGTGTGTGAGTGAGAGAAAAATTAAAAAGCTTCGTATAATCTGCATAAAAACTGGAGGTTGATTCCATGGATTTAGAAACACTACTTACATACGGTCTAAAGAGAATCGGTTCCAATAAAGAGCCTTGTGAAACACCACTCAGTACAGGGTATTAGTCTGAAAATTTACCCTCAACTGTAACATGAAAATATCGATTTAAAAAAATACTGTAGATCACAAGAGCAGCTTTCCTCTGACTACATAATGCTGTAAGACGTAAAGAAGGCTTTCAATTGGAACACGATCAAATTCTTCTTCATGGTCAATATAAACAGCATCTATTTATTTATTTAACGGTCTTAAAAACATGACATCATCACGTTCGTTTATGCCTCGAGACGAATGTATTTTGGGGCTATGATAGGATTTTTTCTCGGAAAATGTTTTTCCTGACGGTTTTATTTCTCCAAAGTTTCACACCGGACTGTTTTTTTGAATTGTTTTCGGTTTTGTTTCGGGGTTGTTTTTCGTGCTTTTTTTTTTAATTTTTCAGGGAGTGCATTTCCGGGAGCAACTTTCATTCAGACAGATTCAACGGAGGAAAGATTGGGAGCGGCAAGCACTGGGTATTATTTTTCCAAAGAAAAACAAACTAACGGGTTCTGCTAGTCTATTTTAAGTTTATAGCGTTTCTTGTCTAATTGTATTTTTTTTAAAGAAAAGTAATGAATGTATTTTGTTTCTACATATTGTATGATTTAAGTGCATATTTTGCTTTTTTTGAGTGCGTATTTTATGTTTTTTTAGTGGATAATAATTTGGTCCTAGTCACTCATAACATGAAATTTAGAAAATGTTAGAAATTTTGAAATACCACATTTTCTTATTCAGATAATACTTGTAATAAGTGCCAAGAAGTTTGATAATTGTCATATTATTTCAGTGTAAAATAATTTGATAGATTATAGAAGAAAGTTACTAAAACGTCTTAAGCGTGCCTTGTAAAAGCCTTTTAGAATTTGTTCACATTTTAAATTAAAAGATTTGGTTTCAAGTTTAATTTGTTAAAGAATATTTGAGTAAGATGCAAGATTACAGCAAATGATTAATCATCTGTCAGATAAATCCGAACTTTGAAATAACTTTCTTACTACGTAACTTTAGAAGTAGGATGAAAACTCGGAAACTTAGATTGTTGTTGTTGTACAACGTAATTATAACTACATATTTAAGTGAATCAAAGGAATCCTTCAAAACTATTTCTTAAAGTAGTTTTCTTGGTAATTTCCTGGAATTTACGTTGTTTTTCTTTTGTATTTTATCATTACTTTTTTTTTAATACGAATAAAATATTTTTGTAATTATAACATTATCTACTTGCATTTATGATTGTTTAAATATACACAGTTCTATTGACGAAAAAATCAAGTAATTTAATTTTCAGGAAAAAAGCTAATTTCCTTCACAGAAGCCGGGTTAAGTCAACAAACAAACACGTAGCTTTCGCTGTCCGTATCGATTAAAAAAAATACACAGAACATCTAAACCTTTTTGTAAGATCTTTATAAATAATAATTTTTGTTCAATTAGTGACCGTCACATCCTACAACAACATAATTAGAAGCTTAATATTCTAAGCAAAGCTTTATGGGAGTACTTTGAAAGTTCGAGCTTAATTACTATTAAGTCTTTGCTTGCATTCGAGATCATAAAGCGGTCTAAAGTCTCTTCGGTGCTTTTTGTGCCGAGCTCCACGTCTTTCAGCTACCCAAAGGGCTTTGTCGCACAATCTGTGACTTTGTTTGCACTGCCTATAAAAGACGATTATCCGGGTCGATGATATCTTTTTTATCACTTGTTTATTGTCTCTGCATCGAAAAAAAGCTCATATTGTCAGGAAAATAGAACTTTGTAAAGTTTCTGGGTGGCTTAATTTTAATTTGACAAAAGTGTCAAGTAAAGCTTCAGGGAAAAAAGAAACACAAAATTTAAGTAATTTCCCAAATGCTCAAACTTCCCAAAGAATTTACGATTTTTTTCCGCGACATCAATGACGGTTTTAATAAATTTTCCCTAAACAGCGAAGGTCCCCTTATTTCTGCCGGTTCCTGGCGGCTTTTCCTCTTCTCCAGCGAGAATTTGTTTAGCCAAACAACATTAATATGATTTACTGACGATGGGGATAATGGCAACTTGTGCTAATCCTAATTATTTTGTTGATTCTCGAGCTGTGCTAGCTTTGGGATGTGGTATCAACCGTTCCAGTTTTGTTTTGTAAATAATTTAAATTAATATATGCGACAATTTGGAAGATGAATGGCTTAAAATTACACCTCGCTAGTTTAACTCACTAAGCGCCGCTGAAAATTAAATCCAACCTCAAAATGGGTTAATCCGACCCGCATAAAAATGTTTTTGGTATTCTAATTTTTTTTAGCGATTTGTGTGGGTTTCTTTAGCTTTAAAACAAATTTGGTTGACTAGAGACAAATGCCTTCCTGATTCACTCCGAGTTTTACAACCCCCTTAAGCAAAAGGAACTAGATAACTAAGCGCCTGCAGCTTGAAGTCAGACGCAGATTTCAAAGCACCACTGGCGTTAATTTAGCAGCAAATCAGACTTTTATGGCTTAAGAAATAAGCCAGGGGCATTTGAAGAAGGGATGAGTTGTGCTCATTCCTAAATCTAAATTCGTTCCCTTTCCTCATGCATGTTAAACTTGAACAAACAGAATGATTTATGTCGAAATTTTTTTAAGTAACGAATTTTTATTAAATTAAAAACACAAAGCTCTATGAGTAATTAAATCAAATTTCCATACTTCCTCAGTTTTTCAATTAATTTTATGTCTAAGGACCGTACCTTTAGTTCGATTTATCAAAAGGGTTGTATTAATCCAGCGTGAGTTCAATTTATTTTTGTAATTATCCTTGAAGCGAAAATACTTCTCTTTTTGGATTTTTCCGCAATATGCGAGTTCTTTATTGATTTCCATTATAATGGGCTCCTTTCTTTTGTTTTATTTCATTTATATCCCGAATTATTTTTATTGCTGCGCTCCTGTTCGTCGTTTACGCTCATCATTTTAATTGAAATCCACCACATTCTGCCTCAGTCGTTCTGAATTTAGGGGTTGCTTTTGTGTACAAGCATTAAATTACTTTCGGCTTTATTCTAGGTTACAGGATAATTAATATCGTTTACTTTTTTATTAGGAAGGTGGAATTTGATGCCACCGGTGTCAGATTATGTAACCTCTGTAGATTAACCTGTATAACGTTGGAAAAAGGTTTAAATTTTAATGAGCTAAGTTTTACATTATTAATCTGAAAATTTTAAATTAGTTTCAGAAGATATAAAAGTGGGATGGACCACAACAGCAAAAAATATTGTTAAATCATTCTATTTCAAAACTAGAAACCTCTTATATATTATAAAATAAAACTTTAAGCCTTTCTTTATAAATTTATTATATAAATAATGCTATATGTACATTTCGATTAAGATGTAATCATCTACAGTAGCAGATGCTAACTAACTCTAAAATCTTAGTTTCAGAAGCTATAAAAATTTTATTAAATTTAATATTGACTTAGCTTTTTCAAATAATAAAAAGAATTTGAAAACTTTACTCGGCAACACCTTGGATAAAGAAAATGATAATGACAAATCAGGCGTTTGCCAGATTAAATGTAATAATTGCTCCAAACAATATATTAGCCAAACTGAGAGAAAAATAATTACGCGATTCAAAGAGCACACCTATCGTCTCAAGAATATTAATATTGACAAATCCGCTTTGGCTGCCTATTTCGCAGATACAGGTCATAAATTCAATACCCATAACCTTTCACTTCTAAAGGCAAGTAACGAATATAATTTAAATATGTTAGAAGCAATTGAAATGAAAAAACACGAAAACGACCTTTTAAATTTTGATTTGTCACCCTTAAACAACCGTTTACTTGATTTAATTCAAACTTCAGAAAACAGACCTGCAACTTTCACTACTTGTCCTTTATCTGCCTTTAGAAGTGTAATTTAATACTGTTGTCTCATAAATCACGCTAGTCCGTAAATGTTTCTTAAAATTTCCGTTATGTTTGTTTCAGCCTTAGATTTTAGAGTTAGTTAGCATCTGCTACTGTAGATGATTACATCGTAATCGAAATGTACATATAGCATCATCTATATAATAAATTTATGAAGAAAGGCTTAAAGTTCTATTTTATAATTTATAATATCTTCATATAACTCACAACATTGGTTTTTAGGAACCTCTTCATTAAAAGTCTTTTAAAGCTAGTAATTTCTAAGTTTAAAATAAACTTTCACAATAAAAGTAGTAATATCAAATTCAAAGATAGAAATTTCTACTTTAAAACTAGAAAATTGTACTATTTATAGTAGAAATCTCTACTTTATAAACTAGGAATTTCTACTTTAAAAGTAGATAAATTTTTACTTCAAAACTAGAAATGACTAGTTTAAAACTAGTACTTTTTACTTTAAAAGAAAATTTTCGACTTAAAAAATATGAATTTATACTTTAAAACTATAGAAATTTTTACTTCTAAAGCAGAAACTCTTACTATCTAAATCATAAATTTTTAGTTTAAAATTAGATATTTTCCTTTAAAAGTAGAAAAATTTCTACTTTATAAACTACAAAATTTTTACTTTAAAACTGAATATTTCTACTTTAAAACTAAAAATATCTACTTTAAAAATAGAGTTTTTACTTTAAAACTATTAAAATTTTTACATTTAAAGTAGAAATTCCTGCTTTTAAATCAGAAATTTCTAGTTTAAAATTAGATTTTTGAGACTCTTTATATAAAAACCCAATTTTTTTCATACAAAGGTTGCGTTGCTTACTACAGTGTTTTAGTATGCGTAGCCAACACCAGCACAAATAAAGTAGCGGAGTGGGCAAATTCTATAGCAGGTGACCAAACAGGTCACTATTTCTCGCACGCGATATAGCTTGAGCATTTTCTACTCGGTACCGCCACCATCGAAGATCCAAAGGGAATTAATTTTCCACATAATTTAGATTATCTCGAAAAAGGTTGTATTTAGCGACTTTCAACAAGGGTGCTGATTAGTGTATATTAAAAAAAAATGCATAAAGAATGAAAAACAAATAGATTAAAAAACATTTTACGTAACTCCACTATATGAAACACCTCTGGAGCAATTATTAGAACACAAATTGATAGAAATACTACGTTAATTTTGGGAGGCCTATAACTCCGCAGCAAAGCGTTGTTGTATATAGGTAAGTTTGGTTAGATAAACACAATTTTGCTGTTTCTACTTCTAATGTAGAAATTAAAATTTTAAAGTACAACTGTTGTAGCACTTCAGAGCCATTGCATAAGAGACGCAATAGGAGACATTAATAAATCTTGCATGCAGGGTGGAGCAAAAGTATGGAAGATTGATTGTAAAATCACAAAAAGAAAATTTGTTATGTAAGAATGAAAAACTTCAGATGGTTAAAAAACAGAGAAAAATTATTTATCGAATGACATTCAAAATTTTTTTGTTTCCATTTAAAAGCTGATGATAAATTGTTATAATTTAATAAATACTTTGTTTTGCATTGGTTTTATGTTAATTATAGAAGTTATTCAGAAATCTTCCTGTTAACAGAAAATAATGATGTTATTAAATGTGACAGGTCCTCGTTATGCAGATATTTAACATCTCTTTTCTTTTTCAGGTGAGTCTAATCTTCCCATTTATAGATGCATTTGTAAGGTAGGAAATATTTGACAGCGTAAAATTTGTCTTTAGAAATCATTAACATGAATGATCTAGTTTATAATAAATTTTACTCGTTATTAAATACACAATGAAAATATAGAAAATTGTACGCGTTTGCTTAAGCATTTGTGTGATGTTTTTTGGAAAGTTGAAGATTTATTGTAGTTACTTATAATGTTTTTAGAAGTTTTACTATTACGAGACTGAGGGCTTCCGTTCACAGGCAGATTCATTACCTAAAAATAAGACAAAAACTTCCGGTAAATGTGTGTTCGCAACAGCTTAGTTTTCGACATAACTTTTTTTTAACTACAAATAGATTCCATGCATCTTTGTTCAATTTTGAAGCTTTGAAATAGCGACAGCACAGATATTTAAAAAAATAAAGTTTTAACGCTTGTTTACTGAAAACGCGTGGGCAAATTGGCATAAAACTTAGTATCATAATGGTTTAAAATAATGCAATGTTATAGTAGCACAGTTGATAAAACAAAGAGAGGAACTGTAAAAGTTTTTGTCAATTATTCAATTAAACTAAAAGAAATCCCGATTATCTATACGGTCATTTAACTCGTTTATTTATTCGGCATGCGTAGAATACATATCTTGCATATTGAAGTACAGCCCCGTTCCCCCCTTTTTTTGGACGCACCTATCTCGCTACTTTTGAATTTTTAAGGCATAAGAAACATTGTTTACACAGTGGTAGCCTTTTACCTCTCATGTCCCACGACAGTCAAGATAGCGTTCGATTTGCACTCTACTATCTTTGGGCTTCAAGCAAACTTGAAGTGAAATTGTTAGATCTGAGGACTCAATGGCTAAAGTTCTTTTTTTGTGTAGATCCGTACTTAAAGATTTAATTATTTTAACAGTTATACCACAAGTGAATTGGAAAATAACCGGGCTTAAATTACTAGGCAGGACGTTTGATTAATTTTTTCCGATTATTTTCCTCTTTACGAGTGATATATGATTGGATTATTTCACAAATAATATATCAAGTTGTGAAATTAAGATTATTATTATAACTTTCATATAACACAAATGAGTAGTTTGCTTAAATTTAATCGCGATTAATTTTTGTGATTGCAATAGTTTTGCTACATTATTATAAATAACACTTAGCATTAATTTATCAAAATAAACATAAAAAAAATTAGTTGCTTAAATATATAAAATAAAATCTTTTTTTGTTTATAGCTGTAAAAATACAAAAAGGATGTTTCGTTGGATGAAAATTTTGGCGGCATATTTTCATGTTTACGCTTCATTCTGCAAACAAAAGTCCTTGTTATTGAATACACCACTGTCTCCACAGCAGTAACATCATAAAAACAAATAAATCTGTAGCTGGCGGCACATTAATAATCGAAAAACAGCCGAATAACAGTAAAAGTTGCTTGTATTTTCGCTACTCAATGATCTTCCTTCCCTTCCAGTTCATGTTTATTTGTAGGCAGGCCAAAACAACGAAACCGCAAAGCTCGCTTTTGCTTTTGAACTGTACTATTCCCAGGCGCAAACTGCAACGATCCGGATCTCCCGGGGGAGCAAATCTTTTGAGCGTAGTTCATTCCGCTACGCTAATCAAATGATCATTACTAGTAGCACTTTCACCGTGAGTGTACTTAAAACCTCCAACTCCAAATCTAATAGACCGAATTGTAATACTTGAAGTGCTTTTATGAATTCCACCACTTCTTATTATTAAATTCTTCACTGATTGTGTGTAACTACGGTGGCTGTTAAGATTCATTCCAAGAAGTTTAATTAAAGCGCAAAAATTTCATATCTGCAAATTTATTACGAGATCTGGTTGGCACAAACTTGCAAATAAAGTTAAATTTATTACTTGCACCACTAATTCATTAACATATCATAAAAATGTCACTTTAAACAAATTTTGGTAAGCAAACAGTTGGCACAAACTTTAAAGCTTCAAATAGACGCCCACTTCCAATATTTTACGCCTTAAAAATTCCCTATTTAAAAAATCAAGGTAAAAGTATAATTTATACGTAGTCTTTTATTTAAACTTGCTGTAAACTGATTTTAAAATATGTTGGTAAAAATTGTTTTGCTGAAACTAACACCAGAGCAATATTTATACCAGTCCTGAATCAGTACTATTTACCAGACTGTGTACCGATTTTGAACCAACATTTACCGCTCTTTGCTATGATTGGCTGGGCTTAGGATAAGTGGCAGGGGTGGAACAGGTAAGGGTATAACTAATACTTATCTGGCGAATACAATACCTTCCGTTTATATGTATATTACCGCTACTGTTGAAATTACAAAAATACCCAAATATTATTCTGTTATTGTGACATCCAAACCATGCCTAAGGGCTTGCTCTGCGTATTACCTGATCCTAAACAGGAAATGTTTACACTGCGAAGGGTCTTTCTTCCAAATTCGTGATCCGGTTGTAAAATACAGGATTAAATTGAGCGATAACAGACGAGAGAGCGACAAAGGTTCAATAGAAAACTCCGAACTGAAAGAACCATTGGCTGTCAAATTTCCCAAGTGATTAGAAAACTGAAAGTTAGAAAATCTGGCATTGAAAACTTATTTTCGAACACTACTAAATTTACATTTGCGAGTGGACTTGCGAAGATGTGACAGTCTATATCAAAAGTTAGGAGCTAGAATTCGCAGGTAAGGGTCACGAGGGCCCGGCAAATACGTCTGATAAAATCCACACGGAAAATCCAGATGTTGGATTTTGTGAGACGTAAGATTTTGGGTTACTGATTGGCACAAATCCAGATGCAATCAGCTTTTTTTCGGAAGCGCCAAGGTGGCAGCAAGTGAAGTGACAGAAATGATAACAAAATTCGATTTAAGTAGCGATGTATTGATTATTATTGCAAAGTAACTGTTGAACTTTAGTTAAACGCAAAGCAGAAATATTTATTCGTTTCGTTTACAAATTCCTAGCAGTTTGTGATTTTAAGGCTGAATGCATACGTTTCGGTTATCTCTGCAGGGTATTCGAAATTTTATCCACTAACAGTTCTTGTAAAAGAAAACTTTTTAAAATTTGCAGTACTCATTTTTAGCAAAAGGAGGACGTGTTATCAAAATTTACAAAACAACGTTTGACAAAAAAAAAACATCAACTTAAAAATACTATCAAAATGATGAGACATTTTATTCCCAAGTAATACAACTAGTGACATCGTTTTATGAAAAGTCTTTTAAACATGTTTTTTGACAAAATTGTGTATCTACATTTCAATAATTTGAAAGTAATTTTCATATGACGCCAAAAGCTTTATGATATTTTTTAAAGAGGATGACATTACAAATTTCTAAATTATGGTAAATTCTATCAATGCTATCATTAAAAAAATATATCATGTAATTTATATAACAATTGCACCTCGATTTTCAAAAACTTAACAATTGTGAGGGCACTTATTACCTTGAACTTTATATATAGGAAGTGGTATAAGATGTAGTCAACGGTTGGTTTAGTACAAGGTCAGCTGGCCCGGGCGTACTACACCAAATTTCGGCAAATAGTATTGGGGATTAAAGAACACCAGAGATAATAAAACAAAATGTAATAATATAATATAATAATATAATAATATATATATAATAATATAATAATATATATATAATAATATAATAATATAATGTAATAATAAAACAAATTGTCTTTAAAAAAATTAAGTGAAGGGAATCATTAAACTCCTACATATTTCTATATTTCAATAATAATAATAATGGAGCTTTATTTTAAAAACTTGAAAAATTTATAGGGGGCGGCACAGTAAAATTAGTGCGACTAACTAAATTGTAACCCAGCTCTAGCTCCATGAGCGTATAAAATTTTAATAAATAAATAAATTCTGTAAGCAGCTTTTCAAATAATGAACGTTAACTCAAATTTGTTTTGTATTTGTTTATGAATTGCTAATTTTCGATTTCCCTATAGAACGGATTACTTACTACAAAAATGGCATAGGTATATTGTTTTTTCAACAGTCATACCACGAGTGAATGTAAAAATATCTGCTTTAAAATTACGAAAACTTGATACATCGCAACGAGTATAATTCGGTTTCCACATTTGAACAGAACAAACACGATTTGTTATGACGTTTGAATTATTTTTCCTAATTGTTTTTCAACTCATGAATGGTGCTTTTTTTAATCATGGCACTGTACGTCAGCACAATTCTATCATTGCCCTCCTACTCCCTTACCCGGGCTCTGCGCACTTAGCGCTATTCACCGGTAACATGCAACCCAACATACACACCATGCATTATGTCGTGTAGAGGATTTGAACCTACTGATGTTCAGAATCTGAGACTCGAACCAGTAGACTACCCGCTGGCCCATATGATTGATTGAATTATTTTAGAAAGTATGTATTGAACTGTCAAATTCACTTTTCGTAAATAACAAATTAAACAAATGAGTAGTTCGCAATACACTTTTTAAAAGCCAAAATAATTATCAAACCCAAGACGAACACGATTTGATTTGCAAATCTTCACGCTCTAAAAAAACTAAAAATATGTATTAACCGATGTAGTATTTATTGCGCCTGTATATTATTTCACGACTTAATCACGGTTCTCAAGATACATATAGAGTAAATATTCCTGTTCTCGTTTATTAACTAATTTCTCCCTAATGACTAATTTATGCTCCTATACATTAGCTAATTCTCATTTCATCTTGTTATATTGGTTCTGCATACAGCTTGAATTTACGTGATGTTGTCAGATATTTGTGGAATGACAGCACTTTATTAGCAATTTTCCGATTGAAAAATGCTGGTTTTATTTATTCATTAAAGAGTTCATGTAAAACAGCTATTTTTTCTAACTGTTTTTTCGCGAAAAACTTTTTAATGATTTTTAAGACTGTATATTATCAAAAATTCTTCGCAGTTTGTTATTATGATTTTTCGGAACGTTGACAAATTTTCAGTAATTTTCAACGGTAATAGCCCGAGTGTATCCAAATTTACAAATAGTTTTAGTACGATGCCTGCGACTGTGTTTCAAGCATTTAAATATTTTTTTAATTTATTTATTTAAAAAAAACTCTTGTGCAATTACTGCAGATAATTTGAAGTAGTTTTGAGTACCGTTGTGGTTTTGATTTAGTTAGTAGAAAGCTAGTAGCTAGTAGAACGTCGAGCGATCTGATTGCTTTTATGATAATATGTGACTGCAATAATCATATACAGGGTATAAAACTAACGGGGAATTAAACTAATAACGCCCTCTATTATGTGCGGCGAGAAAAAGTTGCAAAGCAACAAACCGGCAAAGTTGCGATCGGAACCTGCTAAGCAGGTATCTGCGATCGCACCGGCCTCTAAGCACAAAACACAGAAACGCCCGTGTGGCAAGAAATAAGAAAAGATTTGGTTTCAATTATGGCTAGAATAGACCACTACATGTTTCGTTCTTGTTTGAACTCATCAGGTGGACATAATTCTAACCATAATTGAGACCAAAAGCAAACAGGCATATATACGCCAGAAAGTATAAAACTAACGGGGAATTAAACTAATAACGCCCTCTATTATGTGCGGCGAGAAAAAGTTGCAAAGCAACAAACCGGCAAAGTTGCGATCGGAACCTGCTAAGCAGGTATCTGCGATCGCACCGGCCTCTAAGCACAAAACACAGAAACGCCGCACATAATAGAGGGCGTTATTAGTTTAATTCCCCGTTAGTTTTATACTTTCTGGCGTATATATGCCTGTTTGCTTTTGGTCTCAATTATGGTTAGAATTATGTCCACCTGATGAGTTCAAACAAGAACGAAACATGTAGTGGTCTATTCTAGCCATAATTGAAACCAAATCTTTTCTTATTTCTTGCCACACGGGCGTTTCTGTGTTTTGTGCTTAGAGGCCGGTGCGATCGCAGATACCTGCTTAGCAGGTTCCGATCGCAACTTTGCCGGTTTGTTGCTTTGCAACTTTTTCTCGCCGCACATAATAGAGGGCGTTATTAGTTTAATTCCCCGTTAGTTTTATACTTTCTGGCGTATATATGCCTGTTTGCTTTTGGTCTCAATTATGGTTAGAATTATGTCCACCTGATGAGTTCAAACAAGAACGAAACATGTAGTGGTCTATTCTAGCCATAATTGAAACCAAATCTTTTCTTATTTCTTGCCACACGGGCGTTTCTGTGTTTTGTGCTTAGAGGCCGGTGCGATCGCAGATACCTGCTTAGCAGGTTCCGATCGCAACTTTGCCGGTTTGTTGCTTTGCAACTTTTTCTCGCCGCACATAATAGAGGGCGTTATTAGTTTAATTCCCCGTTAGTTTTATACTTTCTGGCGTATATATGCCTGTTTGCTTTTGGTCTCAATTATGGTTAGAATTATGTCCACCTGATGAGTTCAAACAAGAACGAAACATGTAGTGGTCTATTCTAGCCATAATTGAAACCAAATCTTTTCTTATTTCTTGCCACACGGGCGTTTCTGTGTTTTGTGCTTAGAGGCCGGTGCGATCGCAGATACCTGCTTAGCAGGTTCCGATCGCAACTTTGCCGGTTTGTTGCTTTGCAACTTTTTCTCGCCGCACATAATAGAGGGCGTTATTAGTTTAATTCCCCGTTAGTTTTATACTTTCTGGCGTATATATGCCTGTTTGCTTTTGGTCTCAATTATGGTTAGAATTATGTCCACCTGATGAGTTCAAACAAGAACGAAACATGTAGTGGTCTATTCTAGCCATAATTGAAACCAAATCTTTTCTTATATACAGGGTGTTTTGAAAAACATGGGCTTCCGTTCACAGGCAGATTCATTACCTAAAAATAAGACAAACACTTCCGGTAAATATGTGTTTGCAACAGCTTAGTTTTCGACATAAAGGGTGGTAAAATTTTTAATTTTTTTAATAGTTATTTCAAAAAGTACAACGGCTTATAATAATCTATTGGAATTTCTGATGCATTATAACGTTTTTGGCTTAAATTAAATTCCATAAATGCCATCAGAGGCGTACGTGTGGGTAATGGTATCAATTTGGTTTAAAAAAAATCATACACACCACTGTCTTTTAATTATAGATTTCCTTTTTGAAATCTTTATTGCAATCTGATTAAAAAAGGAATTTAAAAATTATAAACAGTACAGGGGCGCGTTCGTTCCGTTTTATAGTCGCACGTCTCGACTTCCCCCCCTCCCCCCTGCCCTATACCATACACACATGCGTGTTTTTCTAAAATCTATCATACATATTTTATATATTTTGCTTATTTTACATGTAGGTACTATAATATGTAAAAAAGGTAGAAATACCAGTTTTATTTAACATTCATATTCTACGTGTAAAGTTACAACCCTGAGTTGTTGGAAAGATTGCAGTAATAGATCTAATGACATGTTGATGTTGTATTTATTTTATTTCGTTTAGTTCATATTGTATACCAACGAAAAACATTTTAAACCCTTGTCTGTTACTTATTACATAAAATAAAAAAGTTTCTGCTGGTTTATTTCTGAAATTATTCATAAAATTCATAACAGTAACAAATGTTTACATCAGCTTGTTGATGAAATCATCCGTGAATGAAGTATTCGAGTTTTTGTTATTTTTGTGCTCGAAATGTAATGAACTGCGTTAGAAAAACGAGTGGGAGAGAAGGTACATTACATTGTTAACAATTTCAGGCTTATTTGGAAATTAATCGACGTACATAAATAACATTTTTTTTTGTAAAAATTTCCATTCATTTTGCATAAGATTTATCTTACGAATTTGACCAGCAATTATTATATGCTCAAAATAGCAATTTATATTAATTTTTTATAATAATTTTCCTGCAACTAATTATTCTGTGGTAAAATTAATAATAACTTTGTCGATATGAATTTTACTCATTATAGTAACAACATCAACACACTTTATGTATTTCTAGTTATAAATTAACAATTAAAAGTTGTATATGAATTTTTAAGTAATTAATTAGGTAGGTTTGGGACTTGATTGGGAAATTAATTAATTTTAATATAACAGAGGGCATTCAGAATATTTAATTACTATATGCGAATGCGAAGGGTGTTGCATAACTTTCTGTAAAAGCTTAAGGAGCACACACATAAAGTCATTTTAAGTAGAAAATGTCGAATAAATGTGGGTTCGTGATCGCTTCTTTACGGAGTTACAGGCTTCTAAAGATAGAAATGCTTAATCACGCTTTAAATAATCACTATCAAAAATTTAGTCATTTGGCTTACATTTTGTGTGAATATTTTACTATTAATAATTTACATTTTCACTTCGTTTCGTTAAAATCTATTCGTCAGGGTTCAAAATACGGTCAGAGGTACGTCGTGTCCCTCCACATATACGCCGCTGGTGATTGTATTTAAACGAAAACGGGCAGAAATTTAAATAATCATTAGTAATATGTCTATACAGAATTTTAATCAAATATCTCAATTTATGACGGAAATATTAATTAAAGCGTGACAAGACTATTTTATGTTTACGAGGTTATAACTCAGTAAGGAAGCGTTTCCAGACCCATGTTTATTTGATTGAAAATTCTAAATTGTACATAAACTTAACGTACAACCTGTCTATGAACTCAGCTATGAAATAATGTATCCATGTAGAAAAAACATCTTTAAATTAATCACTAGCACTTAATAATTAAGAAAATTGTCACAACTATTACATCAGATTCCCATACCCATAAGTTAGTTCATAACGTAATAAATTAATCTGTAAACAAATTCTGACTTAGTTTAAGTTGGATTTCCATTAATTAATTCATGTGAATCTGTTACTCAATTTTGAACAGTTTGTTTGTGCATTTATCCATGACTTAACCCGTTTATAATTATGCGTAAAATTATGAATTTATAAACGACATATGCAAATTGACAGTTTCAAAGCTATTTTCACTGACTTGTATAACCAAGCAAATATTTATGTGATTATTCGTCAAATTTATAGCTAATTAGTTTATTAAATTAATACAAATTATGTATTTAGCGCAACAATTAATAATATTGTTCCGAGATTTATTTACTAATTTATTAATCACAGTAGATGGCGCGTACAAACCTGCAAAGCACTTATAGTACGACCGCGCCTTCTAGTGTGAACGAGTAGAAGCTTTATCTTGACACAAATAATTTTTCTAGAATTGGGAAAAGTGTTTTATCAAATTAAACATATTTAAAATACATTTTCGCTGTGGCAGAAAGAAGAATTTTATTGAAAAGAAATTAAACAATTAACAGTAAATACAAAAAATATTACAAAAATAAGATACCTTTTAAAAAAATTATGTACTAAAAAATAAAATAATTTTAACTCCCTAAGCGGCCCAAACGGCGCTTCATAGAATTATTACCTAAACAGATTTATATTCAATTTATATTCAATTTTTTTTATTGGAGAGATTTTTAGCAAAAATAGGGTACTCTTCTTTTATACTTTACAAAATTTTGATTATGATTTGGCTAAAATTTTAATTAACACTGGTTAAAATTACGACACGTCATCAATCAGAAAACAACCAAACAGTGGTAGACATAAATTTAGCGTTTTCAGAACATGAAAATGAATTTAAGGTCAATTTTAGAACAATTTGTATTTTTCTACAAATTTTAGGATATTTAGGACAATTGTGATCCCTATCAGAAATATACGTTTTCTGAAAGCGTTAATTAAACTTCAATGATTTTTGACGTAAAAGAGCAAGAAGTCGACCTATAAATAGAAACTGGCTCCAAGAAAATACTGTTCAAGGAAAAATCAATGTCCATGCTTACCCAAAACCATTATCTCTATTTACCCAGTTGTGTTTTATATGAGTTTCTATTTGTTTATGAGCTATTCCTACCGTATTGATCTAATGAGCAGACATTTACATATATATTTTCTTTTTTTTTCTTCAAGTTTCTGTTTTCTCTGTCACATCCCATTCAAAGTTCATTCTCGCAACAATTTTCTGTTCTTCGTTTTCCAAATAACTTTAAAAATTCTGCAGTAAACAAAATACAGAACTCTGGCTTCTATTTAACCTCCCCGCCCTTGTAATTCACGAAAACTTTTTATTGCTTCGAAAGCAATCACCAAACTTGACTGTTTATAGATAAGGCATCGACTTGGTCTTAAAAGGGAAGTTCTAAAGTTTAGAGTTGGCAGAAGCCCTGAACTTTGTTGCTGAGTAGTAGTGAGTGTTATTGATGTCGTTCTACCAGGTGTTTTCAGAGTGATTAGCCTCGTCGGTCCTATTGATCTGGCTAATGAGCCGTGACTCTTCTCCCCTTTTGCTCGACTCCCTGAGCACTCGTTGCTCTTTTCCCTTAGCTGTGCTGCGGAACCGATTATAATTGTTACATTATGCTTATTATTAGTTGAAAGCTCGTTAAGCTTGTTTACTGTCTCTTGGTGCGTGCAGATCTAGTTACCCGTAATGTATCAAAGGAATTCTGTGTCACAACGAAGAAGAGCACGGGAAAATTGAGTAATGGAGTTTGTCTTCAATAACGCCTCCGGTATCCACCATGCTCTAGTTTTATTTTGTGCGGGCTGTTTAGCCCACTTTAAAGAAGTTTTTCGCAAAAATAGAAATTTCAGTTCGGTAACTTCTGTCGTATAAGAACCACACTCGGTATTAAAATTTTACGCTTTCCTGAAGGTTGAAATGATAAAAGTTTTTGCTCCCCCTGCGGTTAAAGCGTAAAATTTACTACCATATCCGTTTTTAGGGGAAATGTATGTGCTTGATATCTATCAAAACAACATAATTTTCTAGAAAAGGTCATTGCTGTGGTTAACCCTAGAAAACACCAAATTGTGGTTTTTGAAAGTGAAAAGGGCATTTTGATGAAGGTAATTTGCATAAAACAAAAACGTTTTTCGAAATCTGAATAAAATTTTTTTTTATATTACTGTAACGTAGTTGTATAAGAAAATATGATGTCATGAGAATTTATTTAAATTTTTCTCGGCGTAGTCAAAATAGAATTTTCATGTGACACACTCAAGTGTCTCTGATTCTAATTTACTGGATTTAGGCTGGCATCGATGACGATGTTTTGAATTTTTAGTCGACTGTAACCGCCAAATGGGTAACATTTATAACAGTTCTCACAACACTTTTCAGCAGATTTGTAAAATTGCAAAATTGTGTATTGGCAACACGCTAAACAAATTTTGGAAATTACTTTCTATTTTGTATGATGTCACAAATAACTAAATGTTAAAAATTCAACCAGTAAGAGAATACCGACAAACCAGATTGCGCAATGGTGATTGTGTGTATGTCTATGTGTCCGTTACACTTTACAGCTTAGGCGCCTTAACCCAGAAGCCTCAATTTATGGTTAAAAGATTAGTAATCGCACTGGGATAAAACCACAAAGTAGCGGGATTGGTCCGCCCAGAAAAAGGTGGTGGGGAGACGCGCTCGAAAAAGGTTCGATTCGTATTCTGCTTATGTCAAACAACCAATCCTACCAAACGCAGTCTTCCTACCAGCCCCCGGTCATCCACACCATCGATTTTTTGCTTTATTAAATATTTTGGAATTTCGACTTTAATATAGGCATGAACATTACAAAACACCTCTGACAGGGTTTCATTTTTGTCGTTTACCTAAACATTTTGGGCCAGCGGGTGGTCTAATGGTTAAAGTCCCAGGCTTTGAAACTATACTCTCAACGGCAGTAGGTTCGAGTCCTCTACCCGTCAGAAAATTTTCTGAATAAGTTAAATCCGGCGTGGCCATGGATGGTGTGAAAGAGCGCAAGTCCGCTGAGCCCGGGTAAGGGGGTGGGATGGGAATCATGGAGTTGTGCTCACGCACGGCCTCATGATACCTTAAAAAAAACCTGAACATTTTAATTAGATAATTATCAAATTATAAAATCGTTTGCAATTGGAAATACTCATAATCAAAATTTTTAAAATTATGAATATCTTCAAATTTTCAAAACTTTCTTCTTTGTCTTTCCTTGATTTGATAGGAAAATTGCCTGTTTTATTCTAAATGTGGGTAAGCCTATTTCTGTGATGTGAGTTGCCATACACTCTGCCATCTTTTATGTGGTCGTTCAGGAAGTCAAAACTTTCAAAAAATCAAATTTTCAAAAAGTTTCTACATTTTCAAAAATATCCTAAAAAATTTCAAATGTCAAAATTTTCAGTATTTTTCAAATTTTTAAAACTTTTCAATGAAGCAAATGTTTAATTTTTTCAAAATTTTTAAACAATTCAAAATTTTTAACCATTTTCAAAATTTTTACATTTTTAACCATTTTCAAAATTAGTAAGAGAATTTGGCAACCTGAAATTAGTTTAAAGTAATATTGAAAGAAAATAGAGGAAGCCATGTTTTGTTTACACCCAAAATGTAAAAAACGTCCTACAATTGTCCGGAAGATTATCAAGACAGATGGTCGTAGCGAACTAGCTGCGGCTAAACGGTCCCAGCTTAACGGTCAGCTACGTATTGATTTGCGGCGAACTGTACTCAACACTTGTATTCTTATAGTCATCACCATATACGTGTGATGACTCACCATTTTGCTATGGCGTTGCCAGCGACTAAATCGTAAGAGTATTCTGATCTGTTAATGTTCGAACGTTTTTGAAGTACGAGAAAGTCGCAAATCGCCCACAATTAATTTCTTCTTTAGTATAATAATTGAAAATTTTGAAAGTTTTCGGTTTATTGGCCGTCATAACATGTTATGTTGTAAATTGCAAAATAGAAAAAGTATTTATGTATTATTATAAAGTTTTTGGAGTTTCCCCTATTATTATTAGGCCTTTTTCAATTGTTTGTGTGTTGGCTTCGATATAATCTCAAAACATATTTTTGTAGCCACATTTTACATAAAACTGCTGGATATAAATTTTATTTGAGGTAAATTTTCAACCGAAATCAATTTTACAATTTTACTTTGCGTGTTATATGTATGTATTAGTTTTGCTGTTAATAACAGTTTTTAAAACTTCTTTGTGCAAAAATCTCTATTTTGTTTGCTTTTAATTTTAACGAAACAATAAAATCTGTAAAGAGTGATTTCCTTAATGCATTTCACACGCTTCAAGTATTGTCTCAGGGCCTGTTTTTTTAAAACAAATAAAATGAATAACTTGTTCTTAAAATTCATGAATTCTTTGAGTTTCATTGAAATTCGCCTATTCCATTTGCATTGTAACAGTGCAAACAGAACTTCACATTATTCTAACAAACTTTCCGGATCCAGATGCTTATATAGAAGTTTTATTTTCTAAAAGCCCTACTTAAGGAGAGTGCTTCCGGTTCGTGTTAGAAATCCATCTGTGTTTTAAAAGTCGCTTTTATATGAATTGGAAAACGAAGCAATATTTTCTCATCTTTGGCTATTTGTCTATTTTACATAAATGGAGTGTATTAAATTTACTTTTTTCTTAAATATTTTTTTCGTGGAATAGGAGGCTATTTTTGGTAAATACATATACATACGTAGCAAGTTATTTGAGAAATCTTTGAAATTCTAAAACGATACAGAACGTTGACATTTTAATTACACTATTTCACATAATTATGTGCGATGATTATACAAACACGCGCAATTAATTAACACGTTTAGAGTGTCCAGCCAGTTTTAACAAAAGTTAGTAAATAAATGGTAGTAACACTCAACCTGTATCTTCCTACGCTTAGATTTTTTTTTATTTCTTGTATTTTGTCAAGTACTGTAAGTGATAACGTTCTAACCAAACTGTTAAAATAACATTAAACTATTCCTAATATTTAGCTACTCGTCATGTTGTGATACTTAGTGAGTCATCAGTCACATGTTTCTTAGACTCAGAACACGTATAAGAAACAAGAATGCCAGAATAGTTAGAAGCGAATAAGTTTTCGTACACAAAGTGAAAATCGATATTTGTTTTTTTATGAATTTATTTTTAAGAAAGAAATTTCTTGGAATCAAAGAAAATTTGACCAAAAATAGGTGGGAGAGGGAAGATCAACTCCCTAAATGTTTTATTTTGGTCAATTAAACAAAACCTACCTCGGTCTAGCTCGGTCCAACACTTATAAGGCTCATTTCTCAGGATGATTCAGGCTCTAAAATAGTTCCATGGGCTGCCAATCCGGTTACAAATTCTACTCCATTTAAATTTTAAATGACTTAATACTGACACAAAATACATGAAAATGAGCAGAATATAACTGCAATCCTACGTCTTGATGACGCACTGGAATTTTGTTATAGTCGAAATAAGCACTGTTTTACTCACTTTTCGATGTGTGGTGCGTTCTATATTTGTGCTCTATTTGGGAGGTTGACACTTTTTCTGTTAGGAAGTCTCCTTGTTATTTACCCAACTTCTACTACGCAGTGTTTGATGAGCTTGGATACAGCTAGATTTTGCTAATTTTACTATCTTTACTATCGCTGGCAAAAGTATTTTACTGCGCCGCTGAGGTTGAAACGCATTCTTGCTTGCTTTATGACTGCTAAGTAGAAACGGGGCTCGTCCTTGACTTTTCTTGGTCTGCGCAAATGCGAATTTTTTTTATGAAATTTTTTTTTAATTTAATATTTTTTTTAAATTAATTCTTGATGTTAAATTCACAATTATTTATTCCTAAAATGTTTTCTGAATATGCAATTGCTGTTGATTTATACAAATTTGGTTTTAAAACATCCTGAACTACAATGTTCAGCAACAAAATCGTATCACGTTCATCATTAAAAATTGAAAAAGCGAGAGGGAGTTACATTTCTGAATTTATAACTAAATGTGAGGATGATGGGAGATATAGGTCATTTTTGACATATTTGCAAAGCGAAATACGTACACGTCCATCAATTGCATCACACACGAAATTTTATTTAAAATACAGCCACCACCATGTGAGAGTGTAAATGACAGGATGATAATGTACTTGTCTGTTTGGGTATTCGCAGTTCTGTCAGGCCGCTTCGGCTTTGTTCTGTTATGGAAATTAGGTGTCTTCTTTACGTATTCAATTCCTTGTGCCATTTTTTTAGACTGCGAGTTTAAGAATTCAAATTTAATTATCAAATCAAAGTTTCCAAATATTTTAAGTATGACGGATGACTTCCCTTTCTTGTTACTTATTTGAATATTTGGTCGTGTATTTTTTTAATAAAAAGGAAATATTTGCTTTTACGTAATAAAAATTTCCTGCAGCATGAGTTAAGAAGTTATGGAAGTGGAATTTCTTTTCGATATTGCCCCCAGCGGTGTTGGCAAAGAACTCAGGAAATCTTATCAGTTTACTAGCTAAGACAAAGATAATTAAAAGAAAATTAAAAAACTTTTTTGAAATACTTTACAAAAACCGGAGAATCTGCAAATGAGCGTCGAAATAATTTAGTTTTAATTAATGCAAAAAAATAATGAACCAATTTACAGCTCAAAAAATGAACAATGAAGGATTTCAAAATTACTTTTTTGAGTTTTCTTGCAATATTTATGACAAAATCTTGATTTCATTCTGAAATTCTCTTTTTAATATAAAATACTTCAGCGGTATGGGTTAAAAACTTTAAGGGTGTTTTCTAAATAACTGTTTTTCTTTTATTCCCTTGGGCTTTTCAGGGAAAATGTCGCCTTTTTGCGTTGAAAACATTTCAAAGTCAAATGATGTCAACGACGATGTTGCTCTGCCGTTATTTTCGCTGATCTCTGCATTATCAACGCAAGAAACTTTTCTGGGGCGTTTTAGATGAAATGCTGCGTAATCTTGGGGTATATTTTTAGCTCCACGTCCTACTCAGATGACTTTTGACGTTTCTAGGGAAGCGCCAGACATGAAATTATATGTACACGAGAAGTGCCGGATTAGTTTAAAAGGGTTAAATATGAATTTTAGGAAAATTACCAGTTAGGTACGTAATTTAGTAACCTTTCATGTATAAAATGCTCGTTTTACTAACTGAAGTTCTATTTAACGCCGTTTGGCATAATTAGAGCTTCTTTGGTACCGACTGGTACTGAACTTATGCGGAGTTTTAGGGTTTATGCATAATTATTTATATACTAAACGACTTTGTGACTGTTTTAATTAAAAAACAAATGAGATATACCTACAGATTAACTAGAAACGGTGTTCTTTATTTTTTTTATTTATTTATTTAATAGTTGAATGTAATTTCTTTATGGAAGTATCAGACAATAAACCAAAATGATCTTAAATTCTGTGTCATTTTAAATTAGTTAAAGTTGTTCTGAACTTGTTCAAAATGACATAAAAATTTTATTTCAAGTATGACGTGTTTCTAAAATTGGTAAATGTTTAATGTCGAGTTTCGGCAAACGTTTCCCGTCGACAAATAATTGACAATTGCGAAGCTAAATCCAACGCTATAATAATGGATTTCATTGTGCGAGGTTAATGAATTGAATTTATAACATTGTTCTAATTTAAAACACACTTTCGTACCTTTATTTTGGTATTCTACATGATTCATTATTGATTTAAGTTAAATTTGTTATTTTGGCGATGCTATATTATACTTCTTGATTATTCAGGTTTTAAATCCTATATGGAGGAAAATATAATTCTTAATCTATATATTAAGTCCGGATAGGATGCATCATGCATAACAAATTATTTTATGAATGTCTTTGATTTTCTGTTGAGCAGATAATTTGCTTTGGCAACCAATATCGATATAGAGATACCGAAAAAGCTGCTTATTGGACTTTCTTTAAGTAATTATAAAACTTTCCCAATCAAAAACGCCTTACGTTTCTTCAGTGGATGTATCGTAATGTAGTTTTTTTTCTAACCACAGCGTTGACAGTTGAAATTAAGTTTCTTTTTTTTAATAATTCAGTCATCAAGTACAAAGTTTTCGATTTTGGCCGAACCCTGCTAAATTTTAAGAGAATTAAAAAAGTTTGCGGCGCACCCAATCTCAGTAGTAGTTCTTGGACCTTAGACAAATAAAAGTATATAAAATTTCCTACAAAACTAAAAAAAAATATTTTTGCTCAAACAGTTTCCGAGATATGGCCGCTCAACCTAATCCTTTTTTCGCGATATTTGGCTAAAAAACATTTTTTTCAGATTTTATAGAATTGTTCAATTTTGTAAAATCTGAAAAGTACATTACTATTTTGCAGTTTTGTAGGGAATTTTATATACTTTTACTTATCTCTGGAAAACTATAGAGATTAGGTGCACGGGAAACCAGCCGTTTTGCAAAAACTGATTTTTTTCACCTGTTTCTTAAAATTTAAAAGGCGTGCAGGTCTCTGCCGAAGTCGAAAACTTGGAACCATTATTTTGATGCCAAAATAAAAGGTTTGCGCAAAAAACCCCATTCGTAAGTTATTTCCACATCTAATGGATTTTTTCGACGTAATGACTGGACTAAAATTAATTAAAAGAATAAATTTTTTTAATTACTGCTAGTTTTTAAAAAATCTCATTCTATCCGTTCAAACTCAAAATGTAGTTTGATGTTTAGTCTCACACATGTAGCATTTGCACACTAGTTGAAAACAAAGGAAACGTCAAAACTGAAACTCCATTCACGCTGTTGGTTTTTAAATAGTTTATAACGTTCAGTGCAATGAAAGTTTTCTAACTTAATAAATAGTAAACGTTTTTAAATTAAAAAGTTTTAGTGTGCCCATCTTTAATGCATTCGTTAGCACGTTAGACGCGGGTGGTTAGTCCACAAAAGGGAAATTGCCAAAGCGAACAAATTTGCAGAAAATTAAATATTCTTTTTTCTATTTGAAAATCTCGCTACGATTACCAACGACAAACATGGAAATCTATTGGGTAATTTATCATATAAACACTTTTTTTTACTTTTCTAAAATTCAACTTCTTAGGAACAATTAAATGTATGTATTGTACAATGAAAAGAAAATGTTTTTACCTATTCCTGAATTCTCCTACACTCTGCTAGGGAAATTCCTAATCGAAAATTCCATTTCGAAAATGTGGTTGTTTAAAGACAAGCGTTTGGTATTGAAAAGGAGTTTAAATGTAGCTCTCAGGAGCGTTCGTATAAGAACTCGATTGCCGTCTGAATACTGACGATAGTTTAAGCCCGGTAATATAAAACAGTTTAGATTTTACACGCTCATCTTCGCAAATTGCTTCGCAGTTTGGTATAATCCTATGCTTTTCGGTCTGTTACACTTTGCGATTTAACCATACCTATAGGGGAAGGATTTACAGTCTGTTTCACTATACCAAGAATATAATATTAATATAGTATTCAGTAGTGTGCAGTGCTTTAATAACACCCTGAAGCATATTGGGATATATTTGAATTTTGAAGCTTTTGAGCAAGGGTTATATAGTTTCAGGACGCAGAAACGATTAACTATTAATCGAAATTGATAAAACGGCGTTTACCTTTTGCCTTACGAACTAACTCAGAAGTTGTTTACAATTTAAATAATTCAGCGAAATTGAGGATTGATCATCTTACAATAATTTAACAACCCTTCAGAAGTAAGGCGAAATTTAACAAAACAAAACATTCCCTCATCTCTACAATCTATACTGTTACCATATCAACCAGAAAAACAATTAAGACCTGTAAGGCAAAACCCAAAACGGACCCAACATTTCTATACACAGAAGGAACGACTGATAAGATAGCAGTCCTTCACCGGAAACGTGACACCCTCATCCAAACTACAAGAAAGTTTCCATTCGCGTGGGCAGACCATCGCCGCATCGCTTCGTTTCTAAGGTTTATATTGTAGCTGGTGACAGTCAAACAAATTTGCATTGTTCACATATTATTACTGCAACAGAGCACTTCGTCTAGCTCAAAGAAGATCAAAGGGTTAATCAGTGTCAAGTGTAGAATAGACCAGCAGTCGAAAATAAATGCTGAAAGGCGAAATTGTCGCAAGAACAAGCTGAAATGGGAATAACCAGGGGCGTAGTTAAGAAAACTCGCTAAAAGTGAAAAACTATATTTCGCACGTAAGTAATCGAACTATTCCGAGTGGTTACAAATAATGATTAGAATGATTTTATGATTGTAATATTTTCGGTTCGAAAGCGAGCGGTGAAGCAATAGCATTCATATTAGCCAGCTTGCAAATGCCCAGTGGGGAATGTCGTTGTTTTATAATGCAAATGCAGTCTGCAAGCAGAATTCGCGGAATCCGAATGAATCAAGACTTCTTCGCCGAGAAAAGACGGGAAACAACGAGACAAAAACGATTTGACTTAAATATTCAGATATGACTGATATTAGTTGTAGCAGACACTGTCTTTAAGCTCAGGGTCTTATTTGAAAGTATTAATATTGCTCTACCAGTCTAAATAATAAAAATTATAAAATTATTTTGAATAATACTGTTAATAAAAACAAGTTTTAAATAGAGTATTTTTCTGTAAACCTAATATTTACGCCATCATAACCATACTTTTAAATAACCCTGTATTTTGATTACCATTTTTATAACTACAAAATTTTTACAGATACCTAGACCAACAAAGTAAACTATTTGTTTAGAGTAACAAAAAAGTATTTTCTTTCATTATTTGTCAATTCCTTTTCAACGTATTACTGCTCGTCGTTTTTCGTTTCAACTATGGCTAGAATTGTATCTACCTGATGAATTCCAAGAAAAACTAAATGCGTAGTGATCTATTCTAGCCCTAGTTGAAACCAAATATCTGATTTTTACCTCATTGTAAATCTATTTCCGTCGACCAACTCTGATCAATGTTTAATATGGCCAAATCATAAAGCCTTTCCTTAGGCGGTCTAGGACGTTTGGGCGCGCTGTTTTACGCAGGAACGTTTGAGCGCAGGGACGTCTGGACTCGGGACCGTTTTGTCGCAGAAACGTTTGGGCGCAGAGATGTATTGGCGCAGATGTTTGGGCGCAGGGACGTTTGAGCGCAGGGATGATTGGACGCGGGACTGTTTGACCGAAGGGACGTTTGGGCGGAGAAACGTTTTGGCGCTGCCGTTGCGGCGGAGGGACGTTTTGACACGGCCGTTTAGACCTAGGGGCGTTTAAGCACAGGGACGTTTGGGCGCGAGTCCGTTTGGCCGCAGGAACGTTTGTAGGCAGATACGTTTGAGCGCAGGGGCGTTTGGACTCGGGACTGTTTGGCCGCAGCGACGTTTGAACGCAGGGACGTTTGAACGCAGGACCGTTAGGCCGCAAGAACGTTTCGACGCAGTGACGTTTGGACGCGGGGCCGATTGGCCGCAGGAACGTTTGGGCGCAGTAAAAGAAATTATTTAAATCTGTCTTTATATTTAATTAATTAACATTTTAGTGGTGTCAGTTATATTATTGAGTATTGAAGGACATACATTTTAGAGCCTTGTTCACTTGGAGAGCGCTAAAGACCCGGTAAAATCGCCTTATCTACGCTACTTAGTCATATGGGTATATGCCACTGAGTGGCCACCGCAGACTGGCCCCGGCTCTGGCTCTAGTTACTACTTCATTGGCCCCAACAAATACAGCATGTCTCTTAATTAAATTAATATTTACAGTATATTTTAAATGCTAGGTTTTTGACATCAGCAGTTGAAACAAACTAATCCTATAATAATTCTGCTATAACCTTTATTATTTTCTGTGTTGATTTAGTGTGACGTCAAATAGAAGCGTCTAAAATTAATTTAAGTGGGAGTATTACCGAAAGTATTGGTTGATTTCAACATTATTATACAAAATTATTGACAGACAGCCATTCATACGTCTTCTTTTTGAAAAATTGACTAAAAACTGACAATTGTGTTTCCTTTTTATTTCCGTTTTAGCTTGTAAAGCGAGGGTCTTGCCTCATTCACAAACTTCAGCAGCTTCTTTTGAAACTTTAAATATTTCGAAAGCGTTTTAGCAAAAGTGAAGAATAATTAGGTAAAAAATCACTTTTTTATGAAAGAAAAATTAAGAATGTGCTTTATTGGATGCTTCTACAACTTTTTATAATTTTAATGAAAAGGGGATTAAAACTGCGCTGTAATTTAAAGAGTTGAAATAATTCTTGAAATACATTCCTAGAAAGTTTTCTTTTTTCTAGTACTCACATTATTAAAGTTGTTTGCAAAATGTCAAAGTGCTCCACAAAAGCGATTTATATCGCAATTTTATTAAGTTATTACATAAGTTTAAAAAAAATTGTTCTGAATTCTTTAGGTATTCCCATTTCATGTTTAAAGATGCAAGAAATTTAATATCTTAGCACGGTATTTTATTAATATCACGAACTTTTATAATACAATTTACCTTGAAAGATGTTGAAGCTGTAAAGTTAGACTTGCAAGTTGCTTCTATTAACAACAAAATTTTATCTTTAATTTATAAACACATACTAATTCAATTTTAATTTTTAACGTTACAGAAAATGTAAATGATAATAGTTGGTCCCTTTCCTTTTTCAAATTTACTTAAGACTTTATGAGATAAACTTCTAAGAAAATGTATGGAACGACTTTTTACTTTTTATTAAACATTTTTAAAAATCATTTTTGCAATGTATGATTTAAAAGAAACTGTTTAATTATTTATTATATAAAGAAAACTGATTTTTTGATGACAATAAAATATTTTCTGATGTCAGTATTAGATTTTTGGACGTCAAAACTTTATTTTTTTTTAAATCTGAAAAAGAAATGTTGTAGTAGAACCTTAGGGCAAAGCGACTGCTTTTCTTTCGACCTTCTAGTTTTATTGTTAAGGCTACTACGAATTTTTGTAATTATTGACTTTAACTTCGTATTCAAAAACTAATTGACAGATCGGGATTAAATTTGGTAGTAGCTTTAAGGGGGCACCATTTACTACTACGTGAATTTTTAAAAGCATGAAAACTATAAAGTAAATTTTTTTCAATTTGAGTTTGGGACGTCAAACACTGATTTTTTACGTCGGAAAATCAATTTTTGAATGCAGGAATTAAAAAGAAAACAGCACAAGCTGGTGCGGATGTACTTGCGCCTTCTTTTGGCAGATCAATATTGCAACATGGTTCTAGTTAAAACAAACTAGTACCATAACCATCCCGTTAGGCTGCAGCATTTTCCGACGTATTTCCGAGTATTTCTTCTCACGTCATGTCACAAATGAACGTTTGACGTCAATGAATGATTTGAACGACGTCAAACGTTTATCTGTGACATAAAAAGTTTTCATTGCTCAAAGGAAGTATTATTGGAAAATAATTTGTGTATAGTTACCGAATAATTTTTTCATGCTTTTTTATTTTATTATAAATCACCTGAACGGTTTTACGACGTCAACAGAATATTTTTTGGCGTCTTAAAATGGATTTTTGGCGTTAATAAATGAATTTCTGACGTCAAAAATTTTATTACAGAATGTAGCTGATTTGTATACGTCGCAAAATTGATTTCTGTCGTCTAAAATCAATTTGTGACGTCTAAAATTCAATTTTTCTTGTAGAAAAGTATTTAGAAATTCGAGGGAAATGTAATTTTGTTTTACATAATTTAGTATAAAAAATAAAACGGATTAATGTGTCAATTTCTTCAAAAATTTAATAAGTGCCAAAACAATACCACCACATCCCATTTGCAAGATTTTATAACACCTGTAAATCTGGTAACAAAAATATCCGTTACGGTCTGAAACCCCAAAAATGGTGAGATCGTAAAATATTACTGTCCAGGAACTTACTCGCTGCAATTTTAGCACGGTTTTTCTCTTAAAGATAACGAGAGGATCTTTTGTTGGTTCGTCATACACATTTATAGGAAGGGACTCTAGAAACTTCCATGTTGTTCTTATCTGGCTCAAGAGCCAACTGCGGTAATTTCCTATCACGTATTTGAAATGAACTGAAAGTTTATTTTCCTTCTCACAGAAAATGTGTATTTTAGCAAAGAATGAATTGAAATTTTTCTTATTACGGTTTTTGTGTTTTATTTCATTGTAGAAAATGACCTAGAATTTTTATCAGCAATGTTGAATGGTATCAGCGCTACCAAAACAAAACGAAAATTAGTGGAATTACTTTAAATTTTTGTAACAAACGTGCATTTCTGTGTATTCTCGCGATTTACTCTAAATTTACATGTTAAATATTGTCCCTTTGTAAGGATGCTTTCCTTTAAGTCCGTAATAGCTTAATAGGAAAATTGTGACCACAGACACATATACACGCACGGACACATCCCCTAATTTTGACAGGTTGTAATTCCACATTTTTTTTTTTGACAAAAAAAACATAAGAGCTTTTGCGTAATCAAAAAAACCCAACAAATTTAACATGGTATTGATTTTATGCATTTTTTTTATTTTTTCCTGCCGTTACGTATATATTTAATAGAAAATCCGTTACTTTCACGTCCTGCTTTTTGGATGCAAATTTCACAGAATATTTTTGCAAAGTGAATTTTTACCCGCTCTTGTACCTAAGCAGAGCGTTATTAAATTCATGTATGCGCATTTATTAAGGGAGCAACTTTTTATATTCGAGAACAGTAATATCGAGCTTCATTTGCTCCACAACTTGCAGCTTCCGCATTCAATATACGTAAGGTCAGGAGCAACCATTGATTTTTCACTTGTGAAAATTCGTGCGGGAAAATTTTGAACCGCGTTGTACTTGCTTCCCGTTAGCCTGGTTGCAAACCCCGGATCGCAGCGTGCTTTTTACTGTTCCGGAAAACTCCGGTCCGACGGCGGGAGCTCCTTGCCTGAAAGTCTGTGTTTGTAGGAACCTGTAAAAGTGACGTAGAAATTATGAAAAGCTTCACAATGTTGTAGAGCGCGCTGGAAATTGACAGGAAATTTTATCTTTTCCAAAATGGGAAGAAACCTGTGAAAGCTTGAGCTTTCTGTAATTTAGGAAAAATCCAGAAATTTAATTTTCCCTGAAATCTGAGAAATAATTCAGGGAATTTTCTCAAGTAGGTTGTTATTTATTCAAGGTTTTCAGGTATTTGTTCTGAGAGGTTATGAGGGTTAGAATATTCCGTTAAAAATGCAAACGAATTAAGTTTGTGATTTTCAAGGGAAAATGTTATTTTCTTGTACACGTTTTAAAAGAGATGTCGCTGAAAGTTTATATTTGTAACCATTCTGTATTAACGAATAACGATCCCTGCAAGGGATTTTTATGTGGGTCATTTGAACCCATCCAAGTGGATATAGCTTTAATCAATCAGTAATTGACACCTTCCAAACGAGAAAATATTGAGCTTCTCTTGGATGAGGATTAAGTTTTATTTGGAAAGTTTAACCAAACATGATGGAAAATTACCGATAAAAACCTAAATAAACAATTTTAATCTCGGAGGTTTATTATTTCGGGATAATCTGAATTTAAGGTTCTACTACATTTACGGAGTTTTTCTCGTAAAATTCCCGATTGCGAATTTAACCGAAAATAAATTTTATTTATGAATCAGTTTTTACACCCCCGAATATTAGCGAGTTTTTCATTTATTATTTGGTTGGTTGCCAAATTGTACATTTTTTCCTGGTTTTTTGCAACCATTTTATTTGCATAAGTTAAGCAACAATTTATAATCTTCGTATTGTTTAAATTAAAACAACTTTCTTTGAATAAAATTTTGTATTCTCTTCATTCTCGTTATTTTATATGCGTCGCCACTTTAACGACTTAAAAAGTTAAGGGTGCTTGAAAAGTTTAGGAACTTAACTATTGCATTAGCCGGGTATTGTTCGAAAGTTCTGTAACTAGTTTATTCAAGTTCTACAGCCTAATTTCATTTGGCTAGAGTAACGCTTGCATCTACTGCAGAATATGCAGAGCTTTTGTCGAGTTTTCTTTTAGGCAGACTAAATTATTTTTTGTCAATACAAAATAATTGAAATATTTACTGTAAACTATAATTATACGGTTCTGTGAGTATCTTGCAAACAAACATAATTATTACATCATTTTATTGCATAATTTATTTATTGTAAATTATATTAATTAATTAAAGCATCAAGGTCACAGTCAATCCACATTGCTCCGTAGTTCTTTAAACTTTTCTAGTAGGTTGTGTATATAATATGTCCTCCTGCGCCAAAATTTATCGCTTAATAATTTTGAACAACACCCCAAAATTGGACAATTTGTTCTACATTAAAACGTCACTTTTAAATAAACCAAAACACAGAAAATTAGGCATTAAAAAGGTGAATGATGAATCTAGCTGTCATGTTTATAAATATTAAAATATGTGCGCACAAAAAATGACAACATAATAAATGAAAGCAATGTCTAAATTACTAAAACTTATAATTAAGCTTTTTTATTCCAACACAAAAATAGTTTACAAAAAAATGTCATGCAATTTGTCTCAATTAGTAATTTGTGATTAATTAAGTTTCAAGTAGCTCCTGAATAAGTTCGTTAACATTTAAATTTTTTCTATCAACTTAATAAGTATTAACCCATAATTTTATTTATCATAAATATTTACATCTTAAAAGTATCTATGCCCGCCCTAAATGATTCCAACAGATTTTCTTGTTAATTTTTTTTTGTGAAACTTCGGAGAATTCGCCTTGCTTTGGTTGATTGCTTCTACTAATCTAATTTTGTCGATTAGTGATACGTCCACGTCTTTCCCTGGGATTTGGTGAAGTTTGCTCTGAATTCTTTTGAGCTTCATTCTTTCCTCAATTTTTTTGGCTTTAATGGATGTAAATCCTGTCCTAATTCTTTTAACTTGAAAATC
This sequence comes from Ctenicera cuprea, assembly GCA_958336395.1. Taxonomy (NCBI): domain Eukaryota; kingdom Metazoa; phylum Arthropoda; class Insecta; order Coleoptera; family Elateridae; genus Ctenicera; species Ctenicera cuprea. The sequence goes on from OY284491.1 coordinate 1,435,811, forward strand.
GGAGTTAGGCAACTCAAAATGCAGGTTGTCCTAACTTGTTTCTTTCAAACAAAAAATAGCTGCTTTTTTATCTGTCACTTGGGTTGCATACTGCGAAATTATTTATTAGATACTCACTTCACTTCTATTAACTTCCTCGCGTATACAGTTGTAACGTATAGCGACGGTTTTCAGGTAATCCTTATACGTATATCGGGTAATATACGAAGTGAAAAATAGAAACAAATTTATATTATAGTAAAAACTTTTCTAAAAAAATCGCAGTATTGATTTTACTCATTCAGGTAGGAAAGACTTAATTGTAATTCATACGGAGCACAGGTACATTTGTATTATTGTATTTTTCGTAGTTATATTTGTACAAGAGTGTATCTAAATTTTGTGCATCAATTTTCTCGTAATAGATTGCTTCCTCCTAAAAGTGTTACGTCGAAAACCTATACCAACGGCGCTAGATGGCGTTGAACTCAAAAATAATTCCAACAATTATTTTAATTTCTCGGGAAGTGCTGATCGCATAATTATGAAATTATCTATTTCAGCAATACATATTTAACTATTTTTAGTATTACTACTAAGTTTTGTTTAAATAAGTGCACTAGAAGTGTTTCATATTTACAAATTATAAGGATCTAAAATACTTAGAAGACAATTTACGCCCCCCTCCCTCTACGGGACCCTTTTGGTACACTTTTTTAAACAAACAAATTAATCTTAATTGCTGAAAAATAAAATTTTAAAATAATTTGATTAATACTTGACGAGAAATCGGAAGAATTAATAAATAAATAAATAATAAACTAGGTCTGCACGCATCGATTATTTAACGCGCATATTTACATGTGCTAATGACTGCTAGACCAGAACAGTTTTAGGTATTAATTAACCAATGCATTTACAGGGTATGCTTAGGTAAGTGTGTAGTGAGCGCTGGGAACAGTTAGTTGCGATTCAGGATCTCCGCCGTGCAGACCTCGGTTACTAAACACTTCAGCTGCACAAAAATGTGTTCCAACATGTCATATTACTGAAGTCATTCCTTAAAATTTAAAGAGTCAAGGCAATATTTGGGCAAACAGATAATTAACTCAGGCTAGAAATTTATATTACAATAAATTCATTACGAAAACATTTTTGTAGAAACAGCATTTGTACTTTCTTTTTATTCCAATAAGAATAGTCGAAGTAGATTTTAAGTGGGGGCAGACACGGCTGTTTTAGCTAACATACGCTGGCCTAATCGCGGATAAAGTACGCCGGTATTTTATTAACTTGCAGTGTATATTCCGTTAATATTTTGTAGTAATAATAATATTATACCTGTCTACTAAATTCAGCAAAATTAGCAATTGCGTAAATATTTTAATTAGAATATACGTAGATTTTTAGAAGTTGTGCCGTGTAGAACGCTAATTTTTCATAATAATAAAATAAAATTGACAGACTTCGTATTCAGTATAAATCAAGCAAGTTTGTCTATTTCTATTTTGCTGTGTTAACATGATCTCATATAAACACGTATAAATCGCATATATGTTTTAACAACACGGAGAGAATAAAAATTTTTAATATGCTTTGTGGGTTACACTTATTAAGTTAATACTAACAGAACCCGTGGGCTACGCCTCCCGTTGATGTTTGGTAACTGCGAATGTTTTCTCCGCTAAGTAGGTCTCGGTATTGGAACCGATCCCGGAAAAAAAACTCTTGCAAAAAGTAAAAAAAAAAACAGCAAAAACAATTCCGTAAGTAGATGTTAACACAGAAAAATCTAATCTACGTCACGGGTTATACTTTAATTGGCATTGGGCTCCGGTGTACGTGCTGAGAAACAAACAGATCGAACTAGCTATTTTATGGTACAGTGATATTCTGTTTCCTTTATAAGTGTTAAAATTAGTTAGATTGAAGGTTAGTTATATTCGTGCATTTAGTATGTTCTCTTGTAAAGTTTATGAGCCAATTTATTTAGGGCCTCTATTTGTCTGGCCAATGATGTGTGGAATTTCTAGCGTATAGCGTTCGTCGGCGTGTTATCGTGAACCGTTAGGAATCTACTATATAGTATGTTTAGATTGCTGTACGAACAGTGGCGTAACTTCAAAACATAGGCACCAATTTAGGGTCTTTCCCTTACCTATTTTGTTTCATTTATTTATTTATATTTTTTGGTTTATATCACCCAAACGGATGCAAGAATGTATCAACAATAAGTTTTCAAAAAAATCCGAAACTGGAACCGAAACCTATACATATTTTTTTGGTAGCATTATTTATTGAACCAAAATTTTCCAAATTCAAATAGAAAACCTTGGGGCAAATCCAACATATTATCAAACTCTCTCGCTTATAAATGGTGGTTCAAAGAAATTTTTTGAAAATTTAGCTGATAATTTTTGTAACTTTGTTGATCCAGCTATAGCGCCAGCTGAAGTTTTATTTATGTAAAAACGTTAAAATTTATTAAATATTCGAAGATTTAAAGTAAATGTTTCTGCGTTTATTAATGATTTATTCAATTATTTAAATTATGTTTTAAGAATTTACTTCAATCGATAAACATTTATTAAATACGTCACGTAGGGCGACGCAGCAGTTACGAGTTATCAAAAAAAAGCGTGGTGGCGAAGGCCACGAGTTCAGCTAGTTTGAATTTCTTGTTATTGTTCTATTTTAGGAGAAAACATCAGTATGAGTGCAGGCTTTAAGAGGTGGGGTGTACTAAATTAAAGTTGTGCTTATACTTGCGAACGACCTTGAGTCATCAAATTCGTTATTCGTTATCGGTGGAGGGTACATATGTTTCGTTATAATTATGTCATCCAAAGTTCTGTCATTCTGTTTGTTATCGAAACAAAATTTAGAGCTTGTGGTACAGTTAAGCTCCAACTTTAAATGTTTGATGAAGTTTCTCAAACAAAAACAAGAACAATTAAATCAATAATCTGCTGAAGTTACCAACGTAAATTTCTGCATATTATGTTTTGCATTTTAAATTGAAACCTCATTAATTATGTATAACAACAACCCAAGAGAAGTCGTATTGCATTCTCAACTTTTAAATACAAGCTTGTTATATGAAATATGTATTAACTCTATTTTTAGTATCGAGTTAACATACCGTAATGAAAACTAGAAAAATCAGAAATAGATATGTGCATGCATCACGTTGAAGGGAAAAAAGTACATCAAACTATGTAGGTAGTCTGTCATATAAAATTGAATTCGCGTTTATCCAACCAGAGGGAGCGTATCTATCATACATTTCGTCAATAACGGGAATGCACCAGCGGAAATCGAGGATGCATGCTAGCATGCAAGGCCATATCCTGCTAGAAGCAGAGCTGTAACCGGCAATATTTAACTGAGGAGGGGCTCACCCCATGTGCGTCATGCTCGCGTCAGTAACAGGGTCGATACCAACCGGGACGCAAACCCAGGGTGGAATTGCAACAATAAAGAGCTCTCCAAGTACCATTATGTATGAGTTCGTCCGAATACCAGACAAATGCATTACGTATACGATGTAACGATGCAGGACGTCACAGCTGGATGAATAGATCGTTGTTGAATCAAACTTGCTGTGAAATATCAGGAAACACATTCTGATGGTTTTGTGCTCGGTGGATTCATTTAAGAAGAAAAATTGCGTGCAGGTTTAGTTTGCTGTTCATTATTTGTTTTCCTCTTCAGTTTCCAGCAGTTAGAATTGCTGTGTGGTTCCTGTTATGTTATTTTGAATGTTTTCAATTTTCTCCAAAGTGTTGGTAATACACTCAACGTGAACAATATTTGTACATTTTCGGGTATCTTTTGCTGTGATTGATTTGTGGAAACTTTGGCAACAATTCGTTATTTCCAGTTCATTTGTTAGGATTCTGGTAACTCATATGATATGGTCTCAAAATATAACATTTTGGATTTTGGGATTTTGGGTAGAATTTGCAAATGATTATATTGTTTGATCTTTTCACAATATTATTATGCGATTTTCAAATTTCCTAATTTCTTTCTTTTTTCTTAAAGATTCGAATTCTGAAATTCTGTTGGCTTGAGGGTAAACTTTTCTTGCTTTGATAAAGAAAAACAAGTTTCATACAAAATTTTCTCACAATTAAAAAAGTCCGGACATAGCTCAGTTACGCGAATCCCCACTAGATCCGCCCTTCCTAGTCACACTCATCAGCTGCCTATCCCTGCTTTGTCGCCTATTTTTCTTTAGAGTCACAATCGACTTTTAAAGGATTTATATTCCGTAAACTTACGTTATAAATTTTGGTAATCTCGATTATTTGTAAAATATCGTTTGAGTTTTAAGCATCGTAATTAAGCTAAGTTTGACGCATACAGTACGCATTCTCTTTTCCACGTGCAGTAATATATGATAGAAATGGCAAATATTCCTTGTCAAGCAAAGAACTAACCACTTCGACAACGGAATTGGTTAGAAGAAGAAAGAATACGTACTAGGGTGCGTAAAAAACAAATTTTGGAGTAGTTTAAGTCTGAACCCCAAAAAGGGTTCCCATTATAACGTAAGCTCAAGGGAGCTACAAATTAAGTCAGATGATTACAAATAAATCAAAAATATTTTACAAGACGCTTACAAATTCTAAAATTCAAGAAAAGCTGGTAGTTACTAAAGAATCCAATAATTGTAAGATAGTGAAATTTTATTTTTACGAAATTAAAAAAAAAAAACATATATAAGTTAACTCTACATTTTCTTACGTATGCTATGAGTAAACTTTGGGGTTATTATTTTGTGTCGTTTACGGTTAGGGCCACATTATTGTAGTGCAGTTTCATTTTCCTAAACTCTTTTTCCATAATTATATTTTTGGAACACTGATTTTAGTATTCTTTTCTCAAAAATTAAATAAGGATCAACAATTGTTACCTCGACCTTTTAGAACAATTTCTAAATTTTTAAGTACAATATAAATGAGATTAATAATGCACCAAAGAAACCCCCTTCTGTTATTCCACCTTGAAACCAAATACGGGCAAATATTCAACTTTTCAGGCGTATCATCGCTATTGTCATTCGATATTTAGGCGTAACGTTTCAGGCGCTGTTAGGAAGAGACATAATCAGGCTGAGAATATTACGTCAAAATCCCTGATAAGGATAATACACGACGTTCTCGGTTTCTTACGTAACCTATAAAACTTGCTATTTATTATTTGAAAACGCAGAAGTTTCTACAACTAACGTGTCTATTGCAGATACATATTTGACGTTATCACAATACCTACACCTTCACAGCAAAAATAAATAAATATTTAAAAAGGTTTACTTTCGTTTAAATGATATAAACATTGTCTAGGTCAGACACCAATCATCGTCAATGAATAAACTATTAAGCATAAGCGTTTGATAAATAATGCTAATGCACTAGGAGAATCCGTGGAGTACACTAGTTTGAAACCAGAAAGAAATCATTAGGTCTGAAAGTTGTGCCAATAGGGCACCACCACTATTCTCGCTTTCTATATTTACATTGTTATTCTTCGTGGCCAAGTTTTATAAAGCGATATCGTATGAGTTATTATGATTTTGGACATCTTGTTTTCCCTGTAACTTCTTCGTCGTTCACGATTGAACCCAAATTTTTGTAGTACGATTTCCTTTTCCTAAAACTGATCTTCCATAATCCTATAGTTTAAACATTTCACTAGCTTCTTTTTGGAATATTTTTTAGCAATCTTCTCCCAAAAGTAGAATAAAGATCTGCAAGGCAATAGCTACCTTGACCCCTTAATGAATAATTTACCGAAGAAGCTTCCCCCGCCTGTCATGCCACGTTGAAACAGAATACTGACAAATATTCAATTTCTTCCATTACTTCGTTAAATAAGGAAAAGGGGCCCAAAGTATAACAGTAAATTTATACGGCGTGGCGTTGATAACGGCATAACTCAGACCCCAGCTGCGCCGTTACGCATTCTATGACCCTCTTCAGACTACCTTACACCGTCTAGAACATAATATAAAGAACCAAGACACCCAATATTTACAGAAATTTCATTTCTCATGCCTGCATTACGAGCGCAGCGTTTTTCTCGGTTCCTTCAAGAGAAAAGCCCTCGAAGAGGGCCGTGAAACAAATGGAACTGTTAGACGAGACATTATCCATCCATTTCGCGGTGAGTGAAATATAAAAAAGGAAAAAATTTTAAATTATCAACATTTAAACCCATTCATCCTCGTTCGTGCCGCCATAAATTTTCGTTGAAAGCTTGTTTGATTTGCGGTGGTTGAAAGTCGATAAATTTTGACCTTACAAAGCCGACATGACGGGGTCAGGACAATAGTGACGTGACAATTTTCGTGACGCTCCCTAAAATTCAAATGGACGAACATAATGGGAAGATGAAATGTATATCTTTTGTAATAAAATACGGTTTTTCTAGTCCGTAGTCAAAGGATAATGTATCAGGGTGGGACGAGAGCAGACAGTGGAGATCGCGTGCTTCTAATTCAATTTTAAGGTTATGGGTCAAGGGCAAGTCGATTCAGGACTGATTACAAAGCTCCCCCCTCCGCCATCTGTCGCAAAATGGAGGCCAAACAGATACTCTAAAGAGATCTATTAGTCAGTCCTTTTTATCACGTCTTTTCAGCAAACATACGACGTAAGAGAGCTTCAACTCAACACAACAAAGCAGACGAGCCCTTTTTGTGGCAGAGTTAAATTGCGGAAATCCAAACTGCTGTATTGATCCGCCGTTTACTACATATTCTTCTGAATATTTCTGAATAATAAAGAACATCTCCAAATACCTCAATGGTAAAAACCATGTTTTTCTTTCGTGTATATTCCGAGACCTATGAACCGAACAAATAAAGCTTACGGCTTGTTCGTCGCTCTTTCATTCGGGGGTTCTGTCAACCCTTCTTTGAAAAATGTACCGAATTGGCCACTCAGAGGCGCAACAATGCGACCGCAATTTAAGTAGGCAAGTGAAAAATGGCGCCAATCGTAAAAATGGATATTAGGTTTGCTCCAAGCGGAATGACGAAAACAGGAGATTAAATTTTGGATTTATAGGAGACAACTTTATGGCCGCCCTTAGTAAGCTTAAGCGAAAGCTAGTTGGGTTAGAAGGGAAACGGATTATACATCACAAGCAAGGACTTTCAAGTGCGTTCTTTGCAAAAAAAAGCAATCTAGTTGACCTATATTTCTTTACTGTGCTTTTCCGGTGCTCGCCATTAACATTTTTTTCTGGATTTGTGTTTCGCTGATTTGGATTGAGTTACATTTCGTGTTTGCTCTAAATGTCTATCCCGAAAGGACTGCGCTAACGTAAAGATTCGTAACTCAACAATCTCTTAAAGATCCTTTTAAATTCCAAGTTACCAAGTTGATTTTGATATATTGTATTTTTTTTTTAAACTAGTTTAATCTGGAAATCCGGTAAGGCATTTTCCCAAACCCTTCAATTTGATATTCTCTGCGGTCGTGGTTTAGTCATGAAAAATGTCAAACTTTAAATATTTTTGAAACAATACGGCTAGTTGGCTAGTGGTGATTTTTCCTGCAAATAGTTGGTCGTAGCCACTTGTATCAGACCGCTTAAACTAATTATATACATTTATTTCATACTGTACGCTATATACCACTTTACGTCATTGATTTGAGTCCGGGAAATGGCACATTACAGGCCAAGGTCGGGAAGTGTTGCTTAGCAGCCCTTCCCGGACTGCTTGGAGAAAAATTCATCAAACACATCTATTTGTAGCTAAGCAACGAGAAATACCAACAGCGAATGTTTAATTTGACGGAATATAAATTTTAAAAATGACGTTTTTATAAAAAGAAAATATTCAAATAAAAATGGTTTTGGCAGTAATGAAATAAAATTTTGTACGATACACGTCCGTGAAGTGATTATTAAAGCATTCGTTTAGAAATTTCGAACTCGGCTCCTTTCGTCGCCTCGTCCGCAAATATCTAAACTCATACTTTAATATGTCACTTCCCGGACTAGTGACGTAAATAACTATTGCTTATCCATTATTTTGTACAAAAACCTATTACATACGCATGATATTTATGTTACTATGCATGAAATAATCATAAAGCGCGCCCAATAAATTTTATTGCTTTGTCATATAGGACGGCTATTTAAAAGAAACGTAGAAATAGAAATATTGAAGTCATAAAGCTCGTTAATATTCAAATCGTGGCCATAAAACTGGAAACGGAAAATAACCGCGCAATACAGTAATCCCAATTTTCTAGAGTGCCGGGTTGTAAAATATTCTACCGAACTTCTTAAGACCGAAATGCGAAGACGCAACCAAAAACGGAAATTACACGTACACTTCCTAATATTAACACTAAAACCGACTGCGTATAATTCCGCTGTAAAACACCGTGAAATGACCATCTTGATTGCTTTTCTCCCAACATTCGGAGCCGAAAAGTGTTGAACATTAAGAAATTAAAACGAAAGCCTTTGAGGAAACGCATAAACTTGTTGTAATCTAAATAAACGGCCCTGGTTACTGTTTAGTGTTCACAGTAAGTTTAACAAACACTAAGAGAACGTTTGCTTTCTATTAAAACAATTTTCAGGCTTTCGGGAAATTGTTATACCATTTTAAACTTCCTAAAGAAATTCACGTTGGAAGTTCGTAGTTCTTATTATACGCATTTCTGCTGTAAGTATATCTGGTAATTTAGCCGAAAATTTTATTCAAACAAGAGCATATTTCTGCGCTAAGAACCACGTAAAGAGTTAGCCCAATATTATACATTTGATAATTTTTCCATACCTTTGCCTTCTACAGGGTGTCTCAACTAAAGTTACCTAGCCTTATAACTTTTGTATTTTAAGAGATAAGATTTTAAGGGTTTTAAACCAAATCAGCCATTTTTTTAAATGTATTGCTATTTTTTTTGAAATTTATTTTCGAATTTTTTCGTTCTTTTTTTCCTAATAGGACCCTGTACTTTTTAAACAAAATGTTTTCGCGTTCATAAGCTATATCATTTTTGTATGTTCGCATAACCAATTGTTCGAAATAAGCGGTCTTTATAAAAATCGTTAAAGATTACTAAATTTCTACTTTTTACTTTGCAATCCTTTTAAACAACTACATTGAATTATTTATTAGGTAACAGGAAAACCTGTCACAGGCGAAAGCTGCTAAGGCTTACTACCAACTCTGCCAAACTTTTGCCGTAAACATCGCAGGGCTTACTCCTGTTGCTACGGCATATTACTAACTTTGCTTAACCTGTGCCTTATACAGAGTACGTTCTATTTCTAGCGCTTAACCTGTTAGGGGCTATTAGGCCTATCCTAGCCGTGAAAGTTTGAGCGAACTTCTATCTTACAATTTTTAACCGACTTCAAAAAAAGGAGGAGGTTCTCAATTCGTCTGTATATATGTTTTTTTTTATGTATGTTCGGGCATAACTTTTTTGTTTATGAACCGATTTTAGTGATTCTTTTTCCGTTGGGTTCAGTATAGTGCCAAAGTGGTCCCATTATAATTTCATTGGTATTGGAGCTTGAACTTCGAAGATACTCCTCAAAATCTATTTTTTTAACCGACTTTTTAGTGTTTCCGTATTTCATCTTCCGTTTCAACTAGCCGTCGTTTCCTCATTCGAGAATCATCCTTACTAGGTCTACCCATCACTTAAAATTGTAAAATAATTAACTTAAAAAAAAAAAAGAAAACCGGCTTCAAATAAAAACACAAAAGTGACATAAATTAATTAAAAAGCAAAAAATAAATGTTTTTTATACAACAGTTTAATACTTATTTGTTGTTCCGTTTAATGTAATTAACAAATTGTTGTTTATTAGATAATTATTAATTGTTTTATAATTTTTAAGTCGGTGCCAAGTAAAACATAAAAATTCGAATCTAATTTGTTATTGTAGCGAGGTTTTATGTTTCACTTGGCACCGACTTAAAAATTATAAAACAATTAATAATTATATAATAAACAACAATTTCTTAATTACATTAAACGGAACAACAAATAAGTATTAAACTGTTGTATAAAAAACATTTATTTTTTGCTTTTTAGTTAATTTATGTCACTTTTGTGTTTTTATTTGAAGTCGGTTTTCGTTTTAAGTTAATTATCACTTCTAGGGTTTATCACATACTTTGGCCGACTCCTATATAGGCTGCTAAGGCTTATCATTAACTTTGTCGAACCTATGTCTTATACCGAGTATATTTTGGCTACTTACTGACTGAGTGTGGAGACTTTTCCGGAACTCTGTCTTATACACAGTAGGCCTATTTTTGTTATCCGATTTATCACGAACATATCCGACTAGGTGCCTTATATAGCGTACGTGGTATTTTTGCTGTTTAGGCCGATCACCTACGTTAGAGGCTAAAATTGTTCCGATTCTATCTTATACATAATAGAACCTCTTTCATCTACTAGGACTTATCTCAAACTTTGCCAGACATTTATCGTATATATAGAGCAGCAATTATATCTGCTGCTAGCGCTCATCGTTAATTTTGCCGAATGTATGTGTTTTACAGCATATTCTTGTGGATTAGTTTTCTATAAAGTGCGGAAAATTTTGATTTGCTCTTCTCGTTTACTAACCATTTTATTGGTTTATTATTTTAAGAACTAAACTTCCCGAAAATTAACGTTACACCTTAAACTTGGTTAACTAATATCAAGAGCGATTTGCGAAAATGAAGTCATTTAAAACTAAGATCCTCTTGAGTACAGAATGCATATTCGCATTTGCCTTAGAGAAACTACAGACTAACATTTTCTTAAAGATGCCGCGTAAATTTCATTAGAATTGACTCAAAGACGGAGGACGAGAGTGATTAACGCGATGTTGCGCTGAAGTCAAGTGGTTCGTTATGCGATTTAATCGAATTTTGTATCCGATTAAACATGTAATCATATTTATTTAATTGATTGAAGGTGATAAAATCTTCTTTGTAAAAGCGTTAAAGTTAATTCAGTTTGTTTTCGGCTGTAATTAGTAATAATTCGCTTCAAAATTGGTAACGCTGTTTTTTTTGTATTAATTAATATTGATTAACGCCCGTAAAATATTACTTTAGCTACTGTAAAGCTCACTTTCCGTGCTTAGCAATTACTGAAACGGTTTTACAGAAAATGACTAATGTTCAGGAAAAGTTTTAGGTCAAGTTTTGCAGCTAAAAGCTTGCGATTTCTAAAAAAGCTCATTAAGCGTAAGAAGAAAAAGCGAGGTCCAAGGTTTTGCGCTTTAAAAGGAGGAATTTTAAATCTTTTGATGACATGTTTTTAAATTACAGTGAGTTGGATCGAAAAATGTTGAAATTTTTTTCTTGCTTATTGACATTTAATTATGTAAAAATAGAGCAGTTTTGAAAAATGTTGCTAAATAACACACAGATAAAATCTGTTAAAATTTAATGTATCCGGTAAGAAATAATTCATGCACATAATAAAATAGTGCAAGGTTAAGTTTCGACGTCACTGGGTCGAAAAGCTCGTTGCAATTAGTTACACGAACCCCTGAAATGTTTATGATTCGAGTATATTTTATAATACTGCAAACAATAAAAATACAAATCTTCAATTTAGTTTGAAAGTATATGAATTTTAGTCACGCAGTTTATCAAAAACAGAACGAAATAATTTTGCATTTAAATTGAAGATTTCATTCAGAAATGAGCTTATCACGTCGGTATACATTAAGCTTAACATTTTTTGAAAACTGTCAGAAAATATTGGCTTTATTAAAGTTTTTTAAAAATTTCATTAAGTTAAACAAAGTAATTTAAAATTATAATCAAAGGACAAAAAAAAATAAATAAACTGAACAAATCTTTTAAGTCAATTTGCGGGTTTCTCGCATCAACCGTCACTGTGCTTTTCTTTCAGGTTTTTCTTAACACGATCCTAAATTATTTCATTTTTTTTCAGGTAAGTCCAACTAAATTCTTTAATTTGCGACGCGCGGACGAGAGTTTGAAGTGATGGTAAGTTTATGTTTAAACCTTCACTATAAATTTTAAGTTAATTAAATTAAAATTGTATTAAAGATCATCACCTTGAAGAATCATAAATTATGATTATTAATTAAATATATTTATTAAAGTGGTCTTTAACCACCAAAACAAAGATTTAAAACTAACGGTTACTTGTTTTAAGATTTAAAGGAATAAATTATTTAATTAGGTGTAATTTACCTATCTGATCTAAATTAGCTGTCTAATTAATTCACTATTACGCTATCCAATTTAACATCTTCAACTAAATAACAAACCTGGGACGGTCTCTTAGTTAAGTAAATGGAATGTTGCTTGGTCGATACCTGCACATATGTCAGACATAAATTGTATTAAATGACCATTCAGCGTTTTTCCACTTCTGAGGAGTTAATTCCTTTTCTTGTGGAAAATCAATAACGACTATGATTTAAACTGCTTCAAAAATATGAGTTGCGTTTTTATTTCTTACGGTGAAAAAGCGAAGCTAATTCTTTACTTCTTCATGCTTTTATAGTAAAGGAAAGTATTAAGAAAATTTTCAATATTGAGATTTTATTGAAAAAAAAACGTGATTTGTAACCCAAGAAAGCAGTTCTTTTGCGATTAATTGAAACGAAAAAGTCCGCATTCAATGCATGTCGAATAGCCGATCTGCGCAAACGCGATTTTCCTATCCTACCCCCCATTGCCCCCACCATCGATTTTTGTTTTTTGAAAAATGTTCGAATTTTGACTTCAAAATCGGTAGAACCAAAATATTTCCAAAATTGAAAAATTTTTCTGAAACTCAATATTTTTAAATACTACTATAAAGTTTCCCAAAATCTAAAAAATTTCGAGTTATTTAAAATTCAACAAGTTTTCCAAAATTTCCAAAAACTTTCAAAGTATTCAAACATTTAAAAACTTTCAAATTTATTAAATTTTCCAAAAGTTATCAAACCTATAAAAATTTTTAAATTTTTAATATTTTCAACTTAAATCTAAAAGAATTTCACTATTTCCTGGAACATTTGTAAATGTTTAAACAACATCCGGTATAAAATGTATTCGAAAGTTTTTCGAGAATTATAAAAATATTGTAGATTTTCATAATATTTTAAAAATTTTAAAACATTTTTTCGGAAACGTTACCTTACTGTGGTACAGCCTCCGGAAGTGGAACAGTTTTAACCATTTAGACTATTGGCTCTTGCGGAGGCTATAACTCCGTAAGGAATTCTTTTAATTTTATTGACGTGTAGATTTTAGAACTCATCTTTAAAGTTTTCATCTTCACGAAACACACCCAGACCTTCGTAGTAACTCGATTTTATAAAAAAAAACGAAATATCATGAAAACTGTTAGATGTACCGACTTTCAACAAGAGTGTGTATTTTTGCATAAAAAATAAGGTTGCTGTAGAAAAAATTTTAAGCATCTAACATATTTACAAGAAAATATGAGACATCCCCATATGAGACACTTCTGCTGCACTTATGTAAAAAAAATAAGTGGAAATACTAAATTAAGTGAGTAATGCTCAGATGTAGTGCAATTTTAGTGGAACCACAGCCAAAATTATCAACAAAAAAGTAGACGGTTCCATCTTCGAAAGACTGTAACTCTGTAAAGAAGCCTTTCCAGATCCATGTTTGTCCGAGCGTTTGCTACCAAAATATTTGCGCCTGTTTTCGGCTCACCCTGTATAAAACAAATTAAAAGTTTTGGTGATACAAAAATTCCTAAACTACAAATTAAGATGAAAAAGAATTCAACATTTAATTAATTTTAAATTACGTAATAGGAATTAATAGAAATCATAATTATCATTACAACAGTAGTGCGAGGAATGATGCATCAAAGAAACGCAAATCGAACGTTTCAATGCACTTTAAATTTTACGTTCTTGCTCACTTAAAATATTCTTTTATATTTTCTACTACTAAAAATCAATCCAAACTAAAGGAAGGATCTGCATTTAAACTTCTAGAATATTCTGCTGCATGAACTGTTCTTAAGAACGATACGCTAGAATGGAAGCTTGAAATGTTTCAATGATAGCTTGTTAACTCTAAGGAATTTCTAGTTGCTAATAATCAAAATATTTCTGGTTCTTTCAGCTTGTGTTAATTACATGGTTAAGACGCGACTTTTCTTTAGCACGTTAATTGTTTCAATTTAAGAAAATCTTGTTGTTAATGTCATTTAAACATGTTTAGCAATCAGGAAGTCATTTTTTACTTCTTCAAATAGTCGGCGTATACGAACAATCGACAAATCCCAAAACAATGGACAAATAGTTGGCCAATTATTTGATCGAATATTCGGTGCATCCCTAAATAAAAACGTTAATAGTACCTAAAGGAAACGCTGCAGGAAATAAGAGCTCAGTCTGTCCAAAAAAGAGAAGAGGGGATCGCACTGCCTATTATATGCAATACAGCGCCATTACCAAAAATTGATAGGAAAAGTCGCAGATAAATTAGCACCAATTAAATTGCAGCTTATCCCTAGCTCTAAATCTACACAATTAAAAAAAACGCGGAGACAGTTTTTGAACAATATTTTTTTAATTTCTAAAATTTGAAAATTTTTTCACTTCGCAGGTTGCATCTCTTACCTCTTGGTAAGGTCTCATATATAGTAACATTGTGTTCCTATCGCTGTCTCAATAATAGCATATGTAAGAAATAAAACTAAATATTGCAGAACGTTGCCAAAATGCTTTAATTCAACAGTAAGTATAACATTGAATTTAAACTGGGTATAATCAAACAAAGAACTTCTTCACACGAGCGCTTCGTTCAGAGTCCCCCGTACGAGCAGACCCCGCCGCTTTCAGCCAGCACGCTCACGTCACCCCCTTCGGTCAAGTCGTAAAATGTTGAGTTGACAGCTAGACCAATAAATTCCATAATATTTCTAACACGGCCCTTCCTGACGTTGTGAGTGTCCTCACTCAGGTAGGACCTGGGAAGCTGTTCTTGAGCTGCAATTCAACACAATTTTAGACTTTACACAATTTAATGTTCCTACACGTCAACGTGTACAATGGTCATTTCACAATCAGCGTCCATCTGTTGACACTTCTGCCCGTACTCTAAATGCTGAAAGGAATTAATCAAACTTGGCCAAGTTTCATTAGAAATCTATATTGCTAATAACTCTTAACATAACTAAAACATAGAGGGTGTATAATACTCTTTAACTTTATCTAAACTACTGGACACCTGTACCTTGCAATGCCCGTACCACCAGTGTCCCCAGGAGAGCATGTCATGATCCATCAACACACCATGACGACTACCATACAAAACCCTTGCATGTTACCGCCGTCAGGTAGCAGAATCATATACCGACACACACCTCCTGAACAGCTAGGGAACTTACAATCCCTAACCTATTGCTTGGTCATAATGGATCCATGGCCTCATGTTATCGACCCCAGCCACTCCATTATATCGCAGTCGGGAACGGCTGCTGCCAGGGATGTCGGAAATCTCATACCGGTCTTTTCCAACCACCTTAGTCACTCGAAATGGACCCCGCCACTTGGGTGACAACTTCCGACTTTGTCCCGTGGCTGGCACACTGGTAATCCGTACTAACACCAAATCGCCGATGTCATACAGCCGTGCCTGAGTTCGCTTTTGGTCGTAACGACGTTTTTGCTCAGCTTGATACTGTTCCGCATTGACTGCCATGCGGGTACGCACTTCGGTGACGTCCAAGACCTCTCGTTCCTCCGGCTCTAACAGGCCGTCTGAAACAACTCTGTACCCCATTAAAGCTTCGCTCGGGGTTACCCCGATTGCCTTATTTACTGTACCGTTCAGCCCTAATTGAATGTTTGTAATGTTCTCGTCCCAACAGTCGTCATCGTTGTTTGCCCCCATGGTAGCCAAAGAGTTTACTATAGTCCTATTATATCTTTCCACCTGCCCGTTCCCGCGTGGAATGCCTACAGCGTTTAAATGGTGTTTAGTGCCTATACTTTGGCAGAATTGTTGAAATGCTTGGCTGGTAAACGATTTACCCCGATCACTGATTATTCTACACGGGACTCCAAATGTCTTTATCATATCTTCTAGGGCGTTTATAACCAATATTGTTTCAGTGCTTTGTAACGGGTAAATTAAAATAAATTTTGTGAAGGCGTCAATAATGACTAAAACTTGAGTGTTGCCTGTTTTTGATTTTACGAATGGTCCGACGTGATCTATGTGTACGGTGTGGAAGGGTGTCGGGTGTTTTGGGATGGGGTGTAAATATCCGGGTGGTTTTGCTACAGGTGATTTGAAATATAAGCAATTAAGACAATTACTAACATACTTTTTAACGAAACGTCGTAACTTCTTAAACCAGTATTTGCTCGATGTTAACTCATAAGTCTTTTCGTATGCGAAATGACCTACATCGTCGTGCGTCATACGCAAGATTTGAAATTTTGCGAGATCCGGTACTACCCACCTTAGTCCGTAATTAGTGATCCTATACACTTTACCTCCTTTTAACGCGTAGTCACGAAAAATTTCTTTGTTTTTGTAAGTTTCGCCCGATGCTAGGATAGTTTTAATTTTTTTTATATTCTTATCGCCTTGCTGAGCCGCCAACAACCAATTATCCTCGGTTATCGCCGTGATGAATACCCCCTTTGTGACAACCGGAAGATTTCTACTCAATGCATCCACGTGCTGCATTTGCTTCCCCTGGCGATGGACAATGCGATACTGATACTCGCTGAGTGCGAGTATCCATCGGCCTATACGGGCATTAACCTCGCTTTTCAAAAATGCGCCTTTAACCGCGGCACAGTCTGTGACAACAGTAAATGGTCTACCTAGCAAATATTGCCGGAAACGTTTAACTGAAGCTACCACGGCAAGAGCTTCCAATTCAAAAGAGTGAAATTTTTGTTCATCCCTGGTAGTTTGTCTACTAAAGTAAGCCACAACTCTTTCTCCCTTATCGTGGACCTGTACCAAGATTCCAGCAAGACCCCACCGACTAGCATCGGTGTATAAATTAATCTCCAATCCTGGGTCAAATAATGCTAACACTGGTACCGACGTGAGACAATGCTTTAATTTTTCAAAAGCTGCTTGTTGTTCCACTTCCCACGCCCATTGGGCATCTTTTCGCAGTAACTGGCTCAAAGAGTTTGCTTTTGTAGCATACTCCGGGATGAACTTGCGGAAATAGCCGGTCAAACCCAAGTACTGACGTACTTGATGAACGTTCGTTGGTTTTGGGAACCGGGCCACAGCTTCAATTTTACTTTGGCTCGGTTGAATATTTGAGTCGCTAATTTCGTAGCCTAAATACAGAATTTTTGTCTGTAGAAAAAAACATTTTTTTAGATTTAACGTTAATCCGTGGTCTTTGAAAAGCTGTAAGATTTCTAGCAATATTTGAAGGTTTTCGGCGACAGTAACAGAGGGAATCAAAACGTCGTCTAAATAAACCAGGACCTTGTTAAATCTCAATTGCCCAAGAACTGAATGTAGCATTCTTTGAAACACTGCGGGAGAATTGGTAAGGCCGAAAGGTACCCGTAAAAACTCATAATGTCCATCCTGGGTCACAAACGCAGTTAGCGGAATAGATTCAGCGGCCATCGGAATGTGATAATATCCCGAAAAAAGGTCTAAACTTGTAAAATATTTGAAACCAGACAGACGTCTCAGTTGTTCTTCAATTTGAGGAAGGGGGTACTTATCAAGGACTGTAATTTTATTTAACTCGCGATAATCTACGCATAAACGCTTCTCTCCGTTTTTCTTTGAAACTAATAGCACATTACTTGCGTATGGCGACCTTGATTCTTGAATAATTCCGTTTTTAAGTAGTTCGTCAATAATTGCCCTAATATGTTCGCGTTCGTGGTCGGAGAATTGCCGCGGTTTGTGACAAATAGGTTTTTCAGATGTTAAAGTTATTTTCATTTCTGTTAAAGAGGCAACACCCAGTTCAGACATATTTGCGGCGGTGCATTCAGAATATGTGTTTAAAAGTTTTAAAAGCGACTCTATTTCAACCGGGTCTTCAACGCCAACATTAATAAGCGACCGTTCTAACACATTCATATTGACGTTTTCTGTAAATACTAATAAATTACCACTTTTATTATAGCAGATGTCAGGAAGTTCGGTGAAATTCTGACCTATTAGTAAATCAAGACCCATGACAGCACGCTGAATAACATAAAGTTCGATATCTCGCTCGACTTTGTCGACGCTAACAACAACGCGAACGAAAGAGTGAGATTTAATGTGGGACCCACTTAACGTAGACAAAATAATTTTGTTTTTTAACAACATCTCTTTTAACGATAATTGTGCAACCGCATGTTTTGTAATTAAAGAGCATTCGCTGCCGAAATCAATAAAACATTTAATTTCGTGATTATTTACGAACACGGTTTTGAAAAATTTCGCATTGGTGTTTTTGCCTAGAAAATTTATATTGTATTTTTCAGGTGCTAGTCATAGTCGACCTTGCGGGCAATTTCGTTTGAAGTGGCCCACTTGTTTACATTTGAAACACTGTAGTAAAGAGTTTGTTGTGAAATCTTTCACGGTTTTAGGTGCTACCGAATATTCTTTGCTTGTACTAGCAGAGAACCTCGCCGCCGCTGTGTCTAGTACATTTTTACCCACCAGCCCCGGCTTTATTCGTCGCTCGTCTAAAGTTTTGAAATGCCTGGCTAATATACTTGGACATTTTATCCCTGCCGTTTCCACTGAAAATTTTATTTGTTCGTCACGGATTCCGCCCATGATTAAATTGACTTTGTCTTCGTCGCAAATTTGGAGTTTTAACTTGTTAATTAACGCTATTTTTTTAAATGTATACTCATATAAAGTTTCCCCGCTTTTCGGAATACATGCCATAAGATGTTCTAGAGATTTATGTAGATCGCGTTTTGGCAGAAAATTTTGTGTTAACATAGCCTTCCATTCCGGCCAAGTGAAAACTCTCGAGGGCAATCCGCGATACCACACTTCCGCAGGACCTCTTAATTTATTCAAGGCCAAATGACAAATCGTCTTATCGTCCCAGTTGTATAATTGAGCATATTCATCTACCGAATATAACCACTCATTTACTTGTTGGGAAATCGGATTAAACTCTTCAACGATGTTGTTATTAATTGAGGTCACACTTACCAGCTGATCAGCACCTCTCGCCCCTAAATTCTGTACAAGACGGTCCATACCTCTTACGATGGCATCTCCTAACTGGGATACCGTGTCGCTCACCTCACTTTGCCGAGACCGTCTCGAGTGCTGTTCACCTGGCTCCGTTTTCCTGCTGCTGCCCCGACGCCCATCGTCTCGACGACTACGACGTCGCTGACGCTCCTCACTCCTGGCTTCTGTGCGTCTTTTTCTACTTCCCCCAGAGGGTGTACTCCGGGATTCCTGGTGGGTCTCTCCCCTTTTCCTCCCACGACACCGTTCTTGTTGGTTGTCCTTGGGCATTTTTCGTAACACCACCAACAAACTAACACTTTGTTTTCCGATATACCGTGTGGTGTGCGTACTTTATCCCACTTCTGATGTAAGAAATAAAACTAAATATTGCAGAACGTTGCCAAAATGCTTTAATTCAACAGTAAGTATAACATTGAATTTAAACTGGGTATAATCAAACAAAGAACTTCTTCACACGAGCGCTTCGTTCAGAGTCCCCCGTACGAGCAGACCCCGCCGCTTTCAGCCAGCACGCTCACGTCACCCCCTTCGGTCAAGTCGTAAAATGTTGAGTTGACAGCTAGACCAATAAATTCCATAATATTTCTAACACATATTTGATCCGGATATGTCAATTCGTTTTTGAGTAATAAGGCGTTAAACTCGAAATTTTCATCAAGTCGTATCGTCCACCATTTTGAAGCTAGGAAAGCGTTGTATTTGCTCTTCCATCAGATACCAATTTCAGATTCAAAAAATTCATTTTTTGAAAATAGGGCAACAAAAACACATGTCTAATTAATTTTGCTTTCGGTTTCAAATATTTCTTAAACGCTTTTTTGCTGGGGAATTTTTTTATGTTTAGCCACACTCCAAAGCTTATAGAAATCGGACCATCCGTTCGGGAGGTATAAGGCGTAAATAAATTACACAGAATATTAGAGAATAAAGAAAATATCAACGGAAACCTCCATTAAGCTACTTAGACAAGCAAAAATCTTTGGTAGTCCACGTTTTATTACGCTTTTGTTCCTTTTAGATTTTTTAAGTTAAAATAATATTTGAAAACTTGTTTGTGACGCACAAGAAATTATTTTTAATGTAAAAGAAATATAAATTAATTTTGTTGTGGCGCACAAAAGTCTGTGAAATCTGAAAATGTAGTTTTGTAAGTTGAAAAACAATTGTTTATTGGAAAACATATTTTTTTTAGTTTACCATAATAACTGTTTTGAAGTAAAAAAATATTATTTTAGTGAAAAAATAATATTATCTATTTGTTACATTATTTACTAAAATTCTAACGTGCCATCTTGTACGAGTGAATAAAGGCTTAATGTTCACAATTATTATTTTTCAGACTTCACTGAAATAATGTTTTTAAACTTACAATGTTTTTCGTCAACAAAAAGTATTTTTTTTATTTACATTATTAATTTCAGATTTTACTTAATAGAAGAAAAAAATAATTTTAATTATACTTTTGATACATAAAAAAATATTCGTGGGGTAATTTTGAGTAAAAAATTAAAAACGCTTCTTTAAGGCTTCCTAAAAATGGAATTGTCTATAGTCAGTCAGTGTTTCACTTAATATCTATGTAAAAAATTGAGATATTTGATTTAAATTTCGTAAGAATATTTTACATCATTTACTCTTTTAGTTCTTTTCGTTAAAAATCCATTTACCAGGGGCGTAGATGTAGCGGATGATCAAAATCCGTTACGAGATTCGCTGCGTATCCCCTACGCCTATACATCCCTGGTTAATGGATTTGAATGAAAAGAACCAAAAGTGTAAATCATAATTAATACAAAGTCCATACAAAAATTAAATCAAATATTTTAATTTATGACCGCGATATTAATTAAAGCGTGATAGTCGGATGGCTGTATCTCTGTAAGTCAGCGTTTCCAGACATTTTAGTTTATTAGACAATTTCTGCTTAAATTGACCTCAGGAATGTGTTCTTTTAAAGTTTTAATAGAATTATGCAACACCCCGTATGTGTCAAAGTATTCTCAGTTGACAGACAATACCAATCGTTGTCAATTGCTATCGTGTTTGAGTTATAAAATATATTTAAGGCATTTAATTTGTTGATTATCGATTTGGTTATCGTCTAATAACTTTCGCTTTTTTTTTCAAGGTTGCATACGAACAAAAATGTTTGCCGATTCGCCAATTTAATTTTAAATTTCCATGCGTTTTTCATTGTGTATGTTTGTTTTTTATATACAAATAACTCGTTATGCGCGTTTTATCGTTTCGTGAGACATAGTAATAACCTTATCGGTAGAACACGATTTTGTCCTTGAATGGCGTGTATAAAATCACTATATTTGCGCAATCTTTCAAAAAATAATTTAAAATCAAAAAAACTTAAGTTAAAGTTTAAAAAACTTTGTTTTCGTCCTTTTTCTATTAAACTATTCCTCGTCGCTTTAATGAGGGTTTAAAATCTCCTAAATACGGTATTAAACAGGAAAAATATAGAACAATTATACAACTTGTACACGTTATGTACTTATAACCCAGCTGATTTTGTCTTAAACCACGACCAAGATGGCCATCTTGCCGCAGTCAACTCATCGCAATAAGTCCGACTTGCCCTGATTTGTGCTGTGGTCCATTTGAAAATTGCAAACTTTAAATGTGTAACTCCAGATCAATACGGTGAGTTGGCCTGCGGCAACTTGGCCACTTAAACCAACTGTGTACATACACAGCTGTTTTTGTTCTTGAATAGCGCGTATAAGCCCGCAACATTGCAAAAATATTTTATTATCCGCATACCTTCAGGAAGATTATTAAAATTTCCCCAGATAGAAATTTAAATTTTAAGTGGGTTAATCCACAAACCGTAAAGCTTCCCAAAAATATGGGACGTTATTCGTGCCCGGTTTTCCGTTCCAGACGAATCCTTTTGACAGGACATCAATTCACCCGGGGAAAAACTCGCAACTGCACTTCATTCTCACACAACTCGTTTTTTCGAGATCAAGAACGTGATATGTGTGTGTGATTCATCTGCATCCCCCGGATGTTCTTGCTCGTTTTGATCCTGATCAACTAGAGCCCCCTCTCTAAATTGTGATTATCCTTGTTCCGCTTTATACAACAGTCACGTGCGTTCGTTACAAAGAGTTCTCTATCAAAAAGGTGGATCCAATATATCCTGATCGTGATGTTTTTCCTTCTATTTTATGTTACCAGTTTTCCCGTTTATCCTTGCCCAGGACGTTTTGGTTAATCCTTTCTTCGTTGGTTTCCGGAAGTTTGCGCGGACTCTCGGTTCGTTCCTCTACATAGTTTTGCGCGTTGTTCAGTGTCGTACGGCGGGTTTGTGTTGTGGGTGCGTGTTCATCATGAGAGCGAACAAACTAGCACGTGGTTTCGTGTGATTTACGTCAGGACTTCGAAGATGTCTTTCGTTGTGAGTTATTATTTTAAATTATTCGAAAAATATCGCTTATATGTACTGTCACAAAATTCAAATTTGTACAGACTCGAAAAAGTGTTATTTTTTAATTTTACGTTTGAACCTATTTTGATTTTTGTAAGACGCAAAATAGTTATTTTTATTAGACCTTATCTAATTGAGTTCTAATTCGTTAGAAGCAATAACAATTAGGAACAAACATTGTGTAATAAATATTTAAACAAGGAGCAAATAAAAAGCCATTAAATCTATTAAAACAAGGCGAGACGTTTATGAAGCTATAAATCAAGAAATATTAAAAACCACAAGCGACAGCTGTGGAAAACCTTCAAATTGCGCGCTCTAAATTTGCGATGTACCAGGAAAACCGTATTTGTGATTTTTTTTCTGCTTCCACGGTATATTGTTTAAATAACAATGACCCCAAAAATTCAATCGTGCATCTAATCGAATTATATTTAAAATCTTTTCGCTAAAACTGACGAAGAATTTCTGGTTTGTTTTGTAGCCGGGCATGTAAAACAGCTGTGGCCTTGCAGGAATTCAGATTAGCTATTTCGAATTCCTGTACTTACCTACTTTTTTCCGTGACTGGCTAATCAGCTTAAGTAATATCATCGATAAAGAAAAGTTCGAATTAGTAATTAAGGTTGCCAAATTACTTTTTTTAGAAAAACAAATACGCTTATTAATTAACGTTCAAAACGTTCTTATGATTATGATTAGAAATAAATTTGTTATCGTTTTGCTGCTAAAAACAAATAAAAACTATTGTGTTGTAGTTTTATCTTTTGGGGCTTTTGTTTTTAAAATTATGTTATCAGCAGTTCCGGTTCGCATCTGCTATAGAATTTGTACGGAAAGGTCAAAAACTCGTTGTGGCTTGTTTGGTTAGATAACGCAATTTCATGCTTTCATCAAGATTTTATTGTAGGCTGTTTTTCGATGGGCTTGGTAAAACCAAACCTAAAAGTGAACTAAGAAACAGTCACAAGAATTAATCATCATTTTCTTACAAATGTTGGTTGTTTATTAATTATTATTTTTTTGCGGTAAATTAATATTTAGGTCCTATGCTGAATAGTGATTACTGATTAGGAATCAGTTTTAAGGTTTAATATTATACTACATAATAATAATTTATTCTTTAAATCTAGAATTTTAACAGAAGGCTACTTACTGTTAAAAGATAATTTTATTTATATTTAGTCTTTTGTTGCTTATTTCCTTTGTCATACTATATTTAATCATATACCGTAAATGCCGATTATCCCCTTATTTAAATTGGTATTTTTCATACTTTAAAGTTGAACAAAACTTGGCATAAAATCTCTCTCGTTTTAATTTATTTTTCTTGGTTTTATGAAAATTTTCAATTTGGTGATTTTGACGGAAATACAGGTTTTTGATCCACAGGAACTGAAAAGAATGATTTTTAAGATAATGTCTGTTTGTGTAGATGCGTAGATGCATAAATGCTGTTTGCTAGCTTTTTTTTAAATAGTGGATTATTTAATTTTGAGAACTGTACCTAATAGATCTTAGTGTAAAGAAATTTTCTTGGTCGAATAAAAAACGCCTCTGATTAATGAAGGATGAAATTTATATCACAGAAACATTTGTTTAAAGGCGTTTCTGACTAACATTAATCTATATTCATGTCAGTACACCGAGAAAAATTATTAAAAATACACATTAGAATCTGAAGTTACACCGAGGAAAAAATTTTACTTACATTTTTAAGATTAAATTTATTGAAGTATGATTAAGGAATGAAGAATACACAAATTACTATTTAAACAATTTTATTTCTAGTTTTATAATTAATCCCTGACGTAATGGGATAAGGAAGATGAAAATAGAGCAAAACTTCCAAATTTAATACTTTACCATAAATGTTAAAGATTAATAACTAAGAATAGCTGTAAAAATATTTGATATTACAAAATCAAAAGTAACTATATTAAAAATTATAACTAGATTTGAATAAATAACTAAACAAAAAGGCGCGAAAATTTGTAAAGGAGTAACTTGCCAAAAACACAAACGTGATAAAATAATTACTATTAATAAAATATTATATCTAGCCATTATGTAAGGTTATAATACATTTTACTAAGAGTAGCAATATCTGTTTAAAATTTATGGAATTAGGTTTTTTTTGTATGTAATACATTTCTAAAAATAATCTGTTATAAAATTCATTTTGTCTAGTATGATAACATTATCAGAATCAAAATTGTGTTTATATTCATTAGCATGCTTACATAAACCGGTGTTTTCTTTATTGCTTTTAATGATGACTTTATTCCTATTAATACGTTTACTTAAATACTGGTTAATTCGGCCAACAAAGCATGATTTACAATTTTTATAATTAATTTTATAGATAATATCAGATTGTTTTATATTTGGTGTTTTAGATTTTAAATTTGTATATAAACATGTCAAACTATTGTAATTAGTATAACACTCTTATATATAACTATTTAAAATTTTTTATTTTTTGAAAATAAACAAGGAACATAGGGGAGGTTGATATAATGATTAGATATAACATTATTTTTTTTGATAATTTTGTGTTAATTGCAAATTTAGTAAATACGTTCTTTGATTTGTTTATTAATAAAATTTCCAGGATAATTATTTTAACCAGAGTATGTTTGGTTTTTACTAAATTATTTGGTATAAATTTGGGATGTGAAAGTTTTATATCACGGCCAGCAAGACTAATTAATAACGATACTAAAAAATTGATTGCAGAATTATTTTCTATTTCGATAGCGAATTGCAATCTTTCATGATGTGAATTAAACAATTCCAAAATTTCATTAGTTTTTTTAAGGAATACTTGCTATGCACTCATGCAGTCATCAACACCTACCTTTTAAAGAAATCTAATTTAAAATTAGTTTTTCAATAACTTTGATTTTCAAATCTTCCGCCAAACTAAATTGGCTATTATTGCTGAAATTGGTGAATCCATAGCAGAACCAAATAGTCGAGCATGAATATCGGTTTTTTGATTGTAGAACTAGTTATGCAGGATTAATGAATTCCTAATGTTTAATTCGTATCATGAAAGACTGCAATGCACTATCAAAATTAGGCAATAGTTTTGCAAATATTTTTTTAGATTTGACTCTTTATAAATGCAGTAATTGGTTCACCAAAAAAATTTGGTCACAACGTTACGTTAATTATTTTTCCAACACTTCAAAAAATTATAAAGTTAATATCATTAATAGTCTTGTAGACCGTGGTATAAAACTTTTACATCCCAAATTTAGACCGAATAATTTACTAATAATCAAATTTACTCAAATTTTATTAATAGCCATATTTAAAACGTATTTACTATGTTTACAATAACCAAAGACCGCACTTTTAGTGCCAAAACAGCAAAAAATTCGTTATAGTTAATTAACTAAACAAAAAGAATGAGCGTACTGAAATCCATTCAGTTATAGGTGAAAGATATTGCACAGTTTTGCAAGGTTTCTACAACTGCAATATTTGAGATACATCGTTTCGTTTAGTGTTACTTTATTGTTGAGCTAAGCCAGAGGTTCTGCACTTAAAAATATTTTTGCAAAGTTTTATAAAATTGTTTCGTGTAGGTATTACTTTTAAAACTCCCGACCATTCATATTCTACGCTTATCAACTTTGTTATTAAATAGCTCGAGATAATAAACCAGCTGGCCAGATAAATAATACGTATCTAAACAAGCTCCATAAGATCAAACGTGTGGGTGTGTTGCTATTTTAAGCCCGTAAATAATTCGTTTAAAATTCAATATATGCGACAACTATATATTAAAAGGAATTATGCTAGAATTTATTATTAATTGATTGCCCCATAATTTAAATACTGACCAAACACTAGACTAAAAATCCAAACTATGCCAATGATATATCAGAGAAAATAAAGCGTTTATGAAAAGAAAATTTAGAAACAATGATTATATTGTATTATTGTACTTTTTTTTTAAATTTAATCACATTTTGAAACCGTAATTGATTCCCATTTTAAAAACATTAACGTTGGACGCGACTTCAATTTCAACTCTCCACGAAAGCGAAACCAAACATGTACTGTTTCCGCTCCTCAAACAATTGAATATCGAATTTTCTAGCTTTAAACGCTAAAACAACAAAATGGACATGTTAATTTTAACTTACATTTTGTACGGAAAAATTGAAATCAAAAATTTTATTTTTAACTTCATACTTCAAGAATTTTACAAGTTTAGTTTTGAGAAAATAAATTGGTTTGTTTGGATACAGATTCCTTGGTAAAAATACAGCAAATTCTTCAGCAAAAAAAGTGGGCGAGAGGAGCAAAATAACCCCTCTAAATATTGCTGCACCTACTCCTTGATTATTATTTCATAAACAGGGAACAATAAATTATTTTTGTTATGCTCAATAATTGCTCATGAGTGACAGTAAAATAATATTCACGGGCAAGAATTTTGGTTTTTTAAAAATTCATAGAAAACGTAAAAGCCAAATTAGCTCAAGGAAATTGGAGAATGTCGTACGAACTTAAACATTCAAAAAATTCGCCATTGTCACCTGAATATTGTAAATAATTTAATACTAGCAAAACCTGTGGGATACGCACCTGTGTGTATTTTTTGGAAAAAATAGACTCTAAAACAACAACGAAAGAAAAGCCCCCGTAATAGCTTCAGGAACAAACAACCCCTCAAAGAAAATCATATCTTAGCCTCCGAATAATTTCTTAAAAGTGCCTTAAGGGCGATTTTAAAAATGTTTTTTCCGATTAATAAATACGCTGTAAAATATCTTTTAAGACATTTGCATACAATTCCAAAATGAAGTTCACTTGTATTCATATAAATCAGAGATATAATGATATCATTAACACATCCCGCTGATATCGGAGTTTCGTGACCCCAATCACTCTACGTGATTTAAACGTAAAAATCGGATCTTGCAAGCATAATAAATATATAAACTGTTCCGAGATGTAAGGCATGTTCCTGAATGAGCAGTCACTAATATTGGAGTTTTTACAAAAATCTTTAGAATTTGTAGTAAACGGTGTTGTAGTAAACACTTTTTAATAATAAGCGGAACCTGGTCGAGTTTGCAAGTTTTAGGTCAATGAATAGTGGACTTCGTCTGTTATGTATTTGTGGGTTGTCAGGTAATGATTTCTGACCCACTAAAACTAAAGTAAGCTGTAAATAACGAAATTATAGTAACAAAGTGACAGCAACATACACATTTGCTGGAAACAAACAATAAACTGACCCGATATGCAAACGCCCGGCTTTGTGTTAGAGTGATAAATCTTTCCGAGGTGCAAGATTCAATCGTCTTGTTATGGTGAGACAGTTAGTGATTTATTACATAGATAGATAGCTAGGTAGGATGGCTATATTAAAAATGATATACATTGCGACTTTTAAATTATGTGATAGAGGTTGTTCATTTAGGTCAGTTTAGTATGAAATCATGAATTTACCGAATGGTGATTTTGGTTACTGGCCGAATACCGCAGAAGCGTTGCATCCCTAGTAACATCCGTTGAAAAAAAACATACAAGGGGGGTTTGGATGCCAGTGTTTTGCCGACCCTGTCCGGTTTAGCATATGCGGTGCATAATCTTTAACCTTTAACTTTTAAAGGAAATTTGTTATACAATACTAATATTTTGTTTTTATTATGATATCAGCTTCAAATGTAGTTTTTAATTTTGATTACATTGTTTTTAATTACCAAAACATACCTACAATTATGAAATAACGATTTTTAAATTTAATTTTATAATTATGAATGATTGGTTACAGTACATTATTCTGTACTAATGAGATCGTAATTGCTTTACATTATCTTCTCTTTGCGGTCAAAGTAAATATATCGTACTAAGACGTAAATTTCCCGTATAATTATAGATACCAGTACTCCAAGAACGTTTTCCGAAACGATTTACACATACCTTGTTATCATTGTTGCTCTTAGAAGTGTAAAAATATGAAGCAATTATAAACGTTCAACTATTAATAGCAATTTTACTAAATCAGCGGATATCTGTTCGCAAAATCCTTCTCGTTTCATATGTTTGCGTCAAGATTAATCGTCGTAATTAAATTGGCTTTTTTTCGCTGTCATTTATTCTATTCAATGCCAGCAGGATTTGTTGCGAAAAATTCCAATTTGCTGATGTACCCGTAAAAAATAATGAAGCTTGTTTTGTTAAGTTCTCAGATTTTTTGTAACTATTTAAAAAAAGTTATATGCTGCAAAAAATTTTCCCCGCATTTTTGTTCAGTTGCGTATTCTCCTCAATTGCCACAACGAAAAACGCATGGGCCTAGTCAACTGAATAAAATTGCCAGAGCGCTAGTATATCATCGTTAATAGCTTCCTCTTGTTATGAACCTCATTGAACTCGATTATTTATAGCGCCAGTTAGTTGTCTTGTAGTGAAAAATAGAGAACCATCCTGGCAAAATACACGTAGTTCCAGATAAGGATAACGTGTAACAGATGAAAAAGCAGCGGCGTTTCGGATTTCAGGCCGTAATCTCGGGATTTCGGAGCGAGGGAGAAAAATGCACAAGACAACACAGATGACGGGCTTTAATGGCAGTTTGGGGATTTAAAGGAAAACGATATAGAAATCCCCTAGAGTTTGGCTGCCAGTATGCGTTTCATTAGCTCTAACACTTAATATCCCGTTTCATTTTGTATAGTCGTGCCAAATGTTCCCTATGACACACATCTGCAGATGGTGTGTATCAATTACGCGCCAACTCAAGTTGTTGGCTTCTGTCTAATTGATAATTCTCGATTTATTGAAATTTTCATCTGACGATGTGCAGAGTGGGGCGAGTGACTTTTCTAAATATAAAAGTTCCCCTCCGGCTTTATGCTAATGCTCACGTGAATTAAAATTAATAATGTTTACATAAACATGAACTTACGTAGTTGTTGTTTGACAATGTTTTACCTCGCGCGCTGTGTTGTCCATTCACTTGCGGAAATTTTTAGGTTTTAATTGACTTTTCCATGCAAGCTCGTGTATTTCCGTAAAACTGTGAGATTTACCAACTAGTGGTGAATTTGTCGTTGTTTGCAAACTGCCCCTTGGCAGAATTTGTGCACATTTAATTTTTTTGTGTTCTAATTGATTAAATTTCGGCAACCATTTCCAGAAAAAAATCTAAACGTTACCTCTAAATTTAAAAAAAAAAAAAACAGTCACAGGAAAACCACTTTTCACTCTGCCTAAAGCTTCTGCACAAGGAAGCTATTAAAAGAGATTTTTCCTCAAAATTGCAGGAAGAAATCTATACAGAGGAGGTCTTCAGAAAAAGGGCGGCTAATTGCGCATTCTTAAATTTCTACTTTGTAAAAGTTCATTAAAATAAAAGTTTCCCTTAAAAGCGAAATTATAGCTTCTTCTAGTAATTTAGCTTAAAGGTTTAACTATTTTACATAAAATACGATTTTATAGATATTTCATTTCATAATCATTAATTGTTGTTCTTGACATATTTAAGCACGATTTTTTGAAGAAGCTTCCTTAAATGTGAGGCATGTTATTTAATTCTAAATTTTAAATAAATATTTATGTCGAGGTTGTCCTATGCAGGATTCGAATTCACACCTCGCATTCGTCTCGGATTTTCCGGGACTGTCTCGGATTTTAGGATTTTATCCCGGAAAACGTTCCGGATTTTGAAAACCGTCCCGTTTTTATTCGCAAACGTTTTATTTTGTGAAATTGCCGCGTGAAATTATCAAGGCGAGTTACATTTGGCAACATTGCTCGAAAAACTCGTCTATTCTCTACTGTCGTCAGTTGCCGGAACACGCTGAAAGTTATATTATGCTTATGTTTTATCAAGAATATTACAGCTTGGTAGATGAGTAACGCGTATTCCAATACACAATTTGATTGTTAGTAACTTGGGGGTGCGTTCCGCATCGAAAATTAAGAAACTAAATACTCTTTTATTTTCCTCAATTTCGGTTTTCAATGAGCGTACTGGACCCCAAAATGTGGCTTCTAAAAATTGTTTTTTTTGTAAATCTTAAGACCTTTGGGGCCTTGACCAATTTGGATGAAATTTCGTGTGCTACTTAATACTAACTAAGTGAAAGTACATGTATACCAAACGATAATTTTATAACATTTGTTAGAGGGCGCCAGTTACTGTCAGATACCTTCATTTTTTTATAGTAGCATTATGGTAGCATTATATATAGTAGTATTATGTATAGTTTGTCTAAAAATTTTGCCGTTCAGATGTAGGTACATTTCGGCTGCGAGAAGGGCTGCTTAGCAGCCGAAAGGTATGTAACTGAACCTACAAATATTTGTACTTGTGAGAACTAAAAGGGTTTTCTTCATTATTGTTATAATTTTCTCACCATCACTCATTTTTTCTTAATCTAAATATCTAGAAGTTTGAAAAATTTCGAAAATTTAGAAAATTTTGTAAATTTTAAAAACTAGTAAAATTTTTGAAATTCCAAAATATTAAAAGTTTTGCAAATTAAAAAAGTTTGAACATTTTTGAAAATATTCTAAATTATTGGCAATTTTTGAAAAAAGTTAAAATTTTTATATTAAAAAAATTATGGAATTCAGTTTTTTAAATTTTTGATTTCTAGTATTTTCTAATTGCAAATAATTCCTTAAAAACTAAAATCGATTTTATAATTTATAGTGATGAATGCGAGTTTTCTTAATGGAAAGTTGTTTATATGTTATTCAGTACTGCATGCCGATTTTGAAGCCAAACGTACTCCATTTTGAAATATCGGTAACTCGTTGGCGCGGGGGGGTCGTGGTTACGCGACCAAAAGGAAACCTCCCGCTTGTGTTTTCTTAATGGAAAAATCGGTGGGGGGGGGGGTGACCGGGGGGTGGTAGGAAGATTGTGCTTGTTCAGATTGGCTATTCGACATGGGTAGAATATAAATCTTTGCTGTTTTTTCGAGCGCGTGTATGTGGAAGTAGAGCACCTCCCTTATTTTTTGCAAGAGTTATCGCGTTTTATGGTGTACGCTACATTGTAATTGCAAAACATGTTTATCCGCTGAAAGCCGAAAATGGATTTGGCAAAATATGATTTTTTTGGCAATTATTCGATTAAACTGTTCAGGTAAACGACCAAAAGGAAACACTCCATACTAATTCTGACTCGAAATCTTTATTAAAAAAAATAAATAAAGGGTGAGTGTGATCGCGCTTGCGCAGATCGACTATTTTACATGCGTAGAATACAAATCTGAGCTCTTTTTTAAGTTCCTCTATATTGAAATATGACACCCCTCCTCACCACTTTTTTTTGTGAGACGAAGCAAACACGTTTTGTTGCGGTCCCATCTCGCCGTGACTATTAATCTATTAAAGCTACCTTGGCTTTTCTGCGTTAAGTCGTCTGGGCTGTAAAGTGTATAGAG
This sequence comes from Ctenicera cuprea, assembly GCA_958336395.1. Lineage (NCBI taxonomy): Eukaryota > Metazoa > Arthropoda > Insecta > Coleoptera > Elateridae > Ctenicera > Ctenicera cuprea. Next base: position 1,467,882 of record OY284491.1, read on the forward strand.
ACCATGGCGTAGCCGAATTTTTTTATATTCTCAGGCCCTAAAACGTGCATTTCCCTCAAAATCTCAACTTGCGAAATTTTGACGAACACGTTACCTGCCTCTACCTATATTCCCCATATCGAGAAAGGTAAAAATGTAATCAGCAATATTACAGATTTTTTTAAGGTACTTTTAAATATATTTAACGATTTGCTTTACAGCCATCTTTCAAGAAATTAGCATATTGATCATATTTCCAAAAAAAAAACTATAATGTCAAGACCATAAGGGGGCTGTATTCGAAACGCAATGAAGCGTACCGCACACAAAACACTAAAATACCCAGAAACCCAAGCCTTTATAAGTTAGCTCAACCAAGTGTACTGGATATACAGACTACGATAACTGCTTGTAAAGTTGAAATTGATGGACAAAAAAGATAACTACGTAGGGTAGATCCGTATCACAAGGAAAAAGCTAAGCAAAACATGAAGAGAAAATCTACAGCGTGTTATGAATCTTTGTTAAAACGATTTACTTCAAGTACACCAAAACCAAGCCCAAAATCAAGCTTGAATTTTTTAAATACTTTGGTTGGTTTAAATTTGAAAACAGAAAATTTGCGTCATTGTTATTTCTAATAATAATTATTTTAGAGCGTGATGACATCGTCTGGTAAAATCTCAGACTGTAATAATTACACAGTGTCTGTGTGTTAATTAATTAATCTTTTTGTTTGTTTGTTCGATTTGTTTTCTGACTCGTGCACGAAGGAAACAGCTGCGAAATAAACATTTGTTAGGTTGCAACCTAGCGCCAGCGAAACCCCATAAATAAATACATTTTGATATTGTTTTTAGGTGAGTTACAAGAATACGCACACGCAATTTCCCTCTGTATATTTATACAGATGGAAAATATATGTAAGTGAATTTTAATGCTAACGTAGTTTTCCTTGTTATTCAAAGATATATTTTTGCAAAACATGTTCGTTTTTCTGAAAATAAAAAGAACCGAATTTTGTATGAATACAAATATACATACAAAAATGTAATTTAATGAGGGTGTCTGCAAAATTGTTAGGGTGTAATAGCAATTTTTTGTATATCCATCTCAAGCCGAATAAGCGATTTTGCTATAGCTCTTTTTTTACCAAATATGTTTAAAAAGATAACAAATATTAATAATAATAAAACAACACGAAGGAGAGATAATTCAATTCTGCTCATTTGGGTAACTTAAGATTTTTAAACGGCATGTAAAAGCTGAAATAGAAATTCTTTTCATCACGATATGCCTAAAGCTGAAATTGTTGCAAATCAAGTTTGTCGGATTTAAACTTTGACATTTTCATTTCGAAGGATCAGATATTTGAAAACAACAAGGCTAATTAGTTAATGGATGCTGTACAAACCACGAATTTTATATTTCTATAAATAACTCCCTTCCATTTTATGTTAAAAGAACTCTGGTTAACAGAGACGGATTTGCCCAGGGGGACAAACAGAAGTTTGATTGGTTTAAAAATTAAAGAAACCTTTGCAGGAACGTTTGAAGAGAAAGAGGAATTGAAATTATTTTTAAAGGTTTAAAGTACTAATTTTAGAAATTAACTAGATAAACTCAGTTTATGCAACCGTTATTAACATAAATTAATGCAAATTTTGTGTAGATTTTTCGGGCATAATTCAAAACATTGTGAAAATATTTACTTTCGATCGGGATCCGAACGAGAGTCCACTAGCTACCTAGGCTAATGCTTTACCAGCTGTGCTACTCAGCACGATAGAAACCGTTTTCGGTAGCTCAGTTGGTGGAGCATTAGCCTAGCCAGCTAGAGGTGTCTGGTTCGAATCTCGATCAAGGTAAATATTTTTTACAACGTTTTCAATTATGACCAATAATCCGCCAAAAATACGGGCAGAGGACTCAAACCTACTGCCGCTGGGAGTCTAGTTTCAAAGCCTGGGACTTTAACCACTAGACCACCCGCTGGTCCTAAATACAAATTTAAGTGTACCCAACCATCTATGAATATATTAACCGCGAAAAGCTTACATAACAATTATAAAACCTGATAGTAGTCGATAATAAACATAACCAACCTTGCCTTTTTAACAGCAAAATTATCATCAGTTTGTCATAAATAAAAAAAACTGGATTGTAACATAAAATTATAAAACAAACACTGCAGCTACAAACAAATTTAGACGTGTAACAAATAAAAACTACGTAAAGTTTTTAGAAAATATTACAAAGTATTGTTAATTGAAAAACTACATACTTATTAAAGCGAAAAGTTAATAAAAATATAAAATATTCACTAAACGAACAACATGTTGTTAACAAAATCTTCTTACCAAAATTTTGCACATAATTAATTTTATAGTGTCATAATTTGTTGTTATAATAACTAAACTATTTACTTTTATAACATTTTTTTTATGCAAAATAGTGATTCTGATAGATTATTCATGTTTTTATGTAAAATTACCAATTATTTTATAAGGTGTTTTGTGGAAGGTACTCGTAAAAGATATCATTATTCTGTATGTGAAAATTTATCGATTTAAATATACTAACCTATATATAAAATCGGAGTTACGGCGTTATAATTTTATGTATATTCAGTTTTTTTACTTTTTTAAAACTCGTAAACGTTTCCAAATTTTTGAAATTTTAAAAATCTTCAAATATTTCCAAATTTATAAAAATTTTTAAGCTTTTAAATTTTGTTAAATTTTTAAAATTATCTAAAAAATTTTTGATTAAATTTGTCAAGAAATATCCGTTTTTAAAGATGAAGTTTACAAATTTTTCCAAATTATAAAAAAATTCTACATTTGTATAAAACTTTCAAAAGTGTCAGAAATTGTAAAAATTTTCAAAGGATTAAAATTTTTTTTTTAAGTTCACTAAATGCTAGGAAGATCTCGCGGCGGTTGCTCGAAAGATTTTTTTTTAACAAGAGAAATATTTTACAGGCGAACTATTTCTGTATCGACTGGTTTGACTAATAAAAACAACACAAAATACGTATTTGTGTTCAGGCTATTTACATTTCTCATCACTTTTCGAAGAAAACTACAGATTAAAAAAATAAGAAGAAATGGTGCCGCTGCTGGGTCGTTATTTGGCCTTTTTAATTGATATGTCTTGTATAAAATTATATTTCCTTGCCAAATTTCAAAGATATAACTCAAACCATTTTAAAAATATTGAATAATAAAAACTGTTTTATCAACTTCTATTTTAAGTGGCCATAACTCTGAAACGAACCACTTTTGTATCAATGCGTAAGTTTAGTTAAAGCAAAATATTTTCTCACCCAAAATCTATGGTATCATTTATGACAATCTCTTTCAGAGCACCCTGTATAACGTTTGTAGGCTACAAATAATTAAATCGATAAGAATAATAAGTTCATGGGAGTCGCTCAACACTAATTAAAATACAAAGTAATCGTAAATTTACGAGTATAATTTTCTTGGGCAAACTGCGTCAGTTATACGCTGTTTTACATAACTTTCCTTACAATTTGCTTTTATTGTTGCAAAATTAATTTTTTTATAGGTAACCAAGTCCACAGCTAAATTAACAATTAACACGCTCACGTTATGTAATTCAAAACATGTAATAAGAACTAAACAATTTTCTCAGATAAATCACGGGGCATGTTTCAACAAATTTTCCTGCATTTTCTGATGTTTACATAATTTGTTGTGAAAATCTGCATTGTTAAGACCACTGGAATTGTTAGAAATTGTTCTATTCTTCTTCTCCTTCTTCTTGCGTTTGCGTACCTCTTTGAAATGAAAGTGGCACAGGAAAGTGGACACCTACAGCTTATTCCTTATTCCTCGTTCTAACCCGCCCCAAAAATGATCATCCTTAGTTCTCATCGTCTTTCCTCGGGGCGCTTGCCGAAAACAGCATAAACATACGGGCTCAAATAGTTCGAAATTCGAATGCTCCCATTAACATGCAGTTGAGCAGTGATACACCACTAGTAGTTTTATTAAGCAGTCTTGATGAGTTTATTGTTAGTTTTGATATGTTTATGAGCATAATGTTTAAATATCACATAAAGAATGTATTTATATATTTTTGTTGAAAAGTGTACCACTTGTTTTTATCAACAGTAGAATCCCAAATATTTTTCTGATAATTAAATCAAATCATTTGGGTATGTTATCTTGTTATGCTCTATGTTTGCTCAACGAAGAAAGCTGTTGGTATTCATTCGGATTCCGCTAATTATGTATGCATTGGGCGCTTGCAGCTGGCTTGGGATATCTCGAATCGTTTCGATAATTGAATGGTTCCATTATTTTTATTCAAAATATCACAGCTCTATTTTTATTGGCACCTCTTAACTCTCAATATTTCTATAAAAAATAATATTATAATGAACAAAATACCGGCTACTAACAACCATCTTCCTAGAATCATTGTCATGTTTGCATAAAAATTAAACAATTGTAATTATTGACCTTTTTTTTTAGCATAGGACAAACAGGCAGAAGTCGTTTGAAACGTATTAAATTTCTGTCATGATATCCGTTAGTCATATCTCGCATAAATCGCCATAATCACTTTTTTAAATCATGATCTTAATGTCGAAATTCTTCCTAGTTATAAGAGAAAATAAAGCTGAATATCTAATTAAATTTTTCATATCCAGAGCAGATTTTTATATGAATCTCTGATGTGAGAACTAAAGCTTAGGCCCGCGAACCCTCAAGGAGTTTCTACGAGCTATAGGCAACACAACATACATCAGAGTATGTTTGTGATTGTTCAAGGCCTTCCAACGGAGCACGCCGATCTTTAAAACTTGGCCGTTACATCGAACCCTGTGCACATGGATAAAAGGCTAGCATCTAGAGCACTACTTTTATGAATTAATCCTAGCGACTTTTATATAAATAACTAACTCCCGTGTCGGCCAGGGTTGTTCAAAAACAGAACAAGAACAAGTTGTTCAGAACAAGACGGCAAAGTGGGTTTTTTTGGGTTTCTAGACCTCTGTCATCTTGTATCATTTAAATTTTCTGCCGTAATAACGCGAATGAAACATGTCTGTCAAAAAGTGTATACATTTTGTACTGTTTGCCTTCTTCGCTATACGAAGTGTAGCTATAGAGGAAGGTATTGTGATTGTCAAGTTGGATTTGGAGCAAATGCGTTCATTCGCGAAGTTTTCTTCGTTTTGAGTTTACTCGCGAGTTATTTTCTATTTTTCTATTATTTCCATTTTGTTTGCTTTTGCAAGTTTCTAAAAATTAAAATTTTTTTTATTTACACAAACTTAACTTCACCACCAATTGAATTACATAGTGAAAAAGTTTGTTCAAACTTATTTTTCTGCAAGCATCAAAGAATTAATTATTTTTCTGTTATTTCGAAATTTTTGAAAGTTTCCAACTAATCTAACTAATCAAAAACCAATCAAACTTCTGAACTAACTTAAAGTTTACTGGTGTGCCAAATTCAGAACCTTTTAGAAATTCCAATTTTCTAATCATTAAATTAAATGTATATGCTCCAGTAAAAGAAAATTATTTTTTCACGAAATAAGTAATAAGTGATGACATTTTGGCCATAAAAAAAACAAAAATTGTTAATTCAAACCCCTGAAAATATCATGTTTTCTTGACCCAGATGTGAAATATTTTCCACAAGAATAAACGTTTAAAGTTTAAGCCACTGAAAAGTTTTACACAAAGCAGCTAAAATGTTAAGAACGGCATGTAAATGAGACTTGCTCGTTTCTCTCTGTGATCTTACACCCTGATTTGTCTAATCCCACTTTGTTCCTTTCCAACTTATATGAATTAAATTGTAATTAAGATACTGCCAGAGAATAATGTAATGAGCTTGAGGATTTTCATCATTGTCGTCGTATATTTTTTTTTTTTCCTCCGTTATAAAACTTTAATGCAGAACCCTAATTTAACTTTTAAAATTAAGCACTCGGAAAGTAACAACCCGTGTCAATACAGCGAAGGACCATTAACAGCCTTCATCTCGAACATTTCAGTCCTGTTCTATCGTAGACGGTTATTCTGAAACTTCCTGAAAGGAACTCGCCAAACTGCGGAATTATCGGGGTAGATTTCGAATCGACCCACATCCCTTTTACATTAATGGTTTTTTTGCTCAAGGCTTTGTTTGTTTTGATGTCACACAATTTTATTTCGTAGCCCGAAAGACAGCTTTGTTAGAAATACATAAAAATGATCCAAGAAAGTTACAAACATTCAAACAAATAAATCACGAAGACGAAGTTAAAGAAGAAACATGAGCAAGTATATTTGGGATATAACAAATGGAATGAGCTTTAGAAAACCCCTAGTTTTATTGGAATTGTTTTTGTGATTGATGGTCGTAATTTTAAACGGGAGTGTGTGACAACTGCAATTTTTTTGTTAATATAATTTTTTACATGAAGATATGGGTAGTGATTGAAGTTATGGAAACAAACCGTACAAACGCGGTTTGCTGTCGTTTATGAGCCGCAACGTCAACAGTGTTTTTTGTACATTTTATTTTAGCAGATAATTTTAGTATTTGTTAGATTTTGTTTGCTGAAAAGCTCATTTTCATTGTACCTGCCCAAAGACAATAAAATGGAGAAACCTTCGTTTCCTACTCAATTTAACGCCGCTGAAAAAAAAATTTTCAGATATTTAAAACATAAAAAAGTTGGTGTTGTCATACTCAACTGTCATTTAAAGCAATGTTATGCTTGTCAAATAAAGGTAATGTTATATTTGAAACAAATCATGTAAATATCTTCGCTGACATACCGTTTATTTGGCAGTGAATTGGAACCTTTCAGTCAAAAGTCCAAAAGTGTTATTGAAAACTGTGGGTATATGTTTTTACTCTCCCATACGTAGGTGCGTTCGTTTCCCTGTATCTCTGGAACCCCTTGTCTAATTTTCATAAGATTTGGTGTGTGGAAGAGTTTAGTTGCACGTACTTCTTTGTAGCCAGAACCGGAAACGGAAATTAAACCTATTGTTTTTATAAACATTATTTTTTTAACACTTTTTTGGAATTTTAAATACATAGCGTTGTAGTGGATCTAAAAACAAATCAAATGCTTTTTTCCAAATGCTGTATCTTTAAAGAATTTTAACTTTATTGTCCAATAATTAAAAAACAAAATACCCAAGCAATACAAATTGTCATATTATTTGATAGCCGTTAATAAGTATAATCAAGTGATGTAAATTTATTTTTGGAAATAGAAAATTGCAAATATGCTAGCGACTTTATATTTTGAACATTTAAAAAAAAATACTCCTCGAGAACTGCAATGAACTACAAATTAATTTTTTCACTAATCTCTCATATTTTACGCTGACGCCCTCTAGGAATTTTTCAGAATTTTCAAATTGAATAATTATTTATTCAAAAATGGAAACCCGAATCCTTATAAACTTTAAACAGTTTGACAGCTTATTTGAAGTAGTTTATTAGGATAAGTAAGAATTTTCAACCATATTAAAAATTAGGGGAAAAAACGATAATTTTTAAATTCAACAACGCATTTTCGGGAGTTACGTGATTTTAACTACGGCTATCAATTAGCTGTAGTTAAAAAATATATTTTTCATTATTTGGATATTTTTAATTACTTTTTAAATAAAGCTTTTACAGCGATTTCGGTCCGGAGTCTGAAGCGTGTCTAATTAGCTGTAACGCGCGGTCGGTTACCGTGCTCCTATCCTATGCGACTCGATATCCTATTGCACAGCCTGTCCCAAGTTCATATAACCGTTGCGGCGCTACTATTGTTTTTTCTTTGATTTTTAAAAACAATGTTATTTACTCAGTTATTGGCGCGCAAACATTTAAAGCGTAAAAAGTATGGGAAAGTTTTAATTTTTAATTTATCAATTCTGTAAAGGTTTAAATTTCTTTATTATTTTTCATTTTATTACAAATCGTCATAATTTTCCAACTCAATCCACAAAATTTAAGTTTCTTGAATATCAACCTTAACAAATAATTTACAGGCTTTCGGAAAAAAATGTATATATATTCAAATCCTGGAATTGCTCTCTTTATCATTCATTCATAAAATTTTTTCATTTCCTTGCAACTTTTGCAGAATCTTAATTGAACGCTGCCAGTCGGAGCGTTCCTTTTATGAATTCGCGTAAATTGGAGTACATTTTTACGAAAAGTTTCTGCTCATTATCAGGGCCCATTCAATACCAAATTTATTTCAAATACGTTACCTTCGCTTTTCCTCGCACTTAACCAGAAGATAAGGTGCTAACGAGTAGATTGACAAGCACGCATGCATAATTTATTTTCGTCCTGTTTGTGTGTGTTTGTTAGTTCACGCAAGTCTGGTTCATTAGTACTGAATTGACAGCAGCTTTATGTTGTTTGTTTTTAGTAAATTATGTTTTTACCTTGTAGTTTGTGATCTTAAGGTCTTTGTCTTTTTGTTGATATACTAATTGAAATTAACATTTTTAGTTTGTTTGCTGGGTTTCATGTGTCAGCCGTTTACAACCCAAATTAAAAATTTCGTATTTAAAATATTGAAATTCTTGAAGGAGATCGAAACGTTTTTCAAAATTTGGAAAAGTAAAAATAAACTGAATTAAAAATTTTAAGTTTTGAAAATTCGGAAAGTTTGCAATTTATTTAACTTGCAAAATTTTTAAATTTTTTCAATTTTCAGGTTCTAATCTATACAGTTATATGGCATTTAAAAAATTTGAAATTTTTTTTATTCTAATAGTTTAAGTATTTTCTAACTGAAAACAATATTTAACCGTTGGAATCTTTAAATCGAATTTTTGCAATTTGGTATATTTGGTGATTAATCATCAAACTGTTCCGCTAAGCGATTAAAAGGAAGTCTACCACTGGTGTTTTGTTAATGGAAAGTTGTTCCAATTGTCATCTTGACTTTGAAGCCAAAATTTTTAAAATTTTAAAATACCGAAAAATTGTTGGCACTGGGGGTGGTACGAAGACCTGAGGGACTTTTTCGAGCCCGTGTTGAATTAGAGTATCTAGTACTCCCCCAACACCTGCTTTTTTTGGCGACCAACCACTTTTTGTTGGGGTACATCCTAGTGCAATTACCAATCTCTAAATATGTATTATCGTAGCGAGCGCTAGCAGGTTGGATTTCCAAAACTGTGCGCTAGACAAAGCGCATGCTCTCTCGCAACCACATACATTTAAAAGCTGGGTGTGTGCTATCACACGGCATAAACAGTAGATTATGTTTTTTTTAAATAATGAACAATAAAACTTTAAAGAAATATAGTTTTTGCTTTATTTGTTTTGCGTCTCATGCGTTTGTGCATTAATTTGCCACTGGAAAAGGTTCCTTTAAAAATAAATAACTTTTTGACCGAAGTCTGTTCGGCAACAATTGTTATCTCGTAGTCTAGGGTCTATAATTTTCCTTATCCTTGTCCTGTGGAGAACTTTCCTACCATCCTTCTGGGCTAGTTTCATCTGTTTCTGTGACCAATTATTATTACTATTATTATTACTACATTTGTATTTCTAGATCCCATTTTTCTTCTTTTTCTAGCACAGTTTAAATCAGATTTATTTCATAATTACTTTTAGCACATCAAACTTTTGATATAGATGATTGTATGGACTGGAACTTAATCAGGCCTCTGACAACGTGCTAAGATTCGCAAAAAATTAACTTTTCTCCAGCGTCTTCTTAACAACAGTATTACCTTCGTCACTCAGTCTAGAACTTGTAATTTTCTTCGGCCCGTTGAGAAATCTCCCACCATCCCACTGGGGTAGTTTTCTCTACTCGTCCGACTAATTATTGCTGCTACGTATTTGCAGTTATTTTTTACACTTTTTCTGTTAGTTTAAAGAAGGTTTTTCTGCAATTCATAGAGCGGCAAAGTGCAAATCTTCACTTCCCCGACGGAGCACGGTCGGTTCAAGATAAAGTTAATTAATGCAATTCAACGTTTTTGGCACAAACCCGCAAAACTAACACTATAGTGTTATCTCCGAGAGCCAGCGCAATAAAATGCAGCAGCGCTTTTGTCCGGGGAATTTGTAGAGACACACGGGCCAAGAGTAATGGCAGCAAATAAACTAAATGCTTTGTACATTATTTCCAGTGTAATTGCCAGTGTACGATATGATGTTTATAAGCTAGTCGTGACCCCAGTGGCGGAGAACAGGGAAGTGGAGTCGAGTCACAGGTATGACACTGACATTCGTGTAAAAGGTCATGGGCGTGAATAAATTGCTTCACTCGTTGTCACAGTTGCTGCACAAATGGGTTAGGTGATGGCGTTTTTTTACTCGTTTCTAAGCAATAAAACGCAACGTAAATATTAATGAGCAGCGGGACATTTTATGATACCATTTAGTACTATTTCAATTCATTGCTGACTAATTAAATGTCTTTAAGTGTTTAATAACACCTCATAACGTGTAACAACAGTACAAAATAAATGACCTGTCTATTGCTTTTTTTACGCATTTGGTTAACTTCGATAAATGTTTCAACGCAAGTTCATTTGTTAAACTGAAATCAATAAGTTGGACATACATTTCGATGTAATCCAAAATAATTGGGAAAAACGGGAGTTCAGTATTTAATTATTGTTGCTATTAATTGTAAGAAATCAATTTATTTTTGGGCATAAATATTTGTTTTATTAATATTTAATTTTGTAATTAAGAGTTTATGGTGTACTACGGTGTGTTTATTTCCTCTTTAGGCTTTAGCAGGTCCGTAAAATTTTATATTGGGTTTTTTATGTGTTCCTATACGCAATAAACCAAGGAAAAGGGTTATTCATGCGTATTTAATTTTGAAAAGAATAAAAATATTACCTCGGTGAAAAATTGTTACTGCATTTAGTAAATTTTTCATACTTAAACCAATTAAAATTGTGTTCTTCGGCAAGTATGAAAAACCAGAAAAGCAAAGTAAATTAGAAAAAGAAGCCTAAATCTATCCTTATCTAAGTGTGTATGTAGCTGCTCCTTCTTCTTACTTTACCTATCTTTATCTATCTATCTAATGGTGTTTATCTATTTCTGTTTTTCTCTGTCTTCTGTCCTATTTTTTCCCATCGCGATTTATCTTTATATGTATGAATCTATATTCTTCTGTAAATTTTTACTTCTGTCTTTTGATCTTTCTCTATTCCTCTGTCCTAATCTATCTTTCTCTTTATCTACGAATGTGTCTGCTCTCTATTACTATCATTCCTCGCTGTATGTTTACATACTTCTAGAATTAATTATCTCTATTTTCTCTTGCATTATCTCTACGGCACTGTTAGTCAAGTTTTTCTATATATCGCTATATCTATATGCTAATCGTTTTGCCGCTTTCCTTATTTTTTTCTCCATCGCGATCTATTTCTATAGTATCTAAGTATAAATTTATATATTTTTTCATCCCTTTTTCATATGCGTTTATCTGTTGTCTCTATTTTCATTATCTATCTTTCTTTCTATTTATATGTCTGTCTATTATTTCTATGCTTATCTCTACTTTGATAGCTGCCTACCTCTAGATATATTTATTTAATTATCGCGTTTCTTTGCAGCAATATCCCATGTCTCATTTTATTACAGGCTTCTCTATTTATCTTTATCTCCTGTATATGTATCTATTACCACCTCTTACGCACTTCTCAGTATCTATATCCTAATGTTTCTATCTATCTCCAGTTCGTTTTCGTTCTTACTATAACTTTTTATGTTTATATATCTATGTCTTCCTTTCTTTTTTCTATCTATCACGATCTATTTCTATTTGTCTCTGTACCTACTGTCATATCTGTGTCTTTTTATCTATATTACTGTCTGCGTATATGCTATTTATTTCTTTATGCCAATTTATCTACTTATTAATATTTATTCATATATTTCTATATCGATTTACTTATTTTTATCTTGAGATACCTCTCTATTTATCCATCTGCCTCTGTACCTCTATGTTGATCAATCAACCATTCTACTTCTATCTTTACCCATCTACACTTCTGCACACACTACACTTCTCTCTATTTCTGTCACTCTTTACATCACTTTTATCCGTATTTCTCTCTTAGCTGCATTCTTATTTTTACTACTATCTATAATCACATTTGTCCCAGTTCTCTCGTTCACTAAAACTAACTTATTTTAGAAATGCACCCTGTATATTGAATTGTCTACCCAGTTTTTTAGCTGACAGACCGTAGGTATTCAATTGCTTAGGAATTTTGGGGAAGCAATCGTAATTAAAATTACTCAAGGAGGCGTAAGACCCCTGTCTAGCTCAAATTACAGAGCAAATAAATCTTCCAGGACATCCACAGGAAGACATTTCAGGAATATTGCGCTGAAAACTCAGCGATTCCGGGTAAAGATACCGGAAAACCGAGAACGCAAACAGGTCTTTGTGTAACAACAAGGACAGATGAGCTATCATGAAATCGATTCTTTGTATTCGTATGTTAATGAGAATAGATTTGTTCCACTGATGGACTTCATTCTGCATGTATGAGTTAACATCACACACACACAATGCTTTTAGGAATATAAAAGTCGAGCAACATGGATAATCTTCAGGTGAAAAATGCGTATTTCTGGATTACAGGAAATAATCAATCAGGTGTTAGCTTTTTGTCGGATCATTCGGTCATATGTAAAAATGGGCTTTAATAGCTTGACAGCCAAATCTGGCAGGGTCATTAAAATGTCGTTTATCAAACGGTTCAGGACACGTAGGATTATGTATTACAAAAGAGGCGCTATTTAGAGGTCTGTAAGGATTTCACCTTTTCAGAAGAAAAATACACTTTGTTATGCCCTGAGGATTAAGATGTGATTTTTTGGGTAAAATACATTTATTAAATAACCGTGTTTAGATTTACAACTGTGGTATCATACTGGGGAAAAGCTTTGCTATAGAGGTGTAATATGACTTTCTGGACAAGCACATCCCTGAAGTCATTTTCAGTGGAAAATTTCTAATAAACATGTGTCCGGAAACCTTTTCCGAGGATGGAAATGTCTAATCATCTCTGCCATAAATTAAGATATATAATTTAAATTTTGTAGGGACATTTTACTAATGTTGGTTTATATTTTCGCCTGTTTATGTTCAGATTTATTAGCCAGCGGCGTAGATATGGGAGTGTATCTCTTCATGTATTGTAGGCATTCCTCACACCTACGCCCCTGATTAATGGGTTTGAATGAAACGAAGTGAAAATGTGAGTCATCAACAGCGAAAGTTGTTGTTAATATAAATCTGTTTTGTTAGAATATTTTTTCCATGCACACTTACGAAGATTTGGTTAATATTATTAAATAGAGAATTTTATTACCTTCATTTTGATGTATAATACTACTATGATAGATAGCTTTATTTTGTTTCTTTATACAGGGTGTATTGCACGTTTATAGATAAATTGAAGAGGTTTTATCAAAGTGTTTCCAAAAATGCTTTCCTAAAGAGTTAGTTACAGGCGGTTAAAGATTACCTGTAAGATGCAGCTGCTCTTCAATAACTGTTGATCACTTTAAGCTAGGTACTTCAAATTTAATACAGAGTCGCCCTTAACAGATTGCTATTTACTCTCTCATTTTAATCATAATCGGTTTTGTAGAACTGGTTATTTCAATGCCACTTGGCTACTCTTCCGATTAGGATTTTGATTGGTCGCGTTATCTTGAAATAACCAGTTGCACAAAACCGATTATAATAAAAATCATAAGAGTATGTATAAACTTGTTAAGGGTCACCTCATATCAAATTTGAAGTACCTAGCTTGAAGCGATCAACAATAATACATGTAATCATTAGCCGCCTGTAACTCTTCAGCAAAGCACTATTGAAAAGATGTTTATCGAACCTTCTTGGCTTATTTTTAAACTATGCCTATGTTAGAAGACATGTATTTCCAAACACTCTGTATAATAGTATTATAAATCAAATTGAAGATGTACTAAAATTTCTATTTAATGTTAACAAAATCTTCGTAAGCGTGCAGGGAAAAACTTATTCTACCAAAACAGGTTCAGATAAATAACAACTTTTTAACTATCATTGTTTTTCGATTTTCAAAGGCTATTTTAGAAGAGTTTTAAATTACCTATAATTTGATGTCCCTTCCGTCATGATACCTCTTTAAATAAAAGTTATGGGCCTGCGGAGTTTTAGGTGGCGGACCTCGTATACAGCGTAATTCGAAGCTGTTAAAAATTATTTTTCAAGTTTACTTTTACCGTTTACTTGGGCCAGCGGGTGGTCTAGTGGTTAAAGTCCCAGGCTTTGAAACTAGACTTCCAACGGCAAAAGGTTAGAGTCCTCTGCCCGTCGGAAATTTTTCTGAAAATGTTAAATCCGGCGGGTGTGCTGTGTATGTTGGGTTGCAAGTCTTTCAGGGGTGGGGCATGTTAGACCGGTGTATAGCGCAAGTCCGCTGAGCCCGGGTGAGGGGGTGGGATGGGGATCATGGAGTCGTGCTCACGCATCGCGTCATGATTTTAAAAAAAAAACGTTTACTTATTTGTTATAGCAAAAAACAGGACAACCGAGCCGTAATAGACTGTTTTTGTAACGACGACCCAATTTTTATTCAGAGAAGAAAGACTTGGATAACCCGTCAGGGTACTGATTGTTTCTAACAGCGAGCGTGGTATTTGGTTTTCTATTTTAGATTTAATTAATTGCTACGTGCTTTATTAACATTACTTTTGAATTTGAACGATGTGTGAGCGCGTTAAGCTTTGCGTGTTCGCTGTTAAAGAGAATTAGCGCTGTAAAAGGACATTCTAATCAATTCGTCTAAGGAGGGCGAATTTGAAGCCCTAGCAATTGAACACTATTTATAGTCTCGTACCTACCCGGGTTTTAATCGAATTATTTGGCATAAATATAGCCAATAATAGGTCTAGCATGTTCTAACAAAGTGGTCAACTTAGGATTTGACAAGGGGATTTGCTCATTATTTTCGCGTACAAAATTCATTTTAGTTTAGTTCGCCCACACAATGTTCCTGTTTGTGACAAGTTGCATTGACAAAGGAAATCTTTTCATTTAAAAGCGTAACTAAGTTTTAGATGGTAAAAATCGTTTTACTTTAATAAAGCGAAGTAATTTTAAATATAACGGACGCATAACGTACACATATAACATATTAATTAATACTAGCTGAACCCGTGCATGCTGCGCATCTATAGCCTGCGGCGTTTGATTTGAAAATGCATGATTTTAGCGGGCAATAAGCTGGCTTTTAGTAGTGGAGGCCTTTCTATTTTCTAGTCAGACAATTAAGCTTTTGACACATTCTTAGACAAACGAAAGATTTATTCAATAAGGTTATTAGTGCATATTATGTAATATTAAAGGGGATTAAGTATTAGAAATGGGAAATTGTCTACCAGAAAATGCAAAATGATATTAAAATTAAAATTTTAATTTTAATTATTAATTAAAAAAAATACTTTTTGTGAATTTGTTTACTAAATTATAAATGAAACCAGTTGGAAGTCTTTCTAATCAGATTCAAGCTTTAAAATCTTCAGCAGTAGACCCTCTCTCCCAATTATTTCACATTATAATTGATAATTATTTTTTTGTAAGGTTTTTAAAAATTTTAAATTGGTTGGAAAATTGAAATATACAGTGCGTGTGTTCATCAGTTTTCAAATACAGCTCATTATATGGTATAAACAATTTTTTGTATTTCTTTTATGGCACATTTCTTGTTACACTAATAAAATAAATTGCGAACTATTCATTCCTAAAGGAATTTCTTTTCAAAGTTTATACAAGTATATACCGTTGAATTTGTAATCATCCGTCCAATAAGGTTTCGATGATGCTGAGCTCTCGTATCTTGTACCTTTCTTTTTTGGGTTAGTTACTGATATAGGTCGACTCTGTTATTTGTATGCACAGGTGTATGGATCCAACATACTAACCTGTTTGCGTTCTTTGACTAGAAAATTTTTCTTGCAACGTAACCTGATTTAAATTAACAATTATTTCAACAAATCAGTTATTTACGTTTGTAACATTTTCTTTTAATTTTTAATCATTCAATCATGTTCAGAATCAACTGAGATGAATACAATTTTTTGTGTTTAATATAAGCAGCGTCGTTTTGTTCTATTTTATTTGTAATTTCTTGTTGTGGATCCTGGCTTTCAAAATTATTAAATCTTTCAACGTTTGGTGAGTTTACTAATCCTGAAATTGATGTACTTACTCGTTTAAACCATCCTTTAGATGGTGTAAATTTAAAATTTTAATGCAAACATTAAAACTCGTTTGTGAAATGTAATTAATTATTTTTGCAATTATTAAACAATTATAATTATGCAAATTAAAAGTGAGTTTTCGTTTACATTTGGCTTCAAACCTCGATAAACATTTAAGTATTTAATTTATTTATAGCATAATATAAAATAATATAAAAAAAGGGATAATATAAAAAAAGGGATTTGGAATTATGTAACACAAGAACATCCACAGCACGTCCATTGGTTATCCTACATTGTGGATGTCAACTGGATATTCAACATCAACACAAATAACGTCCACTGGACACCCGGTGGATGTTCGCTTGCAGCAACTATGTCCTGTATCGTGATACTGCTGTACAGTTAATGGACATTGCATGGACTAACATTTTAAAATCTTTTAAATTTCAAAACTTCACTAAATGAACGCATTTACTTCAAATCCAACATAAAGATCACAATAGCTTCCACTACAGCTATACTTCGTATAGCGAGGAAGGTAAAAATGCTGCTGCTTTGGAATGTAATACTTCTTTGTTGTCGACGCCCTTGTCAATTCTCGTTTTTACTACCTACGAGCGAAACCGATGGCGAGTAATAGTAAGAACAAATATGCAAAGAACAACTTTTAGTTATTGCAAAAAAATCAGTTTTGTACTTGCTGTTAAGTAGTAATCTTCGGGAGGTTGAAAAAAATTACTTTTATCAAAATATATTGTGAGTTAAAAGCCGCGGTGGCTAAGTGGATGATTATCCGCTTAGCAACCACTCTTCCCATATTCGAATCCCGGGTTCGCCATGGATGTTTGCGTTCGTCTGTGCATGTTAGGTTAGGGGATTAATGACGTTGGTAGAGACGCTCCCATAATGCATATATAAAGGCATACATTGTGTTTTTCTGCAAATCAATTTAAAGGTTTTTATTAATGGCAAGCTTGCAACTATGTTGAATAATTGTTATATATCATATGCATTGACAACTTAATGGAACATTTTGTAATATCTACTCCATAATCATAGATTCATTGAATTATGCAAATTAAAATTGTCCGTATTTAAAACTAATAACCAATTTAAATTTTAATCGACCTAGCAAATGGGCTAGTAAATGCTTTTATGTTACTGTTGTAATTTAAAATAATTTTCATCATAAACTATAAGTTAATTTCATTATATTCCTGGTAGAAAATTATCTTTAATTACCGCAAATTAGCTCCTACAATACTACACGAACACGCGAAAACTTCAAGAAACGTAATTGTACAGGGTGAGTAAAAAGTGTTTTTAACTTCCTAAATATTGATTCTTTCAAAAACTAGGCGTAATAAGAGTTGATTTTTAAACTGCAACGCAAAGTCTGTCGATGCTCCATTTTTAAATGTTTAGTTTTCCATGGCAACCAACTTTCGTTTCTGAAATGAAATGGTACCCTATATTTCCCCCTTTTTTGGATTCAGCAATTGTTTCTCTCTTTGGTACAATATTTTTTCATAGGATTACGCAGCAACATTTTTACTTTCCTCCCTATAAGCAGTATAGCTATAGAGGAAGGTATTGCGTGATCGTCAGGTTGGATTTGCAGCAAATGCGTTTTGTTCGGTTTGGGTTTATTTGCCGATATACGAGTTACACCGAAAAGAAACGTACTTTTATGACAAACAATTTGTGTGTCTGTATGCACTTTACTTGTAATAGGTTGACACCGCAAGAAAATGAGGTTGGACTGTCAAAAAAAGGTGGTGGAGGAGAGGGGTGCTCTGTTTCAAAATAGAAGCGCTCGAAAACGAACCTTAGATTCGTACTCTACGAATGTTTGATAGCCAATATGCGCAAACGCAAGCTTCCTATCACTCTCCCTCCCACCATCGATTTTTGTTTGTTCAAAAATTTACGAATTTCGTATTGAAAATCGTATGAGCATGTTGAATCTGAATAGGAACAACTTTTCACTGAGAGGTTTTCTTTTGGTCGTTTACCTAAACAGATTGAGCGATTAAAAAAAACGGCTATAAATTCGATTTTGAAATTTCAAGGGATAAACATTAGAAAACACAAAATATCTTAAAACCACAAGACTGCTTCAAAAAATAGAGCGTAGCGAAGGGGTGCCCACTTCAAAAAGGTTGCGCTCGGTAAAGAACCTCAGATTGGTATTCTACGCATGTCGAGTAGCTGATATGTGCAAGCCCTCTCTTTCTACCACCCCTCAGTGTCTCCCAACGAATTTTCGATATTACAAAAAATTTACCACTTTCGGTTTCACAATCGGTATGAACATGTTAAATGTAAATGTTTGGTCGTTTACCTGTACAGTTTAATTAGATAATCGCCAAAATAAAAACCAATTAATGAAATCGATTTTAGAATTCAACGAATAGATATTGTTTACAATGAACAAACACTAAAAACACAAAAATTTCTAAATTTCTAAAGTATTAAAATTTCAACTTATTTTAAAATTTTCAAATTTCATCAAACTTTTCCGATTTTCTAAAAATTTTCTATTTAAATATTTTCAAACTGGTTACAATATTTAAGTTTTTAAAATTGTTCGCCATTCTCGAAATAGTAAAAGTTTTTAAAATTTCTAAATTATTTCATTTTCAAAACTTTTTAAAATAAATTCATTAACAAAAAATTTTCGAAACATTTGAATATTTTAGAAAATGAAAAAATATTAATTTTCAGTACCTTTGATTAATTTCAAAAACTTTCAAAACCCTAAATATTAAATAATTTAAAAAATTTTTCATAGTTTTACAAATCGTAAAATTTTTAATAAATATCCGGTATAAAATACATTCGCAATTTTTTCGAGAATTTTAAAATATTCTAATTTCTATAGAATTGTCAAAATATTCGAATTATCTTAAAAATTTTCAAAAGTATATATAAACGCGAGAAAGGTCCCATGGCGGTTGCCACACAGCTTTTTTAATAAAATACCTTTGAAGTTACAAAAATTCGTAGTTACTATAGATACCAATAAATAACGAAACGTATAAAATTGAACATCAACAACAGTATGCGCTGAAATTTAATAAACAACTTTTATTAAGGCAATTTTTTCAGAGAATCGGTGTTTAGGTATTTATACATAATGCTTTAATTTCTACGCACTCTGTATAAAACGTTCCTTTTGTTTTAATTGTTTTTGTTTCTAATTGTTCCTAGAATTAATTCAACAAGGCACAACTTTTACGATCACACATGAACAAACTTAATCTTTTTATCCCGCCTTTTACGCAGGGAATTACGCAAAAATATACTTTGCATGTAAAGTCAAAAATAAATTTTGTATTCTTTGTGATGTGTCGGTTTTAATGTTGCTTTAGAAAAGGGCGCTTGTGATTTTTTACGGCTCGATCTTCCTCCCACTAATCCTACGTGAGGCAAAGGTGGGAGATTTTTCATTACTCTCTGAAAGCTCCAGGATTTAAGAAAAAGCTCTGACTTTGCACCTTTGAAAGACGCAAACAAAAACGTGAAAAGTTTTCATCAAGGCGTGCACGCGGTAAGCGAAAAACAAAGGGGAGATGTATTAAACGGACTCAAAACAACCCTATTTGTTACTTTGTATACCAACGCTCCCTGTCACCAAATATTAATAGCTGTCGAAGCTCGAGTTTCCCTACAATAAATACAATGCTTATTGTAGCCTGAAATGTTGTTGAATAAACACAGTTTCACGGTAGGACAACCATTGTGTAAAGCCAATTTTTCCTCATATTCGATCAAACGCAAAAAATCACACGCGTTGTGTTTGTTTCATGCAAACAATAACGAAATAGAAACCTGCACTCTAAGTAATAACTCCTGAAGAATGAGTGCAGCATTGAAACGCCAAGATTAACCCCCTCGGAAGCGTCCACGAGGAATCGTAAAATAAAACCCCTCGAGTTCGGTGCTTCGAATAAACCAGAACTTGTATCGGGATCTTTTATCGTCTTCGTAACGCTTCAAAATCAAATGTTTTTTAAATAGCCAATCTTGGAGATATACAGGCAAAACGTGAACCTAATTTGATTTTTATGAAGAACGATACGGGGGTTGCTCGAACAATTCTTTTTATTATTTTTAGTTAGTTCGAACCTATCAAAACTCGTAACTTTTTTGCTGTTCATTTTTTCAGCCTGCAGAGTAAACTAATTTTTTTTGTAGCAATAGACAATTGTTATCGCATTACATTTTGGCACGTTGTAGACTGCTTAGGCGTACACAATTCCTGTACTTAACTGAATTTTAACTGGCCGCAGGATTATCAGAAAGCTAACGTTAAAGGTCATCTTTAGGTCACTCCAAATTGCTGTTTTAATAATCGTAATAATAAAATTAATGCTGATTTTACTTTAATTTATAAATTTCACTTAATTTTTTTGGTCGAAACTAGTCGTACCATATTTTAAAAATAAGAAATTCAGGTCACCCAAGATCACTGAAAGTTCTTGTTCGAATAATTTTTGAAATAATAGAATAACTAAAGAAGGTAATAATGTAGCGAACCGTGGATCCTACTTTTATGAATTTTATAGACATTTGTTTGATTGTATATAAATAATGTTTTAAATTCTATTGCCTAATATTTGTGGGGAGGAGAGGGGGAAGTTAATCTCCTAAATATTGCTCCACTTTAAATTAAGTTCTAAATCTTATTCTACTATTAATCATGAGCACTTTAGCCGTAACAGAAATTTTTAATCGTCGTTCGCTTACTTACTAAAGAGAGGGGCATGAAGTTAAATTTTTCAAAAATTCGTAGTAGGCGTTACAGATAAATTAGTGGGCAGAGACGCGCTAGAGACAGTAGCCCACTCCCTAGCTTTATAAGTTTACAAAGTTTTAAATAAAACCGTGTTGTCAGTTTTTGTTGTCAGTTTTTACAATAGTTTTTTGGCAATGTTCACACTTTGAAAATAAAAGTGAAGCTAAGTTAATTGTTACTACAACATTAACAATACTTAAGTAAAAAAATCAGTGTAGAAAACAATAGTTGTATAACATTTAACTAATTTTTTTCATAGACGACTAAAAAAAGGACATAAAAAGCAGTGAATTTAAAGAAAAGTAAAAATTGTTATAAATGGAATAAGAACGGCTTTAGGAGGTGTCACAAACGAGGTGTTCTCATGTAACAAAAAAAAATTTACCACCTCTTTTCCCCCCTGTTCAGTCTCGAGAGACAAACAGATATTTTTCTTAAAAAAGTGTGTGCCGTTTCATATTCTGTGCTGAAGTTTGCAATACTTTAAGTGGCGGTTTAAATATCTGCTTGCAACATGTAACATTCCTCGCTGAACACACCGTATAATAGCAGAATTCATAATGATCAAAAAATGAAATTTTTTTAAGTTCTTACAACAACTCTTGCTTGCAGTTAAACACGCATGTCGGCTTCTAAGAAGCCATCTGCATCGACATGGCGCGCTCGTTTCAAAGGCGACTGCAATTAGGTTTTTATTTGATCGTTCCGTAGTATAAATAAAAAATTAATTATTTTAGACCTGTTGAAGGAGATATTAATTATTTTAATTATAATGTATTATATATTCTATTTCTCGCGAAATAATGTTATGTACAAGACAGAATGTATAATTTAAAAAGTAATAATTTAAAGGTTAAACTCAACACTTGTAAATAATTAATTTTAATAAAAAAAAAGATCGATTTTAATAATATTATTCCAACCTGCTTCATTGAAAACATACAATATATTTCTAAAAGCAGTTGCTATTTTAGGCCACCGTGTATAGGGCCGAAATTACTTTCAGCAAAGCAATATTAAAAAAACAAGCTTTAATTATGTTTTATTTCAATGTCATATTCCCTGGCAAGCTCGCCAAATTCCGTCAGAAAGCTCCGCCATGCTTAGTGTCTTGCTCGTTAAACCTTATTTTTAATGGAGCCTCTCAAATAAAAGTCTAGGGGTGTAAGATCTGGGGTTACGCAATTAGAGAACTGTTTCGCCCTATCTATTTTCGGGAAAAGGTTCGTCTAACCACTTTCGCATTATTCTTGCATTGTGAATGGACGGCGTCTTGCCTTTTGTTAAGCAATTACCTACATAACTCAATACCTAATATGGCAAAGTACCGCACAAAATATAATATTTTTGTGAAAATTGCTCTTTTCGAAGCCATATCTTTTAGGCTATTCCGAGGAGTAGCTTGGAAAGCGGTTAGGATCATCTAATCGAAATGATATCGCCAATTATTTTGTTCTTGTATTTAAGGTTTTACAACGCATCCTGTAAGATTAAAAATCTGTTGATTTTACCGACAGTTCCATTATTAATTGTAATAACGTTGTGAAAACAGGTTTACTCCAGACAATACTATTGTTGCGTGTCCAGACCCTTTAGGTTGATTGTCTATTTAATGTAATACGCACCACTTTACCAATTACAAAAACAAAACTAAAAATTGTTACGTTTAAAAGCAGCAAAAATATCATGGTGTGTCCATGAAAAGTGAAACACATCGTATAAAACTAACTCAAACATTTATCACAGCACTATACTGTTGTGTTACATCTATTTACGTTGTACGTTGATTTTTAAGTAGATATTGCACTTCAAAATTACTTAATTTCGGTTTTCTTTCAAGTACATCAAACCTATGTCGTAGGGCATTTTCTCCAAAAATCCTACGCAAAGATATATTTCGCACTGCAGAATGTACAACAGCATCTCTTCAGGCTGTTTAATCAAATTTCACAAAGGGGTAAACTTAGGCGTGCATTGCAATACCTTTAGTCAAAGTTTTGGGGGGTCTGAGAAAGAGGTCTATGCGTCTTACTGGAAATTCAACAATAAAAGAGCTCAATTCCTTCGGGATCGCTGTGGAAAATGGGAGAAGTTTTGTGCTTAAATTTCGCATTTAAAGCTCTTAGTATGCATATGCTTCCGCTTTGTTACAAAATTAAGCAAGTTTTTTTAAAATTAAATCTAAAATTTAATAAGGAACTCGAAACTTAGCCTATTTTCTCGCTACTGGCAAAGCTTGCGTGTTTTCGTGACTTTGGACGATTAAGCTTGAATCTAGAAATTAATGTAATATGCATATATCTTGATAGCATTTGCACTTCTCATTATTTTTGACCTCTCATCGTCGGCATTATCTCTGCGAGCATCCGTCATAGTCGGTAGGAGGTGAATGGCGTTACTTTCATAAATATAAGTTAGCTGGATGAGCTGTCGCATATAATTTAATTTTTATAATGTATTTTATTAAAAAGTTTTTTTTTATTAAATTCCCAAAGTAATTATTTTTTGTTGCGGTGTATTCTTTAGGAAACAATTACTTGAGAAAGAAGGAATTTTTTAGCAGTTATTAAATGTTTGAAAAGTTTTTCGAATTTTGCTTACACCGTACGTTGTATGAGATAACCACAAAAGTTGTTGATTATTTAAGGGATTGGCCATAAGCCAGAGATTGCTAGGAAAAATTGCTTTAGAAATAAACATATTTTTTCGCAGTTAATAAATGTTTGCTGTTTTTTTTTTAATTTGCTTACACTGTACGTTGTGAGAGGTAACTACAAAAGGTTTTGATTATTTAGGAGATTGGTCATATGCCACAGGTTTCTAGGAAGAATCACTTTAAAAATAAACATTTTTTTTGCAGTTATTAACTGTTTGAAAAGTGTTTTTTTTTTATTTTGCTTAGACTGTACGTTGTGTGCGATAACTACAAAAGTTGTTGATTATATAGGAGATTGGCTATAAGCCACAGGTTGCTAGAAAACATTTTTTCGTACAAAACGGATATATTATTTTTCAGGCAGATTTTACGCTTTGATATTCAAAATCGTCAGTACAAAGCAGTTAAAACAACATAACGTTTTGGCACTAACAAAATCGTGTTTTGTCACTTTAGGACGCGTGTCCTATGTAAATTTTCTTTCGTGAATTTTCTATTAGTAAACGGGTCATAGGAACAGTTGACATGACTGTCACAACGAATCAGGAACGTTTCGTAGGTTAACAAATTCAAAAGTGATCGGCCAGAAGATAAACGCTAATTTTAAACGTGGTTGATACCTCCTGACAGGTGTACGTCGTGATATAGAACCGCCGAAGGATCAAAGGTGGAGCAGAAACACCTGACTCCGAAAGCTGTCGTGATTGATTTCGAAAATGAAATATGAAGGTTTCCCTTAAAGCTGGGAAATTATCATAAGGGGAGAAAGTTCCATCAATAATACGACCTTTTAGGGATTTCAATGTATGTGAAAGGAATCTTGATTTAAAGGTTGATAATGCTTTCTTTTATTTTTAGTTTAACAAAATAGGACTTTCTCATGACTTTCAAAAATTTTACTTTTAATTTTTCCTTGTTTTCTATCAACGTTTTAGTCTTGGAAGTTGCTCGTAACACTTTGCGCTGCCAGTACTATTATAAATTGTGACTCGTTACGGCTTAGACTGGGAACGCCTATGAAAGACTGAGATTTACTAAAGTAAAAATTTTCATAAAATCGTAGCGGCCGTCATTTTCAAGCTAGAATGTTCGAAGAAAAAGCGTTAAGCCCTAAAGTTTTCTATAAGATTGCGGTTTCAGATTTAGTAAATTCGTTACCGAAAAAAATGACATTAAAAAACAAGTCTAACTTCCACTTCCGGTTTCGGATTTTTCTTAAAAAGTTATTGCCCCATGAATTTTTGATGTGTCTCATCGAAATCGGACCACCCTTTTGGGAGCTATGAAGCGCACATACTAACCCACCCACAGACAGTCATATTTTAAAACCTACTTGCTATTGGAAACCAGATAAAGAAATTTTTATTTCAAAAACGGTTTTCTATTTTTCATTAAAAGTCTCAACAAGTAAAAAAACTCTATTAAAACATTTACCTAAATTCCGTTCTGATTTGCATTAAAAATTTTCTATTTAAAAGATAATATAAACCAAAAAAAATTAATGAGGAATATTATCAGAAGCTGTCGGAAATTCGGAAAGTTTAATGGAGTATCAGGCAATATCAGTCTTCATGGTTTGGTGAAAAAATTGAGGTGAAGGTTACATTGGAATAAATTTAAAAACCAAATGTGGGTGCACTTAGTGCACATCAGCTTGAATTGGATGTCTGTGATTTATAACGAGCTTATATCAAACTGAACTTTAATAAATCTGATGTGCAGTGGCGTAGGCGTATAAATTTAAAACAAAATCATGTTTTAAATTCTGATTATTCGTAGGAAATTATTTTTTCAATTTAAAATTTGGTAATTATTTAGAAGTATTTTGTTACACCAGTGCTGTAATAGCATTAAATTTGACAATAAGAATAATGTTTAATCATCTTGAAAAATACAGCTAAACTACTGTAATACGAAACAAATCGATAACATTAAGTTGATTACTATAAATCAACAAAATAAATCTTGAAAGATCAAATTATAAAACTTTTCCTAAATCCATCAGCGTGTGTAAATAAGCTTTAAAATTCGCATATGAAAAATTGTCTCCTTGTGGTACGCAGCTGTCGCAAGATATTTTTCCAATATTTCAGGAAATTGCTGCTCATTTTTAATAGTCAAGATTCATGTCAATGTGTCTATTTCAGTTTGCATGTTTTATTAATCTATTTCCATATCCACCGCCATAACGAAAGCATATTTCAGAGAGCGATCCTTTCAAGCCAAAATAAAAAGAGGCTATTGGACTAATCCACTTATTTACGTCGCGGCGCGTTTAGAATTTTTGATAGGATATTTAAAAAAATATCAGGTGCCAGATGAAAACCGACATTCCACGTGTTATTCGTACCTTTCATATTTTTAGTGAATTTGGACTCTTCTAGACGAATATGCGTAGCACGCAAAAAAATATTTTGCTAGCTACAGATCAGGTTCATTTAATGAGATTGTTGTGTTCGAACAGTCACCAAGGGTTATTTGTTCGATTTTTCCTGGACCTACAAGACTGATAAGCACAATTCCCAAGAGCAGCGTTAGCTTAAATCAGGGTCGTATTTCTGATATATAACTGGTTACTAACGACTTGGCATCCAGCCCAGATTTTTAATAAATTCGATATTATTTATGTGTGTAACGTGACATTTTGCGCGTTTCGGATATGAAATATTTCGGGGATCATGTCTTCTCCCTACCCGTGTATAGTGGGGAAGAGCAAAAACTTAATTGGGTTTACTGGGATTTGAATTTAGATACTAAGTTGCGGGAGTGACACTTGGGACAGTTGTGTTTTGCTCGTGAGGTTGCCGCATTTCATTACTTGTTGGAAGCCTGTAAATTTAATTGATTCTAACTCGTTGCGCGAATTTGGAGATTATGTAATTCCAGTGATTTTCTCGAATTTCTTGAATATTGTAAAATATTTTGTAAGCGTTTTCTTGTACCTGGTACATTAAAAGGAATCATAATTATTAATAACAACACGAATGTTTAGATTTAATGTTATACCTGAGAAAGTAAGTTTTCTTGCAAAGTTGTATAAATTTTGCATATAAATTGTTGCAAATTATTCTAAATTAAAAAATAGGTATTAAATTATTAAATAACGGCTTTGTATTATTTTTTGCTTTGATGTTTTTCCTGTTTTATTTAACC
This sequence comes from Ctenicera cuprea, assembly GCA_958336395.1. Lineage (NCBI taxonomy): Eukaryota > Metazoa > Arthropoda > Insecta > Coleoptera > Elateridae > Ctenicera > Ctenicera cuprea. Next base: position 1,494,716 of record OY284491.1, read on the forward strand.
ACAGTTCTCTAACACTGTTTACGCTATTAAATCGGAAGATTTTAAATATTTTGTAATTTACAAAAAAATCAAAAAAAAACAAAGGTTGCTGTTAACTACAACAAATTATGTAAAAAAACAAATTAAATTAATATTCTTTTGTATACTCTTATAACTCTTATTCAACAAAATCTTCGCCGTGCTGCTAAAATGTACCCCGAGCATTTAATCCAAATTGATTTTCTGCTTAAATTAAATGAAATGCTTGCAAATTTTTAATTAAAAGCTCCAAAAGTTGACAACATTGCCGCTCCAATTTAGCTATTTTTAATCTTCTTCTATTTTGCGTGAAATATGTAATTAAAATTTTAAATCTAGTAAGTAACTAACGAATAAATTCGTTTGAAATATTAAAAAAAAATTTCTGTTTTTGCGATATTTTTCGAAATATTTCCTTCATTTTTTTTTATGCTGTCGCAAAAGAAAGAAGATTACAAATCACAGATTTTCTCATCTGAAAAGTAATAAATATTTACCCTGGTGACAGAAATATAAACAAAAGTGGTATACAAGGTGATTTACGGTAACGTATTTTACGAATATGTTTGTTATTTTAAGGAATAGCAACAAAGTTTTTTTGTGAGACATTTTATATATTGTTTTATACTGGATTTTATACAGGGTGTGGGTGTTAAGTTTAAGAAGAGCGGTGAGTTATCTACTATGCTATGTGAGACGAACATACCAAATTAAGAAACAGTAAATTCAAACTAAATTCCAAAACGAATAGGCGGGCTTGCTTGTTGCATGGTTCGGTACTATATATTGCTAACTAGATTCGGCAACAGATGGCTCTGCAATCGAGGTTAAGCAATTAGTTTAGTTCACTAAAATGTGAATTTTCGTAATTTAATTACATTTTCTGTTTTGCAGGTTTTGTAAAATTTCTGTTCAATTTCAGCTTTTTATTAGTAAAAGTTTGAAGAAGATCGAAACATGGCGGTCTTAATGTTTCTACTTTGTTACTAGCATTTCTTTTTATTAAAACAAGATCCAGAAACTAAAAAAAATTAAGTTCATTTTAATGAAGCAAAGCGGGTTAACAAAGCGAATTATAATTAAAATTGTTTTTTTTTGCCGCTGCTTTAAATGATTCACTTAATACGAGTTTAGTTTGAATGTTTTCAATATTAAGTATGAATTTAAATGGCAACAAATTTAATGCTTAATGTCGATTGCAAAGCCATCTGCTGCGATACTAAAGTAACAACATAAAATACCCAACAACAATTGCAGCGAGAAATCAGAATCAATGCATATGATTTTGTATGTTCTGCTAATGCATAAGAACATGAAGTTATGTATTAGTATACAGAGTGTTTACATTAAGAAGAAAAATTAGACGATCTTTACCTTTCCCGTTCTTGTAGTCGATGTGGAATATGGGGCACATATTCCACAACGACGTACATTCCACGTACGTGTTATCGTCCATCTAAAATTGTTACCTTACCTGATGTTATCAACGAACATCCTGTATAGCAAGGCATTACCTCATTTCATGCAGTTGTTTATAATGAATAAATTTTTAACATTTTTTAATTCATATAAAAATTCAAAAAAGCATTAAAAATCGGTTTTGTCACTTTGTAGAGCAATCTAAAATGAATAATTGTTTTGTTTAGCATTTTATTTTCTGTTTCTTTGAATTACAAAATTATCTGCAAAATACATTTTGCTGAATTACCCTGTATACAGTATTTCTTAGCGTGACGTACGTATATGAAACGCCGTTTGGGTCGATTAGGGGATTAAAAATTAAATTTTTTTTTATACTCATATATGTGAAAATAGCAATTTTTCCACGGGCCTACTCTACATGAAAGTGATATTTTTTAACTCTAGAGATGAAAATATTTTCACATCTAGAGATGAAAATAAGAATGACAAATTTAATGGAAAGAATGCATTTATTACTATGGAAACGACTTTACAAACAGTAATTTCTCAGTAATTTGCATTGTGACAATTCGTTTTGAATTAAATTGAACTTGAAAGTTTTGAACTTGAAACTGCAATATCGTAGAACAAATAGCATTTCCTACTCAGATGAAATTTTTTTTTCGTTCGCGAACTTGCCCCACTCGCCGCTAACTCGGCTTGGGAATAACTGTCCGCTCACAAAAAAAAAGGTATTTTCATCTCTTGTTGCAAAATATACTATAATTGCCATAACGCAAATATTTTTTCAAATAATTACTTTATTTTTGTTCAAATAAAACAATATTTTTTTAGTATTTTTTCGGACTGTTTTTAACAGAAAAAATAAATTCTGTCAAAAATTAATTTTTTCTAAATGTGTAAAGAAAATTGTTTTAATTACAAGCAGATACTTTTGTGAAGTCGAGAAAAAACTATTTTGTGAAGCTAGAAAAATAATTTTGTGGAACAAATATTCTACTCGTTTGCAGTAGGTAGCGCGGTCGCGTTAATTTTACTGAGCGGGAACGCGAAATATTAGCTAAAATGCCGCATTTTAACTACCAAAACACATAATTAGCGAAATGAAGGTAGAAGTGAAATAATAATTGTATTGTTTTGGGTATAATTATTAAATACGATGTTCATATAAAAGAAAATAGATATGATCTAACGTATTTGGGTTATATGCCTTGGTGCATTATCATCTAAAGAAAAACAAACCTAATATTGAACGTAAAATGCTAGCGAGACCGCTCCAGGTACCGTGAACACTTGATGTTATAAAAATTATTTTTCTAGACTTTATAAAATTATTTCTTCTCGGCGCAACGCGACAAAATTATTTTTTTCTTAATGATCAGTATGTAATTCACAAATAATAATATAGCATGTTCATTATACCAATCGTATTACTAAAGGTTAATTAATTACAAAACATCATGGATTTTAAAGAGAAATGACGTCATTAAACGGTTAATTGGCTGTACTCATAAATACTTATAAATATTAATACATAACCCATGATTATATATTCCAAATATTAAAAATGTATATATTCCAAATAGTTAATTATTTCTTACATACTCTATGCTGGTTACAAGTGGAAATAAGGAAATCAAAGGTAAAAAACGTCTCAATGTTGATAGCGGTAACAATGAAAACTATACGTCGCAAGAAAACGAACTTAACAACAGCACCACAAAAACACAACAATAAAGAGTAGTACGCATCTACGTATTTACCGCTAAAGTACGTCATATTCTATAGCGTATTTTGAAACGCTTTCTAGATACAAATTTCAATAATTAATTTTGACAATAAAAAAACGCCAATTAATAAAAATAAAAAAAAAACGGGGGTAATGTTTTTCATCCTAGAATATATTCATTTATTTAAAAATACCAAAAAAAATGATATTTATTTAGACAAAAATAAATTATTAGTAAGAAATTTCTGGTTTAAATATCAAATCATTTTTAATCCCTTGCCTGGCCTAAACGGCGTGTCATGTATAGAGTCTGTCTATAAAGTAACCCACTCCCTCCTTCTAACTTTTGAACCGCTTTTGGGCACAAAATTTGGTGTGTCTTAATGTGAGGTTAAATACTACTTTTCTGCTCATATTGAAATTTTTATCTTTTGAAATAGCGGCTGGGCACCACCAAAAAATGAATTAGCAAAGGGGTCGAGTAAAATTCAAAAGGCCTTGTAATTCTGCGTCTCATCCTAGATTTTTAAAAAGAACTATTCATCCAGAACAAAATGGTGGCTCTTACACTAACGGAATATGTCAATTCAAAATTATTTTGGTTTTTAGTCTAATAGGCAGTAAGCTATTTTTCATTTTTTTGCTTGCTGTTTGCTGTTTGCTGTTATAGTTATTGTCCGAGAAGATGGATTGGTAGGAGGAATCCCGTGTAATGGCCGGCACGCTCCCCGGATTAAAACTCTTCAGATCTTTTTTCTTTTGGGGATATCTGAAATTCTCTAGTGTACAGAATTCTCCCAGAAACAATTAAAGAACTGGAGCAGTGTATAACAGAAGTTTGCTCCAGAAATGTATGGAAAAGTAAAAGAAAAATTTTATAAAAGACTTGAATAGATATTGCACTTTGAGGTTCTAAATTATACAAGTCGAGTAAAATTATTTACCTGTCTTCTAAAAATTGATTACTGATAATGATATTTTCTTATTTATAGTTTATATAATGGACAGCATTGTTTATTTCAGTCTTAACCTTAATGAAAATTATTCCTGTCGGGTAAAATCCTCACATCAATCTTGTATCATTTTCTTGTCTTTTGGGGTAAAATTTAAGGTAAACGAGCTTTTGCAGGTCTTATCCTTTCAGAATTTCAGCTGCCGTAAAGAAAGGAAACCGTGATAAAGTAAGACCGTTAATTGTTTCTGGCAGAGCTTAGACCTGTTGATAAATTGCTTTTAAAATTAATCATTTCTGTTTAGAATTTTAAAATATACACGAGTACGTAGGTGGTATTTTACCAAAAATAGGTATGATAACTATTTTTTTTAATAAATATTAATTTTGTTTTTATTTGCAAAAAAAGATAGTTTTTTCATATTTATTTATACAGAAAATTAAAAATAATGAGCATGTTTATATAATTATTATTTATTATATCTGTGCTAATTAAAAATTGTTTTGAGTTCGATTGTGTAATTAAAGAAGTTTTCTAAGGCGGCTGTAAAAAAACTGACAGTTAACTGACGTACTTAAAATAAGCATTAATTAAATGATTAAATACTTTGAAATGTACAAACTGCAGCAAGAAAACTTATTTTTGCTTATTTTCCTTTAATAAATCCACCAATTTTAGTGGACGCGTTCTGTCGATTAGCCAATTAAGACAGTACATATAAGCCAAGGATGTTAATTTCGGCGTGTAATTAACATGTAGAATTTATTTTAGGGTCAGTTACTGGCATAACTTCAAAATATCTAATTTAGCCCAAGTTTTAAATACATTAAGGTCAACGTAAGCGCGCGTCGTCTTAACGATGCGTGCAACCATCAACGTAAGCGTAACGTGATGAGCGGGGAACTCCGTGTCCCGGAGCTGCGGCTGGGGCCTCCCGAGGGAGGTTCCCATCTGCTTGTGCCCCCATCCCCAACGGCCCCTCGGAGAAGACACAGCTGGATCTGTAGGTAAGTCACTTAGACCTAAAGGCTTTTTAAACGTTATCGGGTCGCTAAAACTGTCGTGTTGCTGGGATATACTAGTACAATCCCGGAAAATTCGTCATCCCGTGAAAGATATCCCGCTGGAGATTAGATGTATATGTTTCTTGTTTAGCAAGCAAAACGACAGATGCCCGGAGTTTCTCCTCAAGAGATGCAAATGTTTATTTACAGCGAGACAGGCGCGAAAATCTACTAGTCGTACATCACTTTTTCGTAGACGCTTATTTATTATGCTTGAGTGAGTTAGGGAGCCAAATTTGCTTGATTTTATTCATGAAAATTGTGTCAGAATTTCGAAAAGATGGTGACGACTTGCATTATAGCAAAGTAACGTTTTTAAAGAAGAAAATTTATAGCCTGTAAAGCAGGCTGTGTTATTCAAAATGGCCGATGGCCACAAGTTTCTAGATTTATGTACTCTTGACTATCTTGTTTAGTATTGAAAAGAACACAGTTATTTGCATTTAAATAGACATTAGAATTAAATAATTAATTTGAAGTAAACTAGTTCATTATCAACCTCAGGTAGACTTTCAGTTTACGGGTAAAGTGGTGCTCTATTATTTTATAAAGTTTGTTAATGGAGATTATGGGACTAGCTTAATGCTGGAACAAATCAGCCGAACATCGATTAAAGGACCGTTTTTGTCTTTATGCGAAGTGTATAGAGAGGTTTGGGCTGAAGTCAAGTATCCTATCTTAAAGTGTGTTTTTGAATCTCCCTTGTTTATTGAAGGTTGTCAACATTATTCAGCACTCTTTGCACGTTTTTAGATTAAAAGTAAGTGTGAAGGTCGAGTGGGTTGTTCTAAAAAGTATCACTAGAAATTTGGCACTAAAATATTCGCAGTTTTAGTTTATTCACAAAATTCTTAAAAGTGATTATATTAAAGTATATATTTTGTGGTTGCTTATGGGGCCATACGGCATCACTCTAATATGATTTATATTACAGAAACGCTCACAGAAGTGCAGTGAGTGTGATTCGAGCACAATCGCGTTTAACAGACAGCTCAAAATGCTGAGACTTTAAACACTACTCTACCGCCCGCCGGCACACACTGTAACATCCAATGACAGTATTTATATGCAGGCTCTTAGCCAATCATACCTAGTCAGCACAACAGCATTCCCACAATTGAATTTAAAAGTATCCATAATTCTGTCACTTTGACAACGAAATGGTGTTGCCTCGTTTGCACACAATTGAGTTGGTCAATGAAAGACATAATTATGAAAACAATATGCAGGATATTCTACGATCTAGCAATTAAAACATTTATTATAATTATGTATCCTGCCGTTATTCAATAATTGTTAAAGCCAACAATCTAAAAACGTTGTTGATATGATTGCTATGATTACACAGACTAGTGAGGTTTCATATTAAATTTTATATCTCGCGTTACGCGAGATGCTAGGAATTCCTACGAATGATTTAACCTTCTCGTGCTTTTTGGTTTTTTAAAATTTAATTTGGTATTCGCTTGCTAATATCGTTCGTAGTCACCTATCAAATATTTTGAATGAATAAATGAATCTGGATCTGAAATAGGCCACGCACGACAATGGTGTGTCGCACTGTGTCGCACGCACTACTTTGTTCTTTTTCAATTCGTTGGGTAATTTGAAGTGATGATTTCCAGTTACAGACCCTTACTGGACGTTTTAGCTGTTTTTCCGTAAGATAAAGTAATAAAATATCACCGGAATTTTAAATTATTTTATTAGAAATCGGTTGATAGTTGTAGCAATTGAATGTTAATTTTATTTAATTATTTTAAATTACATTTTATAAGAAACATAGATTAATATATTCTTAAAGGTGCTGTACTTTATTTATAATTTTAAAAACAAGTCGGTAGTGTTTTATGCGTCTCCTGTTCGAAATTCTAATAATTGTTGATTAATTATTAAAATCATTAGATTATACCCAGCTGTATCTTAGCAACAACAGAATTCCGTTGTCAATGCAGCGATAGAATTATCGATAATTTTTAATTCGCTTGTAGGATTGCTGTTGAGTATACCAACCAATGAGAAATACATTGCATTCAATCGATCATTTTCAATTCTACAAGGTATTAAATCGGAAATAGTTCGTGTAGCTTTCTTAAGAACCAATAAACAATCGTTTAGGAATGTCTTGGCAACGCCTTATTACATAAATAAGCAAAGAAATTTTATTGTTGTATTTTATATTCACGAAATTATCTCTTCAAATACTATTTCCGTTTTAAAATTATTTGGTATCTCATCCTCAAACTTATTTTGTAGTAACAGATCATGTAAGTGTGGCAGAACAACTGCCGCTATTATTCTCCTTCTCGTCCTTCTTCTCCTACTCTTCCTCCCCTTCCTTATCCTCCTCCTCTTGTTTCTTCTCCCCCTCCTTCTTTTCTTCTTCCTTCTTCTCCTCGTCTTTTTTCTTTTTCCTTTTCCTCCTCTTACTCCTTCTCCTCTTCCTCATCCTCCCCCTTCCCCTCCTGCTCGTCTTCCTCTTCCTGCTCCTTTACCGCTTTTTTAGCTGTTTAACTGACACTCTTTGTTACTACGCAACAAGTTTTCGTAATATAATTGTCAATTCTGAAGCTCTTATAGTTTTACTGCGGAATATTTATTATTTTCTTTTGCCTATAAAAATATTTTTGGCACAGAAACTAAAAACAAAGTTTTTATACGTATATTTTATTAATATTATATCTTGCGTAACTTGAAAGTTTAGATATTTTTAGTATGAACTTCAAATATATTTAAACTAGTTGTTATTAAGAAGTTTTTTTCGCAATAATTTCAACCTATAATTTCTCGTTTTGTTTTTCACTATTTTTGCATTATCTTCAGAAATAATGAATGACAAAAAACATGTTTGATTAGTGAATTTATTCCGCTTTCCTATATAACCAAATTTATACTTCTGTGCGACAGTTTCTGTAAAATTCTAAAAAGTAATAAGTAGGAATTGGTTGTAGTCAAGTTCGAAACAGGTATAACCTTCTTCCGGAACTAGAGTGGGCTAGCGGTGTACCCGCCCTAGAGAAATGACGTAAGGGCGCCATTTTATTTTATACTTGTGGGATATCTCAACAGAAATTGAAAGTTTCAAAAATTACGCTGTATGTATGCATCCTGCATTAGGTACCCCACTGCATCATGTTCAATTTATGCATAAGTATTGTCTTACAGAATTTTACTACAATGTAGACTTGAGAATTTTTCTAACGCTACCAGTTTTGTACGATTGCTTCATGTAAAATGGCTTTTAGCAAACTGAAGTTAATAAAAAATCATTTAGGATGAACAATTGAACAAGAGAAACTTTCCAACGTGTAAATTTATTCAATAGAAAATAAAATATTACAAGATTTAAATTAAGATAACATTATTGATAATTTTTCTTGTGCAAAAGCAACAAAAATTTAACTAAAATAATTTTCATGATTTCATTTTGCTCAATTTAATTAGTTTTTTGTGATTATTTTATACAAATTGTTATTCATGTTTCTTTGTGATATCATATACTCACGGTTTCAGGGTTTTCCAGCAAAGTTGAATGATATGCCAAATGCATGGGTAATTTTATGTTTCCACAAAAATCAATAATTAATATATCAAAGTTTCTTTGACTTTAATTTTTGATCGACTTCGGTTATTAAACTTCCACTAACATCTAACCTATCATTGCTTGCGATTATACGGAAATTCATTGTACCCTAGGTCGAGTTCGAAGCAGGTATAGTTATTTCCCAAAAAAAAAATTTTTTTCCTGATCTTAATTCACACTTCCAGCTAATGCTGGTATATTGTTCGGCCCGGTCCGCCCAAAATCCGAAGATAGCATTGATATCCCTTCCACATGCCTACTAATTTTTCGCGATCCGCTGGGTTGAGAATATCCCATTAAAAGTTGGCTCGCCCGCCATGCAGGTACGATCTTAAATTGTCACCCTTGTCAGTAGTAGTTTTTCCTTGTTTTTTTGCGACGAGTCGGAGCGAAGTGATCCTGGACTCTAATTTAGGGATCAAATTTAACACTCTTTTAATGGCAACGATTTTTATTTCTTTTTCTGCTTTATATATTGGCAGGTTTCTAGATACTTTAACTTCCACTAGCATCTAACCTAATCCATCCTTGCACCTTTACACTATCTTGGTAAAATAATTTTTACGCCGTTTTCCTTTCTTATTGTGGTTGTCACTACGGGAAAACCGGTCAAAAAACACTGTATTGAGTTTTTGGATATCCAAAACCTGTATTTCCGCCAAAATCTCCAAAACGAAATTTTTCATGAACTCAATACTGCAAGTATAGGAAAGTAATGAACCGAAATGCAGAATTTAATTTGTCTACATGTTCTAAATAATTCTTGTTTTATAAAGTTTGTGTTCTGATTCTGCGGTTTCAACAATTCAGAAACACCCTTGTTGATTTCCTGCAGGAATTCCTTAGTACCATTTTGTTTAATATTCGCAACTCTCGGCCCGAGTAAGAGTAACCAACATTGGATCCTGAAATTTTCCTAGAAATAACAATACTTTAATTAAATTTAAAAGTTCGTCGGCGTCCTTGTCCTTAAATCATGCGGTATTTTCGCTAGTTGCCATTTGAAAATTAACCTTGTATCTGAGGGAATGCCCTTTGATATCGAACAAAAGCTCTCGTAGCTTTTAAGTGTCCTTGAACTACCTCGTAAGGATTCGAGGAGGATTAAACTGTTTAAGAGGGCTGCATGTTCGCTTTGTTACTGTCTTAAAATTTAATGCTCTAATTCGTGCTTCTCGTCTAGGATAAATTGTTTTTGTTGAACGCAGGTCAAGACGGATAGTTGAAGACTTTTATCTATGTTTCACAACAAATAAGGTTGACACCTTTTGGGTTATAAATGGACTTCCACCGCCCAAGACAATTTGTCAGGCTTTTCCTCTTAAGTGATTACTTCAACGTTTCTCCAACTTAGCTGAAATTCTCTTTTGGCTTTATTGAAATTTGCATATTCAGAACTGCGCGCTTGAAGTAGGTGAAGTGCTATCAAAATGTGACGTAACTTGCATGCTTTAAAAGTTACGAGTCTGTAATAAAATGTGAGGTTTTAGGGTAAAAGGTGTACTAGCAGAAGAAGGGTATTAATAAGGTTGGTCTATTTATTTGCAGAATTTTTTTAATTAAATGAAAAGCGAAGAGCCTACCGGGAGTGAAAGTTCTCGACACCTTCGGGTATAAGAGCTTATAGATAGATAGATAGATAGATAGGTGAAGTAAAATATACTGGAATTATTAAATGCTGTTAATCTAATTTAACACGGTTAATTTTTTTAAATTGTTATAAATGTCGTATTTCATAAGAAAATATTTCAATTCAGCGTAATAATGAAACTGAAATAATTTAACAGAATGATTGAAAGAAAAAATATTATTTTTATTCGTTTCAGAATCAATGTTCATTTTTTTTAATAAAAATAGTTAACAATCATGTGAACTCGGGTGTGTCTCACTGTATATATACGGCGAGTCAATTAAGTGTTACCTCTTAAACATTTACAAAAAGTTTCTTTTTTTTTCTTGATAAAATTAATAATTGGAACGTATCTGAACTCGGGGTTGTCTCACAGACGGCAATTTAGAGGTGTACAAATTTTTGGCAATATTTAGGATATCAATCGGTAGTAAGTGGGCATTCACGACAATAAGCGGGCAGTCAGGGCAATAAGTGGATCATCGCGGTAATAAGTGGGAAATCACGGCACTAACGTCGACAATAACGGTAGTAATTGCGCAATCACGGACATAAATGGGCAATCGCGGAAATCAGCGGACAATCACGGCAATAAGTGGAAAATCACGGCAATAAGTGGAAAATCACGGCAAAGATGGACAATCACGTAAATAAGTGGGTAATCACGGCAATAAGTGAGAAATCCCGGCGATAAGTCGGCAATCACGGCAATAGGTCAGCAATTACGGCAATAAGTCTGCTATTACGGCAATAAGTGGGCAATCACGGTAAGTAGTAGTCAAATTAACAAAAATCGAACGTTTTTCTCAAAAAAAGAATCAGTTTCTAACTGTAGATGAAGAATTCTCGGTAAGTTCTTAGCGCACAGTATGCTTATTTTATATATCTATCTCTGCAGTTTGTGAAAAATATTTCGTAAATGAAAGCATACATTCTTAACAGCGCATGGCTGAATTACACAGACCCTGCAACTGCAACTGCTAAAACGAATGGCCACAACCTTAGCATTATCTCTAGAAGATTCTCTGTAAATTACACTATTTTTTTCATGAGTATTATGTAACTACTTATTTTTATTTTAGCAATTATCACAAAATGTAAGAGAAACTGTGACGTAATTCCTAGGTCTTCAAATTGCACCTTACGTATTTTTACCTATCTGCTACAGACTTTTTCCACTTTTCAACTATGTAACACTGAACTACCTTTACATAACAAATTCTTCGATAGCAATGTGATAAGCTGTCATATAAAGCAGAATATAAATTTAAAGAAGAGCCTGCAATAATTTTATTTTAAATGTTTTGTTATTATTTGCTGGTTTATGAATTGCGTCATGTTTAATATCTGAAACATATTTGCAAAACAAATAAATATGTATTTCTAAAAGCGCTGAAACACGCTTTCAATTAATTAACTCTGAACATAAAGCTAAATATGCATTCAATAAAATTTAAATTAATGCTTATAATTCACGAGACAACAACGGTGGCAATTCAATTAAAGCAAAATTGTAACAAACCGTATTTAAATATATGGTCTGCATTATATGCAACAGTTTTTCACATTTTTGTTTAAATCTTTGTGCTGTAACCTTACAAAAAAAATCGTATATACAGGGCTGTTCAAAAGTATGGAATAATGGTTCTGGTAGTTTAAACATTGTTTTTATAATAAAATATTCCTGATAAAAGGTTTTTATAACATTTTTATCTACCGTCCTGCATATTTTAAAATCTTTTTTGACATAAAGCTGTGAGCGCTGTGACGCGATCGTTATTTTTTTAAATAGCAGTATCATCGTACCTATGATGCAATGTAAGAAAACTTTTGATTGTAATTGCTCACTCACATTTTGAATGGCATAGAAAAAAAGTAATAGATCATAGAATAGTTCAGGTAGTGTCAAGCAAATTTTATTAACGAAAAAAAAAATTTGGCAAACGATTAAGAAAATAACTTGACGCTTACACATTCCACCCTGTATATACTCTCGACGGCATTTTAAAACGTTGTCATATAAGATTTCAAAAAAGCCGTCGGTAGAGTAGTGGCCAGAGCTGCTAAAGGAGAGTACGTTCGAATTCTATTCACTGCACTCCAAACTTTCTTTTTAATAGAACACTAGTAAAAAAATTGATTTTTTTTAATATACATTGTTTGTTAAAGTATTTTAATTTTTTTGTGTTATTTATTATAGGAAGGTTGCTTGGTGGAGGCGCTGTGATTGATGTTGTTATCTTCGTTCAGCGGTAGATGGCTCTGCAATCGAGGTTAATTATTAAAAAATTTGAATTTTAAATTTTATTTTCAACACATGTAGCCTAAAATCGGTTTAAGTAATTTATTAAAAACAGAGCTTAAAACAAATAAATTTAATATTTAACTTCGATTGCAGAGCAATCTGCTGCCTAACTTACCAAACAACAGAAAATCGATTACAGCGCCAGAAATATGCAACCTTGGTATTAATAATTACGACATGATTATTTTTAATTTTAGTTTTACTGAAAATCTAAAAATACCCAGCCGGCTACTTTTTTAAACAAATTATTATTTTGTGCAATGAAAATGCGTGAAAAACTAATCGATAAACTTCAAAATTTTTTACGATGCGCTACTGTAAATATACAGAAACCTTAGAAGAATAGTCGTAAAGATGCTAATCCTACATTTACAAAATTCTTCACTAATGAAAATGCCCAAGGGCGTTTTTTGTTCATTTTGTTCTGACACACGTCAAATACGAAATTTGTTGCCATTATGAGAGCTTTGTTCGTTTAACTTCGGACGCTTGGACGTACATATCATAAACTAAACTAAACTAAATTGAGAAGACATTGCTGAATATACGTCAGTATGTAAAAATGTTGGTCGACGTACACATACACAACCCGGCTTTATCGGTATCTTTTGTGTATTTATTGAAATTATTGATTCAATTAAATTTTATTCATCAAAATCGTCAAAGAAGCTGAAAATGCCGTCAAATCAATATTTCTTGTTATTCTGGCACCCTTGGAAAGCTTTTGTTGTCCGCTAATGGCTTGCCAGAGTAACCACAAAAAAAGCGATACTCACTGAAGTAGAGCAAGCCGTCAAACAACCCTGTTTTGAAGACACTTAATCCGTCCTTTCTTTTCAGAAACAGCACACAATCTTTTTGTTTATCAACGGTTTATCCTTCTGGTCATTTCAGATATTGACTAACAAAAGTAGTATTGAAAATAGATGAAGCACTTCGTCTCGACATTTTATACTTCAAATAATTTTATTTGAACTCGAGCCGAGTGAACAAGAAACAACAGTCAAGTGTGTAATTATTAGTGATTTCTTGTTGTGTACTACAGCTTATGCTCGCTGGTATTTTTCATCGACCACAGCATATCCGTAGCATAATCATAGGCGCAGCAAAGTGCACACTTTCCGACTGTCATAGCTTTAACAACAAGTTTATTACCCCGCTTGTCGGGGTACTATCCAGGGCCGTTTAGAAATTAGTTTTTGTTAAATTAGAATACTCGTTACTATATATACATATCGTGACGCTTTGCACCACTCGCTTACACTCGAAACGACACAAAGGTACAAGTTTTAGGCGTTGGGACTGCATGCGGAATTAGTCGATGCTTTTTTTTAGGTTTGTGTTGGCATGTCTACTGTTCTAAATGACTGCGCTCTCTCTAAGATGATTGGCTGCAAGTGTAATGGGGACTAGAGTCTCTTGTTATATTTTTGATTCCGTTGAGTAAAGATTCAAGCAACATGTCATGGTCATTTGAATTATATAAATTATATGATAATTCTGGTTCTAAAAAATTTTGTTTTATTATTTTATCTTTTTATCATAACAAACTACCCTTGCAAGACTTAAGTGCTAAATTTAACACTCACTTATTTTTGTGTAAACACACATAAAAAATTTTTTAACATATACCGCCATTTCCAAGGTAAATGGTTCAAAACCAAAAACAGTGTGCTCCGTTGGCTTCTTGTCTTCCTTTATCCAATAAATCAAATATGCAAATTAAATAATACAGACATTTGGTTAAACGCAAATATCAAGTTAAAAACACTTTTTGAATAGCAAATTAAAAAACTGAAAGAACTAAACTTTCTTACAAGTTGTTAGGCCAGAATTTCTGGGTGATTTATTATTTACCACGTATATTTTTCACTCGGCTGTCGTTTTCAGCCTTCGTCAGCCATTCATTTTGTTATTTCAGGGCGGAATCTTTCTGAAGCCATTAATGCACGCCAATTCCATTTTATTTCCAATAATTCTTCGTTTTGCAGCAGCTGATCATTCTTTAACCCCGCAAAATAAATATGTGAATCTCTTTCATTAATTTACACCAAAAACTGATAATATTTTATCGGGTTGAATTTGCATTGTCAGAATTTTTTGTGGATGATGGAAATACAGTGTTTTTCTTTTGGTTTTCGTCTTTTGTCAATTGTATTTCACTATTTCTCAAAAGTATTTCATATGTACGTCACTTTGACATTAATATGTCAAATTAAATTCACTATTTATGAAAACTCTTTCACGTTATTGCAAATGATTTTCTTCCTTTTTTAGAATATAAATAAACAAGATAATGTGAAATTGATTTGACAAATAAGGAAACACTTCTGCCAAAAAAAGGAAATTGTTTGACAAACACAGCACTCTGTTTAATAGAGATAGGAAATAGTTTTGAGAAATAGCGAAATACAATTGACAAAAGAGGAAAACCAAAAGAAAAACACTGTAAGTCAGATTTGGTCGAATTGTGCATATTATAATTGCTTTTAGTTTAGTTGTTTTATATAGAAGACGGTTCTTGAATCGTGTAAATTTAGGCTATACATTTGGTACCTTAATAGAACTTAATAATTATTTTCCATTCTCAGTTCATTAAATGTAGCGGTAATAATGAAGGTATACGCGTGTCTGCTGTGCGTCAGAACTAGAAATTTAATTACACTGATGTGTATTATAAGCTAACGTTTTCCATGTTCTGTACTGTCACAGAGATTTGCTCACACTAAGGAAAATTGATTACGTTAAATATCTGCGGCAACATACCATAATCATTAACAAATATCGCTACTCTGTAGCTGTACCACTTAGATAGAACTCCTCTTCGCTTGTAAAGGTAAGTTTGAAATCAACTTTTAGTTCTGAAATTCAATATATTTTTTTTCTCTACAAAAAGATGTAACATAAAACAAAGTCTGCGTGGCGAATTTGGCATATCGTCCAAGCGAAACGTGAGCGCAAAGGGGGCTTTTGTAAACAAACGTGTGGGTTAGGGTGCTAGTTATATAGATTTTACCTACTGGTTTAGATGCAAATATTGACTTTCGAATTACTGACATGCCAGGATTATAACCTGTCGCGAAGCGTTTTATAGAAAATGCCTAGAAAGCATTTTATCTCATATCTGTTTGCAGAGGTAATTTTAGCATTAAAAGCAAAATTTCTGAGATTTTACACTAAACTGCATACGTGTTGGAAATAATATAATGGAGTCACTGAACTCCTATAGGAAACAGAATTCACGAAAACTAATAGTTGTAAAGTACTAAAGCAATTTGTTTTGGTTTGCTACTGTCGCGGAACTTTTTAAAATTATCCAAGGCGTCTATTTCGTCTTATATATTTTTTTGGCACATGTAAGAATGATTTACGTTAGGAACAACCAACGTGTTCTGGTGTTTAGTAGTTTAATATTTTTAAGCTTTGTGAGAATGCAGACTTTTTTTTATTTGTGGGTTTTGCTGTGCCTAAAATAAATTGTTTTGAGCAGCACAACTTCTTCCTGGACTGAAAACAATATGGAAAAATTGAAGTTTTCTTATGTATTCACTTGTGGTGAAAATATGGGGCGTGCATATCAAACCCTAAAGAATAACTCCGAAGAAGTAGGTCTTAGGATTAATATCGACAAAACAAAATATTGGCGAATCTCAAAAATTGCAGAACCGCAGATGGCTCACAAGCAATGGAAAATCTAGGAGTAGAAGAGATACCACAGTTCAGATACCTTCAATAACACGAATGACATAACAGACTAGATGAAAACCAGACTATTTTTGGCTAACAGAACATATTTCTCCAGGAATGACATCTTTAAAACATTGCTGCTGTCAAGAAAACCAAAATAAGATGATATAAGACAACAATAAGACCTATCTTACTGCATGGCTGTGAAGCCTGGACTCTAGTAAAAAAGGAAAAACAAAAATTACGGATCTTTTAAGAGGAATGTGTTGCGTAGAATATTTAGACCAATTCAAGAAGGAGGAGAGTGGAGACAGCGATATAATGAAGAGATAAATAATTTTTACGGTGAATCGGACATGGTTAAAATCATCAAAAGTTTAAGAATCAGGTGGATTGGGTATGTGATACGAATGACACCTGTAAGCACAATCCAAAGTGTCTTCAACAGCCGTCCTGTCGAAAGGACACGACCAAGAGGGAGACCTTCACAAAACTGAATGCAAGAAACTGGAGGAGAATAGCATTGGATAGGGGGAAATTATAAGGAATTGTTGAGTCGGCAAAGACCCTACAAGGGTAGTAAAAGCCGACAAGAAGAAGGGAAGAAGAAGATGACAATTATTCATTATGCAAAACAATAGGAGACAACACACGTAACACCTTCAAAGACAAAATTAAATGTAAACTAGTAGAACCCCTGCTGTTCCTTCTAAGCGGGCGCGTCCCGGACCATTGAGCTGACTCAAATATTATAATGTTGTCACATAATAATTAATACCGCATTGGACCTTAGTGACATCTAGTGGCTGATTTGAGAAAATGCTAAAAAAACTCCCATTGAACCTGATATTTCTGTGCACTGTATAGTGTCTCAGCTGTGGTGGCCATTTTGTAATATCTTAATGGTTAAAGTTACAGTAAAAAAGTTTTAAAAAAGGTTATTGTATAGTTTTGAATCTACAATAATTTCCAATTTAGGTGGAACATGAAAGATTAACATGCAAATAATGAAATGGCTGTATCTTATGTCGCCAAATGAATTTTACTACTTGTAGTCGCCCTAAATAGAAAAAACTCCTGGGAAAGTCGGGTAATTTTTAAGGTCTTGATTAGTGTACACTCTGGTTTTCTATTTATTTATGATTTATAACAATCCATGGAATTCACATTTTTTACAGGCACTTAATTACTTCAAAAATAATTATAATTATGGATATCTTCATGCGTCAAATAATTTAGTAAAGTGCCTTTATATTAGTTTGGCAAATTTTAGCACTTAATCATTTTACTTCTAAGAAAAACCTGGTTATAGTTCCAAAAAATAACTGGAATTTTATTAAAATTGAACCTGAAATTCTTTGTGTAAGCTGGAATTTTAAAATAGGATCAATTATTAAAACAAAAACAACGGGGGGCATAAGTCACGGGTTCCATTAGTTTGAAACTAATCGGGTTCGCTATGTTGTAACAGATGTTTCTAAGGTAAATGATAATGTCGCCTGATAAACACAAGAAATCGCTATGGTTACATTAGCAATCTGACATTTTTAACAAACAGAAGTTGAACAAAATTTATTGTTTTATTATTAAGTTTTAGCTTTATTTCGATGAAGTTCATATTGATGTATAAATAAAATACATTACTACTTCATCAATATTTATTAATTTTAACCTTGTACTTCTTTTTACACGTTTACATGTCATTTCAAAGGTAAGATTAAAAAGTAAATGCTGGTGTTGGTATAGGAACAACAGAAATTATGACTTGGTCTTGGTTATTTATTTTGCAGACGACTTAATTGCTTATTCCAAAACATCCAATAATGATGAATGAGATCAATTTGTTCAATCATTAAAGATACAGTTTTTTAAGTTTTCTAAATTTCAAAAGCTTCTAGTATACATCTAGTTTAAGTTTATCATCACAAAAATCTAAAAAATTTATAGTGTTATTAGATGCCGTAAATGATTGTGTTCTAATAAGTGTTAAAAGTAATCGGGCAACAGCAAGATACCCATAATTAGATGAAAGTGCGACACTCACGTACGAAAACATCAAAAGGGGACAACTTAAACGAAATAATAAAAGAATATGGAACACAGTTGAAACGACATGTGCACCAGAATAAAAGAAGGGAGTTATCTAAGCAAATAATGGACTATAAACCAAGGGGGTGACGACATTTAGGAAGTCCCAAAAAAGGTTAAAAGAATCAGCATTGAAAGACGCAAGCACGCAACAGGCACCCATGTCTTATGCACGAACTAAGAATAAGAAGTGAAGAACCACATTACATGTAGAACAATATGCTTATATTGTGAATATGATGCAGAATAAACAAAATAAATTAAGTAGACAAACAAGAATCGACAGGAATTTCGATGCCAAAAGAATATCAATAAAAGTAACATTTACAGAACTACTCCCACTTTGATTTATGTTTCCATATTTCTAGCCTGAATCGTGTAAAAGTTAAATTTTGACGGAAATACACGTTTTTGGAGTTTGAAGGACTTAGAACTCATCTATCTAGCTTTAAAATGGTGGCTGCTACGATTGTTTTAATGTTATAGCATTAACGTCTTTTTACTCAAAAATTAATTGAAAGATTACAATAAGAAACGTATTTTCGGACCCTTAACAAAAATCAATATTAAAATTTCAATTTTGTGATTGATCAAAAATGTATTTCTCAAAAGTAACAACATAATTTTTCCTAATGTGTAAGTTGTTGGGGTGAGCATGAGAAACCATTTACTTTTTTTTCTTAAACTTTTTTAACGTTTGTGTTTTTCACAAGTAATATAACTAGTGATCCGGATTTTCAGATAAACTTGACTCGATTGTTAACCACTGCTAGGTACGACACAATTAAATTAGCGCAAAGCACGAGTGAAATTATTTTAAATTAACTAGCACGCGTTAACAATCTACTCAAATTCAAGTGTAATGACTGCATGACACATACTTAATAACAATGTGTTTTAATTATTTTGAATAACAAGCGAATCTTATCAGAAAAATTCGTCAAGTTTTGCATTATGTACTGCAGGTACGATCGTAACTTCCATTATTGTCTGTAACTGGTCTTTTCACTTATTGCAAAAGAAACATTTCTAGACATAGTGATGTAGCTTCTGACAACGGCGGTAAGCCATAGTAGCAAAAATAAATAATTATAACGCAGAATAATTTTTATTTGATAATATTTTATCAATTTCCACCCAAGTCGCATTTACATTTATGATTTTTATCAATAACTGTTTAGAATATGACACAAAGAATAATAGAACCTTAGAAAAAACTGTGAAACCGAAATTTCTTTAGTGGACTTCTATTCAAACTGCAGAGGGTTTTTAATCTGTCAAGTTCCAAGTAGGACGAACGTATCTTCTTCATACACTTGTTGCGTGTTCTTTTGAAATTCTTAAAAGCCACTCCACAAGCCGAATAACGTAAGCCTTTCCGTCCAGGGCTGCCGTGGGCCACATCGATTTTGCGTGTGTTGTTGCAGCTGCACAACCCAGGTCACTCACATTCTAAGTTTTCGCCCGGAAACCTCGTTGAGAAAATACCCGGAGTGTCGGATCCTAGTCGTTACAAACTCATTTTATCCGTATTATCAGCGAACCAACCGGTGCGTAATAAATATTTACTGTTGCTATTACCTAAGGGCCCATGTTTTGCGCAATGAGTTGCTGTTTAATCCCGGTTCTTGTTGTATGTGAAGGTGTTATTATTGATCTTCCGTGAATATTTGCCTTCGGACAGTTAGAGAATTGGATCAGCTGTCACAGACGAACACAAAATGAATCGATGAATTGCTGCAATTACAGAACCTTATTTGTTAGTTTTGAGCGTATCGATCGAAGAAAATTGCATAGGTTAAGCGTTTGCTTTTATACTGCAGTGTTTGTCGATCTGAAAGTTAAATTTTGTCCTTTTAAGTTAAACTTTGGCATTTTAAGTTTGTCACATTGTTGTTGAACTAAAGCAATAACTTTATACAGATCGATCAAACCAAGATGCATGGATACCCACATAATATAAAACAAGCGCGGTATGTCGATGATTTGCTTGCAAATCATGAAACTATAATATCATATGTATTTGTAAAATCCAGATTTACTTCGTTAAAGTCCATATTTAATGATTATCTGTGTATAATATCATAGTTGTTCGGTTTATTATTTTACCGCAATTGCGTATATTTAACAATGAGCAAGTGAGCATTGTATTATTTTTCATATTTATTATTTTTATTTTATAAGAGTGCATGACAACTGTCAGTTGGCAACCGTGACCCATTTCACTTACTTATAATAGAAATCTATTTTAAACTATATGCTGGTTTAGCGGTAAAGGCTGGGCTTTTAATCTGGCGGCCCCAGTTTAAATCCCGTGGCGGACCTGTTTTTTAATTTTTTTTTAAATTGTGTTTTGACAACACGTACTGCTGTCTCATCTTGCTCTATGCCTTTAATTTGTTTTAATTTTTATCTTTGTCTTATTTAAAAGGATGTATCTTGAAAACCCGTTTTATTTAATTTAAATTAAAACGCTAAACAATTCAAAACGATATAAGTAAGAGAACAATTAAAAGCCACGTTAAATGTTGCCCATTCGTTTTTATAGTACGTTTCATGCTTAAAATCCCGTACAAGCGGTATAGGGCTTTATTATTCTTTTAGTGGAATTTTACACGGCGGCGTTGGAAACTTACTTTTACATGCGTACCTTTGTACTAGCAGCACATTTAGGAATACATCTGGCAACACTATTCTCTATAAGCCCAATATTACATTTTAACTATGAAAGTACTGTAGGCACAAGCGGACTCGGTTTTTTCATGTTTTCAAGGCCACAAATTAAAAAAAAACGTCTGTTTTTTTATATTATTTTTTAATTGATCGTTCTGTACCTAATACAGGAGTTTTCTAACTATCTACGAGTATTTTGACATGTTCTAGGAATTTTGTTTTTTAATTTATAATTGTTGACTTTTTTTCTCATACACCATAATATACTGTAATAGAAAAAAATTAAAATATAATTTTTAAATTTAAATTAAGGTGTCTTTATTGTTCGACCCTTTCTTATAACTTTTATTTTTTGTTACCTCACAGAAAAATCCTAAGGGTTTCGGTTTGGTGACGTAGTTGGCCACCCATAATTTACAATCTGGAGTAACCTGAACTTCATTTGTATATAGTGCGATCAAGGGGCTTGAGTTATTTTAAGAAAATACAAAAATTTTCTTAAACTTTCACGTATTATTTGCACAATTACCATTTTTCAAATACGCATCTGATTTTACAGGAGCTGTTTTTACTCATCCTCATATTTTTTTATTACACCGTAAAATTTACTTAAATTATAGGGTGGCCACTCAGGCCACGCCAGGATAGTAGTTTAATACTAGTTGTAGTTTTTATTATAAAACATTTGTTGTATAGGCTGCCCAACCTAATGAAAGTAAACGCAAGTTGTAATCCAGAAGGCGGCGCTGCGGTATAGAGCGAACCCCGCGAATGCTCCTGTCGGGGGCCGAGTCTGATTTGTAAATGAATGCGAGCTATGAGCGGAGAGACCCATAATAATCCGAGCATCTACTGTAAAACTGAATTTGCTTATTTACATTAAAAATTGCAGCAGACTGCTGTACAAAGAAATATGCACCTTATACAGTGACAGAGGAAAATTTTTATTAGTAGAATCATCCTAAAACTAATTTTTGGGATCGCTTCTGCATCTCAGATAAAATAAAAATTGATTTAGACATAGGTCACGTGACTTCAGGTTTGGCGCGAAATTCTAAAAAAAGTAAATTAATTGGCGAAAAATTGTTTTGATCACGTGACACAATCGTTTTATAAAACAAACATTTAATTAACTACTGCGAAGAGCAAATTAACGTGGTAAAAAAAAGTTGCGTCTTAATTTTCTAATATTAGCAAAATGTTTTCTTTGCTTGGTTTTCCCAAAATGCCAAATCCTTGCCAAAACATATGTCATCCCCAATATACTTGTATGTCAGCTTGAACATGTACCTTTAGAATTTTAATCTTTAAAAATAAACGGACTCACGGAAAATTATTAAATGTTCACGTTTCCTACTTGCATATCTAAAATTCTTTCTTTAAATATCCGTACGTACTTTACTAACAACCAAATCTTCCATAAATTCCAATTCGCGCTTGCTCTAACAATCCCTAAATTGATTAGAAATTTAAACTATATAAACTAACTCATACATTTGTAAATTAATTCAAGTTTGGGGCCGTTAAACGATCTATATTTCATTGTTTACTAATTAGTATTGGTTTACAGCTCCTTGGCAACTTCCCAAAATTCCAACAGTTTAACACAAGTGTCTCGTTTGATTAACGGTTTTGTATTATTCGTTGTAATTTAAGGAACATTTGTGTTTTTGTAACTTTCATGTTTAAATTTATGGTTCTATTTTTTTTTAAATGGTTTTAAAATTTACGTTTTCAATTTTTATGTGTACATAACAAAAGCGGAGAAGTTTTAATGGCGAAGGCAAAATACGGGGGAAATTATCTGGAACGTCACCACCTTTTCTTGAAGGAAAATCCTTAAAGCCGCCTTAATCATGACGTCATTCTAATTCAATTCTGTCAACGGTTAAAATATCAGAGATGAAGGGTAAATTGGAATAACAGAAGCTTATTGTGATTCTAAATACCCAAGTTGGAGTACCTTTTACATTATTAAAACTGGTTACATAACGTAAACAACTATGGATATGTTGAACGTACATGCAAATATCAAATTATCTCAAGTTACGTTAAACCGTGCGGATTTAACAACTTAGATTTCAACAAATTGTAACGAAAAGAAATACAAAAACATGTAGTATGGAATAAATTTCTTAATGTCAAATAAAATTTTCCTTCAAATTTTCTTTTTCTATCTTAGAAGAAAATGATTTGCTGATTAAAAAAATGATTATTCCACTCATATTGACCCATTATTATGTCGCATTTGTCGTTTTAGCAGCCAATAGAAAAGTTTAACCCGAATATTTTTGAAGTAGAAAATTTGTATAACTTTTATGCGCAAAATATCGGTCGTCCTTCTAGTAATTTAAAATTTAAAAATTTACAAAAATAAAAATGTTATAGAAGAAAAAGTGAAATCACGTTCAAGATGCAAACTGTCGCCGGCCGGTCCCGTTGCCTTGCTGCGTGTCCAGTATAACGAGTATAGTTACATGTTGCTCTACCTCACACGAAGCCCATCGACCATCATTAATGTTCAGTCCGTTGTGAGCGCGATAAAAATACGGAATAAATCAATTCTTATTTAGATTTTAAAAGCAGTACTGATCTTAATATAATTTTTTCAACAACAGAAACCAAACAAAGTGAAATTGAAGCACCGGTTGGTCTTAAAATTTCAGTACACAGGAAGAGAAATATAAATAATCAATTTCTCTTCCTGCTATCGGAAATTTCAATATCGGGCGGTGCTGTAATTTCAATTTGTTTAGGGATGGGCTACAATTTGGTTATTATCCGAAAACGCTAGTTTGCTGTAACGCCTTCTGTGAATTTTTGAAATAGTTTTGTTGCAGACGATAGCATATTCTTGTTTATGCTGCATCGGTAATCAATAATAGTAGAAGCTCAAAGTTCTCAAATTAATTTAGACGTTACGTAGTATGTAGAGGGCGCAACCTCTCTTTTCTCCTACTTTTGGGAATTTTTTTACGGGATTTAGTTTTCTGTAACTGCAAGCAATATTTTTCTATAAAATAAAAGAATAGATTTTTTTATGCTTAACATAAATATTTTTATTGTTCCACCCTTATCACAAGCTCTTTGTTGCAAGTTCACATGACTGTCGTACTCGTTACAAGCCGGAAAGGCGACCGGTATGTCAGCAGCCATCTTATCTTGTGTAATAACTCTTACACCTATTCTTATAATAATAATGCGATACCTTACTTGTAGTTATAATCCGTATAGCGGCGGTAAAGTAAAAGCACGCCAAACATTTCATCCATTTTTTCCCTCCGAAATAGTGTTATGGTATTATTGCTGTGTTTCGAAAAATTTTTTTAGCGCAAGTGACTTCAGAGAGATTTTAAATAAATTACAAAATTTACAGCATCACTAGCTAAATTTCCAATTTTTCAGGCTGCTTCACTTGATCTCAGAAAATCGCAAATTGCTTTCAAACGATGTTGCAAGATTTTAAGTAGTATTACACGATTGCACGTGCGAGATTTGCTGATTTTCTGATCATATTAGAAGATTACCTTCTGCGGTGAATATATCAATCAATCTTTATGTCAAATCCGAATCCCTCCGCCCGTCACTGTTAGTAGCTGTTACAACTCGCATATTTACTCGCCCATTGCAGAAGGTACGGATTCGTTTGCACAATCGCCCGCTAGACTATTCTAGAAAAACAGGCTCACAAAATGTATAATAATATGTATATTCTGCTGACACATCATTAACAACACACACTCGGAGAACAACTCATCGCTTCTCCACGGCAGACGCGGCCTTCACAGACGTGACGCGTAACGCCACATCTCATTCAATAGCTTGGATTAATACACAAATATAATAGCATCGACAACGAAGGATGAACAGAATAACCATCAATACCCGAAAAACAGCCATCTTACGAGTCCCAGCCAGTCTCGATTAGTATTTTTTGGCACAAGTTTCTAAAGGTTGCCTTCTTGATCAGGTTGGTAACAAAAAATAGCGGAGACACGAACCATAGGCAATATGTTAAATTATCAAACATGCCTAGGTAACCAGCATTAATGCCAATTTTGCAGCCACATATTGCTCTGTTAACAAGTATTATGCAACACACGGTGTTTATTTATATTTGAGACTTGAGATTTCACCATGTAAAATTAATCTATGGCAAATACTGGTTCTCCTAATTACTTTAGAACAAACTACTTGAGAGATAATTTGTTGAACATTAAAAACTGCATCGAATGCATGCAATTTACTTTTCCAAATATAGCAAGTATTTTTCATAAAAATGAAACAAACCGTTTAAAAAGTTAGATAAACTAGTAGCGGCCAAAAATAATCATTGTTATGATAATAATAATTATTACTATTTTTCATTTTCTACTAGTTATTAGGGATTATTAAACATAGTAATAATTATTTTTAATATCATAACAATGACTGTTTGTAGCTGTCAAAGTCATGGCTGCCCCTATTAACTTGGTTAATTTTTTTAGTGTTACTCATTTTTATGGTAAATGGTTGTAAAATTTTGAGAAACCAAATTACGCGTTCGGTTCAGTGTTTAACTCTGAACAAATTATATCTTTATCATTTTGCTCTAAAATAATTCCAATAGTTTAATTTTACATGCTAAAATCCTATGTCTCAAATCTAAATTAACACCGTGTATGTACTGTATCTCTTTTTTTTACAAGTAAACTAGTCTCTTATATACAGATTGTTGGTTCATGTTTTTCTATATACTAAAACCGGAACTGTCTCAACTTTACGCGTCTACGGTCTGTGTGTTACATCTCGAAACGACTTATTTATTATTATGTTTGGTGGTTCCGATGTTAATGTTGAAATCACGTAGGGCGACGCGGCACTTTTCACGGAGAAAACATCACTGCGAGGTTCCCTACTTCAAAATAACCGGCAAGAACCTTAGATTTGTGTTGAAAAGCCGACCTGCGCAAGTCCGATCTTTATACCCCCCTTCCCCCAGTGTGCTCCAACGAATTTTTAATATTGAAAACAGTTTTAATTTATAAATTTACAAAATTACCAACTTTTTATAAATATTTGAAAATTGAGCTTTTTTAATTTTCAATCATTTTTAAGAAAAATTTTAAATTGTTTAAAAACTTTCTAAATTATTAAATTATCCAAAACTTGCTATAATTCACAGAAAATTCAATTTCAAAAGTTTTCAAGATTTTATAACATTTTAAAACAAAATTTTTAAAAATTGTTACTATTTCCAGCAATTTACAATAATTCAAAATTTTGTTTAGATTTCATAATTTTTAAAATTTTTAAATCATTTTCCAATATCTATGTTTTTAACATTTCCGCCAATTTTCGAAATTTTAAAATTTTTCATTTTTATAAAATTCAGAAATTATCAAATCTTTAATGTTGCCCAACGTATTAAAAATTTTCAAACATTTTCAAAACCAAAAATATTTTGCATTTTCAAAAGTTTTCATAATTTCCGAAAAACTAAAAATTTTCAAAATTTTTGAAATGTTTAGAAATTTTCAATATTTTTATATGATTTAAAAAAAATTCTATAGTAATAAAGTTTTTTTAAAAATGTTGAAACAAAATTCAAAATTTTACAGTTTAAAAAACATATTCTAAATTATTATAAAATTGTCAAAATTGTGGAATGTAATAAAAATCTTTAAAAACTTCCAAAAATGCCAGGAAGGTCCCGTGGCGGTTGCGCGAAATGTTTTTTGAAGCAAATGATGTGAGTTCGCGATTCCTGATATTCTTCCTAGCGTAATTAGACTCATAGACGTGCATTTAAACTAACGAAGCCAAAATAATTATAAATTTATTTGTGTATTCGAACTAGCTTTTAGATTATTATGGATATAAAAAAAATATTAAATGTCTAAGTTGACGGCGTAAAATAAGCTGTCCCCCGTTCTTGCTGGCCGCACGTTTATGTCGAAGTAAATGAAAATAACACAGAAGCAACAAGTTATTTAAAGCAACTTTATTTTTTAAATTAAATCTCAATGAATACTGTGCTAAAATTATTTTCTCTTGCGTTTAACAATAGAATATTCTGTAGGCCATTGACTTGTCTCAGTAGGAATTTAATAGAGGAAACTGAAAATTAAACAGAAATGCCAAGATCTGTCAGACTACGTGCACCTGTACATGAATTCCCAAAGAATTTGGCCAACTTGTTTTTCTGCTCTCTTCTTTATTATTAAAATGATCTCATATTCAGCAGATTCTTGTAATCCACCTACATCAATAGGACATTTTCAGGAGTCAGATTGTGTTAGATGCTATCAACCACGCAATAGTGTTCGGTTTTGTCTACACTCAAAACCTCCATGGCATTTTGTCAACTATTCCCAGCGGCCACAATGAGGACAAAGCGGTCAGGAATTTATGTTTTACTTTTGATGAGATTTTTGCAACACTTTTGCCGCTTCATTGGGGTGGCAAAAATTATTTTTCTATTTTGAATACGTCGTGCCAAACTTTCTCTGCACGTATTCACGTTTGTCGTCTTAGTAGATCGGCGTCCTTTGTGCGAGCATCGAATGCACCCACCTTCGCTTTCGAAATTTGCTTCCTGTTTGGTTCTGTTCGATTATCTACAGTTTCCGGCGTATCCTTAGCAACGCGAATATTGCGTGATTTGAATTATAATAATCTACTCGATAATTTTCCATTTAAGTTATCGTTGCCCCTAATTCTACACCCTTATTGGGCGCGCATCTATCTTGGTTGAGTTAATTAAAATTGAAGATATTGAGTGGTAAACGGAAAAGTGCAAATGTGCCCTTGGTAATCTCCCCAGAAAGATGTCCTCGATTAGTTTCAGAAGAAAGATTAACGATCCAGCTGCTTTGGAGAGAAAACTGCGTCGGAGAAATCGTGGATGGACCGTCGTAGTTGGCCCTGATACTGGGTATAAAATAAATTAGCTTTTACGAGAATCTTGTTGAAATCAGAATTGGAACATTTGATAAAGTTCTAAATTAAACTTTGAAAAAAATTTCATCGGCGTGCTTATGCCGTTAAACAGGTGATCATTAGAGCCGAATCTATTTTGGTTTCAAGGATTCACGAAAGACGGCGAAAACAAGTGTCCCACCGCCTTTTCATGTAAATGAATGACAAATAAAACTGGGACAGAAAAATTCAAAACTTGCTGCACGCTTAACATTTAAATTGCCCGATATAAGAGCAATCCGTACCGTCCCAAAATATAAACTCAAAAATGGAGCCTCGGGGGGTTTCGTTTGTTGGCTATTCTAATTTATGTGTTATTTCTACTCCCTTCTGGTGTTGACAGAAAGCTTGAATCCGACAATTTCTCAAAAAGCAAACATTTCGCGGCACTGCTGCAAATATCGTTGGGGAACATTCACAGCTTTATTGGTATTGTCTGTTCCCTCCCGTTGTAGTGCTCGAAAACGTAAATAAAATTGATGAGACGTCGAGAGAGCAGACACACCTGAAACACTATTGAAATATTGAACGACGCCCAGGTTTATTAAGATCCCACCTTAGTTTATAGGGGATGTTGTTGTTTCCTTATTAAAATAGCCCTTGATGCGTTGCGCTCCGATATTCCTTGAATTCTAAAATAAATAAACGCGCATTTTCCTTGAAACCTTACAGAAATTTTTTTTTCCTGAAAAATGTTTTATTTTAGGACAAAATCCTAAGCTTAAAACTTCTGAAGTTTTATAACCATCCATTAAAAATTCCAAATCAGAGTGTTCATTGAATTTTTTCATTAATTACATTTCTTTTTGTATAAGTACATACTTCAGAATATTTTTCTTCGTGAAATTCCTGAATTATAGGAAATACTTCAATGTGTTTTTTTTATTTTCAGGTAAGTGTGCCAAAGGGATGTTTTCATGACATACTGGGACGATCGGTTGGTGAGTGCTTATACATTTACATCCTACCATCAATACTATCTGAAGAATTCATAAAATTGCGAGCTTCTCGAGGGTTTTTCAAAAAAACGAAATCGATTGAAGTTTTTCAATGCTTTCAATTTTGTATGAGCGCTGTGGTAAAGATGTTTAGTGCAAATCGTTGTAGCGTTTTCCGACAGAAACTGTTTTTAATTTTTTGCTGACTTTACCTGGCTATGCTGTTTCCGATGCAAATAAATATTTAAATATTTTAAAGTGGAAACTGCCAGTGTAAAGTTTACTTGGTTTTATTTCGAAAGAAAGAAAAAAATCAACAATTTATGCTGTAATTAACCGACTTCCCACAAATTTAAAAATTGGTATTGGAGCTTTTACTTGTAAATTAATAATTTTCATGCTTTTTCTGTAATGTTTTTACAAAAATGCTTTTATATTAATACAAAATTGATTTGATTGCGTTTAAAGCACAATAAAAAACGGTTACCAAACGACTCATTCATTACAAGATATTTAGCGCAGCAAATATAAAACAAGTTTTCCAGTTTTCCTTCAGCTGAAAATTGATTTTATTTCAGCAACAGCAAACAGAAAATCAATTAATTAGAAATACTTAAATAACTTACAGATATACTTAAGACGCTGTTTTTAATTGTTTAGTAAATTTAGTTGACAGTACAAGCAAAACATTTACAGGGTGATCATGCAGCGATGACGCCCTAGGCCCCTTCCTATGCAGAAACTTTTCAAAATAAATTTTTTGTAGTATCAGAATTTTATAAAAGCAGATTTACAGTAAATAAAAATTAATACAAGATATAATAGTATATTAAAAAACGAGTTTCATAAGACATGATTTTAGAGCACGCGTCCAAGTTAGCAAACGAGCCGCTTGCGGCGAGTTTTCTAATGAACAAGTGCGCTTAAATGTCTTATGAAACGTATATTTTATACTATTTTTTCTATTTTGGTCCAAAAAAGTTAAAAATTACTTTATTTTATATTTTAATATAAAAATATAATCGATTAGGAAAATATTTTGTCTTTTGTTTTTGTTATGTGGCTGTTGGTAACATTTAAAACAATTTTAAACAATTCAAACTACTGTCAAATTAAAATTTAGACAAACTATGTTTGAAAGCGATTTAATTTTTAAAACACCTAAGATTTGAAGATAAGATGGAAGAAGAATTATCTTGCACCCCACCCGAGCTACGCAAAGTAGCGGAAAATACGCTAAATAGTCTTTTTTAGAACTTACAATTTGAAGGTTATGTTTATAACGCGCGAAGGTTTTGTTGCCACATGGTTGTCACCAACCTAACAAAATAAAATTACGAATTCTTTAAGGAGTTGCTTTATGAAATCCAAATGAATTTCATAAAGTAGTCAGTAAAGAACCAAAATAGAAAAAATAATTTAATACAACATATTACATCAGTTGTAGCAAATATCATCATCCTACCATTAAAACAATGATGTGTGTCATCCACAAAATTTGTAAGCATTTGGGCAATAAAATCCCGTAGCTCTTAACAATCGCTATACATCAGCGCAAACTGGACGCACATAGATTACTCCGTAAAGGGTAAGCGCAACACGTCATGCAAAATTATTTGCCGCACTACACAAGGATGGGAAGATATCGGTTATGCAACGAACAGGGCATAATATGACATGCATTAAATAAGATTCATAATTAATTTAGCCCAAAAGGAAATTCTTGACAGGCCCCGCTAAGCAAGGAGGTAGGAATTTTTGGTTTTCAAACATTCATAGAATGTGTCACAACGAAGTTATCCGACTAGGACCAAATTATAGCTGATTTATAGCTCTATTAATCTGCAAAATTTTGTGGTTAGTTTTTGAGCAGCATGTTTTTGAAAAAGTAAAATTTCGAAGTTTTAGTAGTTTTTAAAGTTCTAGTAGCTTGTAACATTATATACCCTTAGGGCATTTCCAATATCAAATCTCATCCCGATCGTTTTTGAGTAAATTGGCGTTAAAACTCAAATTTTCAAAAATTCATAGAAGGCGTCATAGAGAAATTAGCGAGTTGGGACGCAAATTAAATTTTAGCTCATCTTTAGCTCTATTAGCTTGCAAAATTTAAAAAAAAATGTTGTTGCTAGTTTTTGAGCAATATTTGTTTGAAAATTTCCAAAATTTTGTTTTTTATTTTTGTTCACAGCAACATTGTGTCTTTATAGGGCTATTACGATAAAATATTTGAACCAGATTTGTCAATCTGTTTGCGTGCACATAAGTTTCAGAACTGAAGATGTATATTAAAATCCAAAAAGGTAAAACTCGTATAATAATTCCGAGAGTTTTTCCATGTTTCAGACTTTGTTATATTAAACGATTTGCTAAAGTAGTTCGGAAAAACCGATGTCTATTCAGAGGGTTGAGTCAGTAAATAACCCGCCAGTGTTTAAAGCAAACCGAAACCATCCCTTCTTTTCTGTTGCCTGAAAGCAATTTACTTATGTATCAGTTGGTTATATTTTGTTTATTTTGAGCGGATAATGGATGTTTGTATTTATATGAAATTGTACTGAATTTGTGTATAAATTTCGTGCTTTAGTGCTGAGTTATTTTGAAGTTGGCAAATTTGCGGTTTTCGAAAAATTGAAAACTGAAGTAACTACAGTGATAACGTACCTTCAAAGAGGGTCTTGTGTCTTGGGAATTCAAACTTGGCAAAGCGTCCTGTGAACGAACATGTTCGTGGCGCTGAGTCAGCATTGCCGACCCTCCTCAAACTGTCATTACCCAATAATTTGTCCAACCTCGGGTAAAACAGATTTTTTGGTGTTCTTTGTCGGTGACATCAAAACAATTTCGTAAACAAATTGAAACCCGTCGAAGCAGTCTGCAAGATAAGCACCGAAATGCTGATGATTATTTTATTCATACATAGAACCAATTAAAATGCAAAAACCTGTTGAAGTTAAGAATTGTTTTATTTAAAATAAATTAGAATGCAGTTTTTCATGTAACTTTCTTGACAATCGATAAACAAGGAATGTCTCGGTAACGTCTCAGTTGCTAAAATAAACTAACAAATTAGTTTTATAATTAAGTCTTTTTGCTTGCGTAAAATTAAATTAAAAAAAACTTTGTATTGTTTGTTGCATTTTGTATTCATAAAATAATACTGTTAAATACCATTGGAGCTTTGGATTTTTTTTGCTATATTACTCAAACTTCTTGCACAGTAACAAATTGTGTCACGCTTCGGTTTCGAGTTTGTTAACTGTCAAGTTGATTCTTTTTTACTACGCAACAAGCAAACAATATTCGTATCTATTCCAAAGCTCTTGTGTTATTACTGCAGATTAAAAACATTCCAGTGTTGATATCGCAAACCACTTGACCAGGCGTTAGGGCCGATCCAATCAGTTTTGTCGGCCCATTTGTAATTTGGATCTAACCGGATTCAAAATACCAAAGTGTAGAGTGGCGACACAAGAATCTCCTGTCTTCCCAGTAAATTTCGGGTAGTACTACCTGATGTCAAGATCATGTTATATTTTTGCGATACCACTGGTGTTTTGTTTGATTACTCGAAGCGTGGACACACAGAACTCAATGAAGAACGTTGCGTCTTGCAGTTCTGTTCCATCAGGATATTGTGCCCGTTCATTTTCAACCAGTTAGCATTAGGCCTTTTGATTTTTGAATTAAAAGCTTATTTTAGCTTGAATATCTAATAATCTATAATAAAATAATAAATAAATATGTATACTATTTTAACACCACACCATCATCTCTGAAAAAAACACTTGCTCCTAGTTTTTTTTAAATATACTGCAGTTTTTTTTTTGTTTCAGTAGAAAAGAAATTCAAGGAAAATGTTGACAGTTAGCAAGTCCCCTAGGCCCCCTTAGGTGTTTTTACAAATTACAATAATAAAAGCTGTTGAAAAATATTAAAGTGTGGCTGTTTATTACAGAGAAATTCCCTATTGTCGTTAGTAGCGAAGTGTTTTCCGTTTATTTGTTTTGGGCTTATTTGGACACAGTATTTAATTTTTAATGAACAATTTATATTATTCATGTCATAATGCCCGGTTTCTATTAAAAGCAGCGCCGCTTCTATTATTATACGGATAATAATGCTTTTTGTTCTGTCATTATTGCTTTTTTGCATTTGGTATTCAAATTCGGTTTATTGTGTTCGTATTAAAAACAAGCAGGTTTGTTTTATAGGCAAACAATTCAAAATAAATTAATGAATGATGTATGAATTGAGTGCTAGTTACCGTTCAGATTATTTTTCTTGATTTCTGAAAATATAATTTAAAAGTAACCGTTTAGCTCAAAATAAGTTTAAAAAATCAAGCAGTTTTTTTACAAATAAAATGTTTTTAAAATTTTTTAGTTATTTTAGTTAAACAAATTCTTTGCCTTTATTTCTTGTTCAGTTTCATAACAACACCATGAGTCGTATTTATAAAAAACATTTCTCTGTGATCTCCTGAACAATTTTCTAATGTAATTATAATTTAAAAAAAATACGTTTGCTGACGGCTACATTTTACCTTTTTCCCTCGTTGTATCTTATAATGAGTTCGGTTGTACTGAAAATTAGCATGAAAAATTGTTTTCATTTTACACCACAATAATTAAGGTACGATGCATATGTTCAGAAACATAAAATTAATTAAAAAAGAAAAAAGTAAATTTTATTGGAGATAAAATTAAATTTATAAATAAAGCAAGATTCCTGTATTGAAGTATCGATAGGTGCTGCCCTCAGGCGTGCAATAGTTGTGCTAAAGCGTCGCGACGCTGCTTTTTAGTCAGGCGGCTGGAAGTAGAATGTAAAATTTTGCCGCTTCTCACATGAGGCGCTGCTCACTTTTCCGTTCAGTTTTCTGCTTTCATATGATGTTAGTTCAGAAATTAAACACTTGTAGCCAGTAATTTATTTTATTTATGGTATTCCTGTAAATTTCACAAAAAATATTATGACTGGAGTTTTCGGTTACGTGAAAATTAAATTCATGTACTTGTTATTAAAAGGAAAGTCCTAATGTAAATATTTTATTTACTTTTCATAATTTCAGTTGAAATTCCACATCCTACACCCTCTCTTAAATAAACTTCTAGCTCGTCGAGCAAAGCTCTAAACATATTACAGAAAAATAAACACAAATATGCAAAGCAAAGCATTTACTTACAACCTAATGGAAACTCGTACCGAGTACGTTTCTTTTCCCTCCGTTATTGATTAAAGCATGAAAAACTTTCGTATTTCGGTTAAAATTCTTTAAAATAAAAATTACCTTTTAGCTTGTATTAATTAGCGCAGCAAGTTTTGCTTCAGGGCTTTTCACGATCCTACAAGCATCCGATAATCTTAATAAGACTACCTGAATGTGAGCTTAACAATAAAACCACTGCAGCATGAGGTTGCGAAACCAATTACTTGCGCACCACTTCTGCAGCTGAAATTCAATTTAGAATTGCATTAGGAATGACATTACGCTCACATATAATCATATCTCGTGTTCAGCATTGCTCCTACGAAAATCTATTCATTCGTGAATATGAATGGAAGAATTTTTATCTTTAGTCGTTAGTCTTCCAAATGTTGATTTTTTAAAATGAACTTGATTTTAATGATTTGCATTTTCATTTGTGCCCATTCTAACAATTTGTTTTATTCTAGATATGTATGATCAAATTTTATTAACAATTTTTATTAATCCGATATGGAATATGAAAAACATGGAATTAAACGAAATCATAATTTTATGCCGATGTAGCAAACAACTCTCTCCTAATATCTTTTTAAGAGCTGTTTTTATTACATTCCTATATTTTCAGGATAGAAGAGTAGTGATTTCATGAAAACGTTTGAAATCGAGATTTTGACGGAAACACATATTTGGGACCTCTAGGAACCAAAACAGTATTTAGGTTTAAAAAAAAATTTTTTGGTAGCATTTTTTTCCGAAACCAAATTTTTAAAATTTTAAAACGGAATTTAATAGAAAACTTTAGGGCAAATACAACGCTTTTTTCCGAACTTTCTAGCTCTAAATTGACAGCCGTTACGAATTTTGGAAAATTTTAAATTTACGGCCGCATTACTCAGATCGCATTCAAATATTTTATCGTAATAGCCTTATAGAAGAAATACAATGTTACCATGCATAAAAATTTTCTAAAAGTTTAAAGCTATAAAGTAAAACAAATTTCGGATATTTTCAAACAATATTACTTAAAAACTGGCCACACGATGTTTTTAAAATTTTGTAAGCTCATAGAGCTGAGCTTCAGCTAAAACGTGGTTTGTGTCCGCTCGCAAATTTCTCTCTGACACCTTCTACGAATTTTTGAAGATTTGATTATTAACGCCTATTTACTCAAAAATGCATTATCAGATTGCATTTAAATTTGATAGCCGAAATTTCGTAAGGGTACACAATGTTGCAAGCTACTAGAACTCTTGGAACTATTAATACTGTGAAATAAAATAAATATCAAAATTTTGACTATTTCATAAACATACTTAATACGCTATTATTGATTTGAATATTTGTACCTATTTTTGGGACACCATGTAGTGTAAAGAGTGTAACATAATAAAGTAATTCGCTTCTCTAAACAAAAAAGACATTTTATAATAGCTTGTTTGTGGTGATGCAAATTTAGGGCGAGCACGCGAATTATTCGAATATCGAATTTTGAAAATAGAAACGTCCAACACCCGGTTACTCAAATGCCCTTATGCAATTTCCCATCCGGAGGAGTTCGTTGTTCAAACCAACTTAATTTAGCCTCTCTGACAATTTGATTTCACACAGTAAAAATAAAGCTTTGTCTACTGGTCTCGTCGTCCTCTTTGTTAGTTCTTATCAGGGTGATGATTTTTTTGCTGCTTATATCCGGGCTAGAGTTTCCCGTAACTTATAACCTAACCAACGTCATTTCTCTGTTATCTATTTGTTAAAAAAATAATTGACAAAATTGACAATCTATAAGTATTGCAATCTAGATAACATTTTTACCCGAGTAGTTACCAACATAAATTGTATAACTCCAATAAATTTATACGTACAACATGAACCTATTGTTAATTAAAACGACTCCGGCTTTATTATAATTTTGTATTAAAATATCTTTTGTTAAAACATATTTTACCCAAAAACAATATTAAATGCAATTACACGATTAAAGCTTCATAAAAACAAATTTTACCTTGTCATGAGCTTGTTCTATTTTCATATTGACACTGTCATGTAAAAGCTAAATGTGTAGTAGAAAGTGTCGATAATCACTTTAACGAAATACATATTTATACTGGAAACGTTTTATTCTAATAAAAAACAAGTTTGTTGACATAATTTATTGTTCATTTTCGATCATAAATAGAACAGAAGGAAAGAGATAGGAATGAAAAGATGGGGTTGTCACTATCTACGACAATACGTCTACCTACCGCCGGACGGCCTAAGACCTTCACCCGGAGGGATGCGTAAACAAAAGGCAACTTTGGTATTTTCAATCCCTAGATGTGGCTATCCATTCAGATCTCCACTGTGCATATTGAAACAAAAGAAAAAGCTTTTGTCGGCAATAGGGTCACTATCTACGATAATATTACTACCTACTGTCAAACGGCCTTAGATCCACACCCGGTGGGAGGCGTGAACAACGGCAACTCTGCTATCCCCGCAACCTAAATGGGGCTATCTGTTCATATTTTCACTGTACATGTTAAAAAAGAGAAGAAAAAAGCTTTTGTGGGCAATAGGGTCACTATTTACAGTAATACTACAACCTACTGCGGAACGGTCTAGGAGATCCTTGCTGTAGGGGCGTGTACAAAAGCAACTTTGGTTGCCTAGCACAGAGTGGCCACTTTTCTGGAAAACAGGTAAAATCGGGAAAAGTCAGGGAATTTAAAATTTTTTTATTTTGGCCAGGTAAATCAGGGAATTGTACGAATTACACAGTAAAGTCAGTAAATTTCATGAAATAGTCAGGGAAAATTCTGTAAAATGCAATTATTTTAATATTTTTATTTTTGCCTGCAAAACGAAAATTTTGTTACCTAGGTATATCTATGTTTGGTTACAATTTTTATTAAAAAAACAGTTGAAATTGGCTTTTGTACCATAAAAATGAGTCAGGAAGAACTGAAGTTTATCAGTCAGGGAAGTCAGGGAAAAGTTAAGGAATTTGCAAAGCAGTCTTAAGTGGTCACCCTGTAGCAGGGTGGTGTCGCCTCTCCTGCTAACGCCTATAGTCCAATTTTTAATGCAGGGAAGACCCATTCTCGACGTCTGTCTTTGAGGTACCGCTTAATATGATCAGACCGGCTGCTAACCTATCTGGGCGCTGCGTAGTCAGTTAGTGCTGAAACTGCGAGTAGCCCTAATTTAGGAAATTTAGAGATGTAGCTTGTCTCTCCCTACCAGTGGGTATTATGGATCGCAGCCTGATGTCGCACTGATGCCTGGTTCTTATCTTATATTCGACGAACACACTTATTGACCATATCTCAAGGAACCTCCCCGTACTAAACATTATACTTTGAAAAAGCGACAGAACAAACAAATTAAAATACTTCTCCTTCTTCTTTACCTTACAACCATAGACTAAGCGAAAAATGTTTGTTTTATTTTTGCCGTGAAAAAAGCAAATACGAATGGTTGGTTTTACAAGCCTTAAATTAGTAAATTCGACTCCTCGCCCCGCAGTGGATTAGATGCCTAACACCTAATGTTCGATTATGTGGAGAAAACTAACGAATATTTTAGTACGGACGCCCGGCCTCCTCGTAACCATAAACTGCAAATGGTAATTGTATATGAGTTATCTTCTCCGAATTTGCAAGCTATTATAATTATAGATATTTAAAGAGAATTATACCTTTTTCATAATTTACACCTGCTGAAAGGTTTTTCTTTGCCCCTTTCTAAATATAGAAATAAATTTGGTGGCGTTCACACCCCGGAAGCTGGTTTCTTTGTAGTTATTGTATTTAGACTTCTGTTTTTCTATTTATGACGCATTTTTTAAAATTTTTCTCTTTAGATTAGTAAATATTCAAAGCTCCTACAAAATTTAATATCCAAATCACAAATTATTTTTACGTTTTTGCCTTGAAAATATGAATTTTATTTTAATCAATGTTTTGTATTCTTAACAACAGTCCAGGAATGAATTTTTAACTGAACTTACGCTAAAAATATCTCACGGGGCGAAAGCTTATTCGCAACACGTATATCATAGGGCCTCATTGTGCCTGCCACTCAACATCAAAGTTCCACGCGAGTTAGCTCAGAATTGATACTAGCAAAGGATTATTATAAGATCTACGCCCACTTACAAGGAAGTTACGTTGTTATCTCAAAATCCAGCATTGCACATTGATCCACATACGTCTTGCTTGAAATTGCTTGGTAGTTCCCTTTGTTCTTCAAATAGCAATGTTGTTGCGCTTAGTTTTTGTTGTTTTTTCTAGTTTTGCGTCACTTTGTATCTATTTCTCAGATATGAAACTGCACAGCAAATAATTGATATCCGTGCTTTTATTGCAATTTTCTATCAACATCCTGCAGGCTTGGATTGAACTGGCAGGTTTAATTAAGCTTATACCGAGTTTGCTGATTAAATACGCCGGCGTAAGCAGCCTGCAGTTAAAAGTTTAAAGTTTGCCATTTCTAATAAATTGGTCTTTTTAAGTTGCACTTCTCAGGATATAACGAAGCTTTTAGCATCGTTGTTGGAAACTTTAATCATTTTATTGTTTGTCATATTTGCTTCATATTATACAGAGTGAAGTGATAAAGCCTTTTTTATTTTTTTTTGTAATAGGAGTGGTGGGTAGGTATACTAATACTGGCCAATATTTGTTAATATCTAATTGAATTGAAAATTCAGATAAAACAATTTACGGTATCATCAAGACGACGTACATTATGCAGTTATCAATTTGTATTTAAATAATTTTAAGGCAACCAGAAGGTCGGGCAGGATCAGAGAAGAGCCATTTATTTGGCCATTTAGAATGCCTGATTATTTTGTGGAAATACATAAAATTAAACACAAGTACTGACAGTCGATGAAAATATGTAACAAAAACTTTTAACGTGTATTTGGGAAATACCAGTAAAGGCTGTTTAATTCGTTAGATCATTGGAAAGACGAATTGCTTCTTGTGTTGAAAAGAAGAGGGGTATAAAAACAATTTCAAAAACGAGCGAGGAACTTTGCCTAAACTTTTCTCTACTTTAGATATTGTTACATATCATACATTTAAAAGTATCTTATTATTAATGTGTTACCGCCCAACATTGACTACAGAGACAGAGAATAGTGAAGTAAAGCTAAATTTTTTCCAAGTTTACAGTGAAGAAAATCGATTTTTGGAACAAAATTATCTTTAGATTGAAAGAACCTTAAAACGGAAGGACAAATTCGAGGGGGAAAATTAACTCCCCCTCTCTAAATATTGCCGTAATTAAAAATTATGTTGAGAACTTTTCTACTATCACTCATGAGCAATTTAGTCTTATTAGAAAATTTTTTATCGGTTTTCGTTTATTGAATAAGGGGGGGTTTTCAAAAATTCATAATAGGTGTCAAAGAGAAATTAGCGGACTGGGACACGTACCAAATTGTAGCTGATCCATAGCTCTATATTTTTTTCACTTCGCATTTTAGTAATTCTAAACGTTTTAGTAGTTTGTAACATTGTGTACCCTTATATCATATCTAGTGTCAAAGTTCATTCCGATCTGATAACGATTTTTTGAGTAAATAGGCGTTGAAACTCAAATTTTCAAAAGTTTATAGAAAGCGTCATAGAGAAGTTAGAGACACAAACCAAATTGTAGCTCTTCTCAAGCTTAATGAGCTTAAAATTAAAAAAAAAAAACGTGGGTCCAGTTTTTGTCTAATATTTTTTTAAAATGTCTAGAATTAGGAATTTTTTTCATTCGTAACTTTATGGGGCTATTACGATTAAATATTTGAACTCAATCTGTCAACCTGTTTTTGATTAATAAGACACTAAAGTTTAAATTTAGAAGAAATTGTAGCGGCCGCTATTTTGAAGCTGGAAAGTTAGAAAAACAAAGCGTTGGGTTTGCTTAAAGTCTTCTATGGGATTCAGTTGTTAAATGTATAAAATTTGGCGTAGAAACAAAATGCTACCAAAAAAATAAGTCTAACTGCCGCTTCCGGCTTCAGATTGTATTTAAACATACTTAGTCGGTGAATTTTTGATAAACCCTTAGATTCCAAAGGTCATCGAAATCCGACCATCTGTTCGGTAATTATGATGCACCACACACATACACACCCACCCAGCCACAGATAGACATTTTTTAACCACTTTTTTGGGTTTTTGAAAATTCAAAACATGTATTGCTGTCAAAATTTCGATTTCAGAAATTTTTCATTTTGCTTCCTCGTCGATTCTTGTGTTATTGTATGTATGAACATTCCAGACAAAAATAAATATTTAAAATTGTATTAAATTGCAAACCAAACATTACAAGCTGAAACTAGATTATAGCAGCGCAACTGCGAACATTTATTCGTATGGAAATGTTGATTTTCACCAATTAATATGGCATGATTACATTTTACTGTATACACCATTTCATTTTAGTTTGGTTTAATTTCATGTTTATAGGTAATTTGAAGTTTAATAATCAACCTTTAAAATGTCACTGCACATTAATAGCAAAATGTATCAAAGTGTAGCCATTTATTAGAGAAAATATTAACTCCCACATATTTGAATAGAAATACATAGTGATCACAATCAGGCATAATAATTATGGAAATTGGTAGACAGAGCCACATTTTTCTGATAACTAGAGCGATAGCTATATCTTTTTTAAAAACGAATATAAATATGAGAAAAACAAAAACTAATTTTCTAGTGAATAATTTCATGGTTGGCTTATTCAGTGTTATCCTTTCCATATATCATGTTTCTTTTGCTTCTAAAACTTTCTTTTTTGGAGTTGTATTCCTAGGTAGAGCTCTTATGTATGGCATGCGGGTATTGGGCGGAGAATGAGGGGGGAATATATGCATGCGAGCAGATTTTGTATGTGAAATTGGGTTTTCCAGCAAGGTGATAGCACAGAGTGAGCGCGAGCGCGGCAAGAGGAAAGCAGCGAGAACTCGTGGCTCATACATGCGGTAGCAGCTATGCTGCCGATTCGAATTATTTACAACTCTTTATTTATATTGTTTGTGTAATTACTAAACTTTAAAACATTATATAATTTACATCATCAAAATCGATGCGAATCGAACTACATTTTTTTAACAATACTTTATTTTGTAGGCGCAATACTTTAGCACATATGATAGTGTTAACGGCAAAAAGCTTGAAAATAATTACAATTTTTTGTACGTTCGAAACGAGAAAATCGCATTTTAAAAACTTTAGCTCGGTAAAGGGCCGTGTATTTTCTAAATTTATTATTTTTTAAAATAGAACCACGAAAAACATTTTGAAATTTCTGCTGTAGGTTTTTATAAAATTTAAATTTCTCGCTGTACTTCTAACTCGAAAATTATGTTTAACGCGCTTTTGCACAGGACCATTTTTTGACAATTTGCAGATTTTGAATCCTTAAAGCATAAGGAACAGTTTTTGCGAAGTCGTAGCTTTTTACTTTAGAGTGCTCGCAAGCTCCCTTTTTAAGCAACTTTATCAGTTGCGAGCACTATACTATCGGTGCTCTCCTAAATGCAAGAGTTTCAAAATATACATTTTGAAAGGAAAATCTGTATTGCATAAAATATATAAATTTATTCTGAATTCTGTCAATTCTACGGATGTTTACATAATATTGTACTTTTCATACATTTCATACAGGGGATGTAAATTCCAAAAT
Source organism: Ctenicera cuprea (assembly GCA_958336395.1). NCBI lineage: Eukaryota > Metazoa > Arthropoda > Insecta > Coleoptera > Elateridae > Ctenicera > Ctenicera cuprea. The sequence goes on from OY284491.1 coordinate 1,536,652, forward strand.
ACTACGAACCAGTTCAAAGTATTGCAATTTAAATGTTTTAACTTGTTGGAAATATTTGCAAGAACGCATTAAAAATCCGAGGATTTTCTAAGCTTTTCGAATCTTTTTGTCAATGTGCACATCAAACGTCTGTTTATTGTCTAAAACAATACCCAAATTCTTAAAGTGAGTCATCTCATTTAACGCCTTGCTGTGTAAACATAATCAAGTTTCACACGGTTTCTCGTAAATTTTTTCAACGACATTTATTAATCTTCAAACTTAGTAGTTGATTGTTTTTGTTATTTTTAACAAAAGAATTTATATTAGTTTGTAATCTACAAACAATCATAAACATTGTCTACATTTGAATACATTTTTAAATCATCCGCGTATAAAATAAATTCATCTTTAGTATATCATGTAAACAGCAGCGGGCCCAAATAAGATTCCCGTGGGACTCCTGATGTAGTATTGATGCTACTTGATGTGTAGCCATTAACAGTTACGCATAGCAGAACTTAGTCTATAAGAGACATGTAGGAAGACGTTTACCGAGTTTCTTCACAAAAGGAGAATGTGTACGACAAAAACTTTCTAATTTATCGCAACTTCACAGACATGTGCACTTATGGGTCATATTAGCACGTATATACGTTATACATACTCAAGAAGTATATTCAGCAGTTTCGTGATCTAACAACTTACTAAGCTGTTAAGTAATGAGAAGTCCAAGCAAATTTCAACCACGTGTGTGTCTTGAGACCCCATACCATACGGATTCTGGCTATTTTACTGCAAACATGGGTAACTTATGAGTATAAGGAAGAGAGATAATGGCGGGACAAATAGAGATCTATGGACACATTTAAATTTAAAATAGATTTATGGGAGTTTTGTTAAATTAAATGTAAGTGTATCCATGGATATGGGATCTTCACGTTGCTCGACCATCATCTTCCTTCCTTGTCGCGCTCATTGGTTGCTTATGTTTCCAGCAAAACGGACAACACACGCGTAACTACACCTACGCAATCTATGGAGTTGCATTTTCAACTTAAAGTAACAATAAACAAAAGACCGACGTACTAAACTGCATGTTGACTCATTGTACGATAAGTTGTGTTGAATGAATAGGAAAGCGCGTGCGCACTTTTGGAACACTAACGTCTACACGACAGTGATGCCAGATTACGGATTTACCCTCAGATCTGGGTACAATACAGATTTTTTTGTGGATTTAAGGATAATTTTACTATTTTAGTATCTAGGGATTTTGCATATTTTGTCTGTCGAGAAAATTTCCGAAATTTTATTGATATAAATTAAACAACATTCTGCTAAATAAAAATATATTTTTAATTTACTGTATATTTGGAAAAGCAATGCTAGGACTGCTCAAATGATACGTTTACGGTAGCAGTAGCAAAATTTCACTAGAGCAGTAGTTTTGGCTGGTTTGGCGCTTTCTCGAAAAACAATTTGACAAATAGACTAATATACTTTCTATTTTATTAAAATATGCCATCTACTTATAATTTTATTGTAGTCTAAATATTTTTTCCTCAAAACTTAATAGAGAAATGTAGGAATTATTATTTTCACGTTTTAAAGATTTTTGTAATGTAAGAACTGGCAACACTGCTACATGAACCATGGACATTTTTATGTGCTGGTCATTCTTCTCTAATGGCTTTAAGTGTGATGAGATTCTACTTTTTTCTCCGTTATTAAAAGAACTTAAATTAAATTATTTTATATTTTACACTCGCCTCATTAATATCAGTATAAAAAACTAAAGTAAAGAAATAAAATAAAATGATTATGTGAGAGGTTCTCAATTTGTGCCCGCGTTGTAGTCTATTTTCTGAAGTTACGCCACTATGTGACAGTTATATAAACACAAGACAGAACTCGGGCGCTAACAGAATTTTTCAAATATTCTATGCTGTGCAGGTCGAGAATGCGGTAGGATATAGGGTTGGGGTAGGAGGTAGACTCGTGAAGAGCAAAATTGGCTGGCAATCCGGAGCAAGCAGGGTGAGGAGAGATAGAGTTGCTTCTGTGACTGATCTTCCTTTAAAAAAACATTTAAATATAAAACCAATTTAGTAGCAACAAATTATATTTCTATTTTAATTATAATACTGTGTTTACACGAAAAAATTAGTTTTTGTCTGAAATGTTTTTTTTTCACATAGCGTCCGTTGCGGGTGTCAACTACTAGGGTTATTGAGTACGTTTACACCCAGTTATATTTTGTGGACTGATCTATACCCTAACCCAAATTTACCCCAAGCACTAAGCGTTTACGCCTTAATCATAACTAAGACCCAATTTGTTATAGTCTCGTTTTGATCCTACCATAGGCGCCATCTGTTAGCAATTTATGTATACTGAAAAATTTTCTAAAAATTGGTTACGTGATGGTTTTGTTGTCCAAATTTTATTGAAAAGCTCGAAAACATGCGAATTTTCTCGTCGGGCCACTTCGTTGTTTTTTCTTCAGGAATTTAATTTTATTTTGGTAATTATTAATTATTATGGTAATTTTCGATTTTTTTTACGTAATAAATTCAAATAAAAAAAATGAAGAAATAAACAAAACTTCTAGTTCAAAACATAATAACAATAAAGTTAACAAAAACACAAGCATAAACCGTGAAAACTTGAAAACAGATTAAAACTGAAACACAAAATAATTAATAAGTATATGATAAACTTACTTAACAAATCAAAGTAAGTAACATAATAAATAAACTTAGAATTTAATAACATTACTGGGATGGAAATTAGGATGATGCATTTTCTGCCAATTTTTTTCTTTGTTTCGTAAAAAAAGGGCGTAGAAATTTACCGAAATTACCGTCCAAAATACTAATTTACCGGTATTTTTGTAAAGCGAATTTTAAGCCATGTAAACCGGCAAACCATCATTGCAATCCCTACATTTTTCTCGTATGCCGAATCTTTTAAATCTGAACGCTGAATTTAATAGAAGACCTTCGGGTAAATCCAAAGAGTTTTTTGCGAACTATCTAGCTTAAAATAGCGGTTGCTACGATTTTTTGAAAAGTTTAATTTAAGCGTCCTTGAATAATAATAATAATAATGAATCGGTTTATATTCATAATTTTGGTTTACGTGTTTTCTTTTGTAATTTCGATATTTTTAATACCTAAATTTGCCTTTTTCCTCTTTCTGTTTTATCACTCAAAATAATTTAAATTAATAACTATCTCCATATTCTGCTGATTTCATTGCTATATCTTTGTGAGAAACTTAGACTTGCAAAACCCTCAATAGCAAGCCTCCTTTGACAATCTAAAGTGTTATGATCTTGTTGTTTATTCCCGAAACGCGTTGTATAATTTCTGAGAGCTTTTGTAACGAGGACAGTTATAATAAGTACCTAAATTACATCCGGACGGGAAAACTGCTCTTGTTTTCTACTAACATGAAAGCTCCTAGTCCTGGAAATTTGCAAGGGTGGGATCAAAAAGCATAACGACTAAATTATCACGCTTGTTAGGCAGACTGGTTTTCTGTTTTAATTTTATTTCTTTCTTTTCAATTAAAATACGTATTTTAAAATCCACAAGTGTTGTTACATTTACATGTATTTTTTTCCTGTTGGGCCTTTATTTTATTTACAGTAATTTTTTTAAATTAGAATTTCAATTTTCATGCTGCATTTTTATCAAACAAATGCTTTGCATTTATAAGAGAAACTGTAAATCTCGGTCTATTCAACCTACGTTTACTCTGCATCAAATTTAATTAAAACTTTGCAACTTGCATAATAAAATTAAAAAGATTTTCTTTCTCCGCAAAACACAATTTAGGAATATAAAAGTTTCCTTTTTATAGTTAATTGGGAAAATGTTTAAAAGTCGGGTAGGAATGGTAAAATACTTTAAACGTTTTCTAAAAGTTGTATGAACGTGGAAAAATTGTGATAAAAAATCAAACCACTTAACTTCATTAATTTCCAATAAAACTTAATTATTATTTCAGACAGTTTTATCGATTTCTTGTCAATTCTGTTCGTTCCCGGATTGAATAAGGATATTGGTTTAATTTTGCTCGTCGTTAAAGTTGACATTCTTTAAATTTCATTATGGGTTTTAAATATGTAGAAAAATACCAAAATTAATTTCTTTTTTCAAATCCCAAAATTCTGACATTAATTATTTTCCATTAAGACTAATTATAATTAGTTAGTATTTTACAAGGTACAACGACTTGAAGGGGCCCTTTTCTCAACCATATTAATTGGATTTGTCAATTAACCCCACAAATAGTTTTGTGTTCATTTTGTGATTTTTTAAAGGCACAAAAACCCTCCAAACTCCGAGCTGGTAGATGTAGTTTCGAAGTTTGAAGTTGGAATTGTGGGTTATGCATTTTCACCCAATTTTTTTTTGTTGCGCCTAAGTTTTTTATTCTGCAGTTAATTTTCTCTACAGAAACCTACACGTTTTACAATTAAAAATTAAACTCAGATTATTACAATTTAGCAAAATAAGAATTGCTTTTCGTTCATAATTTAAATGAATTTTATTCTGACATGCCGAATTGAAGATTTTCTTGCACGTGTGGGTATTTGAACGTGGGTGTTGTTCAAGGTTGTTGGTGGTTAGGAAATTGAGGCTTAACGGCTTGAAAGACTTTAAATTAGTTTGCAAACGGCTAATTAATAGCAGAAACTTCTACTTAGCTTGTTTTATCTCCTGTTTACATTTTATTAATTTATTTAAATAAAAAACTATTTGAAATTCTTTTTATTTGCCCTTGTTTGGGCTTAATTATTTAACTATTTTAATTATATATTTTTTTACAGAAATTTGACGAGTTCTTAGCAATTTTACCGACTCTTCCACTCGCATGACAAACTATTCAAATCCACCAATCATATTTAGTATTTTCTCTTTTTTTTTGCAACAACCGATAAGAATTGTGCTGGCAAGTTTCACTTGTGGAATTTCAGCGCCAATTTGTTTTTGACAGCAAAGTAATTGATAACTGTAATAACCATTTCAAACCCCAAATATTTATTCACTGAAAAATGCAGCATATTAATCAAAATTTTAATAAATGTGTGGCGGTTGCCCGATAGCTATTTGAAAATATCACTCCACAACCCAGTGCATTGCCAACTTCTAAAAAATTTTCATTCCAATTTTCAATTACCACACAAATTTAGAAATAATAATAAAAATTAGGTATCATGTTGATTAGTTCATTACCCAAAGTATTAGAATTACATTCACGTTACTATTTGATTGTATAACTGTTGTGTAAATTAAATAAATAACGAAAAAAATAAAATAAAAAAAAGTTTGCCTTACCCAGGACTACAATCCGTGACTTGTACTTAGAAGACAGAACTTTAACCACGTCGCTAACGAGACATTAGAAAGTATTGTTGTTACTCTCGGATTGAAAAGACACACAGTTTTGAATTTATTAATTTTGATTTAGATTTTTGCTTAATGGTCAGTATAAAATTTATTAACTTTTGATGAAACGGCACTAATAACAGCTAATAACAATAATACAGTTTTAATTCTTAGCGAAAGTATCCTGGGGACAAAATCTGGAAAAATAAATTTCCCATGCATTTGACATATAATCCAACATTTATGAAAAAATAAAAAGTCATTATATTATTATTATTATTGTTGTTGTTATTATTCTTATTATCTATTAATTTTCTTTTTTTTTCAGGTGAGTCAATCCTTCCTTAACCTTGGGGAATGTTTGCATAAGGTAGGATTTCTATCTGAGATTATCACGTTGGAAGTAAAAGCTCTTGCAAGCTGAAAATAATTATCAGTCTGAAAGCCTTCAGAAATTGCAGGCAGTCGTTGCGGGAAATGAATATGTAATTTATCCAGATGCAATCCTTAAGTATTTTAAAGCGCTCCTCTTTGATCATGACGAAGCATAAGGAATATTGCTCGATTTTATGATTCTAGAATTTAATTTAAAATTTAGCATTACTCGAAATGATTTTGGAATAGAATATTATATTTATAGTTTTATCTGAAACAGTATTTTTTTTAATGGCAAGTGGTCAATCAGACAATAATTATAACTTTCAAAACCGATTTTGAACAGGAATTTTTTCAAGCCTTGTTATTGGAATATTTAAACTTATTTTTTTCTCTTAAAGTTACATCTTATATATTATAATTTCTAAATCAAAATTGGAACTTTCACTTCCTGGAAGTGTTTTATTCAGAATTTTTCCTCGAGCTGGAGGTGGGTATCCTAGCCGGGCCGGGCCTAACAGGACTTTTGCTGGGCTAACTGTGCCTCGCCGAGCCAGCATAGGGCCTAACCGGCCTAGCAGTGCCAAAAATCTAAATCTAAAAAATCAAATAATGTTACCGAAAAACTTACGAAAGTTGACTTTGCGTTCATTTTGTCGGGCCGGCCCGTTTTTGAATTTGTCGGGCCGGTCCGAACCTCAAATCATGTACCTAAAGAACAGGCCGGACCGGGCTAGGCATCATCTGAATTTGTCGGGCTGGACCTAAAATTTTTTCATCTGCCTATCTTTACTTTAGGCTTACTTGATTTGTATTAGTTGACTGCAACTAGTGATGTCCATAATTGAATGATTGGATCTCAAACGATTTTTAAAATTGATAAATTAATTTGGAATAAATCATTGGTATTAAAACTGCACCTGCATCTGAGCAATAAATTCAAAGATAGGCGGTTTTTTCTCGAACTGGTCGTCAAAAACAGGTCCACGATTCACTTTAAATACTAGCAACTATGCGAGTGTAAATCATTCAAACGCCCGATAGTCGATCCTAACGTTGAAATAAAATCATTCTTGCCTGGTTGTGCCTTGGGTGTGTTCGGATTATGGATTTGCAGCTGGCTATCGCTTAAAAGCTCGCCCCCAAAGCAGACAAAATCAAGAATTGTAAAAACTCAAAATAATTTGAATAATTTTCCGTGACCTCTCGAAATATCTCGATATATCACAAAAATCGATTATTTTCATTCGAAATATCCCATCACTAATTAAAACAGTTTTAGGCACATTTGAAGTATTTACATACACAGCATACTGAAGAACATACAATTTGAAGACTTTATAAAAATTGATTTTTTTTTAAATATTTCAAAGGGGAAATTGCACCGACGCAATGATGGCCGCAACGTGTTGTCTTGTCGAGGCGGCGAGTTGTCCTATACGAAAGAATAACCTACCCACGTGCATGGCCGAAAATATACTATTTAAACGTTCACTGAATTTTCCATATTTAATTTTATTAAGTTGCGCTTTGTAATAAAAACATACACCAAAGCTTGTATACAAATTACGATTAGACATTTCGTAGAAAATCGCTTTGAAATTGCGCAGCAAACTTTGAAAGCTTAATTAATTTTATATATTTTAATGACGGGGATTAATTATTCCAACAATAAGTTAACATGGCAAAATTTCAAAATCGCCCCCGGATTTATAAATACCCAAAAACATGACGACCAATACCCAGTGGCACAGTTTCTCCACGCGCAAACACAAAAATATCGTATTGTACCGCTAATCATAATAATTATCTCCATTAAAAACTGTAATTAGCGCAATTTTGGAAAGACCAACAACAAAAACCCGTACAATTTTTTTTTAGTTGTCGTGGTGAGCCGGAACGCGTCGTCCGTTTCCGGAGCTCGTCTCCTGGATTTGAACTCCCAGTGCACTCGCAAATCGCGCCACATCTAGTGGCCTTTGAAAAGGACGAGCGTGTCCTTTTGTAACAAGTGAACTCGAATAACGTGGTCAAAGAGTGCCGTGCGTGTGTGTTTGTGCGTTTATCGTTTTTCTGGCAGGTTAGCAGGAGGCTTTAAAAATGTTTGTATATTTAGAAAGAATTTAGTGCAAAAGGTGTCCTTCGTCCTGTCGTAATTACCAGGCTGGATTGATTTTGATGTTTATAAAACATGTCGTCCGCAATGCAGCTTTGATATTTTAAAAACTACATTTTTTCAGTGTTTTAAAGCAGGTTGTACTGGTGATTTTGGATTTTTTTTACATTTGTGTCGCATTTGCGTTATATTCACCTAGGCTTGCTTCTCTAGCGTTATCGCAATATGTAAACTAGTGGTTAGTGGTTTAATAAGAGGAAAGCCGCTTTGTATGTAGTAGTTCTACATGTACACAAAGGCCTTGGAATTTGTAACTGATAAAACCGTGTTATTATAATAATCGGTGTTGTTATTTTGCAATTACTTAGTTAAGCCCAGTTATTTATATTAAAATGACCTAACAGATCAAATTAGCCCACACACGTAAACGTAAAAGTAACTCCATAACTTCAAAATAGAATCACAAACCAAAAAATATCCAATAATCAAACGTACTTCAACCAACGATTAATAGTTCCCCTAACAATAATTGCTTCGCTTGTAATCATAACTGTAACAAGAACTTAATAACACCCCCAGAGAAGTCACGATGTTAATGCTTGTGTTTTAATACTCGCAGTGTTCGCGATTAATCGGGAATTCTAGATTTTCATATTTGAATCCATTCTACCTCTTCGTTAACACGGAACTTTCTTATTAATTAATGACTATGAAGCTGTAATCATTGCTAAAGTAGAACTAATGGCTTTTTCGATATAAGTTTGTTAGCAGGGTTTTGTTTCTTCGGGAAATAAGTTATATTCGGTAGAATTATTGCTTGTTGAATTTCAAAAATTAAGTTTATTGCCTTGTTCTAACTCAGATTCAAAATATAAATTTAATTAAACCAAATTTTTTGGAGTTTGAGTTTAATTTTAGGTACTACAAATTAATTGTAATTTTGGGAAAGTAAAAAAAATAAATTATGGAAAAATATTTTTTTTTAATTCGAAGCTTTCTTTGGTATAAGAAATTGCTAGTATGAAAATTATTATCTAATAAACCTGCCACAAGTTACCGTCGTAACCTTAACAATAATGTAAGGAAATTGTGAAAAATGAATAATGGAAAATTATTTTTGTTTGCCCAAAATAATAAATATAGGTTATTTATTTTATGAAGCTTAGAATTTTACCTAGGCCGGCTCCGAATGTAACTTGAGGAAACTGTAAAAATTTTTTTGTTAATGCAAAGGCTTGTTGCAATAGAAGTTTCCATTATAATAATTATTATCTAATAGACCCCCATCGCAAAGTCGGCTTAATACGGCCCTGATAATCTTGTAAAGTAATTTATTAAAGATATGAAAAATTATATTTGTACCAGAACAATAGATATTCTTTGTAGGACGTATTTATTTGATAAAGTACCTAATTCAAGCTGCCTTAGTGTGACTCTGGGAATAATTTAAGGAAAGTAAAAATATTAACTTTTGAAAATTATTTTTTTTAAATCGAAAGTTTTGTTAGTATAAGAAATTTCTGTTAGGAAAATTATGATCTAATAGACCCCCTAAGTACGGCCTGAAAAAATGACGTTTCGGTTACGGTTACCGGTTATTTTTATTTTTCTTGATAAATTTTTGCCATGGCGATTGCAGACGTGTGTACAGGTACGTTATCTTGATGGGAAAGCACTTTTTTTTTCGCCAAATGAGGCCGTTTCTCTTTGGTTTTGTGGTGAAAAGCAAAGAAGTTTCTCGACAAGATAAGGTGGAAAATATTATGCCATGCAATTAAAAAAAATGTTGCAGTTACAACGATAAATTGGCGACATCATTAAAAAAAGTTACAGTCTTCGGCAGGGTTGGGCAAAAGTACGGAACAATGCAAATATCTTTAATACGGCAACCGCGATTGCGACAAAATTTTTTACACGCAGGTTCCGATATACGGCAGATACAATGAAAATATCGGCGGTTTAAAAGAACTTCCGGTTTAGCCGGAAATGACATCAACGTTTTTATTTTAAATGGAACACCCTGTATATTTTTTGATATATCGATAAAACTCTTTTTTGTGAGTTCAGTGGTATAAGATTTCATGCCTTTATTTTCAACAATTTTAGAGATATCGAACAATAATGTTTCGTAATTGTTATCTAGCAGCTCATAAAAACAAAAGAATGTGAGAAGCTCAAACAGTTATGTACTGTTGTCAAATATGCTTGGTTCGTATAATAATAATAATAAATAAGTAAATATTTAATTAAATTATCAGACCGAATTCAAATTTCTTTAGTACCCTCCTGGAGCTTTTTCAAATACATCAGCTATATTTGCCATTTTAATGAGTAAAAATCTCATTTTTATTGAATATTGTTTTCTTTAACAAATAATGGATTTAAAGTTGTTTTGATTGTCAATTTTCGAAACGATAAAAACTTTTTTTCCGTATAAGTAACTTGATTTTATCATATTATGATTGAATTATGGTAAATGGTGATTCCTAGTTTGTTTTTGTAGTAAATTTTAATATCTCCTTTAGTTTTCAGTCAATTTTAAAATCTTCATTAAGGTCGGAGATTAATTGTAAAAACAACAAAGATTATAAGCCTCGGAAAACTTTTTCTGCAATAAAAGTGTCGTAATTAAGCTCTAATTGTTAATTTACTGCACCCGAGAATGTAAAAGAAAATGTACAGAAGAAATTAAAAAATTTAATTTTCTATTTTCATTTAAGACAAGCTCAAGGTTACGTTTGTGTCTTCTTAAAAAGTACATTACGATGTATCTTGAACCCATTTTCAACTTTATTTTATGAACACAATAGTGAAAACTAGACTTCAAAGCTATAAAAGCTAATATAAATGTAATAACCTCAAAATGTTTACATGACCTTAATTATATTGTGTACATAACTACGGTTTGTTACTTTGTTTTTTATACTTTCACGTTTTCAGGTATTTTCCATTATATGTACATTGTACAAGTACATACACCTTGAAAAGGCAACTACATGTATTATTCTAAAAGCTTGTTAACCAGGCTTCATTTTTTATAAATAACTAGCATCCACAGGATTTTATTTTGATTAAAAAAGTTTTTTTTTACTACCGTATTTCTTTGTTTGCTTTTATTTATATATGTAGTATGTACACATGCATATATGTATTTTGATGTTACGTATGTACGTATGTATAATTGAGTTATCAAAAGGCAGATAAATAAAGACTTACTTACTTACTGACTTATATGTGTGTGTTTCACGTAACAGAAAAAAATTGTTATCATTTCCGGTGAAACCAACAAAATATGGAAAAATGTACATCAAATTTTAAGCAGGTCGAGTCTGAAAGATCTGTACAAACTTTGAAGGAAGGTTCTGCACACCAAAACAGCAATTAAATTCCCGTAAACATGAGCCCTTGAAATATTTTTACAGAGCTACAGCCTTCAAAAAACTACAGTGGTTTATTAGACTGTTCGCTGTTCCGGAGACTGCACCTTCATAAGGAAGCCTTTTGGGGTCATTTTCATACCAATTTTTTTTATTGCTTTGTTATGCAGAACTTATTCTCAAGTTTTGTAGAAACCATTTGCGCATCTTGAAAAAACACTCGCACCTTCGACTTTTAACAAAATTGATTTATCTCAAAAATCGTTAGATTAGACGATTTTGAACCCAAGTGAATCGCTTATTGCTGAAGCAACCTAAGTCACATTTTGGCCAATTTGAGATCAGCATACTGTCATATAGTTTTCAGAGTTTCCCATCTTTTGGTGCCGAAACAACTTAAGTCGGGGCATTCTATTGTGTTTTATATACCACAAAATTTGTGTGGCGTAGCCCACGGGTTTTGCTATGTTAATGTAAAGTTGAAGACGCGCTTAACAAGGAAATATCATATTAGTAACAAAATCAGCTTCTGTTATCAACTGTTTGTAAAGAACGGCATGTGGTGTAGTCCACGGAATCTGCTAGTTTAAATTATTTTACGATTGCTTTAATTCTTGTAATCTAACCGAATCCCAAGCAAACAAATATCGTTTCTGTTCGTAAAACTAAGGCTAGTATTAAAAACAGACAAGCAGGCGTAGTTATTTTATAGAAAAAAATAATAATCTGTACGCACACGTACTTCTTTTATCAATTAAACAGTTTATGATGTCAGATGTACTAACTAATCTGTAATATTTTATAGTTTATAGTCTAAACATTACGGGAATATGTTAAAGCCAGATAGTAGCCAGATTTATAGTCGAAACATTAGCAGACTAGACTTGGACACTGCGACCTTGCGAAATTTTAAGAATTTAAACTAGCAACCTGCTACCTTCGGCAATGGTTAATGGCAATACGTGAATCAAACAAAATTGTTATTGTATAAATATACAGGATTTTTCAAAAATGATGGAATTAACTTTGGGAATGCTAAAAAACACTCGAATTGTCTTCTGGTAGATAACTTTGGCAGTAGTTGCAAATATTTAATTTACATATTATCAACTATTTATTATATTATTACACTACTGAAGGGGGAGGAGCGTCACATGTTTTCTTGGAATTACGTTAGATTTGTAAAAAGAATTAATTTTTGTCTACTATAAAATCTTGTTTTCAATACAAAAAATATAAAAACGTACTTAAATCGCTTATTGCTGTAACAACTTAAGCGACTTTTTGCAACTTTTGGGAAAACGTTAGAAGTAAAAAGCGTAAGTCGTAGACCACGGGTTCTGCTAGTGTATTTTAAAATTCAAAACAATTTTGAATACTTTTTATCTTATCCTGAAAATTGAAACTGGAACACTTCATGAATACAAAACTACTTTGCCCAAAAAAAAAAACTATAATAAACATAAAACTTTAAAAAACTCAAATTCAAAGTTCAAGGTTAGAACCAAACAAGTACGATCCTAAACAAACTTCACTTATATTGCTCCAATTTGTAGGCAACTTTTATACGTTTTCAACGGCCATCGCCTGCGAATCGGTTAAGACAGTGCCCGAATGAAATTTACATGATTCAAGGGTTATGAAATTTGATTGTGAATAGAAGTCGATAAGAATCAAGTTTTCGTGGCACATTTCTTTTTCTACCAAGGTTATATTTTAATAGCTGTTGTTTTCGCACCAGAAATTATTGTTTGTCTTTTAATGTTTGCATTGTCCTGATGTCACACAACTTACAAAATAAATATTCGTGCGTGCTTGATTCGAATATTTTAGCGTGTTTTTTGTATATTTTTAAGGTTATGTATTATTTCTAAAGACAAAAAAATGTTTCTTCTTAGTGTTGATAACTTTTCACAGGTTGTATACGTTTCTGGAAAACCTGGAAATTATTAGGGAAGAGTCAGGGATTTGAAAACTCTTGAAAAGTCATGGAATAGTCAGGGAATTTTGAAACACTTGCAAAATAGTCAGGGATTTTTTTTAGATATAAAGTAATAGTGGCATTTAATAGGTTTGTATTGAAAATTTATTACCACATTTATTACCATTATATAATTTGTTCAGTTTGTGTTTTGATTTCAAATATTTTTCGATACCTGGACCTAGAAAATATTTTTAAAACTCTTGGAAATTTTGGAAAAGTCAGGGAAATTTTAAGGTCTGATTGGTGTGCACCCTGTTTTTATGCATTAAATGCGTTCAAAAAATGGACACGTATGTGATATACTGCGTTCTTTTACAAGTAGTTTCCAAAAGGCGACTGAAAAGCCTAAATAAGTATGTTTTTTTTTTAAATTAGACTTATTTTTTTCATAGTGACGGAAATTAATATTTTTATGGAATTTACAATTTTTCGTAAGAAAAAGTTTTTTAATTAACTGAGAAGCTTTCTCAAAGGAAATATTGACAGTTTTTACTATTAGAGAAAGACTTTTAAATAGGGTATTTCATAACATGTGGGACGTCCAATTCTATATCTAATATTTTAAATCTCCGAAATGGTTATTCCCATTTTGCTGAAACTTGAAGTTTGATGGGCGAGATTTGAAAAAGACGTTATGGCATGTTTTTTTTCTTACAAACTTGTAGCTTAATTTAATAGCTGTCGTTATGATTTTTGGAAAATATTGAGTTTAAAGTATGTTTACTCAAAATGGAGCTGAAAAATCGGCATATGGATTAATATAGCAAAGTTGCAATTGTACACAAGAAGCGATGTTGTGATTTGTGATTTGTTTCCGGAAATTCATGAATTGTAAAATATTCAAAAGGTTTTTTGAAAAACTAAACCTGTAAAATTGACAACATGGTTTTTGGCTCTTATGTCAGTCCGCGAACATCTTTGTGACACCTTTTATGAATTTTTTAAACATGAAAATTCCTACCCCTTTATTTAATAAATGGAGGCCTATAAAAATTTTTATTAAGGCTAAATTGCTCATAAGTGATAGTAGAACAAAGATCTCAATTGAATTTTCAAATATGGCAATATTTGGGGGGGGGGATAATCTTCCACTTCCTACTCAATTTTTGGTAGACCAATTTTTATTTCCGTTTTTGGTTTTCTTTAATTCCATGCAGTCTTTTTCCAAAAACTTTCAATTTATGCCCAAGCGTGGGCGAAGTTTTTCGGCGCGTGACCGTATAGTACGCACAGAGCTACTTGTCGATCTTTGCATCACTGTTCTTTCTTTGTAGTCATTGTTGGGGCGTAACATATTAATAATAAAATACTTTTGAGTATATGACAAGTAACAATATCTAAATTATAGGAAAATCCAGCCGAAGATTTTTGCTTTCCTATATTTTCAGTATAGGAAAGTATTGATTTGATGAAAATTTTCGAAACTGAGGTTTTGACGAAAATACACGTGTTGAACTTCCAGGAACCCAAAGTGGGTGGGTGTGTGGTGTATCATAACTATCGAACGGATGGTTTGATTTTGATGAGCTTTGGAATCTGAGGTTATATCAAAAATTCACAAACATAATAAGCTTTTAAAAACATCTGAAACCGGACGCGAAAGTTAGATATGTTTTTTTTGGTAGTATTTTATAAATTTGAAAACGGAATTTGATAGAAAATTTTTGGGAAAATCCACCAACCATTTTTTCCTGAACTTTCTAGCTTTGAAATGGTGGCCGCTACAAATGTTGTACTTATTGCCATATTACTCAAAAACGGGTTGACAGATCGGGTTCAAATTTATTATTGTAATATCCTTATAGAGAGATATGGTTACTGTGCACAGAAACGTTCAAAAAGTTTAGGTATAAAATATTTTGTTAAATTGTTTTTGAATTTCCGTTGCCATTTAGCTACCAAGTAGTTATGTTTGTGTTTAAAATTGATGCGAGCCCTGATTACTTGCATTAAGCAATTGGTGTTTTTTTAAATCAATTTTACTGCTTTTAGTTGTTTAATTGTTCTTAAATCTTTCTAGTCGTAAGTTTGCTATTTTCTAAGAAACTCGTTTATCTATTATTTATTCAAAGGTAGTTTTACTTTTTCAAACTTGCACCTGTTCGTTTTTCGCTACTTTATAGTGATTTTGCTAAAAGCTTTTTTAATTTCGTACATAAAAATCTTATCATTGTTTTGATTATGATTAGCATCCTGATTTATTCTCAGTATCAGTTCACATTATTGCTTTTCGCAAAACCTTGTCGGAATTTTTCTTTTAACATTTTTGCTTATATAAAAACTTTGAAAGTTCTCTTTGCGTGACTTTCCTGAAAAGTTTTCTGAATTATTTCTTAATACAATCTCCAATAAGACTTTTCTGAACATACTTTTATTCTGTTTTTATGAAAAATCCGTAAGATCTAAAATTTTTGCAATCGGATTTTTTTTAATTTACCTGACAGCATGTTTAAGAAATCTTGCCAACTAAGCTTGAATTTTTTAATGAAAATTTGATGTTTAAAATGCCGCTAGTATTTCAGGCGCTTTGGCTTTTACAAGTTGTGCCTGTATTTACTGATATTAATTTTTAACGTTACATACATTACATGCCACGAAAGAGTTGTTAAGCTTTTTTCAATGTCCATAGCTTAGACCTTCGGTTAAAATAGCATGGTGATGTTATCTAAATGATAAATGCTAAACGAGCCTCACGTAATGGAACTATACGCGTCATTCCACAATTTATCTCTTAGCCTATCAGCCCCTGTTGTAATGTTGCTAACGTGAAGAATTTAAAAGTAGCTTTCATAATTTTTTACATTTTTTTTTTTCATTAATAACTCATAAAGCGTCTGATCTAAATCGCTTAGTAGGACAAAAAAGGGTACGGGTATATAATTTACTAATTTTGTCTCCTTGGACGTATTTTCAATACACTTTGTTGGTATTACCTGTCAAATGTTTAACCTTCACCCAAAATCCAATAGTAGATAACTAATGGTTTTTAGTGTTAGTCAGAACGCGTCAATCATCCTAAAATACACACAGTTCAGGTACCTTGTTTATCGGTATTTTCCCGGTTAAAACCGCGCACCCAATTTCAGAAATTCGCGTTCAGGAAGCGCTGAGTTCATCTCGAAATTTCCATCCTTTGTGATCGCAACACAGCAGACTTCCAAGCTTTTCCGGCATTTTTAACTCTGCTTCCCTGCGAGATCATAATGCATAATTGAATACCTTGCCAGAGGGTTATGCCTTTGTAATGAATGCATTTTAAAACATCCTTAGATATTTATTTTCTGTGCAGGATTTTAATACCGATGTTATTTAAATTCAAATCTAAGGTAAAATCAGATATTAAAATGAAGGTTTAATAAATTAAAAAGGAAATTGTGGGAATAAAAGTATGTTTATCTTTTGAAACAAGGATTTAACAATGTGTTTAAATTTACAAAGAGAGCTCTCGTGTAAATCTAAATTCAAGCTGATATGGTTTATTTAAGCATATTGCGATATTTATCTAGGAACTGAAAATAAATTCTGTTTTTGATGCATAAAATTCGTTACAAAAGCTGCTTTATGTTAATATCAGGTTTTCGAATCTCCTTTGAATAATAATATATTCAATTGGGTATGAATTTACATCAACTTCTCTTCTTTTAAAAAATGAAATTTTTTAAGAATTAAAAGCACTTATCTGTCATTTTGTTTTATTCTTCATGACCTTCTTGTCATTGTGAAAATATGTGCTTTCATAAAGTTTTTGGTCTCTTCAAAGACACGAGCTTTTATAAAACAAACTAAAAATTATTCTATATCAAAAATGTAGTAATAACAGAAACATTTCTGGTATATACGAAAATTCCCACATAAACAAGGATTTATCAGAATATGAAAAGCTTTGTTAAATTGTACACACGAATCAACAAAACATGTCCAGTTACATATCAATAGTTATCGATTGGACGCAATGTAATTAGTTAGTTTAATGTTCGTGTTTGTGCAAGGTAAATGAAATTCCATTTGAACAAATTCATCAGTAGGAAACACTTCTTGTATATTATTTATTTTACACGCCATAATTTTATAACCACGCTTTTTCCAAACATTCTGACAACGATTTTTTTTAAATATTGGCCCTATTACTCAGAAACGAATTGCCAGATTGATATAAGCTATAATTGTTACTAGCTAAACCCGTGGGCTACGCTCCTCGTTTTTATTTGTAATTCCGAATGGTTCCGCCGCTGAGTCGGTCTCGGGATTGAAAGCAGCGTTTTTGTTGGGGGCCTTTTTTAGGGACGTTTTTTACCGTAAACTGAAAATAACACCTAAAAGCAAAACTAATTTTTTATCGCATTCCATCAGTGCAATGTTTTGGCTATTTCGTGCCCCTACCGCGACGAGGCTTTAATCTCGACTGGCAGTGCAGCAGTGCTGTTGCGGCCGTTTTATACCATACTGAACTTTGACAGAAAACTTACTGAAACTGAGCAAAAATTTACTGAATTGCGTGAAATTTAAATTTAGCAAGTCAATCAAAGTCAATTTAGAAATAAATGTTTTATCTGTACATTTTTCCTATTAAAATTACACAAAGTTGCACAATTACAAAGCTATCCGCATTTAAAATGATGATTTTATCAATGTCCTTCCTTTTGTAACCTCTGGAGTTAAATTCAACTTGAGACTTCACCTAAATTTGTGTCAACAAGTTAAAAGAAAATCACGGCAAACTTGGTTCTTATTACTACTTACTCCCTTCCATTTTCTGTACGCATTTGCTGTCCTACCTAACACTTGATGGCAGCGTAATAAGGTTGGAAATTAGACTAACCGCGCAAAATTTTAAAAACAATGCGCTCGCATGTACGTTTTTGTTTTGTAATTTGCGGTGTTTTTCATGAAAATTGCTTTTCCTCTACGATGCTGTTATGTACTGAAAATGGTATGTTTTCCAAACAGTAGTACTGACGTACTGAATAGTGTGAATTCAGTACAATTGTACCAAAACGCAGCACTGAAGTTCAGACGTATAGAGAGCATCTGTTACACAATATTGCCCTTATCTTTAGCAACAAACGATGTCTTACTAACACAGTGCCGATTAATTAAACAAACAAAGGTGCTTACTCAAAATGGGATCTCTGCTTTTTATTCGCATGGAAAAATTAATTAGTTGAATGTATTATACGAGTATAGGGGTTCAAAAGATCCATTTTTATTGTTTATTATATATTTACCATCTGCTTGGTGTCCAAGTCTTTTAATTCCTCTGTGACGCCCGCTATGAATTTTTAAAATCGATAAACACATTAAACAACTAAACATATCTGCCTAATCTTAATTGTTCTTAAGTGATAGTAGCATAAGACTCATAACTTAAGTTTCAGGCGCAGCAATATTTAGGGGGATTAATTTTCCCCCTTCCACTCCACATTTGGTTGATAAATTTGCTATATCGTAAGTGTTTTTCTTTAATTCAGATAATTGATTTTTTTCACCAAAAGCTTGGTAAATCTATTTCCAAATACACTACGAAATGCAGGTGCCCATGCGTTAGTCACTACGCTCTGCCACAGCGCTTTTGCTAGGGACAGATTTATTGTCGTAGTATACGCTTAATAAATCCGCCGTTCTTCTAAGACTGTCTCTAAGGATCCGTGAAACAATTTGAACTTTTTTCTTCCATAGAATAGGTATTTATTATTTTACATGAATTTGACTATAATTATTATAAACTAGGCCAAACAAAAATGTAGTTTATGACAACAAATTTAGTCATAAGCACTCGATCGCATTCCTCCGTTAAAATTAACAATGCACTACCTAGTAAAAATGTTAAATTCTAAACAAAAAGTTTCAATATAAGCATTTAATGTATTGAAATTCTGTACACTACCTACCTTTATCTTGACTAATTATAATCTGGTAACCATGCTTATGGCCCGTACTCCGTGAAACAGCCTGGGGTGCGTTTGTAAATTAATTGAGAGTTACCTTCTGTGACAAGTGGTGCAACTAGTTCAAACCCTACTCTCCCCCTACTCTTGATTTTCGAACGTAGCCTATGTAGTTATAATATAGACGGACCCGTAATTTAATTTTGAAGTACAAATTTGCCCGTAACAAACTATGCATTTTTAATTTTTTTTTGTCCTAAATGAAATAGTTTATTTTTGCCCTTTTTAGCGTTTCCAAAAGTTTTGGTTATCAACCTACTTACTCTTATTGTCTTTTCATGTTGAACTAGCGCGATATCTGTGGAATTTTCTACTCTTCGGGTAACTATTACAGCTAGAACGTTGTGATGTGAAATATATTTTAGGTATGGAAAAATAGGGCCAAATATCCACTTTGTTGGACGTTTCTCATTTAAACTTTTAATATAGGTAAATATATCATTAACGCCTGTTGCAACTTTTAATAACAAAATATTGAACGGACAGAATGTATCGTTTAATGTGAAATGTCTATAAAATTCATTGTTTACGTTGTAATTTATCTTACATAGGACAGACTCATCAGTACTTATTAAAACTTTTCCATAAAGAAATTATCCTGTTTGTTTTCCTTCGTATCGATCACTCTTTGGCTACTCCAGTTAATTAATTCATGCAATATTGACTATTAGGTTCGTGTATCATTTTTTGTAGCCATTTATTACCAAGGTTTTTCGTCTTTACACACATGCGAGTTTGACTTTAACCAATAGATAGTAGTTGATTCATAACCTGTAACAGACACATTGCACAGGTCATTACATAGGTCAGTTAAGGGAGTACAGTTTATATTATTGTTTTTACAATAAATATTTTATTTCTGTTGCCATAAATAATACTATGTTGTGGAATTTTATTTTTTTTTCTCTAAAATATGTGATTTAAAGAAAAATAAAATTGCAAAAATATATTTTTGCTTTACAAAAAGTTTATTCTTAATGTGTGAAATTTGCAACATAATTGTTCGTTTAAAAAAAAGTTATAAAGCAAACTGTATTATAGTTCACAAAAGAGTTTAGAAATATTATTTTAGTGAATCCTGGAAAATATATTTTTGAACATGAAAGCTTTTTTTGTTCGCGCGAGGTGGCGCAATCGCGTTAGCATTTTCAAAACCGCTCCTCTCTCAGCAAGAGGGTCTGCAATCACTGCCACATTAGACATTTTATTGTTGTGTTTTGAATATTTGAACTTATTTTTGGAACTAAAAAATAGTTTTACTGAAAAAAAAAACTATTATTTCCTGGTATAGTAGAAACATTTCGCACGGGATTACTAAATTTTAGAAGAAAAAATATAGTGAGGTGTAGCGGATTATTCCAAATTTCGGGATCGGAATTCAGTTCAAGATTTAGAAACTAAAATTTACAATCTTGGGATCCCGGAAAACCCCGGGATTGAAAAACAAAATTGTTTTTTTAAACAACTAAATTTATTTGTTTTCAAATTATAAAACTAATTTTTCCGATTTCACACATTAAAAATAATTTATTTGTGCCTCTAAACAATTTTTTAGTTGATTTTGCAGATTTTTCTTAAAAATTAAAACATTTATCGTAAAAATAAAAAAAATCTTCAAAAGAAAATTATTTATTCTGACAGAAAAAAATATTTTTTGATTTAAAGCAATAATGTAATTTTTAATCTCTTAACCGGCTCAAACGGCGCTTCATAATACACTATTAGTTCCGTATTATTTTTGATTATTTCCAAGAAATTGCAATTTTCGCTAATATGTTTAATTCCAGGGCGCGGATTGCGTCAGAAATAATTTAATTCCGTTACAATAAATTCGAACTGGTTTGCACCACGAAAATACACTTTTTGCCAAACAAAAAGCTCGTTAATTTTTTTCAATGGTAGCGTTAAAATTATAGTATTTTATAAATCGGGACAACCTCAAGAATCTATTTTTATCCCTTTGGCACCATTTCGAATCAATTTTTGTTTCATGATTAATAGGATTCGTCTTTGACACATTTTAAAATAGCAGCTTTTAATTCGATGAAATTTTTCTTATCGAAATACACATAAAAATTAAATTTTTCTTGTATAATTTATTAATTTTCTTGAAAAATATTTTCTCTGCAAATAAACTACTCTCTAAATACGTAGTCGTAATAAATTCATGTTATTATTCAGTCAACAGTCTTGCTTGCTTTAAAAGGTATTTTCCCCGTCTAGAGCATCACGTAAAATAAACGAAATATCCTGAAAGTACAAACACTTTTATTTTATTTTGCATCCTATTTTATTTAATAAATAATTCTTTATTTTACATCTACACTCTATAGTATGGCTTAGGTTGGCTGTGTGGCGTTAGCTCTAACGCTAATGTTTTAAATTTCAGTTTGTGAAAATAACGTTTTAATAAGAGAGCCAGACAATGTAATTAAATCATGCGTGCATGAGTTAAAGTAAACAAGGTTTTTCCACATAATTTTCTCACATCAGAAGAGCAGAATGCGTATTTTTAAACACAGTAGCTTAAAATTTGCATTATTTCGTTATCAACGATTTTTTTAATTTTATTCAACTGTGGGCGTAAATTGGTTATCGATTGAAGCTAACGCTTTAATCTCAAGTTGATAGGATAAAAATGGGCGAAGCTGTTCTGGACGTTTCTGTAATTCAAAAATAATTATGTTTTATATTATCACAATTTTGTATTATAACAATCTAGCTCCAACAATTACCACATAGTATCAGAATGCTTCTTGACATGCTTGGCTGGATTAGGTTCTAAATCTGAGCGCTCGTCTAGCCGTGCAATAGTTAACATATAACTGAGGTGGGTGTTGGCTGTCAGTGATCAGCATTGTACAGAGACTACTAAATATGAGCGTAGTGGAAATAAAAATTATTTAAAAAAATTGTTTTTTTAAACAGAAACTTTTAAAATATTGAAAATTTTGAAAATGTTTTAGTTTTGAAAATACATTAAATGTGGAAAATCAGAGAAAGGTATGAAATTTTTGGAAACTTTGTAAATGAAAAGAAAATCAATCTCAAAATTGCGAAAATTTTTAAGATGATGGTACTTTTGAATTTTAGAGTGTTTAAAAATATTTAATCTGGTAATTTTAAAAACCGTCATAATTCCTAGAAACTTCGAAATTTGGAAAGTAAAAGTTTTTAAACTTTTGAAATTTTGAAAATTTCGACCGAAAAATGCAACAACTATGAATATTTATTTGCGAAATTTGGAAAAATTCGGAAATTTTGAAAATGTTGCAAATTTTGTAAATTTTAGTGTGAAAATTCTAAAATTTATAAACCTGAAAAATTTAAAAGGAGAATGAATACTGGGAAACAGCAAGATCTACGAAAAATACTTTCTTAAAAAATTGCTTTCTGTAACCCATTCTTAAATTTTTTTTACAACTTACGACGCCAGCTCTGCGCCCGAAAGAACCCTATAACGGGAATAAACCAACTGCGATTTTCCTTTTTCTACAATATTGTACTGACCTTGACATCAATTATATTTAAAGTGCCGGATATGTGTGTTGCTACACGGCGTAAGTTGTAGATATACCATTATTTTTTAAATAACTACGAAAATCTTAACCATAGAAAAACAGTTTTGTTTTATATGTTTTAAGGCCTTAGACGAGCGTCTCATACTCCGGTGCTGTAGTTTCTATTGTTTTTGAAAGCCTTTTGCTTCCCATAATTTTTTTTTGCATAATGTATTTCAAATTTCATCAACATCGTTCCAGTACTCGCATAAGTTTCAAGCGACACAAACATACAAATAGACAGACATTGAAAAACAAATTTTCAGCTTCCTGGACGTCTATTTCCGTCAAAATCTCGTAATCGAATTTTTTCACGAACACAATACTTTAGAAAATAATTTTTGGTTTTTATTTATCTCGACAGTTTATGTAGAGGACTTATTAGTTATGCTACCTACTCTGTATTTAATTAATAATTTTAATAATTATAATAACAATATAATAATAATAATGGTAAAATTCGACGTGATCCAACAATTAAAAATTTTAATTTGCTTCCAACAAAAACTGCCCTATAACATATTCGGTCCAAGTAACTTTCCAATAAAAGCAGCAAATCAAGCGTGAAATGCGCGAAAATAGACCTGGTAGGAGAATAGCCAAAAGCCCAAGAAGAGCAGCTACCCTGCAATAATTTTGTCCTTCTTGACATGACGTATTTGGTTTAATTTAGACGGAAGTGCAATTTTATAACCTATCGTGTCGATAAGGTGGAATAGTTTATTTTATAACCCTATTTACGGCATGCTGATTTATTCATGAAGTAATAAAGGGGTTTTAATTGTCCTTGAATGAATTTTATTTTCCCATTTTGTTGGTCGAATCTGCGAAATATTGCAATATGGAACTTTGAAGTCAAAAAATATTTGGATTATATTGATGGAACTGTTTTGTTTTTATAAAAGCTCGAGCTTTCAGAAACTTTCAAAGCATTTTCCATTTACTAAGTGCGCGAAAGCTTTTGATGTTTAGTAATTTAAATTTTTAATTATGTTAATTTAATTTTAGTGACAAAGAATCCTCTCGTAAGACCCTTTTGATTGAGTTGAGTGTACGTTTCTTGTGGTAGCGTGCCCGAACAAATAATCATTGGATTTAAAAATTCATTGCGTCCCTGTGTTGTTGCCTGCTCGAAAACATTGCTTTTTGTAGGCGTAAATTAAGACTTAATTGCTTTTTGTAGGTATTTGTGGTGATAAAAACAAAACGATTGTTTTCATTCCAGGTCATTGATCTTTTTTAACCCCATAACTCTTTATTACGCACACACACACAAAGAAACTTTTTATTAAAATCATCCCTTGTCTAAACTTATTCGCGATATATTTGACAGCGCTGTTTTCGCTTCATAAAGTAGAGAAAGTGATAAGAATTTTATTTATGAAGGAAAATTTGTGGTCAGAAAACCGTACAATTTCTCTGACCTACTTTCACACAGGGTGGCAATTAAAATTAATTAATTAATTCGGTTGTCTGTTGTTGCCCAATTTAATGATTACAAATAACCCATTCGTAAAAGTCGGTCTCCGTTTCCAAATTTAATGAGAACAAACACCCATTCGTATATGAAACGTACGTACGGCTTTGTCCAGTGCTCGTGTCCGAAATATAGCTGGAATTTAGCTAGGAACGCTGGGAATGTTAATACGCGCTGCGTATGGAATTTTGCTTTTGTATTTTAGTTTTTTTACAAAGCTACAAAGTAGAAAAATAATTTACGTTGGTGTTTTCATTGTAATAATTGTAAAAAAAAATTAGTGAATCTGCAGCGTGTCTGAACGGTGCGACCCCGGTTCGATTCCAGAGTATAGGCATTAGGCAGTCTTAGGTTCGTGTACGGCTAGCCAAGCTGTGGGCAAATTTTCGAGGTATACGTCGCTATTGTCTGATATTGGACGTGCTACAATTTTAGAACGATTTTTTTTTCATTTTTATTGTAAGAGTTAGTGAAATTTTTTTTTAGAAAAAGGTAATAACGTGGCAACACCGCAACGGAATTTAAAAAATATAATACCTTTAAAAAAAGCGTTTAAAACTCGTACTATCACAATGTGCAAACAATATACAGGATGATCTGTTAAAAAACTTATGTTTAGTATGCCATTCTTATTTGGAACCCCTGTGTACATGAAAGTATGTTTAAAATGTGATCCTCCAATGTAAATACTGCTACCTTATGTAAATGAAAGACATATTTTAGTAATTTTTTGAAATTTCTTTGTTAATCTGTATCTAAGGTGTTGTACATATTTTATATCGAATTATGAAATCTCTTGCTGACATTTTACAATGGGGTCTGTGTGTTTACCGTACAGGGAAACTTCATGTGCTATTTATAGCGGTGCCCAAGTAACCCTCTAAATGTGAGATTTATCCCTTGAAACGCTATTGTACGAGGCAATTTACCTGGTTTACGTAGACAAAATAGTAGCGGAAAATAAAACAGTCACGTGTCCTGAATGCACAAAATCGGATTTTAAAGGAGCCGACTCTAAATATTAACATCCAGAACAATATGTAACAAATTTTTTTAGTTATATTAATAAACCACCAGATATGCGCTGTGTTGTCCGGGTCTGCTACTACCGCTTGCTGTGACAGAAGAGTGCAGTTTATATCATAATTTTCCTGCATATCTACCTCACGTTTTGTGTGCAAGTGAAATAACCCTGTTTTTAGGCCGCCATTTGGATTTAGTTGTTTTAGAATACTTACACCAAATAAAATCGCGTTTTTTTCTGGTTGATTGTACAGCGAGCTTCCAAAATTTTATGTTTATTGCATAGATTATAAATAATATCACATCTTGTGCTAAACAATTTTGTGTTTTAATATTTGTAAGATATAAAATATTAGGTAAAAACTGGATAAATGCTCCTAGGAAATAATTTTTTTTTGTAAAACATCAACGTTTGTTGAAATTTTTGTATAAAAACCTGCATAGACAAAATTGTATTATTTTTAAACGAAATCTCAAACTTTTAAGACTCTCTTGCAGAATGGTTTGGGCTCAAAATGGTTTTCGATGGACAATTTTAATGCCAATTTGCCGCGTAAAATTGTGTTAGCTGCTAGATTATATTTAGTTGTTTTTTGTGTATTTTAGCCACTTGCTGCTCGTTCCATATAAATTTCGTTGTTTTAAATCGAGGGAGTTAGGTCAGGAGACGTAGCTGGCCACTTGATAATGCCTTTGATAAATCCACCTTTTTGGAAATACATGACTTAGATGTTATCAAACAATAATTCTAAAAAAAAGTGGTTTTCTACTCGTTGAAATCAAAGAAAGATGTGAAATTTCTGTATTATAACAGAAAGCTGTGTTGACTTTGTTACAATTATGAGTGCTGATTCTTAAGTTATTAAAAATTATGCTAAAGTTGCTTAGTAACAGAGCTATCGGTCAAACATCAGGAGACTTGCGAAAGAAATGCTTCCAGGGGGTTTCTTCTCAATGAAATGTTGTTCCTATGGTCAGTTGACACCTTTGTATCGAGTCTCAAGCCGAAGTTCTATTATTTTTGCAAAACCGAAAAATAGATGGTGGAGGTGATTGAGGGGCGATAGAAATATTGTGCTACCTCGGATTAGCTATTTAAAATCTTGAATTAGAAAGTTGTTCGTTTTATGGTATTTTTTGTTATCTTTTAATCGCAGATAGTATTATTCGCAAAAATCTTAAAATCGATTTGCTTTAGCTTCCTTGTTGCTATAGGAAGTGTAGCGATAGAGGAAGCTTATATGATCGGTTTCAAGGACGTTAACTGTATTTTATTTTTAATTAAAAAAATTTCACTTTGGCTTTACCTGCGAGTTATGCCAAAAAGTAGGTACTTTTATGGCAAGCACTTTCCACCTAAACATTTTGACTAACAAGCACATTTTAGGCCTTTGGAAGACCAATAAAGCGGCAGGCTTAACTTTTTAAAACATACGGATTTTTTCGTGTACTGCGAACTGTAACTAGATGGGGGGGACCTACAAATTTAGGTGTCTGGATTTTTAGCGAATTTGACTGGTTGGTTGCTCAGTCTACATGATATACAAATCTGTTTTTGTAAAATTATCAAATATTCAAAAATACATACGTTGACTATCTCTGAAATTAACTAACAACTAAACTAAACTACCTGAAAATCTTTTCAACTGAAAATTTGATGCCGTCAGCCATAATCGGCTTAACTTTGATACAAATGAAATTACCATCACTTTCTTGTTTTGCCTTGTTACCACCAGAAAGACTAAATCTTCATTACTACAGAATATTAATCTTACAAGTTCTAAACTTACCTGGACAAAAACTTATGTCAGATTCTAGAAGTTTTGTAGGTTTATCACGAAGTTTCTTGCAGCGCAGTACTTAAATGAACCGTACTTATAAAACATATCAGGTTTTGACCTGGAAGAATGCGATAAGCTTGTAAGAAATTGAACAAATGATCCTTAAAAAAATTTCCCGTTCGTGCTTCTCGATTTCAGTAATCGCTCGGTTATGAATAATTGCCAATTTCGTTTGATTATTATGATGGTATTTACGACAAGCCGTTTTCCGAGAAGTTTAGTGTTCGTTATTTAGCTGAATTTTCTTCTCAACATTGTGTGCTCAGATTTGTCAATGTTTTGCTCGCAAAATCCTTGCAACACGTGGATCATCCCTCGTGAAGTTCATTGAAGCTTGAGAAAACTCGACGAAGATCACAACGTATTTATAATTAAATTACGCTACGGAAATTCTGTCATTAATTTTAGATTATTGATTGGCGTATATACTAATCATATTTACATGTGTTTGTTATTTTAAGGCGTTTTTAACGCTCATACTTTTTTTTTGTAATTATGCTTCAGTTCGGTTATAAAGCTCCAACTGGGATTTCAATTTTTAGTGTGGAATTTTGATTAAAGGTGAAAATGTGATGGTAAAATTAACAAAATTCAGTCAAGCCTAAACTCAAAACATTTCCATGAATTGATTGCATGTTTATCAAGTTATTAGAGCGCGATATATTGGATGGAGTTTATTAACCAAATTTGCTACTAAATTTCCTCCCCAACACGTGTGGATGAATTTTCTATTTAAGTTTATAATTACACTAAATCCTTCTCGTATACTTCATCTTTTAGTTCGCCCGAACTCGGATTAGCATTAGCTTTAAAATGCATTTTCGCAAGCTGTTGACTGAAACTTAATCCTTTTTCCATTTACAAACTTAAATTAAAACAGTTTTAAGCAGCTACTAAAATGCTTAGTTGCAGCACTACTAAAAACGAAAATAACTAAAAAAGAAAATCAGAATCTGGGCACAGTTTGTTGTTTTTGTATTATTTTGTGGAATTGTTCCCATTTTAAGCAATTGCATTTATGTTGCCAGTTTTAATTGAGTTTTATTCGCTAAGGTGCATCCACTTAAAAGTAACACTGCATAGTTGACGCAGTTGATTTAAACTTTTCTAGATTTAATGGAACATTTCCACCTCGAACGTTGACGATTTTAACAAAACTGCACAAGACAATTTAAGAAAGTTAAAGTCTCCGAAAATAATTTTCCCAGCAGGGTAAATGTGTACATAATATCGTTTACACAGCAATAAAACGAACTCATTTTAGGTCGTTATGTTACAATAATAATTTTCTGCCATTGTTATGAATTAATTAAAAAGGAAATTTGAACTTTGTTGATTTTAATTAAACTTGTAAATTAAATGTTCCAATTATTAAAACCTCAAATTAGTTTAAAAATTGTAGTATACAAAATAAAAATCTATTTTCATGCTTTTCCAAACTGTCTTTAATTGAATTTAAAAGAATAACTTATACAGGGTGTTTCAAAAATTTAGGAACGAATGATAGGGTACATTCCTTATACAAAAACAAAGATATGTACTTCAGCTAATAAGGGTTACAGAGACGTAGAGTATTTTATTTTTTATTTAATTTTCTAAGAAAAAAACTTAAAAGATACAATTAAAATGTCAGTACACGAATTGTGGCAGATGAAGTGATGACATCTTCTGAAGAAGTCTCCATGAACGACAGCTATGCCCTTATCATGCACAAAGGGTTCAGGGATTGCTACTATAAGATTTTCCACCAACATTTAATTTTTGTGATTAACTTCTCCAACAAGAAGTTATCGATTCAAACTTTTTGCTTCTTGTATGATTTATAGACAAGGCAATAATTAATTTTCATAACTGACATACATGAGTTGAAGAAAATCCACTTAAAATCCAGCCTGCATACAGGCAACGTGTATTTTTCATAAATATTTGGGCACGGTTTTATTCCAAATACTGGTCTGGGTTGCTTTGTACTCCTGCAGCATTAGACCAAAATTTTTATTTTTTAATTTTTAGGGCAAGTTTTGCCAATTTTATTCGAAGAGGTTCCGTTCGATATTACACAAACAATGTGGCTGCAGCACAATGGTGCGCCCCCTTATTTAAGCCAACAAGTTAGAAACCTTTTATAGTAGAATTTTCCAAAATTGCAGAGACTAGGTATTTCTATAGGTTGGCTTTCTCTATCGCCTGACTTAACCCCTATACATCTGTATCTTTAAATGTTCTAATAATAGACATTACCCAAATAACCTGGTTTCTTAACTGTTAATTTACTGGAAATCTAATAAAAATTTTACAGGAGTGCTTTATTATTAAAAATAGATATTTAAAATAATGTAAATGAAATTGATGAAAACGTGAGGGATGTATTAAATGTTTCTGAAAAAAAAGGAGCACGTGTACGTTAATTAGTCTCTACGCCACGTCTCGCTACTGGATTATCATATTTACATTAAAGTCCTTGTGAAGCATACCTAGTTTTGAATAATATTTATCCTGAACATTTCATCAAGTTTCCATAAACCGTTGCTGGAAAAAAAAAAGATTTGAATGCCCTGTACAAAGTCATTGTCAAGTTTTCACATTTACGCGTTATTTCGTGCACTGGACCGGAAAATTCGGTTCGCTCTCAAGTTAATATAGTGACACATAAATAACGCATACTCGCCTTAATTCGTAAATATGCACGCAGCTTTGCCAAAAAATTAATCTGTCATCACAGCAACGTTTGTCTGTTGCAAACGAGCACGTGCAATGAAGTACACCAGACGCTTTTAAGCGTACAAAAAATGAATAATATTCGCAGTTTGCTATACGTCCAAACTTCCAGCAGCAATAAAGTATCAGAACATCGCTAGCCTACTTTAACGCACTCGGGTCAGAGCTTAAAATTTAATCTCAATTTAAACTGCAAGCTTCAGAGCTGTATCTCGGCTTTAAGTTTGGAAGCAATATTTTGAAAGGAATGTTGGCAGAGACCTCCGAAATCCTAGTTCTAGGACGGTCTCATAGCTAAATGTCTAATTTAACTTGAGCCTTGAGAGTGTGTGTGTATGTGATCGTGAAATAAGACTAAAAGATAAACATGTTTGCCAATATATATATATATATATATATATTTTTTTAAAACGTTTTATAAATCCGAAAGCAACCAAATGCGCGTGTATCAAAGCTGATTTTACCTTGAGCGTAAATTTTGACCAAAACGTTGCTTTGTTGATTTAGCAAGAAATATTGAAAAATATTTAAATATTGGTAATCCTAAAATACTTGTTTTCTCATTGTTTATTCAAAACCGTGGTGGTGTATTGCTGTTTCAGCTCCTTTGAAAGTAGAAAAATTTTAATTATAATTTTTTACAAAAACGAGTCTGCACCTTGACAATAATCCTACCTGTTTATTATTTTTAGTATATTGTGTAAAATGACGCTTTTCTGGAGCTCATTTTAATTTTATCCAATTAAAGCTTGTATTTCTGGCTTGGTTATAATTTAATTTTCATTTGCTAAGAGTTTTTAAATCCTAACGTCGAAATGACATAATTAACTTCAACTAGATTAATTGGTTTAAACCGAAATAATGCTTCTAATTAAATTTTCCGTGAGCTAAAGGGCTCTAGAAAGCGGGAGTGTTACAAAATGTTACTCGGTTTGATTTTCCAATACGTGCACTTAAAGATTCCTTTTACGAGAACCTTTCATAATTCATAACTTAATTTCTCTTTGTGCTTTTTAGGGTGCAAAAAGCGCAATGGAATTAAATTTTCCGACGGGTTAATTAAAAAATATACTTCTCGCTTTCGAAAAAGGGTTTAGCAACGTTCATGAATTTTAATTGTTATTTTTTAATTTATATACGTCAATCTTGGAGTTGATACATTAAAAGTGATTTTAGTGTTGTTTTAAGCTAAATTTCATCCATGATAAATATTTATGCTTACTTTTTTAAATTGTTCAAAGTTTTCGCGGATTTAAAAATCCCTTAAATAAATTACTAAGTTTAAGTGGAATACTGAAATTAAAATTGCACCGACTTTAAAGGAAAAAAGCTACAATGTCGCATTACCTTTACGCCTCGGGAATTAATTTTGCGAATGCTTTTGACTGAAAGCCGCCCGCATTAAAGCTTCTTTTTTACAAAGCAAGAGTACAATTTGTAATTTTAAACTCGCTGATTTTACTACAAAATCTTTTAATGAAATCTACTAACAGTCTTGAAGTCAGGGATGTCAGTTGTCCTAAAAATCCTAAAATTTGTAGAGAAACGCGAACTGTCCTAAGCTTGGCCTTTAATTTATTTTCATGTTTTAAAAATCCTAAATTTATGCCTACTACTGTTAACTTGAATATCGTTGTTTTCTGATTGATGCCGTGTCGTAATTTTAAACAGTGTTAATTAAAATTTGAACCAAAGTTCATCTAGTGACTTCATAATCAAAATTTTGTAAAGTATAAAAGAAGTCTATATTAAGTGCATCCCATTTTCGCTAAAAATCTCTGTTTTTTTAAATAGGTACCTTAATATTGCACAGAATTTTGTATTTGCTGATAAATGTTAAATTTTTTTTTAATTCAAAAAGACAATTTTTTGGCAAAGCAGCTAATGAGTAAATACTGATTTTAGTATAGGTATAGGAGGTATTGTGATCGGTTTCAAATGAAGCACATTCCACCTATCATCGCAACTTTTTTCGATTTAGGCTTCTCGCTAATAAACGAGTTATAGCTAAGGGGAAGGTAGTTTTATGGCAAACTATTTCGACCTAATTTTTTTTATTATGCGCAATTTATTATTTTAATTATTTTTGTTGTTTTTTAGTAATGTACGAAATTTTAGCGTTTCACCACATTTTTATATTATGTTTAACCGAGTGGTGCGATGAGCGTATGCAGCCGAGGATATTAGAAGTATTAACCCGTTCCCTATGTTGTAACTGTTGGTGCTAGAACATAACCGCAATAAAATATTTTTAAATTTTAAAATTCTCATAAGCTTGAGAACGTGTAGGCAACGCGTTGAACTCATTTTGACTTGTACCTTCATACTAGACGGGTTTTCCAATACGGCAGTCAATTACACAAAAATTATTTTGCTCCATGAAAAGAATTTAATATAAGTAAAAGGTTTTTCACGAAAATTTTATTTCAACCTCGAGCTATCTTTTACTTCGTGTAGGCAAACAATTTTTCAATTTAAAACGAAGAATTACTCAACCGAATGATGCTTTCACAGTCTTTAGGCAGTAGTTTTCAGGCTCGAGTTTCATTTAACCCTGATAGTTTCAAAGGTGCACTTACGCCTAATTTCCGTCTTCGCAAAACTTGTGGGTTACATTTATTGCGAGAAGTTTAAATTACAAGACTCGCAAACTTCCGCTTTGTCTCGTCTACTTGGAAAATAAAAGGAAATTATAAACCAAAGCAGGTAGCGCGTGATTTTGTATTGATCGTTTTCCAATTTGCGTCGTAAATTTCAAAGATTTTGTAGATTACATGTCGGTCGTAAGCATCTTGATTAAGTTTAAGCTTTGCTTGCGCTATTTTTGAAAGTGTTTGTGTAGTATACAGTGACGGGCACAATGTTTGCAACGTATGTGGAAAATTTGTATTATGGTCTTCAGGTTTAGAATAAATAAGTGAATTGCCAAAATTTTATGGGATTTTAGAATATATTTAAAATACTCGAAAAAATTTCAAAAACATGTTTTATACCGCATGTTTGTAAAAATTTAAAATTTTTTTCCAAACAAATTTTTTTAAATTTAAAATTTTCAACATTTGCAAAACTAACAATTTTCAAACATTTTCTAGAAAACTTTTTAAAATTACAATTTACTTTCGGCTTAGACCGCGTCGTCATTTGGGAACTACACCCAGCATAATCAGGTAAGGACTGACCTGCCTTTACAAGCATTTGCTCTAGAAGTTTGAGCAACATTTGTTCGTAGGCCCTGCCTGCCTAAACAGGGCCGTGTGCTTAGATTACTATCGTTTTTATTAACTCTGAAGATCCAAGCTGCAATGTATTGCGAAACGTTAGTTTGTATGGGTTCACAAACAGCTAACAGGCATACGCCGATTAAGTATTATTGTCCTGGCAAACAAAATACTTTAAGATCAAATCCTTGTCCGCCCCAAGATACAAATAATCTAAGCACGCGGCTCTGTTTAGGCAGGCAGGGCCTACCAACAAATATTGCTCAAAAGTTATAGAGCAAATGCTTGTAAAGGCAGACAAGCTACAGGTCGGTCCTTACCTGATTATGCTGGGTGTAGTTCGCAAATGACGACGCGGTCTAAGCCGAAAGTAAATTGTAATTTTGACAATTCGAGAAACCGCGAAAACCTCAACGAATATAAATTTTTTAAAACTTTTCAAATTTTTGAAAAATTTCTAATGTTTTAAAGTTTCACATTTTTAAATCTTTCAAAAGATTCAAACTTTTTCAAAATTTTCAAAAAACTGTAATTTACGAAATATATTATTAAAAATTTCAATATAGGCCGGGAAGGTCCCGTGGCGGTTGCTCGGCAGCTTTTTGTTATATAAAGGGCCGTTTTCATCTTTATCTTGTAATTTTATCCTGAATCGTGTATGAATATTATTTCTCCTTTATACTTTACTTTGCACATGTTGATTTATTTATAACTTGGGATGTTATCCAAAGCGGAAGCCAGCGATTTTTCCTAAATTCCTAAGTTTCGAGTCAAATATTTAAAGTTCATGGTATCGTGTATTCATCCCTAGAGATAAACATAGTGGAAACTATAAATAAACTAAAACAATTTTTCTTTAAATTCTTCACATAAATTCTCTTGACATACTTCATGGAGACTAACCGAGTTTTCCAGTTTGCCAACTGCATGAAATTCCGTGGGTAAAGACACGAACGCAAAAGCTCCCCAAAACAAACTTAAATAAATAATGGAACTCGGCAACACACCGCGTCTGAATTTAACGGAGGGTAGAAAATACACCTAAACCAACTTTGAAATTTACAGACACTTGTCTGTAATTAATTTATCACACAAATGCTAAACTGGTGAGTACGAAAACCCGCTACCTTAATCAGTTTTGAAAGTCATTTTGCACCAACCAACTGCAGGATTAATTGATTTTACCTCGTCTAATGTTTTCTGATCATGGCATTCTGCGGCGCAACTAAAACTGCAGGTGTCTTCGATCGATGTTGCGGTTGTTGTGATGTCAAGTGAAATAAAGGCTGCTAGGTAGTTGTATCAACAGGACGGTGCTCGACGATGCTTGTATGGCACCAGTAGGGGTAGCTTTGAGATTTATTTCTCCTTGTGGAGTTTACACAACATTTACTACTTTACGTGTACTTTAGTTCTGGAAGGTTGGATTTACCGTTGGTTCCAAGTTCACTGAATACATGTTTGTGGTATATTAATGATTCTCAGCGAATAAAATTCTTAAGCGTTTCAAAAGTAATTCTAAAAACGTATGACCTTGAAATATCTTCTTTACCATTAAAACAATATTTCAGTTTTACTGGAAATAGTCTTGAAATTTCTTTCAAATTGCCAATAAATTCCTATACAGACCTTGTAATTTTTTTTTTATTTATGAGAGCTGCGTTCAGGAATCTAAAAAACCACTTCAATATTTTAAAAGTTCTTTGTGGGTATTTAAATTATTTTATTGGATCTAGCAAGAAAATACGTTGACCAGATTTGTCGAAAATGAAACATTCTCTGATTTGAGTTGATCTGAAAAATTTATTAACCGGATTTATCCGGTAATTCACTTACCCGGATTTATCTTGTAAATCGTTCGTTCGCTCCCTCATATCGCCAGAAGGACTTATTTGCAATCTTATCATATTTTTCAGCAACTGAATTTTGTAAGTCTAAAAACGTAATGTGATAAAAAAAACATTTTTGGGCTATGCGTTTTTTAAAACTTTTACTTGAACTGCTTATTACTCAAAAACAAGTTGTCAGAATGGCATAAACGTTTTACTAATTATAAGAAATTTTGCGATAAAACTGGTCGCACGATTATTTTTTAACAAAGACGGGCTGCAATTTATATTAGGTCTTAGTGCTGTAATTTATTTGTGACGCCTTCTAAAAAATTTTGAAAATTGTAAATTAGTCTCTTTTTTTAATAACGGGGGATAATAAAACATTGTTTTCTCAATTTTTGGCTAACAATTTTTTTAGGTCTCTGGTAGTTTTGAATACCAAGCAATAACTACTCGGTTTCTAACTACAGTACAACATAGAGCGCGTTGCGTTTGTTGCCGTACAATAATCTCACAGTCACTAAAACGTTGGTACAAAAATAGTATAGAAAATATGATGATAAGTACGAGTAATTATTTCTAAAGTGTGAGAACGTCTAGGGAAAATGCTTTGCTCATTTTTACTTCTCAAATATTTTTATCTTTCTTTTAATACTCGGTAGCTTAAATTCCTAAAATATCCTAGAATGATCCTGAAGTTATGTGTAATTTACAGTTTTAGTGGGGTTTGGATAAATGAACATACTTAATAAGCAAACCGTGAGAATTCTTGAAAATAATACCAATAAACGCCACCTGGCGGAAATGGTATTTTCATAAGACCTTGAAATGTAAACTGTTTAAAGATTTTCTGATTTATTTAAGTAAATTCTCAGCAAAGGACTGCGACATACTGTAAAGTTCTCATGACATTCAGATTTAAAAAATTTCAGGATTTTCGTTTTGTTACTGCATGCTTCAATTTCAGATGAATAAGGTCAGATTTATATGCATTAAAAATGCTCAAATATGCACTTAAAACGTCAACGTATGCATTACACAGCACAATATGCAGAAAAAAGACAATTATATCTTGAGAAAATATAACTAAATCAAATAGGCTGTAAACTAAAATAGATTATACTCAATTAGCGTAAATATAATATACTGTCATATAGATTCTATAGGTAGTGTTTGAATATTTGTATTCGAATGCTAATAAATTTGTAAACAAAATATTTTTCTGAATTATATGTTGTAAAAGTTTGCCTTTTGTCGGTAAGACTGGTTTGTATGTTTATGGAGAACCATCGTTTATAAATATACGTTGGTAACTCTTCTACGCTTCTTTTCCAGTCAGTTGATTGAAAGTGGCTTGTAACTGCGGCTATTTTGTTTATCACCGAAAAGCCAAATTATTTTTTGTTAAAACGCTGTTAATTTGCTGGGTTCTTTTAGCAACCGCACCTGGTGCATCGTATAGAGGATTTTTACAGTTTTATATTCTTTCCAAGTACCATCTTCTGCGTTCAGATATTTGATTGTTTGTACAATTACACTACAAAAAACTTAAAATTTATGGACGTAAACTCCTAAAACTAGTAACGTTTTAGAAGACTTTAATAGCAATACTTTGTGAAAAAAACATTGTGGTGATTATTAGAATTCTGCTTATTATAATGAGAAGTTCTGTCTAATAAAGAAAATTTTTGAAAATATTTATGAAATTTTGTAAACAGGGTGAGTTATTAGTGTGAAATCTTTTATTGCGAGTTTTAAAAATCAAGAAAATGTTCTTGAACTTTTTGGAAAATGTTAAAAAATGCTGAATTTTTCCAGTTTTTAAAAATTTCTTGAAAATTCTGAAAATTGTGGAAAATTATGATATTTCCATTGTAAACCGTAAATATCTATTTCTTTTGTCGCATGTTATAGTGTGACCGTATTTCGGAGAAAGTAGTGTTTGGTCATCTCGTGACGCGGACGACGTGGCATATTAAACTGCGACATGATTGTTATATTAAAGCCACTGCACGCGGCTCCGTATCCTTAAGATTAACTCTTCGCAAGCTATTTAAATAAATAAAATGCTGCTTCGGTCTTTTAAATAAACAGTTGGGAACTGCATGCTCCATCTTATCTGTTTGTGTTCAAAATGACAGCAGTAGATTTTATTTAAAGAATTAGATTATTACTTAATTAATTAATTAAATAGTAGAGCCGATTTCTGTGGAAGACTATAGCGGTCTACTCTACAAAGAACACTGGTCTTTTTAATAATGCGTCAGTTCTTGTAGTGGAAGCCCCACTACTAAAAGTTGCGACAGAAGAAAAGGGCTGCGCATTTAATATATAGATGCGGCAGGATGCAAATTTGATAAACTGTTTTAACATCCCTTTTTTCACCGTGTATGTAGTGCGTTTCTGATTAGTGAAAATTATAAAAAAAACCTGTAACGGGCTTTTAAAATTGAAGATATATACATATTAAAACCACATCGAGCAAAATTAGTACATGTGCTGTAAAATATACTTTTATTCTGAATTGTGCATTTATTTATAAATAAGTATTCACATGCCAAATTTATTCCTCTAATAATTTGCTTAGAGTTTCTGTGCAAAGCTTTTTCTCTGTTTTTAAATAATAATTACTGAAAACAGGAAAAAAATATTGTTTACGTTCGGCTTTTAGATGTGCCAACTTCGAAACTATAAAAAAGTAAGTAAATAATTTATTTCCTAGTAATGTATACAAACAACTTACTTTATAACTCCTCAGTTCAGGTTCCCTAAAGATACATCAGTTAGGTACAAAATTTTTACTAAAATGTGGGTTTCAAAAGAAACTTTACTGCTAAATACGTACTTTCAGGTTTAAAAGTTCTAAGAATTTATTTTTAAACTGAAAACAACTTTGTCGCAAACAAAAAAAATATTCCCATATGATACAAAAACTTCGGAGTATTATGTTATTTCTGTACAAGCCTTACCTTACATCAAACCAAAGAAGCGCTTGAGGGTAGCAAAGATGATTCTCTTTCTCTGGAAATCGGAAATTGGACCTTGTGGTTTATTACAAAGTTTTCTTAGTTTAGTTTACTGCTCAACTTTTATTTCTTTATTTTGTGTGTTAAAGCGCATTGTGATTTTCTCTTTTGATTTTCTACTGTTTTCATATGCTTTCGATTTAGCCCTTTAGGGAATCAACTATCCATAAGAGCGCGTATAAAACGAGTAAGTTTATAAAAATTTTACACGTTTATTGCAGGAACTCGCGCCCGTCCTGTGAATTTTTTCGTAACAATGCGTATAAAATTGGATATGTATTGAGCACTTTCCTTAATAGAAGTTTATAAAAGGAAAAGTCTTCAATCTTCTTACGAACTGTGACCTTGTGCGTTTTTCTTTTATAAATGAAAACGCTTAATGGTCTTTTGATGATACCGTGGGTCTTCCGTTTTATGATCGAAACAACCCAAAACATTTATAATGCAATATTAGGGTGTATACTGACCGACTAACTTGTTTATAAGGGTAAATTGGATATTTAATGAGATACAAATTCCTAATAATTAAACGGAAATTCTGTTGAAATCCATGAAATGAACCAATTTCCATAATTAAAAGCTGCAACATTTACTTAATTAATTTATATGTGCTGGATATCAGGATATATATATCCAATTTAAGCCGTAATAATATATTTTGATAGCTAGTTTCATGTTGTTTAGAGTAAATTGCTTTATTTGGGAATGGAGCGTGATAAATTGGATATGTTTTTCTCCAATTCTGTACGTGCCTAGGACAGATAAATCATCCGTAATGATTTCATTTCGTTGTTAATGTCGATAGTAGTTGCTATAAAGATAACTTCTGGAAACCGTAAAGTGACATCTATGTGAAATTTTGTCAAGTTCCGGCGAAAATTATTTATTATTAAATACAGAAAATAATAAAGAATCCTGAAAAGTGACAAATTTAATATATTGCCATCGATTTGTTGCACGTGTGTGTTTCTTTATTGATTATTATTATTTGTTATTACTCTAAGCAGTTACTAGGTATTTTTATTTGCAATGTACTACATACACAAGTAATTTTCAGTAAAAGGACTTAATTCCAAGTACCTACAAAGTATGTAAAATAAGGCAATATGTTTTAAATTGTTTGAACTTTAGAAAAGTGATGTACAAGATAGGGTCATATTACATCTAACAGAACGCCTTGTAAAGTTCAGTATAGAAAATGATATTTAGGAGAAAAGACTAATAAAAGGAAAAACTAAGTCATTTTTACCTTCAAAATTGGGATGAGCGTGTTAAATGACAATAGAAACAATCTTCCCTTAAGAAAGTAGCTCTGAGAGGTTTCCTTTTGGTCGTTTACTAACAGTTTTGTTGCCAAAAATACGACTATCACCAAATCAATAAATCGATTTTAGATTTCAACAAATGAATATTGTTTACAATTAACAGATACTAAAAACAAAACAAAATTGAAATTTAAGTTTTTTTCTATTTCTGGTTTTCAAAACTTCCCAGAATTTCAAAATGTTATTTTTAAAAAATTTTTAGCAAATTCGAACCAGCTAATAATAAAGAAAACTGCACTGAAGCCTGAAACATGGCGGAAGCTTTATCGTCCCACAGGGCCAGTTCTGCTCTGATACAGGAAACCAAACCTCTTAATTAAATTGGGCTAACCCAACAAGCTTTATCTAACCAAAAATTATCATGGTTATATAATCATAAATTTAGTACGCCTAATTTAATAATACCAGAAATTAATATTCGAAATGTCTTTTAAAGATTTGCATGTGAAATACGAAATTTGCATAGTTTGCATCTATTTACGTAAACAATCAACCCTTCTAGACGAATTTTAAAAGCTCTTAATGCACCTTTCCTGTGCTTATGTATTATAGTTGACATTTTTGGGGCATACTTGTCAAAATATGCGAATTTATTTAAATACAATTTACGATGTCATTTAAGTTTTTAACATGTTTATAAAATTTGAAGCCAGTTTTTACCATATTACTCTGAATAATTATTAGCCAACAAAATTTAATATTTTAGTATAGTAAAACCCAACGTAATAATTTTATTTCACAAAATGCATTGAATTGTGAAAGGGTCCCGCTAACGTGTCGTTCTTTAGTGCTCAACAATTACTAATTGCACGTCAGCGCAGGCCATTATCTGCAGGAAAAATCAGGGTCAATTATCTGGAATACAATTGACGTTCTCTTACGTGACCAGAGGTGCATGATCGTTAATTTTATTTCCAACAATTTTATCGACGTGAAAATCCTGAAAAGAATTCCGGTTGAAATGCCCGTATCATTTTTCGCGTTTGACTTATTTATGTTTTTTTATTTTTAAGGTGACCGGTAACTAGGAAATACTCGTATCTGTTGGTCCCTTCAGACTGTGATTTACAGCATTGTGCGTGTAAAAGTTTCAGCATAAGGGAAATACAATTTTCCACTTGTTGCACAATTGCCGGTGCTTTTATAAAAGATGTAGGGGCAGTGAAATTGGTTTTTTCTCCGATGTCGTTATAAATGTGGTTTACATGACATCTGCTACACGATTTACTCGTGCTGTGGTGTAAAAAGTAATTGCGAAAGGAACAAGTTATGTTACTAGATAGCATTGTTGAAGCGCTTATAGTTACGTCAACCACTTTAGGGGGTTTCCTTTTGGTCATTTACCTGAACAGTTTGAGTAGTTGCTAAAAAAGACTATTTTTTTACAAAATCGATTTTGAGCTTTCAGCGGATAGACATTGTTTTCAATTACAATATTCCAGATATCATAATACCAGATAAGTATGAATATATTCAGTGACAGTTGGAACAACTTTCCACTGAGAAAACACCTCTGGGATGTTTCCTTTTGGTCGTTTACCTGAACAGTTTAATTGAATAATTGCCAAAAAACGATTCCAAACGATCACCAAATTTTAGATTCTATTATTGGTTTCAACCAATAAATATTGTTTGCAATTAGAAACGAATATAAAATTCTGATTTTTTTTTAATTTTAACATTTTCAGATATTTTCGTTTTCTAAATTTGCAAAACAATTTAGAAAAATTAAAAAGCTTTTTAAATTTTGATAAATGTTAAAAGCTTGAGAGATTTTCTGATTTACAATTTTCAATATCTTTGAAATTAACTTTGTTTTACAATTTTCAAAATATTTATAATTTTCAACATTTTTCAAGCAAAACTTTTTCTAGATATTTATAAAATTGTCGATAATGTAAACAATTTCGAAACTTTAAGATTTCGTAAAATCTTCATAATTTAAATAACTTTCAGAATTTAAAGATTTTAAAAATATTCATTATCATAATTTTTCAAAATTATGCATAAGAAATTTAAAAAATTGTAACAAACTTTTTAAATTTACTTTATTTTAAAAATTATTGTAATTTTCATTGTTTTACAGTTTCCAAATATTCAAAATATTTAAATTTTCTAATTTTTTGTATTTTCAGTTTTTCAAAAAAAATGCGAGGAGGATTTCGTGGCGGTTGTTCGGCAGCTCTTTAAGTTTACATTCTAAGGTTATCTAATACGTACATTCATAACATGTGGGACGCACTTTCACGATAGATTCAGAATCTGAAAAAATTAAAACAGGATATAAACATGGGTACGTAACGCTTTGTTACGGAGTTACAGAGTTACAGTCTCCTGTTTAATTAGTTTTTTGTTAATAACTTTCGCAGTAATGTACCAAAGTTTTGAAATTATTTATATGTATGAGGATTTAGCTTTGTATTACCATTAATTTCTGTTTAAATAGTGTACCACTGCTGTTTCATGTGGGAAGCCAACCTAATATTATGTTCTAATTATTTTAGATGTTTACATTTTTGGAATTTAAGAGAGAGCAATCACGTTTTTTTCGATAACTTCTGCAGTAGTTGCACTAGAGTTTTGAAATTTTATATGTGAGCACTACTGATCTAGCTTAGTGTTTCTACTAATTTTAATTGAATAAGCGCACCAGAGGTATCTCAATTAGGGGGGTCACGTAATATTCGCTTCTAAATATTTTAGATCTTTACTATTCAAGATTTGTCTAGAAAATCTTATTCTCCATACAAAAGTACACAGAAAAGGTACACTAATTGAAAGTCGCTTTATGTAACAGTTTTGGAGACTCTTCAGGTTTTGTAAAAAATCAGATTGCCATGAACGTTCGAATGTTTTCCTTAGATGTGAAAATAGTTGGTCCGATAAACGTAAAAAAAACGTAAACTTATTGGGTTATTAGCTTGTGTCCATATTTTATTAATACCCTGTATAATACGATTTAAGTCACTGGTTCAGAATAAAAAACATTTTCAAAAGAAAAACCGTATACTGCACTGTTAAGTTATCTAACTGTCGCGATATAAAAACAACGGTAGTAGTACATTGAGCCTTGTGTTGTATATCTAAGCTGCATGCAAGGAAGTATAAAAATAACTCACCCGTTGATAAAATCAAAGCCTGGTAGTTTACGGCAGTGCGAAACAAAGCGCGTTACCAATTTAGTGCTTTAATTTAGTTCCACGATACTGCAATTAAAATGGAGGAAGAAGACGAGGAAGTCACTCCTTCTGCTTCGAAAACATCCTCCACGATGACATTAACTCAACAGAGCGTGTCGATGACTCTCACGGCTTCTTCCTCGCTCACAGAACAAGGATCTTCCGAAATTTTACCCCAGTGCCAGATAGTGACACACCAAGCGAGTGGAGACTCCGTGGAAAGCGAAGACTCGACCTCGCACCGTTTTTCCTCGTCCCCAAGGTACTCGCCGCTTCTGAGTAAATCGCCGCATTCAAGTTCGTCCCAGGAAGACTACGAACTCGAGAAGCAAAATAAGGGCCAATTTCTAACCGCTGGGATTAGAACGGAAACCACCAGGAGCATGGAGAGTTTGCGGACCGCTTCCAGAACCTACCATTCGGTCAGTGAACGGGATATGCGGCGGTTTATCTCGGAAAGCGTCGAAGC
This sequence comes from Ctenicera cuprea, assembly GCA_958336395.1. Taxonomy (NCBI): domain Eukaryota; kingdom Metazoa; phylum Arthropoda; class Insecta; order Coleoptera; family Elateridae; genus Ctenicera; species Ctenicera cuprea. The sequence goes on from OY284491.1 coordinate 1,579,498, forward strand.
GAAATCCCTGGAAAGCTTAGAGAGAGAAATGAAGCTCAAGAGACACGCTGTTAGTGGCGAAGGTGGTATGTTGACGACTTCCGAAGAACTGATTAGCGCTGAAAAACGCAGAGGGCTATGGTCCGGCAGGATGAAGGTTCCTCAACACCTCAGCTTGCCACCCCCGACTGGATATTTGAGCTTAAGTCCTGGAGATAGGAGACTGACTATTCTTTCGCCGCATTCGCCCCACAGGGGGCCAGATTTGTTTCATCTGTCGCAGATAACGTTGAAAACAAGGAGGAAAAAAGCTATGATTTTGCCTAAACTTGTTCTGCCTAGAAGTGATTCGGACATTAGCGAAGTTTTTTCTGAACACGGACTCGAGTAAGTTTTTTTTTTGGATAATGTGTAGTTGTAGAAATGTTTAGATTTCGTAATTTACAGTAAATAACGCATGGATGATGTGAGAAGCTTTGGGAAAAATTCTGAATCTATATTTCAGCAGTTAATCAAATTTTTGCAATGGAATTCCTAAAATAAATCTATGCGGTGGATATTAAATTCTATCTGAAATTTCCTAAGATCTGATAATCATAAAATAAAATTAGATATGTTCATTGTTCAACCGAACAATTTAACTCAATGAAAATGTGAAGCAAATATTAATCAATATCCTTGTTTAATTACTCCCTCATAATTAATTTGTTAGTTCGCTGTAATTTCAAACAACCTCCAATGTAAACGAAGAGGGCTAATAAGAAAATTTAATTATGGTAGTCATCATAAACCTCCTTATAAAGCCGTTATAATAAAACCCGCTTTAAAGAAAATTAAAGATCACAGACTGCAATTTTAAGTGACTGAATTTGATAATCTATAAAAATTAATAATTTAATTAAAACGGTCTGATTAAACAGAAAATTGCATACATGAATAATTTTAATAACAGGCCAAACAAATTTTAAATTATTTTTATAGGTTTATCACAAGTAATATAACTAGTGATCTCGATTTTCCGTTAAACTTAGGTTGATGGTTAAAGGGTGCATAGTTACGACAATAATTTCGTCAAATACTAACACGAAATTACGACGATGTAGTTTGCTTCATTTCAATTACAGCGAATCTTATCGTAAACGATCGTCATTTTTCCCCTTGTTCTACTGCAACTACGATCTTAACTTGTCGCCCTTGTCAGTAGTCGTTTTTCCCTGGTTTTCACTCACAAATTATATTGGTTGGTTGTTGAAACTGAAATGAAGCATTTTGATTGGCAAAATAGAATGTGGGTGGTGCTACAATTTTTACTTGCTATACAGAGTGATTAGTAACACCTGGGCCGCACTTTTAGGATAGATTTTGTAAATTATGAAAACAGTTACCGTAAACAAAGGTCCAGAAATGATTCGTTAAGGAGCTACAGCCTCCTAAAGATGAACCAGTTTAACCACTTTTTTTGTCAATAACTTTCGCATAATGGAATAAAATATTCTTAAATTTTCTTACACAATATGAATCACTTAGCTTAACATTTCAGCTAATTTTTGTTTGAATAACTGCACCAGCGGTATGTCAAATCGGAGGTTACGTAATATTTTCTGCTAAATATTTTAGATCTTCACAGTTTTTGATATTCTGTTTAGAAAATCTTATTCTTCCTACAAAATTACACAAAAAAGGTAGTTTTTGTGAATGTCGCTACATTTTATAGTTTTCGAGATAATTTGCAAAATCGAGTTGCCATGACGGTCCAAGTCTTTTATTAAGATGCTCAAATAGGTACCATATACTATATAAGAGTTAAGATTAGACTTTACACAAAAATACAACGAATAACATTTGTGTGAACATTAATTTGGAATTACTTTGTTACGGAGTTACAGCCTACAGAATTTCTAACAGTGTTGCATCTTTCAGAGGCTGTAACTCTTTAACGAATTTTGACGCAATCCATGATTGCATCACTTTTGCAGCTTCAGAAAACACTTTTGCCCATGTCCGAGTGATTTTACAAAACTCTCGAAAACTGTTTAATTTAACGACTTTCCACGTGAATACTTTTTTGTGTGGAGGATAAAAATTTCTAACCAAAATTTCAATAATGGTGAAGATTTGAAATATTTAGAAGAGGATATTTCATATGCCACCCTCCCCATATGAGAGACATATGGTGTAATTATTACATATTTTAAACTATCTAAACGTTTTTGAAAATTTTATGAACACTCAGATAATTATTATATATTTTTGAAATTCTAAAAATTGTAAAAAAATTAAATTTTATAAAAATTTTACATTTAAAAATTATTTTCAGTATATTGAAACTTTCGAATTTTTTTTAAATTTTGAATATTTTAAACATTTGTTTTGGGGTTCTGAAAATTTAAAATTTTTTTTCTAATTTTTTATATTTTGAAAATTATTCTGATTGAAATTACCAAGCTGTTGTGCCTAATTGGGTTTTCTGCGTTAACGCGTCTAAACTGTAGTGTGGATGTACAGACATACAGAAAGGCAGAAACACGCACAGACGCCGCTGCAGCGTCTCTTTTATTGGCCTCACAATGCCCTAACACCTGCTTATTAGTACAAATGTTTGGGTTGAAAAGTTTGCTATAAAAGTACCTTTCTTTTAGGCGTAACATAGCTATACTTTGTACAGCGAGGAAGGTACAATTAGTAGAAACACTAAGTTAAGTAAGTAATGCTCACATATTAAATTTCATAAGTTATGAGCAATTATTGCTAAAGTTATCGACAAAAAAGTAGTTCTATGGGTCCATTTTCAAGATGCTGTAACTCCGCAACAAAGCTTTTTCGGACACAGGTTTAGAAGAACTTTTTTTAATATACAGATTTTGAATATATCCCACATGTTACAAATCATCCTGTATAAAGTAACAGGTAATAATTATTCCAAATGTCCTACTTTTCTCCTATGTTTATGTAAAACTGCCACTTATTACTCAACTTTAATGCAGTTTATATACTCCATTATTCATAAAGCGTCACATATTGCGTTACCAGAGATTGAATTTCTCATTAGATTGAAATGACGTTGGCTATTCTGCAAATTTCACGATGTTTAGCTTTGGAAAGTTACTTTCATGCTGTTAATAATTCTATATTTACCGAACGTCACGGGAATCATTATTTTAATTAATACGAAATCCTTCAGGAATGTCGCTGAATTTTAAATTTGTTACCTTCAAAATCATTAAAATTACAAAAGTGTTGTTAACATCGCCATTATAATTTTTTTACATTGGCACATCCATTAGGTTGCAAATATTTCAACCAGACTCTGTTCCAGAAAAAAATAATTGGCTGCAAATTGTTAGAAATATTGGAAAGGGAGCGTTATTAATATTAATCGATTTTCACTTCCTGGAAAACATTTCTAATTTTTTACTTTCGGATACCTTCGGAAGTATTGATTTCATGAAAATATTTAAATCTAGATTTTAACGGAAATACACGTTTCGTGCTCAAGAAACTCAAAAAGTGGTTTTTAAAAAATGTCTGTCTGTGGGCGAGTGACGCCTCTAAAGGCGAAAGTACTGGACCGATTTTGATGAAATTTTAAATCAAGAGCTATAAAGAAAATTGTTCTTCTAGTTAAGCTTTTTAAAACAATCCAAAACGGAAAACGGTTTGGACATGTTTTCTTGGTAGCGCTTTTTCCAAAACTAAAATTTATGAAATTTGAGTATGGAATCTTAGAGAAGAACATAAGGTAAATTGAAAGTTTTTTTACCGAATTCTCTAGCTTCAAAGTGGCGGCCGCTACAACTTTTTGAAAATCTTAATTTTAACGCCCATTTACTTAAAAAGTTGTTGTCTGATCGGAATCAGCTACCAACTCTCTTCGTGGGCAGTATACGATAAAGTAAAATTAATTTCGAAATTCCTAAAACAATTTCAATGGCACTGTTTTGAAATTTTAAAAATTTTCAAAACATTTTTTTTTTCACAAACTGCCCATACGATTTTTTTAACTTTGTGAGCTGATAGAGCTTACAGTGAACTACGAATTTTTTTTTACTTTTTTTACTGATCTCCCTTGTTTTGTTCTGACCTTCCAGGAACTTTTGAAAAATTTTTAACTGAGTAATTATTCATTCAAAAACGCAAACGCCGATTGTTATAAACTTTTATGAGTTCGATAGACGTTTTCAAGTACTTTATTATAAAAATTAAGAAAAACAACTCTACTGTTTAATCTGAACAACGCAATTTCCACCACGCCTGTCAATTATCTCGGGTTAAAAAAAATATTTTTTATTGTTTGCGTATTTTTAATAACTCCTTAAATAAAGCTATTACAGCAATTTCTGTCCGACATCCAAAGCGGAATTTGTATTTAGCCGTAGAGCGCTATGCTTACCTTGCTTTGGTGCAGTTTAGTCGCTGCTACTAGACGTACAGTTACGGTACGGAAACCAATTGCACAGGCTATCGCAAGTTCAAATTCTCGCTGATTGATTTTTTAGAAATCTAACAGTTGTTGAACTGTACAACTCTATAATTACAAAAACTTACACTTTTGCAAATACACTACGTATTAATATCTAGTATAGGAAAGTCCACTGGAAGTTAACAGCTTATTTCTCTCTTGTTTCAAAATGTAAATGTATAAATTGACCCTTTCCGTTTCCATTCAATACTAAAATAAATACAACTTCCAGAAGCGTTCTGTTTATTGAAGAAAATACAAATAGAACTTGTATGAATGAAAAACGAGCTCGCAAAGGTAGAACCGCCAACATTAAAAGATTTAAAGGAAACACTTTTGATTTGATTCTGGAAACGAGAAAAAGACTTTTTACTTATATTAAACCGACCGACGTGGTTTGACTTTGGTAGAAATTTGCTTGAGTTGTATGCCGTTTGATGTATTTCGTGACTCTTTTTTTAACGAACCGAGCATGTTTTATAATTCCCACCGTGCACAAATTGGCTTTTACTATAACATTAAATTTCACTGGAATTGTTTACTTATCCCTTTCTGTTTTAAAATCTCCGACAGCCACACACTACCATAATTTTTTGACTAAAATTTTAATATCATTTCTCTAATGTTCGTTTTTACACTTCATAGTGTGATTGTTATTCTAACAAACGCAATATGGAACCAATTACAAAGGTGGGTTTTGGAAACCGAACTTGTCAAGCGACCTTCATATGTATGATTTTACCTGTGAAATTGAATAAATTGGTTCAGTAAATTCGTCATGTACTTTCTAGTTGTAATCCGTTTTTATACATCGATGTCTCTGTCGATTCTTGTTTTATGTTTTTTTTTAATTGATCCAAACACATAACGTAAATTAAATGCTGATGTACGAAAGGTGAAGTAGACACATACCGAGTATAAATAAAACATGGCGCACCTCATCTTTTTTGTTTTTTTATTAAGATAAACAATTGAAATGTTGGTATGTTTTATAAACCATAGAACAGATTTGTTTGGGTCATCAATTTGGGTGGCTCAAAGCACTCTTAAGAGTAACTAAAATCCTGGCATAATTCCTTTAAATATATAGTTGGCACATACATGCAATTTTAAACTATTATCTAGGGGCTTAAAATAGCAACACACCCGCATGTTTGATCTCATGGAGCTTGTTTAGATACATATTATTCATTTGGCCAGCTGGTTTATTATCTCGAGGTATTTGACAACGGATTTGATGAAGGTAGAATACGCATGGGCAGGGGTTTTAAAAGTAATACACGAATCATTTTTATGAAACTTTGCAAAAATACTTTTGAGTGCAGAACCTCTGGCTGAACTCAACAATAAAGTTCCTCGGAACAAAACGATGTACCTCAAATACTGCAGTAGTAGTTGTATTAACCTTGCAAAATCGTACAACATGTTTGACGTGCAGCAGAATGGATTTGAATACGCTCATTCTTTTTGTTTGCTTATTGAATTTTAGAAAAGTTCGGTCTTTTGCTGAGTAATATTAAATATTGTTTAGTGCATAACATGGCACGTAGCCCACGGGATCTGCTAGTAAATTCTTATTTGATGTGCGATAATTTAGCCACTGACTGTACAATATGTCCACTGCTTGCATAACAGGTGTAGAGGACACGCAGACATGTTTAATCGATTCGTGTTTGATGTTTGTTTATTTAACCACTGAATGTCTCTTACATAGCAGGTGAAATAGACGCCTACCTAGCCTTGTCAATCATTAACTACTTCAAAGTTTAATATCATGAACCCTTTCTCGATGATGAATAAGCAAACCGTCTGTGTTTTGCTACCAGAGGGGCAAAACGGGCAAGCTTGACTAACTTTGAACAAAGACAAACTTAATAGGTGAAGGTTTATGTTTATAAGCAGATTAACTTGTGCTCTGTTGCTTAATTATACATTTATTAGGCTTAATTACGATTTTTAGTGTCACTGTACTTCGCTAAAGCCCCCAGTTAATATTTAATCTTCCGTCTAAATACGCTTGCAGACGTGACTCTGTTAGCTGTTGCGAAGTCCTTTTCCAGAAGATTACTATCCGACGCTCTAACTTAATTCCAGGTGCGGTAGTTTTCTATTCTTAGATTAATCTGGTTCAGTGGGTTTTAAAAAAAGTTGAATGTAGGTGCAAGTTAAAATTTTTTAATTAATTGGATTGATTACTAAGACACGCTTTATATTTTAGTTAAATAGGTTGGTACTAATTCCCTGGTCGGTATTAAATATTCTGTTTTACCCTACCTGGTTTAGCATATTTTGGAGCTACAAAGCAAAGAGAATGGCTGGACACGGTTGTTTATTTGCCGGTTTTGACTTAAACTTACGGAATTGGTTAATGTAAATTTTTGAATTTTATGGAGGAAACAACATTTTTCCTTTGAGAGTTTTTGTTTGGTCTTTAATTACTTTGCGTAATTTTTTGCAACGAATCTGCCGAAATTATTTACACACACACATTTATTGTTGAGCTAAGCCAGAGGAACTGCACTCAAAAATATGTTTGCAAAGTTTTACAAAATTGTTTCGTGTATTACTTTCAAAACCCGTAACTATGCATATTCTACGGTTATCAACTCTGTTGTCAAATAACTCGAGATAATAAACCAGTTGGCCAAATGAATAATACATATCTAAACAAGCTCCATAGGGTTAAATATGTGGGTGTGTTGCTATTCCAAGTCCGTAAATAATTCGTTTAAAATTGCATATATGCACCAACTAACTACATATTTAAAGGAATTATGCCAGAATTTATTAATATTTGATTGCGCCATAATTTAAATACTGACTAAATACTGGACTGGAAATCCGGACTTTGCACATTTCTATGTAAATTTTACACTTGGATGTAATCAAAAAAGCGTAGGAGAAGATGAGAAGCGGTAAAATGTTGACTAAACATTACGATGGGAGCGGTAGGAAAGCGGTAAAGCAATTAATTGAGTGTTAGTCGTTTGGGAGATTCTTTTCATGAAGGAGGTGTAAACAAAAGTAATAATATATTCAATGTATTTTAATTTTTTTAAGTTTCAGTACATTATAATAAGGAAAAGTACCTACAATCAAGGGAAATTGCTGTGGAATTATTTTAATTTAATGTCAACAGCAATAATTTAAAATGATTTCAAATAACATGTAAGCTACTTGTGAAAGGTTTAAGTTTAACGAAATAAACCAAATCTGAATAACACAATTAAAGGAAAATATAAATGTGTTTCCTTAAAATTATAATAAATCATCATATAAGTATAATCACTAATCATTTGCAATTAGATGCAATTATGAAACAGTAAAAAGTAACGCATGATGGCTGTAAATCAGTAAATATTGATTGTGTGAAAGAATAGCCGTAAAATAAATTGTTTGTTAAATTTCAGCACTGGCTTTCTCCATGTTTAATTTTTTAAGCCTTTAGGAATTTGGTTAATGTGGCAACTTTAAAACTATCTCTAAGTTGTAAAAAAAAATAACTGCAATTATTCAAAACTAGTGGAACCCCCGGGCTATCCTGCCGTTTTTTTTGTGTTTTTAATAATAAATAACGAATGAAGTAGGTAGTGTAGCGGCCCGCAGGTCTAAGCCCCAGTCTTATATAAGAAACAAATTGCGCTCGCTTTAACGATTGTTATTCTAAAGATGCGAACGTTTGTTATTGTAACTCGAGCTCTCAATATTTGGGTCGATGAAGTGTAGTTTTTGATTATGAATGCATAACCTATTTGTTTGTAAATATGCCCATAATATTGTCAACAAAACACAACAAACAAAATCAAATCGGTTCATTCCATCTCGCAGCACCACGTAAACCTGAGATGGCTGTATTTATTTTATAAAGTTATGGGAATAAGTTGTTTGGATGAGTATCTACGGTCGAATGACTGCTTTTGCATGTACTTATTTTAAGGATTGACCTAATTTTAGGCATTTTGTTGCACATTTTTATAAGTGCGTTTTGAATGTCCCGGTGATCTCAAGTGTGTAATCACTTTCCTGTCCTAACTTGCGTTCGCGGGCTGTGCAGCTCGGATTAGGAATCTAAGGTCAGCGCTTTGCGGCCCGATCACTCAAGCAAATGTTATCTACTCAAACTGGTTTATTTGCTTTGAAAAGTGTAACGGTCTGCTGTGCAAAAAATATGAGCTTCATATAATGCACGCGTAAATATATGGTGTCTAGTAGTGGGGGTTCCCCACCACTTAAAGTTTGGGACAGGTGGAGGAAATCCATATTTACTACGCAGATCGCTTACAATCACACGAAACAGCAAAATTTCGTAAAACCTAAGGCAGGTCTCGTAAGTATGCATAGAAATGCCCTGAAATGTAATACAATCGACTATTGGAAAATCACCGAACTGCATACTTTGGATATTAGTTGTAAGTTACTTACAAGTTCTTAATAAGTCGTCTGCAACTACCTCGAATTAAAATAGATTGTTAGAATTTCCTGCAAAATATTTTAGATCGTTTGAACTTTCTTAATAATGCATTCCTTTGACGTTTCTGAGATTATCGGAAAGTATAAGTAATCGTATAATGACAACCTTGTAATGAAACAGAGGGTTATACTTTACAGATTTTGTTTAATGTAAATTTCTGCCAATACAATAATATTGGAGAAATAAATTGAATTTCATTTAAAATGACTAGAATTTAAATTGCTTTGCTTTGCTTTTTTGTTACGTCACTTTTAGTATGTTAATAAGCATTTAAATGAATATTTTTCTGAGGAAAACATGCATGTTAATACCGACGTTTTGGGATGCCATGCCGTTGATGTGGAAAATTAAAACATCTTTATTTTACTTTTGTCCAAACTTCTTTTTTCATTTTTTTATGTTATTGTGTATGATTGTGGTTTTGATTACAATCAACAAGCAAAATGCAAGGATGACTGTTTTACATAACTGCGCTCGATTTTGTGCATTTGAATCTATGCTGTGATTTATCCCCGTTGCAGATGTAGGAGTGATTTATTCCTATTCATCGTCGATATATTTCATATAAACTCGAGCACAACGTCTACATACCTGTACTAGGATTCAGCTTCTTCACAAGAATTTCCATATCGCTTCCAGGTTTCATTAAAGTTACCTGCAGTATCAAGGAATTCAAGTTTTGTCATGTTTAACAATTTAATAAGGTCTTGTTAAGACGATAACAATTTTTTGTATATCTAGAAATTACAAGACCTTATTGGGGTTGAAATGAAACTAAAGATCCAAAAATAGAAGTAACGAACAGGATAACATCAATAAAAATGTCGCAATCCTAATCCTTGGGACAGGCTCGCGTTTCTGATAATTATCAAAGTTGACCATGACATGCGCTTATTTTTGATAATCTCCACCGCACAATAAAATTGTATTGTGTTAACACGACCTGTACTTTCTCCTGCATTACAATTACCTAACCTTTTCAAAAGGAAACGAGAAAATTTAGTGCGGTTGCACGAAACCGGAAATGGAGAAAAGTTAATAAAAACCTATTTATTCCAAAATTGAGATAACGTTTCTGTGTCATCCTTAAATGTCGCAACTTTTGCACGATTTAATATGTTTTCGAAGTTTGCATGTAACGTTGTTTCGGAAAATCGTCGTTTGTTTTCAGTTCCAGGTTCATAGACTTCAGAAATCGATTGTTCGTTTGCATATGGAACAATTTCAAATGAATTGGCGGTAGTCGATCCGGGGACTATTAATAATGGATGACGGGTCTTTTAAAAGCGTCTGTTGGTTACATTATTGAGTATACATTACTGAAATCCTTTGCACCAATATATTTCCATGAAACCCAAAGAATTTTATTGCGTCAAACATGTAGGTCGAAGATGGAAGACAATTAAGGTTATGGAATTTTTATTTTTCGAACTTTCTGACGCGAATAAGCCGTCCGGACGATTTGTTTTCAAAGCTTTGGGTTTAAGGGCCATTTGCAATGGATTTGATTATTATACGCAGCGCAGACGTATTTCGATAATACTAAATGTTTCATAGGGTACAAGCCATAGCATTTTTAAATTTTTTTAATGAAAATTCAGTGCGAGACCATTGCTGTGGTAAGCGGCTTCTTTACCTCAATACCATTACCACCAACATGTGATTTCTTATTTCATGAATGTTGCAACAAAAATGATAGAAGTCTGTAGGCAACTTCTTTGATCCTCACCAAGTTACATCATGGTTAAAATACTCCGTGAAGCCCCCTGTATAAGAAAATACCAATTTACTTGCAGTGTTCCACAAATAACCATTTCCCGTAGAAATCTGAAACCAAAACTAAAATCTAACATATCAGTATTTTTTTCATGAAAGTTTCCATGCTGAAAATATTTCTTTTAGTAAAAGATCCAAAGTATCATTTATCAACACAAGTCTTCCATCATAAAATTTCCTTTTGAAACTTTATATTCCACGACAGTATTCAGTTAAATTTTAAAGTGCTATTTCCGTTATTGCTATATGCACGTTAAATCCCTTAAATTTTTATTTAAAGTGAGCTTCTGTCCTCTAAATGATAACGAACGCACATCTCATTAATTTAAATCCGCTTTTTAACCGCAGAAAGATTGCAGTTTTATTTTTTGCTGGGCTTTAATACTTCAGCAGTTCGTGATTTATGTTGATGCCAACTTGCAAAATAGTACCACGTCATTTTTTCACACGGATTTTCACAATTTGAGGGGTTTACCGCAAGGCAAATAGCGACAAAACCCAATTTGTCAAATTAATTGTATAAAATTGCACCATGTAAAATCCTAACCTTTAATTACTCTCACCAATTTAATATTCGTAAAGTGTAATCATCAATTGTGGCTGATTTGATGTAGGCAGAAAACTCCCAGTTTATTGAATCTGCACCGAATCATGGAAACAAAGAGCATCGAGTATTGTTCTTTTTCGTTCTATATTTAAAACCGCACAGTATTTCTATTCACAAACGTATTGTTTGGTTCTTGTATAATATGACGAACATCTGGCTTCTATCCACGATATGTCTTTTATTTTTTATTTCTTTGTTTGGTGAACTAAATTTTATTTGCTGTTGGATGATTGGGAAAGATACAATGGAGCGTTTTATTTTCTGTCTGTGTTTGTTTGTTTGTGTGATTTTCAGTGAAAAGTAGGTCTGTTTAGTGAAAAGTTTTGTGTTTCAATTTGCGAATTGAAAGGAAGTAAATACTGCCAAATATTTCTTCCTTACTGATTTGTTTACAGATTATTTCATGTTTGAAATTTGTTTTTTGATCGTATTTATTTTAATTTTTTTGTGGTTTAATTTAAATTTAAGAAATGCGCAAAGCACTTTGCCTGAACATTCCTATACGTTAGATACTGTTACTTGTCATGTTTTCAAAAATTTGTTACGCGCCAATAACGACTATGATTGCACCTACCGCTACCACTGTATCGACGTCATAGCTGGGGACACCAATTTATTAAAGCTTTTTAAAAGAAAAAAATTGATTTTTGAATTTTTAGAAAAATATTTGGGATTACAAAAAATCAAAACTGGAAGGAGGGAGTACTTAACCCCCCTAAATATTACTGCACCTAAAAATTTAATTGTTACTCTTATTCATCACTCGTGGGCGAATTAGTTTAAACAGAAATTTTTATCATCTCCCGTTTATTAACGAAGTTGCATAATTTTTCGATTTTCAAAAATTCATAGAAGGCATCACAGACAAACTAGCGGACTGGGACCTGAACTAAATTATAGCTCATCGCTAGCTCCATTAGCTTATAGTATTTAGAAAAATCTTAAGGCCAGATTTTGAACAGTGTGTTTTTGAAAATGTCAACATTATGATATTTTTTTCATATCATATTTCATCCGATCTGATCAACAGGCGTCAGAAATAAATTTGCAAGCTGGGACAGAATCAAATTGTAGCCCAATTATCAGCTTTACGAACTTACAAAATAATAAAAACTAACGTGGCCAATTTTTGGGTTATATTTTTTGGAATATTTCCAAAATTTTGGAAACTTGTCTAACTGCATAGCTTTTAAGGATTTCGAAATTTTTGTGCACATTAACATTGTGTATTTATAGGGCTATTACGATAAAATATTTGAATCTGATATGTTAATCAGTTTTTGTGTAATAAGTTTCTAAATTCAAAAATTTTTTTAAAATCGTAGCGGCTGTCATTCTGAAGCTAGAAAGTTCGGATAAAAAAGCGTTAGATGTGCTTTAAAGGTTTTTTTCTATTTCGGTTTTTTAAGGTTATTCTTAAAGCACTGTTTTAGCTAAAAAACAATGACAATGACAAATGCAATGACAAAGACAATGCCTTATGCAACTTGTGTTTTAATATACTATTATTGGATTCCGTTTTTAAATGTTTGTGAATTTTTTTTCGTAAAAATACTACCAAAAAACATGTCTAACTTTAGCTTCCGGTTTCAGATTTTTTTAAAAAGCTTATTTTGTCGGTGCAGTTTTGGTGTACTCTCACATTCTAAAGCTCATTAAATTTAGACCTTCTGTTCGGAGTGATGCACCACATTCACACACATACACGCACACATACCTACCCACCCGCAGACATACATTTTTTGAAAACTACTTTTTTGGGTTTCTGGAGGTCCAAAACGTGCATTTCCGTCAAAATCTCGAATTCGAAATTTTTCATGAAATCAATACATCTGCACTGGTAGTACAGGAAAATTTAATCAGCAAGATGTTTTTTAATTTATACAATTATTGTAGTAAAACATGTGTGTTGAAATGTGCCGAGACCTGGTGTAGCCGCTGCTTCACTGTTAAAGGGGTTCGTGTGGTTGTTTGACGTTTCACCGTTTGTTAGTTTCATCCAAATCCAGGTTGGAGCTCTTGGGGAACTGCTTTGTTTTATTCTTTGAACTCCGTCATTTAGAACTCTGTCCAAATCCGCGATTATATGGTGCCGTTGCGTAGCAACATAAATAAGATTAAATGCACAATAGTGTATTAACAGGTGGGGTGAGTCTAAGTATTATCAAAATTGATAACTTTTGGTATATGCAGAGAAAGAGAGAGGCAGTATACAGTGTGGGTACGGATTTAGCGAGTTGGCGCTTACTTTTCTTTAAAAATATACATTTCATGACGCTGATTGGCTGTGAGCCCCCTCCTTAATTTGCGTGCAAGACGCAGGTCAAAGCATAGTCCGACGACAAAAAATTGTTTATTTAACACATGGAGCAAAATAGTAATTTCAATTACATAATTTTATTTGGATATCGTAGAATTCGAATCAAGACTAGTCGCGGACATGAAATTAGTGAATCATGTCAAATAAATAAATATTACTAATTTCAAAGAATTTTTGGTGCAATTGCGTATTGTAAATTTTATATAGGTGCTTTCATTGGGTCTTTTTTTGAGTAACATAAAATTTAATATTAATGGTGAACTATGGAGGGTAATTTATGGGACATAACAATAACTTTTGGTGCAACTCTGTTTGGATTTTATAATCCCGTTTGTATGTCATGACAGATTTATTACCAATTTTGATTTGCTGATTCATTTGCTATTATCATCAATTTCCATTTTGCATTTGGTGGCAGTTGTAAACGTGCAAACAGATTTTGATTCGTTGATAGTATTTAATTTTATTACGTAACTGCGTTAAATTGTAAAATTAATTTACAAATTTTGTAATGGAATTTGTTTCAAAGCTTTGTGTCGGCTTTTTAACGAATTCACCTACTTTATTTCGAGCAAAAATTGCAATATAACTTTTTCAGAGAGTAATGCATATGCCAGACTAATTTAATTAATTATAACTGCATTGCTGCATTAATTCTCATGCGAATTTCCCGTCTGTATAAGCACTTCGTTGTCAACAATATAAGCCTTTGTTTGCTTTTTAATTTCTAGCGAACGTTTTGTAGTCTCTGGCTTGTTGACTGTTGAGTACCTATATAAATCTCGCTCTAAAAACTTTGCGAGCCTGATGTTGACTCCCTTAATGTCATTTGATGAAACAGCCCATTAAAAGCGGAACGCGAATGTTGCTTTAAGTATCCTCCTACATTTGATCGCAATATGGAAGTATCTTACAACAAAATTGTTAGATACAGCTTTTCGAATTACTTGAAAATTAGGAAAAATTTTAAAAGTGAGGTTTTTTATTTGTGTAGCCTTAAACTGCTTAATTTTGTGAGACAAGTTTTACTGAACAATTACACAACCTTTTAAACTTTTAAAAATAGTACACGATACCTGGGATGACCTTTATAATGTGCTCATGTGTAAAAATACATAGGTTAAGAACTAATAAACAGAAACTAAATTTGACCTAAATATTGGAAGCTCGAGTTACGATAACAAATGCGCTAGGAATAAACTGCTGCGTTGACACTACCACCTCACAGTTAAGAAGAACCAACTGTACCCGTGGACTACGCCTTACATTTTTTTTTCGCCTGCCGCTTGGGTTTTGTAATCTCAACTGCAACCACATTCCTCTCGAGTTGAGACAGGTCCAAAGGATCTGAATTTAATATGTAGAATTACAGCAATCGTTATAGAATTCACAAAATATTTATATCTGGTTTCTTCTTACAAAAAACTTCAGTTAACTAGAGTGGCAAAAGTGGTACAATGTTATAGTCGGTTGACGCGTAAAGTACAACAAAATCTAAGCGAATTGATTCGCTACTTTTTATAATAATACTTTTAGGTTTAGGTTGGTAGTTTTTAAAATACTAGAGGAGTTTATATTCATTTTCACTTCATAAATCAATAATTTAGAAGCAAATTCTATATTTAGTTTTTATTTATTACAAAACATAGTAATGTACAATTTTGTGTAGGTATTCAAAAAATAGGTCCATTGAATATTTGGCCGGTCATTGAAGCCAGTTCAACCCTGCTTATCTTTTATAAATGTTGAATAGTTCAAATCCAATCTTGAAATGGTGCTAAAACGTGACAGAATTGCAGAGGGTCGAACAGTGGCTCGAGTTCGTAAAATACGAAAATCTTGAAGAAATCGCAGAGACTCATTGAATTGTAGAGTCGGTTGTTTTAGAAGATTTATGTTAAGTAAAATACAAAATTGAGAAAAGAGAATTTAATGCGTAGGATAAAAATAGAGAACCAGTTAGTTAACATAGTGGTAACTAAGAAAGGTGAACATAAAAATAATTGAGAATACAGCAAAAATCACTACAGTGTTCTTTTCAATCCCCCTCCTGTTTTGAGCGGGGTCACCAATAATGTAATGTTTGGTTCGGAGTTGGAAATAAAACACTGATTTTAAGGAGAAAGTTGAATGGAGTTTTCACTTTACAAATAATTTTGATGAATTTCTTTTGATGAATGTTTTTATTATGTCAATAGCAACCAAGTCGCTAAGTTACAATACAATTGACCAAGGCTGCTACAGTACCAATCTCATTTTCTACTCAGCACAACGTTAAGACACTACGATATTGTTTATCTCCCAGTTTGGTTTTTCTTCATAGACAAATCTGCAAAATTCAACCTTCTGTTGATCGTCAGGCCACATACCAAATTATAAGCCACAAATGGCCTTAGGTGCAGTGTTCTTATAGCTAGTTCTTATTTTTGGTCAATGTTTGTTTTCCTTTTCCAAAGTTGCATCGTCGTTATATTAACCAATACATGACGACTATTCAAACATCAGCGTGTTTCTTTTTTAATACACTGTAGGGGCATCTGAGGAAGTAAAATATAATTCACTACAGAAAAATATGTTTTGCCCTTGAAAGGTCATATTTATATTGCGTAGGGCTTTAACCTACACGTGTGTTTTATGCGTTGTGCGTATGAAGTATTTATGTTTCCGGAGACCTGTAACATGCTGATAACGTTAAATTTGTTGTATAAATTAAGTATGGCCGCCTGTAAAAGCATTTAATGTAATTGTGGTTATATTACATCAAATTTGCGTTTCCATTAATTGACTCATTTGCAAATTTAATGCTGGTGCTGTCAAAACACAACCGACCTACATCAATAATATTTGTTTAATCAGAATGCCGAGATATACCCACAAATGCGTAAATTTAAGATTTTCCGCCCCCGAGTCTCATATGCGTTTCTAACGTGATGTTTTTAATTATTCGATCGTGTTGTATTTCATGGTTTCAATATACATCCCAAGGTATAGTTGTTAATTATGCACCAGTAATTATTGTAGAACGACACGCATTGTTGATGCTATCTAATGCACTTGTGAATATCAGCTTAAATCGATATCCTGTCAGTAAAGCAAATTGCATTGCGTCAAGAACAATGTAGCTACCTAATTTTCTGTTAATTAACTGATAATGTAAAGACGGAAATCCACAACGTCCTACACATGCATAAGTTATTAACAATTAACTTTAACAAGAACGACGACTTAAATTCGGATTATTACATGCGCGGATCTGCCTTTGTACAGTCTTATGTGTCGTTTTCAGATCTGCTTTGAAAACCTTAACGACATGAGTAAAAGACAACAGCTGACGAAAATGCCGTTGTTTCACTTTTTGGAATTTCAAAACTACACAATTTTGTTATTGTGCTTATTTTTATTATATTCTAACTCGTAGATCTACCCAAATTAGTTATGGGCATAATCAAATGATTTTCATAGTCGATCTTTTGCCACTCGAATGCATCTAATAAACGAATGATTCATTCGAATAAAATAATTCGAAAAGACCTACGCAGTAAAAGTAGTAAAAACTGCTTTTATACGTTTTGTTTTTCACTCTTCTTAGTTTCTGAATCCACCTTGAAAATGCAATTCGCTGGTAGAATGTTTTAGAATAGTTTACGATCTAAATATTACTGCCGTGCAAACGTGTTATTTAATTATTAAAAGCAAGAATAAAAACATTTTGTTGATGTGGTTGCTATGGTTACAACGGCGATAACAACAGAGCTGCCTAAAAAAGTATTAAAACTAACGGGGAATTAAACTAATAACGCCCTCTATTATGTGCGGCGAGAAAAAGTTGCAAAGCAACAAACCGGCAAAGTTGCGATCGGAACCTGCTAAGCAGGTATCTGCGATCGCACCGGCCTCTAAGCACAAAACACAGAAACGCCCGTGTGGCAAGAAATAAGAAAAGATTTGGTTTCAATTATGGCTAGAATAGACCACTACATGTTTCGTTCTTGTTTGAACTCATCAGGTGGACATAATTCTAACCATAATTGAGACCAAAAGCAAACAGGCATATATACGCCAGAAAGTATAAAACTAACGGGGAATTAAACTAATAACGCCCTCTATTATGTGCGGCGAGAAAAAGTTGCAAAGCAACAAACCGGCAAAGTTGCGATCGGAACCTGCTAAGCAGGTATCTGCGATCGCACCGGCCTCTAAGCACAAAACACAGAAACGCCCGTGTGGCAAGAAATAAGAAAAGATTTGGTTTCAATTATGGCTAGAATAGACCACTACATGTTTCGTTCTTGTTTGAACTCATCAGGTGGACATAATTCTAACCATAATTGAGACCAAAAGCAAACAGGCATATATACGCCAGAAAGTATAAAACTAACGGGGAATTAAACTAATAACGCCCTCTATTATGTGCGGCGAGAAAAAGTTGCAAAGCAACAAACCGGCAAAGTTGCGATCGGAACCTGCTAAGCAGGTATCTGCGATCGCACCGGCCTCTAAGCACAAAACACAGAAACACCCGTGTGGCAAGAAATAAGAAAAGATTTGGTTTCAATTATGGCTAGAATAGACCACTACATGTTTCGTTCTTGTTTGAACTCATCAGGTGGACATAATTCTAACCATAATTGAGACCAAAAGCAAACAGGCATATATACGCCAGAAAGTATAAAACTAACGGGGAATTAAACTAATAACGCCCTCTATTATGTGCGGCGAGAAAAAGTTGCAAAGCAACAAACCGGCAAAGTATTGTCGCGACCAGTCAGGGTGCGATTGGTTAAGAGCCTAAAAATAATCGGCTGCCATTGACTGTTAAATGTGAGTGGAATATTCAAAACAATCAAGAAACCTACACTCTTATAATAATGTAGGGTTAAGTGGCAGAAACGTTTGCTACACTTTTTGGCGTAGACTTCGTTGTCGATTTTTGTTTTAGGACAGAAGTTGAATAAGCTTATTATTTTTGAATTAATGATATGTGAGTGTATCAGTTGTAAAACATTAATAAAAGATCATAGCAGTGTGTCTATTTTTAAAATTTTACTGTAGTTACCTATCTTCGTATTTTTTCTAATTTTATTTTGTTTTGTTTCAGGTGAGTATCCTCGGCAATATATTATTAAATGTGTAGAAGCAGTCGGGGTAAGAACTAAACTTTTTTTATGTGATAATATTTCGAACATTATCTCTCTAAGCCACACTTTTCTAAACATATTGAAAACTAACAAAAAGCTCTAAAACTAATAACCTACGATAAAACCAATCTAGTTCGGTGCCTTTTCAGTGCACATCCGTTTTTAGATATCAAAGGCTTAACACGTATTTTGACATTGAAGTTCAGTAATTTCCGCCCCGTATTTCACAGAAATCCTTTTAATACATTTTTCGATTTCCTCTCAGAGTTCATTTGCAACTTTGCTACTAATATTCCGCTATTGATTTTAAACAATCTGGTTTCATATACCATATTATTTCTAATAGAATCGTGAGCGCGCACGCGCGCTTGTTTGTAACGCTCGGAAACTACTTTGTGAGGGATGGTTTTTGGTTTCAAACTATACTTGCATTATTTTCTTGCTCTTCTATAGCGAGAAATTTCAATATTACAAATTTCATACAAAAAATTTCAGGTTTTCTGTGGCCTTTTTGTTTTATTTATATAAAAAATTATTACACTTGTGAAAATACACGGCTCCTCACGGAGGTAAAATATTTAAAATGCCGTTTTCTCGCTTCGAACGTACGCAAAATATTCAAATTATTTTCAAGTTTTTTGCCGTTAACACTGTCATATCTCCTAAAGTACTGTGGCTAAAAAAAAAATATTGATGATGAACTGCAGCTTAATTTATGCTGATTCTGATGATTTATGCTACATAATTTTGCAAAGTGTACTAATCACATAAATAATATAAATAAAGAGAGTTGTAAATAACTCGAATCCACAGCATAGCTGTTTTCCTCTGTTGAAGTCAGAATTTTAGGTCTGAAATTACCTTCGAATGCTAGGAAAACCGGAGTAACCGAGTTCCCCATCATCTTTGACGGAAAATCTGCTCCCTTGGAAAATAGGGATTAGCATTTGCATAGACTTAATTAAGTTGCTTGACCGTTCTATGAAAATGACAATTTTATTTGCACTGTTTAGTTTTAAATATGTAGTATTCTAAAAATTTTGCAAAACTTTTACAAAATTAAAAATCCGAATGGGAAAGGTTATTTATCATATGTGAATTTTTGTTTAATTCTTGATTAATTATTTTCATTGTTTTTAAAACTGTTTTCATAAAATTTTCAGTTTTCCACTATAGTATTTTATTTTCCTTTTTCACTTAACATGCGCTCCATAATTTTATGAGGTTATGCAGTGATATGTAATAAACAATACTTTAGCAGATATGACAGTGTTAACGGCAAAAACTCGAAAATAGAAAATAGTTAAGACCATAGAAAATATTAGAATTTTGTGTACGTTCTTAG
Organism: Ctenicera cuprea; assembly: GCA_958336395.1. Taxonomy (NCBI): domain Eukaryota; kingdom Metazoa; phylum Arthropoda; class Insecta; order Coleoptera; family Elateridae; genus Ctenicera; species Ctenicera cuprea. The sequence goes on from OY284491.1 coordinate 1,599,593, forward strand.
CGCATTTCAAAAATTTTAGCTCTGTAAGGGGCCGTGTATTTTCAAAAATGTAATATTTCTCAAGATAGATAGGCCACAGAAAACTTTTTGAAATTTTTGCCACAGGTCTTTGTAATATGAAAATTTCTTGCTGTACCTCTAACGCGAAAATTTTGTGTAACGCCCTTCTGCACAGAACGATTTTTTGACAACTTGCAGAATATTACTCCTTAAAGCAAGTTCCGTAGCTTTTTATCTCGGAGTGCCCGCAAAGTCACTTTTTAAGCCGCAAGCACTATACTATTATAGGAGTTACGAGTCTAAGCAAGTACTGCAAAGATAACAATTTGCTTACATAATTGTGCTTGTTACAAGTAACCGTAGGAATTATAACGCTATGAACTAACAAATTTTAAAAGCATAACAATATTCCTGTATGGATGGATCTCTGAAAAAGTTCAAGCAAAGTACTTTTCTCTTTTTCCAGTATAATAACGAACTAAACCTTATCGATTGAAATTGTTAAAAACACATTAAAACTAACTTTCAATATGCATACGTATTATTGATTGCATTGTAAGCTTTTAGCTTCCACTAAAAGTAAACAAATTACAAAGATAATATACACCAACCAGCAACGTTATCAGGGCATTTGCTACAAGCACATGTAATTTTCCGTAGTGAGACTGCAATGCCGCAGGTATTCTATATATCACGTATATCTACGTAATCCGTGACCTACATTAGCCCTGCGCAGGTAAGCTCGAAATCCAAGAGGAAGGAGAAATATTACTGGTTATCATCCAGGATTACGTGTTATTTTAATCAATTTGTAAATGATCAAATGGGATTTAACGTGTCCTTTTATTCGCGAGAGTAGGCCGTGACGTTTGAATTGTTTATAAACCATTTTCGCTGTAATAACCCAGACAAAGCGTTAACCCTCTGTCGCACGCAGAACTTTGAGCTTTATGGTGATAGTTCGAAACCTTTGCAATAATGACAGGAATTCTGAAATTTAACGCTCTGGAATTTTGACTCATTAACACAGATAAAGTGTTCCTTTAAAGATCTAAACAGAAATTCAATGGTTTAATTAATTGAACAAAAATGAATTGAAAGTTGATTTCAGACTTAACTTTAGATCAGGTTTTTTAAAAAAATAAATCAAGCTTTGGTAATATTATTGGATTTATAATCTGTGTTTTATGAAATAGTACCGACGATTATCAAAGAGTCTAAAACTAGAATAAAGAAAGCGGTGTAATAAAAGTTCGGAACTTTTCAGCATATTCTGCGCATGTAATAAAGTAAGATGTAAAAGTTTACTCTTGAGCTTTCCCAATCCAGCGAGGTTCAACTTTGGTGGAAAATATTAATATAACTTTAGCAATAAAACTTCGAACCTGAATAAATTAAATTCAGTGTATTATTGTATTAAAATGATTGTGAAAAAATTTTCAAAATAAACTTTCAATATTTTTACTTTCAACAAAAAAGTGGATTGTTATCAACATTTGGATTCTAAAACTTGTAAAATTTTAAATTTATTGGATACTTAGTAAAACTATATCAGCAACGTTAACTAACTCTAAAGTAGTTGAGTCTGTTAATACTTAAGTAAAAACACATTATTGAACCAGTGCCGGAAGTAGATATAATTGCTCTCCTCCAAGAGCGCGTAATAGTGTGTTTTCAATATTTCGAAATAATATAAATTATAAGTATGAGGGGTACATAAAGTCACAAAAAATGCATATTATCGTCTCGACTATCATTTTTTTACAATTAAACAATTGCAATAAAAAAATCTTTTGAGTTTGGCTTGCATTATATTCTTGTATTAAGATCAAGTGTTTGCACACCAAGGCGAAGATCACCGGTTTAGTTCAAAGTATAGCTGTAGAGGACGGTACTGTGATTGTCAATTCTTTTGACTTTATGTTTTAAGACATTTTTATTAAAAGCAAAATCACAGAAGTACTTTTTCTACACAAGTTTTCTACAAACGCAAAAAATTAGTATGTCGATCACTTTGTATTTAATACAAACTGTATTTTTTGTAAATTGCACTCGATTTGCTATAATTATCAGAATTTTATTCTAAAACTGTCTTGGATGTGGGTAAAAGTTTGGTATAAATCACTGCAGCAGTTTTTCTACTTTAAAAAATCAGTATAAACAGAAAAACAGTAATGCGGAAACAATTCAGTTCAGTACTATTTTGGAAAACATGTACATTGTACAATCAACAAATAAATTAGTACCAACTTAAAAAATCAAAACATCTCGATGTTTACTTGGTGAAAAAAGAAAATTAAATCAAGTTTTAGTAAAGTGGCTTGGCTTTTGTTAATAGCCATAACGTATGGGTATCTAAAAATGATATCATACAATTTATCAAGTGTACCTTTTTTATTGCAAATTATGGTCCGAAAAAGTCTAATTTTTTTATTGCCTACACGGTCTTCGTGAACGACCTCAAGAAGTTCTGACCTAGGGAGGATCTAGAACTCTCCACTTTATCCTACTACTTACCAGGTGGCTATTTCCCTAGGAAATTCCCTGTAGTAATCCCTATTTACCAGTGCGCTCGCGCTTAATAAATATAAGTGGAGGGACCTTAACAGTGGTTGGGCGGTATAACGTTATACAAATATACTTTTAAACTACTGTAAGTAACAATATCTAAAATATAGGAAAGTTCCGGCGAAATGTCTTGTCTATTTTTTATGTTCTTTTCTTTAAATGAAAGTGACGCTGTATTTAAAGTAAAAGTGTTCAAAAATATTGATTGCAAATTAGTCAAACTCAGAAAAATGTTTTAGCGTGAATTGACACCTTTTAATTATTTGTTCTTTTAAGTTTGGTTAAAAACTTTTATTTAACAATAGAAAAGAATCTTCTCAAACTAAATATTTTTACAATTGGTTGAATTTCTCTTCTCTTCTTTTTTGTCAATAAGATGCACATTTCCAGCAATTTTCCTTTTTCTGTTATAAGGTGCTATTAACAGCGTTAACATTTGGAAACTAACTTGCGAAATTGGCCTGAAAGGGTCGATATGTTGTTCCATAACACAATTAATTTGTCTTCGTGCAAGTTTCGGTAGCCAATATCTGTCCCTTTCAGGATTTCCTCGAACTTTTATCTGTCCATTTTGTACTGTCTATCCAGGTCATCATTTAATATTCCAAAAATAATCCATAAAGCTTCTAAATCCTGGCGGTTGATTACGTCATAACCCTCTTGCGATCGATAAGATAATCTGCTATACTTAGTTCTATAGATAAAGATAAACGCGAACATTCCCACTACACGTATAATACTACATATTAGAATTTAATTAGACCCACCTCAACTAACTAGCAAATAATATATATGCGTTTAAGAGCAGCTTTGTTGTATTGCAATATATCTGTATACTCGAGAGAATACAGCCTTGATGAGGGAGGTAACAAGCCACGTCATTAAATTAAAATCCTCGACTAATGTTGGCTGAATTCTGACGCACTTAATTTTTTACGCGTCAAACTTTTGATAAGTAGGCTTAGGTTTTAACTTGCTTGCGAGTGTTGAAAGCTTTATGAAAGCTCTTCCAGTTAGAAGCCACGCATTTAGCACGGGCAAAGTAATGCCTGGTCGTTTGTAAGAGTTTGGTACACGTTCTTTAAAGAACTTGATTTGTTAGGAATTTCGGGAGCGCCAGTAATTCGTTAGTTTTGAAATATTAGGCGTTGGTTATAAATGTACGAAGCATTTCACCTGAATTTTTACATATTTTATAAGATACTATTTATTTAAATGTAAAAAAATATTTTATTTTATTCGTTTTTATCTCCAAACCTTAAGATCAAAATATCCATAACATTGTTGAATTGTGTAGGCAACCTCGCTTAGCCCCGGAACGTTTATAGGACAGTAGGTTGAAGAAACCCTAACAAACACATATTAAAGAGAAGCAAGAAAAATAGTCTGTGATTAAAAATAACACTAAACGCAGGATAACAAAGCTTTGTCAGTTACATAATGGGAGGAACAGAAATACATATAATAACCGTTGTCGTGAGAATTGTCTACTCGTTATTCAATATGTCGAACGTAAATGTCAACCGTACCGCAAAACAGCGTATTATGATGCAATGAAGTCGCCAAACCGCTTGAAATTTTACGCAGGCTTGACCCACAGTTTCAAGAAACTTCAGTCAAATAGTCGCAAGTATTTGAATAGACTTATCGTTTTAAAAATGGCCGTGGGACTGTTCTAGACAATCCAAGAAGAGGATGTTAAACTGCAACAAGAGACATTCCTGCTGACACTAAACGCGTTAAAATTTCGATCAGTGTATACCGCCGCATAACTGTGTATGAAATAGTACAGCAAATCAAAAATACGTTTAATGACAGTAGTAATAACTTTCGTCGCAGTTAAATCTCTTCTTCCTGAATTGTTAGGAACAATCTCACGGCCATTTAAAAACGGTTATCCCATTCAAACTCATGCGAATTCTTGGGTGTACTTTTCTGTGAGCTAAGTAAAATTTCAGCCGGTTTGACGCCTTGATTGACGGGAAATTACGATACGCTGTTTCACGGTGCAGTTGACATTTAAAACGGCCATGTTGAATAACAAATTAACGGTTTCCATGGCAATGGTATTATTATTTACGTTTAGAGTAAAGTACGGTTTGTAATGTTCCTAACAAATAATTCCATGAATCAGCGAAATTACCTTGGAGCTGCGTTGACCTCATTTGTTTAATTTAATTATAAAATCGATCTACGGTAACGCACAACAACATAGATTTAGGTTAATAATTTACATCACAAATTATAGAAAAAACCTGTAGTATTTCAAAATATAACACGTAATTCATATTTCACTGTGATAACGTTATATTGATAGCTAAGTCTTGCTATTTAATTTAAGATAATACTGTAAATAACTAGCACACGTGACCAATCAACTTAAATTCAACGGAGAATCTGGATCGCTAGTTATATTACTTGTAATCTAACTGAATTTTGAGTAAGGAGACGTTAAAACCAAAGTTGTCAATAATAATAGCAACTTTCGGACTTACAAAATTATGTATGTAATAAATACTGAGAGGATTTAAAGACTGCAGTAACTAACTTTTAACGTGGGTAAAAGAAGTTTTGACAAAGTGGAAATGTATATAGTCCCTGGTGGAAGTCCTACAAAAATTTTGTAAATAAATGCATTTTCTACCAATTTCGTCAGTTTTTAAATTTTTTTCTTTAGTTATCTATCACAAAGTAATAAAATTATTTTTGGCATAATGTACGTACTACATTCCACTTGGGCAAATCTATTATTGGTGTGAATATTTGTACGTATTTTGGATACACCCCGTATAATTTTTGGTTTGTGAATTAAAAGTTAAATTAGAAAAACTCGTTATTTTAAATTATTGTTATTTTTTTATATCTTTTTGAAGAAGCTAAAATATTGAAAAATTGTTTAGATCCAAACTGATGTTAAAATGTTTTTCCCAAAACTGTAATAAGGATCTGATTTTATTTATTAAGCCTCAAATGTTCTTCATAAATTATTAAAGACTTTCGTACATCTAATCAAATTTCAACCAAATACGCTTCCATTTGCTAGGTATGTAGCAGACATTGTTTGCCAAAACTTTCTATTGTTTTATTGAAATTGCATTATTTAGTAAAACATAATTTAAACTTGTTTGTGATTTCATGTTTTAATACAATTACATCTCCATGTTTACTTTATGCACGTACAATTCTAAAAGCTTTACTAGACAATCGTGTCTGAGCTTTCGCAGCCTGCTTTATTATTACGATTGTTGTGTTTGTGTTTATTTACAATGAAAAACGGAAAACGTGTCGTTACTACTAGTTAATTATCATCAATGCCTTTTTTCTTGTTCTGTGACATTGTTAACACCAATTTAGAGAATTATTTGACGAAAAATTAAATTTTATTGTTAATAAGCGAAGCAGTTCGCCTAGATTTTCCTATACTTTAAAAATTGTTACTTATTATATTTTCAAAAGTATTTTTTGTGCAATCATAAATTAATTTGAAAATTTCCATAAAATGACATTTTAAAAGTAATGTCTATACTTTATAATCAGTTAGCTAGGACCATGGTCGTCAAAAATACTGAACTAATCAACTTTATAAAGCTCGTAGCCATTTTTTATTCAATTAGAAAATAAAGGGATAAAATGGAAACAGATCCGTCACACTAAGTTTGTTGCCAAAATCTAAGGAATGTACCAGAATGCACTTGAATAAATAACTTTGAATCTAATGTTATATCTATGTTATAATTATGTTATATCTATGTTATAATTGGCACCGACTTAAAAATTATAAACCAATTAATAATTATATAATAAACAACAATTTCTTAATTACATTAAACGGAACAACAAATAAGTATTAAACTGTTGTATAAAAAACATTTATTTTTTGCTTTTTAGTTAACTTATGTCACTTTTGTGTTTTTATTTGAAGTCGGTTTTCTTTTTTTTTTAAAGTTATTTATTTTACAATTTTAAGTGATGGGCAGACTTAGTAAGGGTGCTTCTCGAATGAGGAAACGTTTGCTAGTTGAAACGGAAGATGAAAAATACGGAAACACTAAAAAAGTCCGTTAAAAAAATAGATTTTGAGAAGTATCTTCGAAGTTCAAGCTCCAATACCAATGAAATTATAATGGGACCACCTTGGAACTATACTGAACGCAACACCAAAAAATCATTAAAATCGGTTCATAAACCAAAAAGTTATGCCCGAACATACATTAAAAAAAAAAAAAAAAACATATATACAGACGAATTGAGAACCTCCTCCTTTTTTTGAAGTCGGTTAAAAATTTAATGACTGGTGCAGAGGGAAAAAATATATTATGTTTAATAATAATAAATATAATTAACTTTAAAAAAAAAAAGAAAACCGACTTCAAATAACACGAAAGTGACATAAGTTAACTAAAAAGCCAAAAATAAATGTTTTTTATACAACAGTTTAATACTTATTTGTTGTTCCGTTTAATGTAATTAAGAAATTGCTGTTTATTATATAATTATTAATTGTTTTATAATTTTTAAGCCAAGTAAAACATAAAAATTATATACCTTGCTGCAATAACAAATTAGATTCGAATTTTTATGTTTTACTTGGCACCGACTTAAAAATTATAAAACAATTAATAATTATATAATAAACAACAATTTGTTAATTACATGAAACGGAACAACAAATAAGTATTAAATTGTTGTATAAAAAACATTTATTTTTTGCTTTTTAGTTAACTTATGTCACTTTCGTGTTATTTGAAGTCGGTTTTCTTTTTTTTTAAAAGTTAATTATTTTACAATTTTAAGTGATGGGTAGACCTACTAAGGATGCTTATCGAATGAGGAAATGACTGCTAGTTGAAACGGAAGATGAAATACGGAAACACTAAAAAGTCGATTAACAAAATAGATTTTGAGGAGTATCTTCGAAGTTCAAGCTTCAATACCAATGAAATTATAATGGGACCACCTTGGAACTATACTGAACCCAACACCAAAAAATCATTAAAATCGGTTCATAAACAAAAAAGTTATGCCCGAACATACATTAAAAAAAAAAAAAAAAAAACATATATACAGACGAATTGAGAACCTCCTCCTTTTTTTGAAGTCGGTTAAAAATAATATACATTAGCTATAATACTTAATAAAATATTTTCCAAGTAATGGTTGTGCTTTTCTATTTCACAAATTTACTTTGTAGTACGCTGTCGTTGGCAACATACAACAATAGCTGTTTATGTAACAAGTAAGAAAACGAGGGAGATTATTTCACGAATGTGAAAGTTGAAACACGAGCCGCTAGGCGAGTGTTGTAAACACAAGTGTGATATGATCACCCGTTTTCCCCACATGTTGCATAAAATATTTTTTCTATTTCTGATTGACATTTTCATAACACGTATAAGTTGTAAATCAAAAAGTTCAAAAAAACCTACTTTCATGATAGTCCGCGGAAAAATAGTTTGTCTATTTTTCAGCAATATTTTACGTGTTTGAACTGAAACCCAAGGTAAATATACTATTTACCTTACCGAAACCTTCGTAAAATATTAATCCGACATTTACTCCGATAAATGGAATAAGCATCCAAAAAGTAAACCATACGTGAACAATATTTCTTTAAAAAAAACTGAATTCTGCGAATCGCAGAAAAATTCTTGACATAAGAGACTGTTTGCCTTTTCAAAATCGAAGCTTTGAGGGTTTATGATCAAAGCGTTCCGACAAACACAATTACCTACGACTTTCTCTTCTAAATTCCTTATTCGTTTCTGTACCCTTGTTTTTCCTAATATTTTAAAATTCGGTTTTGTTAGTTTGCTGTCTGGATCCAGTTATATGAAAAATGGGCTGCAAGGATCTATTTATGTTCTTGAACTTGAACTTTGAGGCTTTATTTAAGTAAATATATCACTCTAAAGTATTACCATAAATTTAGAATTCAAATATTCCAACCTAGACAGCTCAGCGGTGCTGCTGCGGTTGTTGCAACTCGATCCTGCGGAAAACTAGGAAAATGCATTTTATGGCAGTAGGGTTTTCCAGGTTGACCTGGCCGCACGATACGATCTAACCTTTGCTGACAGCAACTATCAATCTAAATAAATGCCAGTTCGAATTTATTGGGGCTATCGAGGCGACATTTAGCAATTATGTTTATTAAAGTTGTATACTTCTACAACCACAATTATCGACCTGGAAAACTACAAATGCTTCATTAAAATTTAAGAAAATCAAAAGTAAAGCCCAAAATAACTTTGCTTGGTTTTTGCGAGTTCCCTAAGCTTCATTTGGTTGTTATTTACATGCAATTAGTTTCTCTTCAGTTGTTTCATGTGCGTAATTAAAATGTAGTTCGTGACTGAAGGTATTTAAACTAGGTTCTAAACACTGATTTTATCCTTCATCTCGTCTATAATTTACCGTCCTTATTGCAGGTATTTTAAATTCGCCTCGTAACTTGAAGAAGTGATTATTTGGGAAATTAGGACGCGAGCTAGATGTGATTCATTAAATTAATCGGAAATCAAAAAGCAATAGGTTTTGGAACGCGAGTGGATTTTAAATAAGATGATTTCGAAGGATTGGGACATTATAATTGAATTTGGCACATCTTATTCATTTAAGTCTGTATAAATATAAAGATATGCACTGGGGCGTGATTACTTCGTTACTATACCCAATTATGACGGTAACCTGCATTTGCACAATGCGCGATTGTGCAAACAAGCTTCCGACGTATTCACGTACATTTGTTAACATCTACTGACTCGTATTAGTGAACAGGCTTTAGGTCTCTTAATTGAAAAATTTAAATCCTGAAGAACCCTTTTCCAAGAAATAAAAAAATTGATTTTTTTTGTCAAAATCAAACCGAAAGCTAGCTTGCTAGCTAGTTTCTAAACAGATTGCTGAGTGTAATGAAATATGTTTAAATGTTGTAAGTCTTTTCATTTAAGAATCATCTTGACAGCTGACATTAGCTTTCTTTATAATAAGTTTGCTTACTGAACTAAACGTGTGATTTTACATACTGGAAACGTATTTCAAATACATCAGTTTTAAACCCAGCTGCAATATTTAAACACAATATGTAACCTACCTAAAGCTAGTTTTATTGCTTTTGTAATAAAAAGGCATTACTCTCAAAGCCGATTAGTGGTAGTATTAGTTCATCAGCTTTAAGAGAGCTTTTTATAAAGTAAGTAACTCTTAAATTTACATTTTAGTAATTGAAAGCAATTAATGCTGAAGCTAGCTAGAATTTTAAATTGTAGATAGCTTGTTATTCATTTGTTTTAATTTCCGGTATCAATTCAATAACGTTTTAACACGATTAGCTATGAAGGTTTTCAATATTTTTAGACTCGCAGTAAATTTAGAATTTAATTAAAAGATAAATTTAAAGTATATTCGGGACATATTTCTGCAAGTGTTAATACATCGTCAACCTCTTTGTTAAAAAAGCGTAATTTATAAATCGAAAATTACTCCATCATTTTGCACGTTACTTAGAAGTTAGTCAGCTGTAATAAACAATTCGAACAACAGCTGTTGGCGCGGGTTTTCATGTCCCTAAGCGCTAGTCACTGGGCTAAATTTACTGACGATATAAACAGCACAATATGGCGTGAAAATCCCTGGAGAAAAATAAAAGAATTTAGCCGGCTAATTTGGTCCAGGTGTAAAAGTTTAAAAACATGGCTTCAACAAAACGTAGTTAGCAAAATTTGCATAACTAAATTGATAAAGTAAAAATACGAGTAAATTTAGTTGAATTAAAATTCAATATAGAGAAATTAATACAAAATACCTTTTGCTAAAATTACGTTTGCTTAAATTCCTTTACACGATTTTTCTAAAGTAGCAGGAAATCTGTTTACGCTTGGACTGTGTAATAGTACTTGCAACTGATGAAAACTTCAATATTTACTAGTTACGTTTAATGTACTTAAAATAGTAAACACTTAATAATACGTATGGGTATTTGTTTAAGTATAAACAATTTTTTATTTACGCTTTAGTCCATTTATTTCACTTCACCCAAAATTGTTTCAAATGTATGGAGAACAATCATTTTTCTGTGTTTCTACTTTTTTATGCAGAGTTATTTGCCTTTATACAATTTTTCCTTTAAACCCAATTTCCCCAAATCAAATAAGGAAATTCCACGACATATCCTTGTAAATCCTCTTTTGTTGAAACATTTTCGTGAAAATACTCACGGTATTTCTAAACCATCAAGAAAAATCGGATACGCTTGGCAGGTTTTCATTGATATATGTATTTAAATGTCACAAACAAAAATTTGAACTTGATGTATTTTTTTCTTATAAATGTGATCACATATAAAAACAATACGATAGAGATTTATTTTAAGCACAGCAAATTTATATGTGGGAAGTATCAAATTGGCAATTTTCCTGGAACTTTTCTTTCACCTTTGCTTATCTTTCCAGTAGAATTCCGACTAAACTTGTGCACTTTCCAAGTTTTCTTCGAATTTCGAACAAAGTTATCTGGACAAAGTACTAAACCTACTTTCAAACCTATTAGTTGTTGAGCTCAAAACTTTCGAAATTTATCTACATGGAATGGGCTTATTTTAAATACCTCTACTAACAAAATTATTCGACTTAACATTTGTATTTATTTTTCTGCGGAATTTTTTTACATAACTATTTGTTTTGCTTTGACACCATGATGACTAAAACTACCTCAATTTTTTGATTTGTAGTATTTGTTTTGGTGGCCTGATTTATTCGTTCAAATTATTTGTGTAAACGTAATAAATAATAAATGAAATGTGTTTCAAAAAGTTATGCTGCATCGATTTGGCATGAAAACGAATGGGTTGTTTTGATGGTTTAGTGGCTATTTAATAGGTTTTGGAAACCATAAAATAAATGGAATCGGTATTAATAAAATGCTTCAGAACAGTGAACTGTTAGTTCATACCATCCAGTAAATTGAAACAACTTTGTTGTTGTTACTGATAGCTAAAAATAATTTCGTTATGTTATAATGACATTATTGTTTGCGATTTTGAACACGAATTTTAAATATGATTTTTCTGCAGTGACTATTTTTGTATTTATTATTTTCCCGGAAACTTGGATATACCGGAAACGGTCGTTTTTAGGTTTACTTTTTTATAAACCAATTCTAAGCTAAATAATAATAGGGGAGGCTGGAAAAAATCGGCCAAGGATACCTTTAGCGGAATCGGCGTTGTAACAGCCACTTTGCTGATTTTAACTTGTTACGTTTACTTCTCGTCGGAGAGGTTTAAGGTTTTCTTAATTGGGATTTAGTAGGATTGGGTGAGTGATTTCACGAGGTGGAGTACTCAACAGCACCCAACACCTAAGCGGTATAGCATTCCCACTCCGTGGGCGAGGCTGTATATTTTCCTGCATCCCAGTGATTATGTTTGAGAGACTCGGCGAGTTATACATCTGCCTACAAGTCGGGACACAAATGCTAAAACTCGTACTGAACTCATACCAAATGTTATGCTCTAACTAGTAACCAAAGGAATATTAATGGATTGTGTTTTTGCGTAATTTTCAGCTTGAAATTTTGCAATTTTTTCACTGCCTTATTTCGCAGCTCAAAGAAAAAGAAAACTCATTATTTGCGTAAAATGTCTTTATTTCGCTGACGCTGCGAGGAAGCCCGTTATCTTAATTGCTAGGTCTACTGTACCTGAGCGACATAGGAAATATTGATTATAAGGCAACTTTTTGTCCCGTAGATTTATTCCGTAAACTGAACCGTTTTTCAGTAATTTGTAATTTTGACGCAACTTCTCAGAAACTGTCCCGTTGATCACGCGGTATATTCTACCTTGAAAGTTCTATGATTATATCACTTAGTAGCGAGTGTTTCCAACCTTAGAGGCTACACAAGCCTTTTAAAATATTCTAATTTTCATAAACGTGCATCAAACACATTTTTCAATGTCTTTTCAAAACCCAAACTATTAAACATTTTCAAAAATTTTAGTAAGTTCTAAAAATCTTCAATATTTCAAAACGTACAATATGAATAATTTCATAATTTGTAAATATTTAAAAAGCATCCTGTATATTACATATTCGAACTTTTTGAAAAATTTAAAAAATATGTTAATTTCCATAAAATTTCTGTGAGGCCAAGAAGATTCCGTGGCGATTGCACAACAGCTTTTTTAACTATAGTAATATTTTAAAAACTAATTTTCCCCTCCCATTCACATTTTGAGTAAGGTGTTTTATTTTCCAATTTCCGTTATTCTTTGGTCCGAAGCAATCCTTTCCCGGAAAATAAAAATTAAATCAATTTCGTTACTTTTAATACCGCGAAGAACAACATTTTTCTGTGTTTTTATTACCTCTCTGAGTGTACAAGAATGTAGTAACTGTTAGAGCTGGGACCTTATAAAATATTTTGCATTATTTTTGTATAACAAAATAATGTACTCAATTTATTTATTATTATTGAAAATTTCCTTTAGTTAGACATACCTTTTCTACTTCAAAAGACGCATTAGATCTTATTTCAGGATTTCAGCCGTCTCAGTGAATAGAAAGAGGTACCAGCTTTATTTTCTTTGAATGACTACTCTGATGCTCATTGTGTTATGTGAACATCCCCAGTGATTTCGGCTTTGCTATATTAAACGTGTTTTCCTTTTTCCAATTCCACTTTTGTTCCCCTGGAGTCAATATTTCTTTAAGAATTGATATTGGTGGCACAGCATTATGCGCTTGAATTAAATTCTGCGTTTTTAAGTAGATTTTAGTTTTTACGTGCAACAGTAAAACGGTTGAGTTGTTACCATTAAAATTAATTAAAAATTCCAAGTTTGATTGATGACTTTTTCATCTATCTGGGAATTTCTTTTGCTTCAATTAGTTCCTTTTTTCAAGCCGAAATGATTTGCATTACTAAACTTTTGTATTTCTTATATTTTGCTTTTTGTGCTGCAAGTAATTAATTTTAAATATTTTTATTATGGATTTTTCAGATAAAATCTAAACCCGATTTTTCTGTAAGATTTATATACAAAGAAATAACCCTTTTTCCGTGGAATAATTAAGAGACAGGAAATTTATTTTAAAATAGAAATCCGTTTGAATGAAAGCTCAAGTTTTAAAACTTTGTTATGAAGTTATGCTTTGTTAGAGAGTTTTCAGGAGAAAAATGTCATAATTACATACACGTCGCTATGTTAGCAAAGGTCGCGCTTGTTACAAAAACACATTTATGTATATTTTATTAGCAGATCCACCGAAGCGTTTCACAGCCTCACGTTCAATAATGTACAAATCGTAATTAATTTATGCGGGAAAGCTGCCTGGGTTATGTTATAATTGCTCGAAATCGTTCCAAGTTGCCTTAGGGTTACGTGCACTGAAACCTGAAATTTAAATTCATTATTATGTATTCAAAAGATTCACTTTCGCTTCTTGAATTTATTTTCTAAAAAAATTTATTTTAAATCCCAAATGGATGTTTTTTAGAATAAGGTCCTTATTTTTAGCAATGGTTCTTTAAAATTGTCAATTTTTCATAATGGCTTTTAAAGTCCCTATTTGTCGAAGTTTTTATTAATAATTAACTGTGCACCTAAAAATTAAGTTATTTGTTATAATTGCACAACTTGTATTGTAACGTGACGTTAATACAGGGTGGCCACTTTTCTGGAAAACAGGAAAAGTCCGGGAATTTCGAATTATTTTATTTTGGTCAGGGAATTGTACCAATTTCAACGTAAAGTCAGGGAATTTCACGAAATAGTCAGGGAAGATTCGTAAAGTGCAATTATTTTAATATTTTTATATTTGCCTGCAAAACGAATATTTTGTTACCTAGGTAACAGTGTTTCTAAAATTTATATTTATTTCATTTGGTTTTTCCTTAAAGTTTAAATGTTGTATTTTGTTATGCTTGTTGAAAAATTTCCATTTGCTATAAAGTAATTTGAGTTTATTTTGCTAAGGTTACAATTTTTATCTAAAAAGAAACAGTTGAAATTGGTTTTTGTTACATAAAGATTATCAGTCAGCGAAGTCAGGGAATTTGAAAGCAGTTTTGAGTGGCCACCCTGTAATAGTCATAATTTGCTACCAAGTGATTCATACCGCTGTTCGTTTAAAACTGACTAAATTTACTTACTGCGCGGTACTTATATATCTCTCTCATTTTCACTTACTGTGACTACATTATTGTTGGGGATCCGGACACAACGTCCACTATTTGTAGGTCCATATTGCCCACCGGGGCGACCACTGTGCATATTGACCGCAACGGCCACTGGCCCACAATGCCCACCACTGACAGTGATTATAACGTCCACCGTGCACTCCCACTAATGTGTGTTGGCCCACCAGTTCGGGTTCTCGTCACCACAAACGATGGTTGCTGTGGTCCGTTACAGTTGTGTCCAGGGTGTACGTTATAGCCACTTTAAATGGTGGGCACGGTGGACGTTGCGGCGGTCAATATGCAGAGTGGGAGCTGTGTCTCCGATAGGCGATATAGACCTAGAAAAGACATCAAGGACAATGTAGTAAATAATAATACTGAGTTTATTTTGTGTAACGGAGCGTTCTTAGAAGTTTATTGTGCGGTTGATATTTACCTGAAATAATTTTTGCTATAATTAAATAAAGACTTACAAAAATATAATTGGTCCTCATTTTTTGGCATGAAGGTCCATTTTTTCTTTTTTTATGCGAAAAGTATTTGGGAGCTCTGCTAATGGAAAATGTAAAAAATTTGTTGTTATATCAGAACTTTTTGCTATTACACCAAGCTCATGTATTTTATTAGAATAATATAACAAGGAAGATGAAAGTTCAAGCCCAAAAGTTAACAAATTAAAAACTTGAAAGTTCAACCCCGAAACCTGCTCCCTTTTAAACTTGACCCCTTTTCTTCAATATCCAATTTATCCTTCCTCATTATTCGAATTTTGTCGAATTTTAATTAAAGCTAGTTGCTATTATGGGTCTAAAATTCGTAACAACTTAAGACTTATACAAGCCCTTGTTGATGACGGTTTTACTCGAATAATTATAATCACGTTACAACCTTCGCTTGCCTGCGTTTATTTGGTGTAATGAATCAAAATATCGTCATCACAAAATCCGCGTAGAAATTAGTTCTCCAGGTGAGTTAGCTGAAAATCAATTTAGCAGGTTGAAAATCTGCCGAACGCTCTCCCACGGAGTAAGGCAAAACTAAAAAGCTGAGCTTTGCTGAAAACTCTGCGCTTACGTCGCGGAAAGTCCGCTAGATGGCGCTAGTGTCCTAAATGTTGCACATTTAAGATTAGATTGATTTTATTTTCTTGTGTTGCTCTGTTCGAATTTATGATTTTTATCGTTTTGTAAAAATGATGCGATGTGTAATTTTTGTTAATTAAGTAACGGATTATGTTTGATTTGGTACAAATTAGGATTCAGAACAAGTTTGGGGTATTTTTCGCCCATTTCCGCAAGTTTTAACTAATATTATTAGTTCTACGTCATTGATTCGCTATTCTGTTGTTCTCTCTTCCTTTTACTGCTTGCTTTGTCGATACACCTACACCCTCTTGTTTTTAATTATTTCCACTATACGTAGAGTACAATAACGTCGTTTCATTCCCATTTATATCTGGGCGACCCTCTTATTGTTTCTATTTGCTGTTGCTATTCTATACTGTACAATAGATACAATTTACTGTTTTGTATCTGCAAGCTACTGATTTGGTATTGTTTGTATATAACGACGTTTGCAACCCCATTTTCCTCTATGTTTAACCTTGTTTTTTCTCTTAAGCGTTAATTTATCAGTCATGTTTTGAAAATAAGTAATTACAATTAAAATACGGACTGAGGGTTTCAATTTTTTTTTGATACAAATTTTGCCATAAATGTTACAATTTTTGAAACTAATCATCAACGAACTGCCATACTTCCATTTCGTCTAAATGCCCGAAATTCATATTATTTGCCATTTTGTATTTGCCAATTTAGAATATCTTAGTAGCGATGTAAATGTTTTCGAAATTCTCAATTGAATAAATTAAGATGAAATTAGATTTTCTCTCACTTGATTTTCTTGACTTCAAGTGTGAATTTGTCGTTTGCTCCTGTGCTTTCATTTTACCACTTTACCTTGACATAATTTACATTTTACTTAATGTTGCTGTTTTGTGAGCATCAATAATAAATTAATCATGAATGTCTGTTTGTAAATTGTTGAATGTCTTAATTGTAAATTCAATTTTCTTAATGTCACGCGCATTTTGCGAGCTAGAAGCATTGATTTTTTCGGTAAGAATGTTTCTTAGTTTTATTTAATATTCAGACGACATTGATATTTAGTTGTATAATTTAAATCAGAAACACATTTTTACGATAAACTTGCTCTATTGAGTATTTTACTCGGACATATAAACAATTCAAGGGAACTTTTATATTAAACTTAACTTCGCTAACGGTTCTGAGCATTAAAAACATTTTAATAATACTTATCTCAATCATTTTTACTTTCTTATACATACTTTTGGTATAGGGAAGAATTGTATTCATGAAATTTATCAAATTTTAAATTTTGATGGCAACACATGATTTGGCGTACAAGAACCCAAAAACCTGATTTTTGAAGATGTGTGTGGGTCGATTTCGATGAGCTGTATTAAAATTTTATAGGCAAAATAAGCTTTAAAAACCGTTAAGTTAAGTTAAATTGTTAAATGTTTATTTGTAGCATTTTTTTGGAATCTTATGGAAAATTTTAAGACAAATCTAACACATTTATTGCAAAATTTTAATTTCATATTTTTTTAAATATTCAAAATTTTAAAAAGTTTTAAAATATCTAAAAATTTTCTATTTTCTAAAATTTTATAACTTACAAACAAAATTTTCTAACATTTCAATCGAAAAGAAAAACTGAAAGTTCGAAATTTTAAAACATTTCAAAATACTCTTTCATTTTCCAAAATTTAACAGGTTTTAAATTTTTATAAATCTGTCAAAAACAGAAGACATTTTAAACTTTTGAAATTAAAAAAAGTTTATGAAATGTTTAAACAATTTTCAAAAATTTTCGATTTCGCTGAGCTTCGGTATGTGGGGGTACATTAAAAATTTATAGACAAAATAAGCTTTAAGAACCGTAATTGGAAGTGGTTAAACGTGTTTTTTTTTGTAGCATTTTTTTGGAATCTAATGGAAAGATTTAGGACAAATCTAACACATTTATTTTGCGAAATTCGCAATAAGTTCCAATGAAAATTTTTACCTTTCCAATTTTAAAAAACTTTCAAAATTTCAAAAGATACTTTAAAATATTTTTAATTTTCTTAAATTAATCATGTTTTAAATTTTCATAAAATGGTCAACTTTTAAGATTTCAAAAAAATTTTAAAATTTCTGAAATTTTGATTTAATTGTCAAAAATGTTTATCTGTGAGTGGGCCGACTTTGATGAGCTTGGGAATGTGGAGGTGTATGAAAAATTCATAGACAACATAAGTTTTAAAAACCGTAAATGGAAGCGGTTAAACATGTTTTGGTAGTCATGTTGGATTTCGAGCAGATGCGTTCATTCAGCGAAGTTTTCTTCGCTTTGAGTTTACTGGCCGATATCCGGGTTACGGCTGATGAAAAAGTACTTTTATGCCAAACATTTTTAACTTAAACATTTATGTCTGTTTTTAAACAATATTTTTGAAAAAGTAAAAAATTTGACATTTCTTTCGCAGTTTTAATAGTTCCAAAATTCTAGTAGCTTGTAATATTGTCCACCGTTAGGGCATTTCCAATATCAAATTTCTTCCCGATTTTATAAATCGTTTTTGAGTAAATAGGCGTTAAACTCGATTTCCAAAAATTCATAAAAGGCGTCAGAGAAAAATTTGCTGGCAGGGACATGAAGCAAATTGTAGCTCATCCTCTATACCTCTCTACAAACTTTAAAAAAAATTATGTGGCGAGTTTTTGAGCAATATTTTGTTGAAAACAGCTTCTAACCTCTCGAAAATTGTTAGGCACATTTTTTACGGCAAAATATTTCAACTCGATCTATCAGTCTGTTTTTGAGTAATAGGGCGCGAAAGCTAAAAGTTTCAAAAATTTGTAGCGGCCACCATTTTAAACCTAGAAAATTCCGAAAAAAAGCATTGGATTTGGCCTAAAGTCCTCTTACCAGATTCTGTTTTTAAGTTTATATAATTTGGTTTGGGAAAAGATGCTTTCATAAAAAGTCCAACTTCCGCTTCCTGTTTCGGATTTTTTAGATGCTTATTGTGTCGGTGAATGTTTGATAAACCCCTAGATTCCAAAGTTCATCGAAATTAGACCATCCGTTTGGTAATTATGATGCATCACACGCATACCCACCCACCCACAAACGGACATTTATTAAAATCCACTTTTCTGGGTTCGTGAAGGTTGAAAACATGCATTTCCGTCAAAATCTCCAATTTCGGAAATGTTCATGAAAAAAATGCTGGAATTATAAAAGAGTAAAAGTAACAAATTACAAAATTGGGAAATTCATGTTCGTTTGACATACGGGTGCTGCTTGTATTTCACATAATAATTGCGTTTTCTTCATTTCGATCTCTTTTTTTCCGTTTCCATATTTTTCATCCTTTTTCTTCACATCTGTTCTTATTTGCCTCCCCTTCTATATCTCCCTACTACCAATACAGTCTATATTTAATGAAATCAATATTATTTCCTATACAGTGTAGGAAATATTGATTTAAAAATTAACTTTTATGCGCTGTTTTATCGAAAATACATGTGTTGAGGATGAGCAGAATTTTTAAAAGGCAACTGATTGTGGATGTGCCTTCATTCATTCATTCAACTCATATCTCCAGAAGGGTTGGTTTAATTTTAATGAAAACTACAAATATTTTTTTTTATTTTCAAAACCGTAAGCAAAAGTTTTATTAGTTTCAGTTTTTCAAAAACAAATGTTTGCTTAAGCAATGTTAGACAGCGAATGTTAATAAAATCAACTGCTTTCTTGTAGAATTCCTTAGTTTGACAGTGGCAGCGCTATGGTTGCTTGAACATTTTTACGTTAAAGTTGACGATGATACTACTCAAGCGTCAAGGGCGGCCAAGCTATTCCTATTTTATCTTATTAAAGTACGTGAAATTTCAGAGGAAGTGCGTTGTTTTTTTTTTCTCATTTCCTGTTCTATTTATTTTTCTTTTTGCACTCACACGGTTTTTATTTGTTATTATTTCTTTACATTTTCATTAGTTGGTTCTTGGATTTTACAATATTATTGTTAAATTAATGATTAGGTACAATACGTTGCCATTATCATTTTAAAATTAAATAAAACAGAATGTGACAGTAACGCACCAAGGGGTGTTTGCACCCGGGTTCTTTAGCAACAAAGATTGTATTACTAAAGAACGGCCGATAAACATAATTTATTGCCAAAACACGGGGGATAAACTATGTTGAGATGTAAAATCCCATCGTCCTGTTATAGTGAGACAGATAGAGATTTAATATATAGACTAGTGTCTCGCCCGTTTGTTTAATTTATTTACTTTGTTGGTAGCGTAGTGGGCCGTTATTATTTTGTCGAAGTGCAAGAACTGGTCGTTGTGTTATGTTGAGACAGTTAGGGATTCAATATATAGAAGAGATTGATACTGACTATTTCTTTCATTTTAAAACTTTGAAGTTATTGTACTCATTTTTTCTCTGGTTTCGTGTTAATGCGATGTGTACAGCTTGGGAAGTCACCAAGTTATACAACTACAAATAGGTATTTATGAGAAACAGGCATAATGTTTTGCGGTGCTAACACTAAACGTGAAGATTGCTTAAACATGGGGTATGGGAAATGCGATATGTAATATACATTGTTGCCTTGGTAAATCTGTAGGTAGTGGTCTTCGGGCTGGACAAACAAATATTTTCTGTGTTGTTAAGATTTCGCAAATTTATAGGTAACCCCACAACGGATACGAAAGTTAAGCAACGTTATATTTGTGTATTTAAAAATGAAACTTTGGTCGTCGGCGTCTCGTCGGTTGGCGCGGCGTCTATAGAGCCAAGGCGCCCGGGTGGGGTGCACCCGCTGTACCCCGAATTGGTGCAGCCTTATGCGAATTGTTACTTATTAATTCTTTGAAATTTTCGTTACTGTAAGATTTGAATCCTGAATATAAGATGAAAACTGTAATTGAAGTAACAAAAAATTATTGTCGTTTTTGTACAGATTTTTTTTTTGTTACACATGACCCACTGGTCCTATTTATCCCGTAAATCAATAGCAGAACTTTTCGTGAAGGTTCTCATTTCTCTAAATCCACCCCATTAATAATTAGAACCGAATTATCGTCCCCATGCGAAAATTACATCGATTTAAAGCTCCAAATCGTATTGCTGCTTTCTGGTATTTGTCTGGGGTAAGTCACCAACCCCAAAGCACGAGAGAACGCAGAAATGTGATAAACGGTCCAAACGGCTGCGGGGGTGAAAGGGATGCTGGAAACTCTCCAAAATGGCCGTACTTTAGTGAGGGTTACCTCCACTAGGGTCTCTGGCGTTGTTCGCGCCTCAGTACTCCGCACCCCTTTCAAACTAACGACTACTATATTCAAGTGTGCCGTGTGTGATTTGTAAACAAATCGGATTAATCAAATATTTACGTTTTGCGTTAATTATAGGTGAGCTTCGCTCGGTGGTCAATTAAGATGCGTCAATATTTGATTGCTTTCATCGACTTAATGCAGAATTTTTTTACTAAATTCAACAAATCGGTGTTCTATTTAATTAGTAAGTAACCAGAGGAATCTTGAACGCGGGTTCGATTAATTAATTAAGGCAACAAACTGTCAGCAAGGAAATCAATTAAAAACAAACATTAAAATCGAGTAGAACAATCATGAGTGAGCGGGTATTAACGTAAATTAAGTAATAAAAGCGATAGGCAATTAACTTTAATGAATGTGCTCCACAATTACACGATTTAAAAGCTCCCCGAGTTCTCACGTACTGACGTCATACATCTCGTGACGCTCGATATTTTATTAACCTCTCTTGTGGGTCAATTCGCGGCACCTCAGGGTTATTATCTTCCTTTCCACGCTTTATCGTTCCGAAATTTAAAACGAAATTTGCGAAAACGCAAAATTCGATTTCCTAAAATAAACCGCAATTTTAGGGGAGCTCGCTCACCCTTCGTTTTAATGACGCCCGGATTTATTATTGTGCAGGCGTAAAGCTTAGTGCATCGCAGGAAAAGCTCATTTCTCGCACGGGTGCGCTCTACTGCACTCATCGGGTCAACAACGATGCAACAAAAGGGTTAGTTTCCACCTATTAGTTGGCACCACTGCGCTATGGGGCAGGACTGGTGCGCTCGCAAGAAGCGAAAGCGCACCGGAAGTTCTTGCTGCCCCTGCGGACCCGGACTCAGAGTACATCCCTCACGGTAAATTTTTTATTAAGCTATTAAGTAGTCAATTTAATTACAACCAACCCCAACCCCAAATTGTATTTAGTAACCCTGCATGGAGTTATTATTCTTGCTTTTTGTCGTGTTAGATGTTCAACTTATACTAATAACTACGGGGCATGAAAGGGAAATTACTACCCTTTATTTGTCTACTCGTATGGAAGCACAGACTCTGAAAGATCTTAGGTACGCCCCTGCCTCAGTTCAAGGACATTCCTCGTTACTTACAATTTGTAGACGAAATGGTAATTCTTTAAAAATGTTGTTACTGCGTATTACACACGCCTTTGCGATCAAATTGATTTACATTGACTTTTACCTAAGAGCTCGTTCCTAAAATGTGACTGCTCAAGTGGTTTTTTTGCAATATTGATCAAATGTTAGTATTAAAATATGCAACAACTAAATAGTTTCGGTCTCACGATTTTAGAAAAGTCCCTGACTATTGCTAGTATTGAACCGTGTACCCAAGGCGTATTTGCAAACTTTAAATTAAAAAAATTACTACGGTTGTTTACGATCAAGAATTTTACTATGAAGTGGTAAATATTTGGAGGTTTTCGTTTTTACCTTAAAACCTAATTATAAGTTTGCTCACTTATTTGTTGGCCGTGCTTGCTCTTCTTATATTTCAGGAGTATTGGTTTTCGTTTTCATTAAATGTTTTACTTGACCTACTTTTTCAGTCTCCATTTTCAATTATTTTTTGCTAATCTGCGCATTTTCAGTTCTGCAAGCTCTCTCGGAATATTTAATTTAATACCTAAAATCGATGCTTTTATTGTAGCTTTATTATAATTTGTGAAT
Organism: Ctenicera cuprea; assembly: GCA_958336395.1. Taxonomy (NCBI): domain Eukaryota; kingdom Metazoa; phylum Arthropoda; class Insecta; order Coleoptera; family Elateridae; genus Ctenicera; species Ctenicera cuprea. The sequence continues at coordinate 1,622,439 of OY284491.1, forward strand.
TGTTCCGAGCTTTAAATTGTAAAAAATCTAAAGTTTTTACAATAATGTGCTTTTATGTGATTCACTCGTTAAAAAAATTCAAAGCGTTTTGCAACAATTTTTGCAACTCTGTAACGGTATTTCTGTATGTAGATTTGTACCTGTTGTGACCTTACAACTTTTCAGGCCTCTTCGTGATGATAAAAAACAACAAAAGCATTTATCAGAGTTTAAACACAAACCCGAATATTAAACACTATGACCTTATTATCTTATCTAATGACGTACATGAAATGGCGTGAATTCTCGCAGAATTATTTCTGAAACGTGTTCGTGACTCCCTTGAAGTTGTAAAAATAAAAATACAAGTCGAGCCTGAGTACAACCCTCATTTACATAAGAAAAACTCTAGTAATTTCTTAAAATAGTAGATTTTCTTTTATTTTGACCTTTAGAAACCTGCTGTTAAGGGATTGTTCGCGGATAGTATTTTGTGAGTCGAAAATTTGATAATGAACAGAACTTTGACTTATTGTATAATAAATAATTAGATTTTTGCATGATGTTTTGGTGTTTACAGCGACCAAGATATAGATTAACTGTCAGCGAATGAATATATACCTTTATTCGTCCGAGTAAAGCCTTTTGTATACAAAAAATTTGCATTGAATTAAGTAGACTTTGTTATTTTGCACGAACACTCCTGACGTCACTACTCGCTGAAAGTTCTGCAAGGCCCTTTTTGAACGCTGAACGTGTAATTACCTTTGTCGACATGAATATTCATTTGTAGCTATTTATTACGTAATTGGGCACTTGAGTTCGTCGCAGATACATTTTCAATTTGGACTTCTTTAAAATTCTAACGAGCGAGTATTATAACAGAGGAGGAATATTACATCGATAACTTGTTAGAAGTCAAGTTTTGTACACGTTTGTAAATTTTAATGAGGCTGAAAAGAAAAAACCTTTTTTTTTATACTTTTTACATCCACGGCATACGAAGAAAGATTCCAAGCGATTTTTTTTCTACAATCATATTTAAAAAAATAATATGTAATACTTCTGTCGCTGATTGCTTATAAAAATATAAACCTTAATGCAGAGCTGCTAAAACTTCTTCATCTAATTAATTAGTGCTGAACATTTAAAGGTTTTTTTAGGAAGGCATTTTAGAAATAACTGCATATAAATTTGTTTTATGAAAAATGAGGCATTTGACATATGTTTTATTTTGCCTAAAACGCCTAGTTTTTTGTATTTGGACCAGAATTTGTCTTTATATGGTCAAAGTGACGTTTAAAATGCCGAAAAATGGTTTTTCTTATTTTTTCCAATGAATAATTTTTTGCATAGTTTTTCAAAATGAATAAGACATTCTACCACTAGTAATATCAAGCAAGCCATGACATGAACCACAGCGCAACAATTAATAATAAAAGTAACTAAAACTGCAATTGCACAATAAATTTTATTAAATAATATTTTTTTTAAATTGACGTTTTTACTTACGTGCACATTAAAAAATAAAAACCTAACGTTCATATTTTTAAATAATAACGGCTTGTTTTGATTTTTTTATGGTCTAAATAAGGCACCTTTGTGTTTTAAATCGTAATATCTCAACCTTAGATGTAAATTTCTAGCCCGATTTTAGTCCAAACAGTTACTACATTGGTTCAGGACGTCTTGACATAATCGGCTGCGTTAGGTTTCACTCGTGCGACCATCGTTTACGCTCGGCGCACGGCTATGAGGTAACAAGTTTAGTAAAAAAGGGAATAAAATGTATTTAAAGTTTCTCAGAATTAAGGCAAAAATTGTTTTTTCAAATTTTTCTTAAAGATATTGTTTGGCATTAGAGAACTTCAACAATCAGATAAAAAATTAGTCAGCCAGTGGGAAACAAGAAGTTATCAAGTACAAAAATGTTCTGACGTTTCCTATCTGTTAATTAAAAGCGCATTATTTTTCAATTTCAAAAATTCATGAATTAATTCAGAATTTAATTTAATTCTGTAAGGAAATTTGCAAATTGTTAGTTTAAATAATTTTTATGTTCATGTAAACATAGCTACATATTTATTATCATTCAGTAACATATTTTTTTTATTTTCAGCAAACTAAATACAAATATTTTACTTCTTGTTTATTATTTGCATTATTAATTTATTAATTAATATTAAGTGACACATTCAACAGAAATAAAAACTTATTTTCTATTGAATTCCTTAAACAGAATTTTGCAGGTTTTTCTACCCTAAAGACGTTTTCTCATGTCAGGATGTACAAAGCCAATGGACGAAAAAATCCTTGCTTAAAGTAATATAAAAATAATATTTTTGAATTATTTCAAATGAATTAATTAAAAATTCAAATAGCCTTGCAGCTTATTTTTTCAGATATTTGAAAAATGTTTAGTACCCCTAAATAATTAGGAAATGAAAACCTGTAAATATTACGTATTTTTTTATTGTAAATGTGTCTACCAAAAATATACACCAAAATTGGATCAATCGTAATTTAGTAAAAGTAAAAAAAAAATTAAAACCACTAATAAAGGGGTCGGCGGGGGATTGAAAAACTTATTTAATTCTAATTTAAATTTTAGGTAACTTATTTTGGTTTTAAGTGGGCACATTTAAATTGAAAAAAAATAATCTTGTTCCGCTTTTTTATATTTAAGGAATTCTATCCACTCCCCCCGCATTTATTAAGGGTACTAAACGTATTTAAAAAAATTAGGCTGTATCTTTTCTGATGCGGACATAAAAATTTTGTTACTGAATTCTTTATAGTTTTTGATGCACCCTTAATACAGTTGAATAGGTTTTACCCGCCCGGAAACATCATAAGTTAAAATAAAAGTGGTTGAATTTCCTGGTTTTCCAACCTCGCTGTATGTTTTATTTACTTAAATGATTAAAGATTCTTTCTTCAAATGAATAAAGTAACAAGAAGAGCTGTTTTAGGAAATCTAAGTGAATTTTCCAGCAGTTTTCTAGGCCGTAGTATCCTTGGACTGAAGTTGTTTGTTCAAAAAATGGCTATAATGTGTTTGATTATTTATTCGGTAAGTTTTTGGGTCGCCGAAGCTAAAAACGGCGATAAAACCAATTTTTTTGGTTCGTTCTTCGTTGTTTGTTCGTTTAAGACAAGAACTTTCGCTATGTTGAGATAGGTCGGTAAGTTGCGTATGTCGTTGCTTAAGGAATTGAATGTGACGTCAGAGCGTCAGGACGGCTTGCGTCAGTCCGGAATGAGGCCACATCGTTCCACAAATCTTTATTATTGCGCGAAACGGATATTAATCTACAAAGAAAGCAATGTTCGTAGTTAACATGCACCAAGAATGCTCGCCCTTGTTGGTTTTTCGATGTCCTTTTGTTAGAGAGAAGTCTGACGTAGGATAGGTACGTACTCTTATGAAAACGTCACGCACGCAGTGATGAAATCACCGTTTTATTGTAAACGAACTTCATTCCGTTTCTACGATAAGATCCCCGCGTGATGCTATTGATTTATTTACTTGATTTGTAGAATTACCTTTCAGGAAGTTCATTCTGCAGCAAAACGGGCTTCGTTTTGGATTCGCGATGTGCTAGACAGGATATTGCTCGCAAATATTTGTAGAATTTGTAATTTTCTCGCGGAGGAAAATTTTTATTATTTTTCATCGGCTTCTAGAAAGATAGGCAAAGGAAGCGGAAGCAGCAAACGTATACGATATTGCTCAATCTGCCTTTGGGGGTAGTTTCCCCTCGTTGGGTACCAGGTTCCACTCATCTACAAACGAGGGTAGGTAAGGACTAAAAGGACTATAGACCTGCGCAGCGGGCGGCAGTCATGGCGGCTGCGATACGACACGCTGCAGGACGAGCGGTTTTCCTGCTGCTACATTTTCTAGCTGCGTATTCAGACTGATTATTTTTTAATGGGCAGTGCGGTTTTTGTTACCAGTTCGGATTTAAGGTGCTTTCTCTTGGGGAAAACGCCCCATGACACTTTATATAACGTCGAGTCACCGGCTCGTTTTTAAATTGGACCAATTTTAAATGTTAGTGTGACATTTAGTGTGGTTTTTTCTATTGATATGTCTTCTCGACGTTCCTTAAATGGTTTCACTGCACTGTTTTGAAATGAAAAATCGGCCACAGCAAAGACATTTTTTAAATTATTTTCAAAACATATCGTGGACATACAGACAGACTATTAATAATCAAAATCTAAGTTATTAAGCAATAGTGAAAGGTTAATAAATTGTAAAAAAATAATTTTAAAAATAAATTGAGTTAGTTAGCCGTTGGTAGATTTAAAAAACGTAAGTTTCAAGATAAGATGAGCTTTACAAACATTAAATTTATAAATAACCGGCAATTCAAAACAATGCACGCAGTCAAGATGGCGCGTTGTAAGTTTTAGATAAAGAGAGCTCTAGTGGTCATCTCAGGTTGAAGTGAAAGAACCAGCAAGACGCATGTGCTGTGATTTCGGCGCATTTATGTAGCAAAGTTCTGTAGGCATGGATTGTGCGTGAGTGCGTGCCTTCTTCATGGGGCTCGTGCGTCGTGGATGGATGACAATCTCCAGGCGTGCGAAGTCCCTTCAGACCGGATCAATATAGTTAGTCGGGGCACTGTTGCATCCTGCTCCAATACCACACCACACTCAACTGCATCCTGCACTCATTATTTGCAACAAACCAGTTGCATCGCCGAACAAGAATAGTTCTCACATAATAACAAAAAACATGGAAACTCCATAGATTCATCTCAAATAATGCTGACATTATTATTCTTGCTATGGTCCCTCGTACGCGGTTTAAAAAACTCTTCTTATCTTTCGTCTACTTCCTCAGCCCCTTCACCAACCCCATCACCTTCTCCAATTCCCTCGCCAGAAATTCCGCCAACACCTTCTCCTGAGATCCCAACGCAATCCCAGTCGCCTTCCCCGGAGCCCGAGCCCCCGAGCGAAGAAGTGTCTTCTTTTACAAGAACCAGCGACAGTCGCCCCTCGTTCGTGTCTTCCCGATATTCAGCAGGCGTGTCGCGGGAATCCTCCATTGAAATTGGTAGCGAGAGCCGTCCATCTGTCACTAGCATATCCTCTTTTTCCACCTCTTCTAGAAGATACGAGATCATGGGACAAAGATCAATCGATTCCCGAGCCAGCGTGACTAGCTTATGGTCTTCTGACACGTCGAGAAGGGATTCCGAAGCTATTCCAGAACACGAAATTGATTCTGGAGATTCTAGGGCTTCTTTTGCTTCTGCTGGAAGCATGGTGTCCTCTGATGGTTCGAGACGGTGCTCTGAATCGTCGGCGAGAAGAAGAAGGTCGTCTACTAGAAATTCGCAAATTAGGAGACATACACGTAGATTTCCACTTACGGGTGATAGGCGAAGGACTACTGGAAGGTTTGTTTATCAGTGTTAAAGTGGAAGGTTATCCAATTTTTTTATATATTTTCAATTCTGTGTTTTAATGAGCTAAAATCTACCGAACACAAGAAGCCAAATAAAATGAACTTAATTAAAAGGAATTACCCTAATGCCTAATTTACTGCGGCGATAGCTCGACGAGCTTTATTGTAAGGTACAGAATGATGATCACCAATTAGTGATACTTATTTTTGAGGATCTTAATGCCCCAAATTTTTGTGGCAAAAGCAAAATAAATTACACGATTCTTAAAGTCTTCAATTATTTGTATGCTTAGGGAATCAAGTACGAACCAAAAAAATTTTTATTAATATTAGATCAAACAGATTTTTTGACATGCTTGAAGCCTGGAGATAAGCACGGATTAAAAGATTTTTTACACTCATAGAAATTATTATACTCGTAATGCTTAGTGATATTTATGCAAGCTTATTTTTTGATTAAAAGAAATAATTGGTGTATGATAACACGATAAGAAATTATTTTTAAATTCAGGAAAAAGGAAAAAAAATAAATTCTCTAGGAAACGGGCACATTATAATTTCCAAAGGCTTAAATATTCATGACCTAACAATACAAAACAAAACAGTATTTTATAGCATTACCCTGTATCCTTGACAGTTACTATAAAATCAGAATACTCCTAATATTTCGGGCAATTGAAGCAGTGACTCATCGCTTTTATACCGCTTAGAGGAAGAACGCCTGCTGAAATACAAAAAAGTGTAGTTAGAATCCGTGAGCTTCTAAGACATCTCATGAATTAAAGACGAAAAAATACCAAAGATTCGACAGCAAAATTGATCAGTCCAGAGGGAAAAAATATAACTTCCGTCTGCTAAAATTTACAGCATCAATAAAACTAATTTAAAATCGTACTGTACGTACTGTTAATGAACAATTTAGTTTTAATTTTCATTAAACTTCATAGAGGGCGTCACAGGGAAATTAGAGGATTTGGAATCAAACAAAATAATTTCTACTTCTGTTGTATCATAAAATCAAGAAAACATCGTATAGTCAATTTTAGAAAACAATTTTTTAATTTTTTAATTGTTATCGTAGCAGTTTTTGTAGTTTTGCAAAAAATTTATGTTAATTTTTAGTATTATTATTATTATGTTCTGTATCACATTATCTTTTCTCATTTTTTAATTCAATTTATTAAGAAATCGAAGAAAAAAACGTGTATAAGTTGATTTTTTTAGGTAATTTTTTTCCTCAACATTTTCCAAAAACATTCTTGGTTGTTAAAGAATCTTAAAACGTAATTTTCGCCGAAATCTCTAAAAGTCCAATAAAATACTTTGATTTTCCGTATTTCGATTTATTTTAACTAATGTACTTTATGAATATTCTCCAAAATAATTGCCAAAAATCCTATATAGTATTTTTGCCCAAATCTCTAAACCTGTAAGTATTGAAATAATCTTTGAAAAATTTAATATCTTATTTTAGAAATCTTTAAAATAATTGTCTTCATACATAAAAATTTTCCAATAACAGGTCATAGATGTTGTAAAATCTTAAACTTATTTTCACCAAAATCTCTAAATCTGCAGTGAAATAATTTTTAAAAATTTATTGAAAGTTGGTAATATAATTTTAACAATTATTGAAATTCCGCAATATATTTTCTTCAAGAAAATTTTCTAAAAACGTGGTTTACGAAAAATCCTAAAACGTACTTTTCGCAAAAATTTCTAAATCATTTTAGCATTTTTAGAAATTCTTCAATAGATTTTGTTCAAGAAAATTTTCTACAAACATTTTGTGGTTTGTTGAAAAATTCTAAACATTATTTTTTGCCAAAATTTCTATACTAAAACTAAACCAAAAATTTTTGAAATAAATTTCTATAGAAGGTCCTCTTCTGGTTTTAGATTTTTTTTTAAATTAATTTTCTCCATGAAAATTTAACAAAAAATTTGTGTTTCTCAAAAAATCCTAAAACGTATTTTTAGTCAAAATCTCTAAATCTGTTACGATATAAATTTTAAATAATTTTTTTTGAAAATCTAACATTTTAGCAGTTTTTTAAGTTCTGCAATTTATAATAATTTTTAGTATTATTAACGTATTTCTTTTACGGCTATAATAAGGATTATGTTTTATTTCATATTTTGAATTTGTACCGTCCGACCTACCAAGTCATTTCTGAATAAAATGTTTTAAAGCCAAAATTGTCAAATATTCATAGCCATCTCAGTTTTGAAGATAGCGAGTTCGAGAAAAAGGCATTTAATTTAACGTATCAGATTTTTTTTAATTTGCAAAAACCTTGTTTTCAAAACTGATTCCAAATCAAACCGAATATAAGTTCCGTTTCCAGTTTCTGATTACAGAAAGCTAATTATCTTCATGAAAATTTTTCTAAAAAATGTATGTCTGTGTGGAAAAACCATAAAACGTATTTTCAATAAAATCTCTGAAGCGATAACGAAATCAACACCATCCCATGCAGCAAATACTTGAAAAATAAATATGAGAACAGACGTTTTCTTGATAATTCCATAAGTAGTAAAAACGAGGGCATCCCCACATAAAACCCATTTCTTACAATTTCCACTACTTTCTACACTTTCACTAAAAGCTTCTATGTGTCAATATGATTGACACTGATCGAGAGCTTTTAGAAAGGCATGTGGAAACATTCAACAGTGAAGAACGCTCCTCATCACCTCACCAAGCGTAATTTCAGAACAACCCAGTAAAATATTGCACTTCAAAAAAATTTGCATATAAATGAGAAGCTTTTGGCAAAGTTCTAAGCCGCCGAACCAAGAATTTTCTGAATCAAAACAAACCTTGAGCTCCGCTCCGTATTTAAAAAAAGTTTTTAAATTTTGCCACCGCTCTTGGAGTCATCAAATTAGCATTGCCGCTAGGGACTTTTAATGCTTAGTTTTGGTTATTAAGTGAATTCTCTAATTCGGTGTATTAAAGTTAGAAACTCGGATAGTTACTCTAAGTAATTAACGTAGGGAGTTGTTACAACGCTCTAGTTTAGATGAAGTTGAAACTAAAAGCTGAATTTGTGGCGGAAAGGTATGTTTGGGTATTTTATTAATCACATTTGGAAAACACATTGAAAATTTAATTTGAAATGTTTATCTCTCCAATATTTAACGGTTTTTCCACCGACGTCGCAGAAAACAATTTTTGCATTAAATTTGATTGATAAATTGATGTAAAACTCTGAAAACATCAACAACGTTTTATTTCTTCGTTTCTAAAGTCCAAGATATAAAATTTTTTTAAAAATAAATTTATAGTTTATTTTATTAAGTTTAGTGTACGTCAGGAGTTTCTTGCGTAGATCATTAAAAAAATGAAATTTTCGATCGCTAAACGAACATTTTCGGGGTAGGCTCTGTGCAGAGCATTATTGATAAAAGAAAGTACCTGTGCCAGTTTTTGTTTGGCTTTGCGTATTTGATTTGTTTGAAGTAGAACAAAACAAATGCTTTCAGTAAAATAAAATTGATGTTAATTAGTTCCAAGCGTATAAAATAACCAGGCAGCAAGCAAAATTTGTCGGCTGTTAAAAGTTTCTCGTAAAATACTGAAAAATGCAGTCGGAAAACCGCCACAGCCGCCCTCCTTTCATTTATTGAATTCTTACAAAAAAATTAATTTAGGAAAAATTGGTAAATACATATTTATACATTTTATGGAAACTTAAAATTTTGAAATTTTAGAAATTTTGGAATATTTAGAAAATTTTGAAAATTTTTATAAATTTCGAGAATTTTAGAAAAAAAAATTTTCTACGATAATGGAAATTTTAAATATTCTTATAAAATTCTGAAATTTAATGGAAATTTGGAAATTTTTGGAAAAATTTGAAAACATGAACAGTTGTAAATTTTGTCAATATATTAAATTTTATTTATTCTGAAAGTTTTGAACCATTTGGTTTTTTTGAACATTTTTAAATATCATACCAAAGGTTTTTTGAATTTTAAAATTCTGTATCTTGAAAATTTTTGAATTTTGAAAAGTTTCAAAACATTGTATTTTTGGAAATTTTAAATTTTCAAAATTTAAAATGTTTGAAACAAAATTGAAATTTTTTGAAGAATTTGAGATTTTACAAAAATTTTGGAAATTTTGAAAAGTTGGAATGTTGGAAATTTTCAGAACTTTTAGAAAATTTGAATATTTTTGTTAATTATGACAATTATTGAAAATGAAAAAGTAAAGTATTATTAAATCGGCCAGTAAATCCAATGCGCAAAAAAACTTCAGAGAATAATCGCATTTACTTCCAATCCTACATGATCACAATACCGTCCTCCAGCTATAGCTACACTCAGTATAGCGAAGAGGGTAAAAATTGAGGCGGGCTGTAGAGTAGCGTTAAAAGGCCGCTTGCTTTGTGTCATTGCTCTTCTAAATGTGCTCTCGTTCGATTCCGGTGCAGGATATATGTTTGTTCATGTAAGATAGACCCTGGCAATTGTTTGCCTGCCCCCTCCCTTCGCCCCAGAGAGTGCAGGCAAACAATTTTGTTCGACTAGTATAATATTTCGTATTTTGCTAATGTTCAACTCTTTTGGTTCAACCCCTCCTCTCGCCTTTTTCTAAAAAAAGTAGGCATTTAATATTTTTTTTGTATGATAGTTGTCGCTAACCTATTTCTGCTGCTAAGACTCATCACCGATGCAAGGTGATTGGCTACTATAAGGTAGAAGACTGAGGCCGCGTCAAATTTGAGAAATGTATTTATTTCGAACAAAATGTTATGAGTAGAAGGAAATTTTTTTTGTTTCTTATAAGTATTAATTTCCTAACCACCAAAATACCAAGTAATTTTGCTTTGCAATATTTTAAGCTGAAGAGTCGGTATTTGCTGAACTTTTGATATCTAAATCAAATCACAACCTTGCTTTCCTTTGGACCAAAATAACCCTAAACCTTGCGAACCATAAAACCACTACTGGACAAAGGTCAGCAAACACGTAAAATTTATAGATAGATGTCTAAAAATAATATCCATTTAATAACGTTAACAGCATAACACATCATTATTTTTTGTCAGTGTAGTAATGCAGGTAGAGGTAGCATGTTATTATACGCCATTTAAATCAGAAGATCAATAAAACCACGCTGTCTGTGTACGTAAAAAAACCTTTTAATTTCCCGTTTCCGTTATAAATAACGGAACTTCGCTTTTGCCTTCCTAAATAGCGATTCATTATCATCTTATTGATATGGGAACAAAGCTTTTTAGAAAATAGAGAAACACGGCCGTAACAAGTTAGTTATTTATTCATCCAGACCTTTCCGGACGCTTGTTTCGTAGAATGGAAGGGTTGCGTAGGTGGTAAATGGGGGTTGTTTGACACCGTGGACTAGCATTCGTCACATTGAGGTCTTTTTAGCGGACGGTTCCTAATAACATTTGCAGGATATGTTTGGGGTTTTGTTTTATGTCTTACTATTTGTCGTTTTATGTAACTTGGGACCTCTCGACATTTTTATGTTTCTCGCCCGATTTTGTCATTCTTTCTCTAGAGTCAGTATTGAATTGGGTTCAATTATTGAAATAAAAACGAAATTGAATTTCTGCTATTTTTCTGGTTGCGGTTTTCAGTTATATTCTTTAAATGAACAAGCCTCAGTAGGTTGTATTAGTTTTCACTATAGAGTTTGATTAATCAATTTTTCTACCCTGTGATTATTCTGTTTCTTTAGACTAGCACGATTGCCGCCTGGGGCGGGTGGGTAGCATGGCAATGATACTGCATATTTTATCGTAGTTAATTTTTACAAAACGAGTAGGAATAGAGTGCCTTATTCGGTGAGTAGTAAGCGTTGGTTCAGTTAAAAATTTATTATTAAAGCAATTGCTCCAATTATTGAACAAACGCAATATAACCTTAGCTGGTAAGTCGTCTGTGAATTCTAGTAAATTCGACGCTTTTGCTTAAAAGTGTGGTAATTAAATAGAGATATAAAAAGAACCGCTTTCGAGTAATATTTATTCAACTATTTATCGAATCTTAGGACGCATAGGCGTCCGCTAGCCATTGAAGTTTTATTGTTTTGAGCTTAGTCGTCAGTTTACGAGGTATGCCTTTGCTAGACGAAAATTATGGAAATTCGCAATGTTTTCAAGATTTTCAATTGTTTAAAAATCTTTAATATTTTTGAAATGAGAAAGTTACTCTAATCATCGATATTCGGTATTCCTGTGTAGTGCTAAACACACAAGTTAGAATTCACTATCACAACACCCTGATGGCCTTAGCAGTCGAAGCGCAAAATTCGACAAGAAGATAAATATTGTGTAGAAAATGGAAATACGACATATAAAACTTTTCAAAAATTTTAAAAATACTTTATTTTCGGATATTACGTAATTTCCGTTAATGTTAAAAAGTTACATTATTCAGAAATTTCAAAATATTTAAAACAGGAAAATTACGAAATTTTCAATTTTTTTAGATTCAAAGAGGAAGGTAAATATTGTTTACAAAATGACAATAAGAAAAATCATAAAATTTAAAGTATCGTACAAAATTTTATTTAATTTAAAAAAATTCAATTTTCAAAAATCTATAAATTGTCACAGTAGGAAAATTACGAAATTTTTCAAATTCAAAAGATTCGAAATTTCCAGTTTTCAACATTTGCAGTTTTAGCGATTTTAATTTTGATTATGAAAATTTTTATTATTTTTATAAATCCTCAAAATATTTTAAGTTATATATCCAAAGTTTTCAAACTTTTTAACATCTTGAAAGGAACAGAAAGCAGCGGGCTTGCGCAAGGAAGGTTTCGTGGCGGTTGTTGCCCTTCTTTTTAGTCAGTTGTTACTTGTTACGCAGGGGATCCAGGCAAATTCTTCTTATTTACAATTGTTTATTTTACTTGTTTAGCTTTACAACGACGGGGGGGGGGTACATTCTTTGCGCCCCAAACCCAAGAATAAAACTAACCACTTGGGCTTGTCCCATCTCCACATAATATCTTGTGGGCGCTCATGCCCGTTTGAACAGGAGCTCCGACTGGGGCAGGTGATTGTGTGGCAATAGTACCGCTTTCTTCACCGTTGCCAAGCGAGTTCGGGAAGTTTGAGTGATAATTATTTAACTAATTTATATCTTATGGAATGCTTCTTAAAATATAATTTTTATACAAGTTTATGTTTTCATACTTGCCTGAAATTGTCGAGCTGATTTCTCAAAAATCCAGAACATCTTATCTTAATCAGACACCATCTTTGCTGGTTCCTTTGATTGACAACTTTCTTTACTTTTTTGTGATTATATCATTTATGCTGCTTATGTATTTTTATGATTACTTTAAGAGGTCCCAAAAAGATTAAACAAAAAAATTTCCGTCTTAGATTGCGGTATCTAAACTGCATTTGACTTTTCTACAGGGTGTTCAGTTTAAACCAAGCAGTAGGTAGATTAAGCCGAAGATCAAAATGGATAATCAAAAATAGTATTAAGTTGAGCTATTGATCAATTTTCCAACTGGCGCGGGCGGACCGATCTGGTACTATTTATAAATGCTACCGGTATAAAATTGTAACGTATTTTTAACGGCATTAATCTTGTTTATATTTAAATTTTGCAAAATATTTATGTAACTGGCTGCTATCTGTATAGTATGCAAACAAAGCAGAAATAAAAATATTATCGGCCGTATTTACTTTTGTTGTTATTCTGCTACGTACAAGTACACAGCAAAAGAATCCGTACCGATGTTGCTCACGTTTTAAATAACATAAAGTGATAAGGTATCTGGTGATAATTACCCGATTAGAGCTATCTATACGTAATGTAAGCATTAGTTCTCGTTGTATCTCACGCAAGTCGGTAGTGAGCGTCATAATTTAAATTAAAAATGCCGATTAATTTAAATTCTAGGAGAAATGTTAAATATATCACATACAGAAGAAATTCAGATTTTATTCCTAGGCGATTAGAAATTAAAGAAGTCCAAAGAATTTTTAAAATGTAAGAATTGCGCTTCCGTTTGAATTTCTATCCAATGTTATATGAGCAAAGTCTAAAGTTTCCAATTTTATTGCAGCTTTGACGTGGAAAATGGCGCAAGTCCCGGAAGAAGTCCATTGGATGGAGCAGCGTCGCCCTCGGCGGGGCTGGTCCTTCAGAATCTCCCCCAAAGGAGGGAAAGCTTCCTGTACAGGTCGGACAGCGACTTTGAAATGTCCCCAAAGTCAATGTCTAGGAACTCGTCCATCGCCAGCGAAAGGTAAGCTTTTTGTTACGCTTTAAGCTCTTGGTCAAAGTTTATCTCGAGCACTATTGTGTTTTTTGTTCGACTGATTGTCCTTCGAACTTGTTTTCATCCCTTTAGATTTAATGTTTGGAAACATTTTCAATAAAGTTTACAGATAGGGAAAAGTTTTACTGTTTTAAATAGAATTATTTGGAAGAGAATTCTAAAAGTTGTTTTTTCATTGGATTTTAATTGAAAATTTAAACCAATTTTGTTTCTTGGAAACTAGGTATTGTAAAAAAAGTTGACTGGTGTCAAATTTGTTGCTAATTCTTTGTCATAAAATTCCAAATTTTGTTTTTATTACAGTGTGTTGAGAAAATCAAAAATTTTCTATTTTTGTCATAAAACTCCATAATTTTCTGTGAAACTTTAGAGTAAAGATAAACAAAATTGAGTAGGTTATTATACAGGGTGTTGCATGACTTTTGTACAAAGGAGCACATTTCGGAGGTCAGTAGAATATGTCTAATGAATATGGGTTCAGAAATGCTTCCCTACAGATTTGCAGCATCGCCAAGCTGTTTTAAAAATTATTTAATTAATATCTCTGCCAAAAATTGAGATATTTGATTCATATTTTGTATAAATATTTCAATATATATTATTTCCATTTTCACGTATTTTTGTCAAAATCTGTTCAGCAGGGGCGTAGATGTAGGGGATGCTTAAAATACGTCATAAGAAATACGTTACCGCGCCAATGTTTATTAGCCTTTTTCTGCTTAAAACTGACCCAGAAATGTGTTTATTTTGTTTGTACGAAAAGTAATGCAAATCTGTGAAGTAATACTTAACACCTGCCATAAAATTGAATGAGAAAGTCCCCAAAACCATTTATATATCAATATTGACGAAAGGGTTTTTTATTATTTTACTTTCTGCCATACAAATTGGGTTTATTAAAATTAACATCGGCTGATTATTTAACAATCTGAGGGTTTATTAAACAGCAAAAATTGCTTGTATTAGGCATTGACCTTACTGTAATGACATGTGCAAACTTTTTGTAGATAACACAATCTGTGCTTAACTAAATCTGTTTCCTTATCGGTAGGAGTGGCATCATGATACGTAACCTTTAGATTCTTAAATTTTTCCAAGAAAATTCGCAATAAACTGTTGCTTGGGTTTTAAAAAACTTGCATCATGTAATATAATTTTAATTTTTTTTATGACAGTGCTCGAGATAAGCAAAATATGTCGTTCATTCATTAAAAACATACAGAAAACGCTAATGATATTCAAGACTGAAACCATAAAAGTGTAGAAAACTAGAAGCGCTCGTTTCTTCTACGGCTTCAGCTAAAAGCTCTGAAGTTCCCTGCGCTTTCAGCTGAAACTTCACATCGAGGTCTGTAGAGTGCGCCACTTATTCTGAGTGCGCATCGCAGGAATATTTGTTGCTTCCCAAAGGATCAATAAAACACATTTAGCGTGTCTGCAAGTACATTTTTATTTATTAGACTCAATTTTCGAAAGTTCTATTTCTGGAACTTGAAATTGCGGCATTTTTACAGGGCGGACAGATTTATGAAATTCTTGTGATACCTAAAAGTTATTTTTGTTTGTTAATATTGGTTTTTGTAGAAGTAGGAAATTAATACCGATGTATCACGTCGCCAATCATTAAACTGAAGTGATGAGAGGGCGAGAGGTATAGCTCGAAGCCCGGCCAAATCGATCATTTTCGGTCTCCTTTGCTCTTACACCTATTAATTGATATCGTGGTGCCCTTTTATTAACCGGTAGCTCAACCATGGGTCAAGATTTTATAGGACACACTACGTACACCGTGTAATTAATTATAGGTTCAAATACACACTTGGAAATTTTTTTGCTTGCTGAAGCAAGTTTTTTTTACAACTTTTTGTAGTTTTTCTTTAGCACGACATGATTTTTGATGCTATTTTGCAGATTCAAGGAGACAGAAAGCGTGTTGGATCGATCGTATGTACTACTAAAGATTTTTAGACTGTTTTGCACCATAGTTCACCCATAGATTTCCCCTTGTATTATGCTAATACCTTCAGATTCTATAGTTTGAATTAGTTTGATTTTAACGCATGTTAAGGCTGCTTTTATCCTGCTTGCTGGTTGCTTTGTTTTAGAATGTTCTTCATTTTGTCTCTATGTGACGTCTGCTCCGAAATCGTTTTCCTGAAATATTTTCACAAACCTCTAGGTAATTTTTTTATGATCTATTAGCGTATTCGAAAGTTCTACAGTTTGCAGAATACATATCGCGAACGATTAATGATGAAATGTGAACCACATATTTGATTTATTTATTGGTGATAAAATCTTCAAATTTTATTTGCTGTGAAAATTCAGCAATCAAATCGTGTGTTCAATTTTGATTAACTCCGGTCTTGTTTAATCGAAATAAATGAAGTTGAATCTCTGATTAAATTGGTTATAAATCCGATTTTGGTAATTACATTATGTCTGTTATACATCGTAATAAAATAGCTAACCTGAATCCAGTGATTCCGAACAGATTTTGATTGTATCAGTTAAGTTATGATTGCATGTTTTTATTGAAAATTACACGATGGGTAGATAAGATGAGGTTATACATGAATTTTACATTAGGGTATTAGAAAATATTAACTTGATGCTCTTGAAAAAACTGTAAGTAAACTTTCCATAACATGGTTATATGACTTTTAGATGAATTATCTGCGATTAAAATCATTTAAGAGAGTACAGTACTTTTATGACTTACTGTTTAATTGTGCAGAGGGAGTACTGATAACGTTTACTGTACTTTTATTGTCTTAATTGCAGCATCCACCCTAACTGATTATGAATTGTTTTTGCAACGTTTGATTCAGTGAGTCTGCAAATTAGTTTACATTCTAGTAAGAGTTAGATATAGAACTTTTTATTAATACTTAAGATTACTTAAGAATCCATAATTTTGTAATACTCAATAGAACGTTACAGAATAGATAAAAACGAAAATGGTGACAAAGTAATGGGAAACTGTTTCAAAATTTGTACGCACCTGTTCATAAAAATCTAGAACAGTTTTGTAATAAAACAAAATCTGATAGAAAATTTATTCAGTGAGAAAACGTTTTATTACTTCTCTCCCATTTTATTAAGGAAAGAGTAAGAAATTTTAAACTTAAAAAATTCGTAGAGGGCGTCACACAACTGTTCTTAAAAATCTGAAACAAAAATCGTAAAAATAGGAGTATACATCCAGTAAGAGAACGTTTTATCACCTTCTCCCATTTTATAAAATAAAGATGAAAATTTTCAATTTCAAAAATTCTAAGAGGGCGTCACACAACTGCTCGTAAGAATCTGAAAGAAAATCATGAAAACCGTACATTTAGTAAGCAAACAAAGGTTAACAGAAAATTGTTTCAGATAAAAAACGTTTTATCACCCCCCTGTCCTATTAAATACAGATGAATTAATTTTCAATTATAAAAATTGAGTGCGTCACACAACCGCTCTTAAATATAAAACTAAATCTTGGAAACCGGCCCATACATTTAGTATGTAAACGAAAATTAACAAAGAAATGTTTAGGCTATGAAATGTTTTATCATCCCACCCCTCTACCCTTTTATTAAATAAAAGTAAAACTTTTTAATTTCAAAACTTCCAAGAGAACATCACACAACTGCTTTTAAGAATATAAACAAGATCCTGATAAAACATTTAGCAATGAAAAGTATTTAACATTTTTCAGCTAGAAGTCGTTTTCTTATTCCTCTTTTTTTTAAGTACATATCAATGTGTTTCCAATTTCAAAAATTTTTATAAGATCATAAAAATCTGAAACAATAACAAAATCATGAAAACCGGCCCATACATGTAGTAAGCAAACAAAAGTTAACAGAAAATACTTTCAGTTAGAAAATGTTTTATTACCTCCCCTCCCCCCTTTTATTAAATAAATATGTATTAATTTTATATTACAAAAATGCTTAGAGGACGTCACACCACTGCTTCTAAAATCTAAAACAAAATCTTGAAACAGAAAATTATTTCAGCTAGAAAACGATTTATCCTTCTCCCCTACATTTTTATTAAATAAAGATGAAAACTTTCAATTTCAAAAATGCTAAAAAGTCATCACACAACATCTCTGAACAATCTAAAACGTAATCGCGAAAACAGGGACATAAATTTAGCAATGAAAGAAAATTTAACATTTTTTCAGCTAGAAAAAGTTTTATCCTTCCGCACCCTTTTAGTAAATAGAGATGAAGTAATTTCCAATTACAAAAGTTCTTAGAGGGCGTCACACAACTGCTCTTAAAAATCTAAAACTAATCAAACAGAAGTTCTTTCAGCTACAAAAAGTTTTATTATCTCTTCCTCTTTTTATTAAATAAAGAGCAATTCATTTTCAATTTCAAAAATCTATGGAGGGCGTCACATATACTCCTAAATATTTAAAACAAAATCTTGAAAACAGTGACACACATTTAGTCATGAAACATAATTATACAGAAACTTTTTGTAGCTAAGAAACGTTTTATTGCTCCTTCCTTTTTTATTATTTTAACAATAAATTATTTTCAGTTTCAAATATTTTTAGAGGGCGAAACATCATTGCTTTTAAATACCTAAAACAAAATCTTAAATAATTATCGTAGTCTGCTTTTAAAATTCCGTTTCTGAAACCGATGCTTCCGTTCTTGAATATGGTAAATTTCAAAATTTAATTAATAAATTATTTAGGCGTTATTAGTGCAGTGAAAGTAGAGTCATAACAGTCGCTTACATTTCACCACATTTTCTGTCATATAAGCTTATTATAATTTAGTCTTACTCTAAACAACCGAAAGTTATCCAAAACGACCCTAGAAATGAGAGTAAGCACAAAATGGTCAGGGTTAAGTTTATCTAGACTTAATGGTATTGTTTTAGTAGTTCACACCCAAACGTTGACCTAATTTAAATTCGTTATCTTAAGTAAATTTAGTCAGTGAAAAGTTTACCCTCTTCAGCAAATATAGAATTATAAGTTCCTAAAATTTCGTTTTTACAAATTTATATTTTTACAGTAGAAATGTTACTTGAATTAATTTATTGTTTATTAGAAATTAAGCCACTTAATTTACACGCTTTCAATAGTTAGTCTTAAGGGCTTTTGTGGCACTTTTAAAACAATTCTAAGCATTTAAGCACAAATACTGTTAACTCCTGAAGCTATTCGTATTTCTAAGTGTGTGCGTATTGTTCTCTTGTGTAGAAGTTCTTTGTTCAGTTGTACTTCTGAATCTGGAGGTGTAAGCGTATAAATATAAAATCACATTTCACACTGTACTACACGAATTAGATTAGATGTGTACATCCTTTTTTATGTAATTGTGGTTATACAGGGTGATTTATAACAGTGGGAAACATATTTTGACAATGAACTCAGAATAATGTAAAATTTTTTAATTTACAATTTTCAGGTTTTTGAGAACATATTTTTTTTAATTACAAAACCTTAAAAATAATACATTTTTCCAAATTTTTTTGAAAATTTTGTATGTTTTTGAAAGTTTTAAAAATCTAGTAATTTTCAAAACTTATTTGAAGTTTAAATATGTGAAAATTACCATTCATCATATTTTAACTATTTTCTAAATTTTCAAAATTGTAAAAAAAGTATTTTAATTTGTATATTTTTAAAAATTTTTAAACCTATTCTTATATAAACAAAATTTTCAAAAATTTTATAAGTTGAAAAATTTTAATGAAATTGTATAAACAAAAAAAAATAAAATTTTGTAACTTCAAAATTTTTCGAATATTTTACAAATTAATTAAATGCGAGGAAGGTCCCGTCACGGTTGTCCGACAGCTGTGATTCTAAATATTGTAGACTTTAACAATTTTTGAAGTTTTTGTTATATAAAATCTTTAGTCTCTATAAAAAATACGCAAAAATGGTTATAAGTTGTCAAATCCAACATGTTTCGATATAATTCGATAGTTTTGTAAAATCGAGTTGCAATGCAGGTCTACGTGTTTTTTAAGATGCTGAAATAGTTTCCACGTATTTTAAGAGTAAGTTCACATCAAAACAATAACTAAAGTTTCCTTCCAGAGGCTGTAAGTCTGCTGGGAAGGGTTTCTGCATGTTTATAGTAACATTTTTTATAATTTTGATGTGTAGACTTACTTTTCAAATTTGTGGGAATCAATTTAGCTTGTTAAGAAAATACTGTGAAGTTTGTTGGATTTAGCTACTTTCATCAAGAGTACCTTTTGTGTGTATTTTTGTATCAAAAATAACATTTTATGACAAAACTTCAAAAAATGTAAACATCATGACTATTTAGATAAAAATAATATGTGACTCTGCGTATTAGACACATCTGGTTCACTTATTCATACAAAAATTAGTAGAAACAGTAAGCTAAGTGAGTCATTATGCAAAATTTTGGTGCAGGTACTGCGAAAGTTATCGGGAAAAGTGCAGTTCAGTAGGCTGTAAATCCGCAACCGAGCGTTTGCGGCCGCTTGTTTATCGGAACTTTTTTCCTTGTTTTCAAATTCTGAAATTTGAAATGAAACTGCGTCTCACATGTTATGAACCGCCCTGTATAAATGACCTATTTATATTTATAGATTGTTCAAGGTTAAATTTCAAGGATTATCTTATTAATAATTTCCACGTTTACAAAAGGAATTTCCCAATTTTTTTAAGGTTCCCCAATTAATTAACGAAAAATACTCAAATTATGAAATAAAACACAAATTTGCTGTTTAAAGAAGCTCACACAAAGTGTGTATACAAGTTTCTTAATTGGTTATTAAATTTCTAGAATGAAACAGCGTGTAATTTAATACTTTGTAAATAATAAAATAATTGGAGGTTTAATCATAACCATACAGTTGCAAAAGTAACTTGCAAATTCCTTTGTATTGCTAAGTAAATTAAATTAAAATTTTTTTATGAAATGTTACGCATGCAAATCTAGTAAATAAATCTAGTAAATAACAACATAATTGACTTTTCGTAGCTGGGAAGTTTGGTTCAATATGATTCACTTTGCATATTTCGACCCAATTTTATTTGAGTTTGACATTTTCTTTACCTGTTCTAAACTCTAATCGTAAAAAGCTCGCATCGTAATGTCTCAATATCAATTTTCCTCATCGCTGCACGTTTGTAACAATCTGATTTTTCCCAAGTACAATTTTCTTTTTCTAATATTATTTTTGTGTCTGTATGTTGAGAATAATGAGTTCTGTCATTTATTTAATTGAAAACGACTTAACTTTTAAACCAAATAACTAGAACGGAAAATATTAGGTAATTCAATATCGTTTTGAAAAGAGGGGAGAACATCCTGCAATTAAATTTGGTAATAAATGCGTTGCTTGCTTCTACAAAGGGTCATACTGTGAAAGGATTTTATTTCATAACTCAAACTGCATTCTGAGTTTCCACAAACTTAACTTGTTAGTAAATTGAGCGCAACTAGAATTTCCACGAAAGTTGCAAGGTTGAAAGTAGCACTTTAGACAGTTCACAATTTGTAAACTTTGATTAATTTAGGTTCTATGTTTCTAAATAAAGCTTTGTCGAAGTGACATATTTTAGCTGCATTTTTACTTTATAAGTAGTGAAACGCGGCGTGGGGCTCAAGGAACCCAAAAACTATTTTTTTAATGTTTTGTCTATAGTGGTAGGTGTGCGTACGTTTCGTTTGTTCGTTCGTTTGTTCATGCGTGTATGCTTACTTACGTTCGTTTTTCCGGCCGTTTCTTCCTATCTCCTACAGGGTTAGTTCGATCTGATGATCGAACTTTTTGATTACAGGGTATATCAGAAGTCGATTTCCATAGTGTTCTTAATACAGAGGTTTCTTAGAAATTCCTCAGTTTACAAAAGTAGTAATTTTATGAAAATTTTATGACGTGCAATTATAACGAAAAATACATTTTGCGGCTCAAGAAACTGACAAATTGTTTTAAAAAATGTTCATGCTATGGGAGCGGGCGTACGTTTAGTCGTTCGTTCGTACGTACCTTCGTCCGTACGTTTGTTCGTACCTACCTTGATTAGTTCATGCGTTCATTTGTACGTTCGTTCTTACGTTCGTTTTTTGGTCGTTTCCTCCCCTCTTATCTCCTAAAGGGTTAGTCAGAATTGCATTGTTTTTTAATACAGGGTTATACCAAAAATCCCGCGATATAGAAAAGTAGCGCGTTTATAAAAGTTGTATGAAATGAAATTATAACAAAAAAACACGTTTTGTAACTCAAGAAACCTAGAATCTGTTTTTAAAAAATGTGGGCAGGCGCACGTTCAGTCGTTCGTTCGTTCGTACGTTCGTTCTCACCTGCGTTTGCACGCTGTCTGTTTATGCGTTCATTAGTACGTTCGTTATTTCGTTTGTTTTTTGGTTGTTCTCTCCTATCTTCTAAAAGGTTGGTTTGTTCGTTTGCCTGCTCATTTGTTCGTTGCGTCGTATCTCAGACACTTGAGGTCCGATCTAAATAATCTTTGACATAATTATAGGAGTATATCAAAAATTCGTCAGCATACGGAAGTAGTGACTTTATGAAAATTTTAGATTTTGAGTTTATGAACTAAACTAAAATGCGTTTTGGGGCTTAAGGAAGCCAAAACAGTTTTTTATAATGAAGGTCTGTGAGGTGGGGGCGTACGTTTGTTCGTACGTCACGTTACTCAACAACAAGTTAGCAAATTGGCATGAAATTTAATATTGGAATAACGGTAAGTGTCTGAAGACACTCCAAATTCGTTTTCGCAACAACTTTGGATAGTGGTATAACATTTTCCTGGTCTCAAAATAGGTTACCGAGTATGTATTTTCCATCACTTTGCATTATTATTGCAAAATAATGTTTTCCTAGTCTTAAAGTACGCGTATGACTTTGAAAATACAAGTTTTATATCAGCACCCCACCCCACTTATGTTTAGGTTATTCGGCTGCGTTAGATGTCTTTGTAGGAAAAATACTGCCAATTATGAATACTTCAGGTGAAGTTGAAATTTTTGCAGAATATACAAATCGTAGAAATTAGACTACGTTATAAGTATCATATTAATTAAATTACTTCTACTTCTACTTAAAAAATAACACTGTAAAAAGTTGAAGTTAAATTTTGACGTTAATTCTGCAAAAAAAATATATTAAGAAAAATAACTTTCACAGTTTTCCTGTAGTTAATCTTAGATCGCTTTCAAAGTAAAACCTGTATTTTTAAAACAAACCTCATGTGTTTGAGTTATCAAAAAACCAGCTAAATTTGAAGCTTTCAAGAAAACAACATTTTTAAATTTAATATTCCTTACAAGCCATTTCCATCGTAGAAAAATGAAATATTCAAAAAAAATGGGACCTTGAATTCTCTAAACTGATGTGTGACGCAGATGCCTTTCAGCTTATATGTCGCGTTGTCGGGCTAAAATTTTCATGAGTATGCAAGTTTTATATCTTTTGCGGCCTTATTTGACAGATTTCAAGGATCGAATTTAAATAATATAAATCTTAGGCTTAAATCAAGCTTTGTAAGGAATTTCCAAATTAAATGAAAGAACAAAATATGGAAATTTTTGTTCCGATACGTATTAAAACTAACTTCATCAAAAAACAGCAAATTACAAACAACGTATTTTATGTCGTACAAGCGAGAATGAAATTTTAAATATTCGCAATTTATTTTTTGCCAATCACGGCCTGTCTGCCAAATGCCGATAAAACTTTTGTATCGAAAAACTTTCATGGAAAATTTGAATAATTCATACAAAAACCACAGATTTTTAAATTCACAACGTTCCGGCTATAATTTGTACTGGCAATTACATTCAGAAGTTTTTGCTTTAATTTTATTTACTATCCCGCGTTTTTATTACAGTAAAGTATTGATTACACGAAAATTTTTGCCGCTTATTTTGACGGAAATACATGTTTTGAACCTCGACGAACTCGAAATAAAGGAGTTTTTTTTTAAATGTCGGTCTGTAGTTGTGTATGTAGATGCGTTCGTTATTTGCGGATAATCCAATCCTGGAAAAATTTAATATGTGGGGGTTTATGTTTCCAAAAATTCATCATTTTTGCGAAAACCGGTTAGTTCTAAGTAACCGTTTACTACAAAAAAATTGAAAATTGTCACAAATTAGTCAGAACGTAAGTGATTAGCTAACCCGCTAGAAGTAAATTCTGATCTTCTGTTGAGGCTAGAACTTTATATGGACTTGTTTGAATATATCAAACATTATATAATTATAATGAAGACATTTTTTCTTGAATTCCCTGTCTCAAGGGAGAATTTGCGGGTCACAAAACCCATTAGTTGTTAAATAACCGGAAGGCATATTATACTGGGCGTTTGAACCCAAAAACTTTAATTAAAATCGTCGCAGTGTCTGTTAGAAAGTTTTGGTATTGCCCGGCAAGACTCTGATTAATGAATTACTTTAATGAAAGAGACCCCTCGCTTATGAAATTATTCTGACAGTGGAAAGTTGACGTGAACTGAATGAAATTCAAATCCTTCCAACGACAAGAAAATAAAGGAATAATTTTTCATTGTTCCTTCTAATGAAAACGCTATAAAATAAAAAAACTCCTTTTAAGCTTGAACTTTAAATACGAAGATCGGTGCAAAAAATAAGCAAAATTTCATTTCTCGAACGTAATTGTAAACCGGTAATATCCGCGTGACGTCAGAGAATCTCATCACGACACCCTCGCGAGCTTCCCTATGCACAAGATAATTTTTCAACATCTAATTACATTATCAACTCTTGTTTCGGTTTGCTGAACATTTACTTCTAAATGAAGTGCTCTCTGAATTATGAGAAGTTGCGCCATAAAGATTATTAAATGTAAGTGAAAGGTGTTCGTTCTTGGTAAAACCATGTCGATAATATTAATTAAATTCGGGTGCTTTAATTTTAGCTTTGTGACTACTAAAATTGAGATTTTCATGAAGAGATAGTCAAGGAGGATTTGCTTCTAAATCCACAAATTAATTACTTACTGTTCATCCTGAACGTTGTATTTGAATTTTAATTGATTAAGGGATTACGTCTGATTCTGCAGAAACTGTTAATTAGGGCATACCTAGTAGTTAATTAATTTTTGTTGATGTGACCTAGTTGTTTGGGAGTTACCCCTTTCTCATTGTTATCCCATGTAGAAATTGTGGAGAATTTATGCACAATAAAGAATTTTATAGTTAATTCTTTAGTTTAATAGTTCGCATCTACTAAATAGTTTGAACTCTCGATAATCTCTAAAACTGTGTCTAATCTAAGTTTGATTAATTAATATAAATGTGGAAACTAACACCTTTTTCTGTTGATTTTTATTGTTCTATTAACTCAGAACAGGAAAGTATTGATGTCATAAAAAAATTCGAGGTTACGCGGTAAAATGGGCACCCTGTATAACAACTAGTGCTATCAAAAAAATATACTTTAACCAGTTTTGCAATTTTTGACCGGTTCTTAAAAAACGGGTTTGAACCAATCTGTAACAACCGGTCTGGATAAAACATTTTGAAAAACCCGGTCTGAAAAACCGGTCGTGACATTACTGATGTCGATATACGTAGAATAATACTTCTAACGTATTATTATCTATGTGATTCTACTTATTGGAAATAAATAATAAATACCGGCCTATACCTTATACTTACAATTTTTTTTTAATTTATTTATTATCATAGAAACTTAATTTTTCTTATCTATATCGGCATATAAAGTAAAATTACTGAATTGGATAGTGATCACGTCAAAACTAGTTTAATGCATGCATTGAGGCCATACTTTCAGACCGGTTTTTCAAACCGAATTTTCAGGCCAGTTGTGTAGACCGGTTTTTTAAACCGGTTTTTTCAGATCGGTTTTTTCAGACTGTTTTTTGAGACCATTTTTCAGACCGGTTTTTTCAGACCTGGTTTTTAGATCAGTTTTTACAGGCCGATTGTTTAACTTTTGTTTTTCAGACCTTATTTTTTCAGACCGGTTTTATAGACTGGTTTTTTCAGACCGCTTTCAAACCCGTTTTAAACCGATTTTTAGAAATTTCGTATACGACGGTTTTTGTAAAAAATTAACCAGTCAACTGTAACCAGTAACAGCATAAATAACTACAGATTACGTAAATGGCGCAGCACCGGTCAACTAACGCAAGGCCAACGAATTCGTAACAGAATGGTCTATTTTAATGTGTTTTAATAAGTTTTGCATGTTTACGTTTGCATTATTTATTGTTATACTTTTTCATGTACGGTTTAATATTGCTACGTGATATATTTCGACGCATCTGGCAAAAGAAATAAATCCTTCTACATATGCTTCTGAACGGAGGACGATGCAATAGAATAGAATTCTATTTTGAATTTGTAACCAATTTGATAATTAGGGGAGCTAGCTTTCGCTTTCGGCAGGCGCCGCCGCCATAATCCAAGATATAAAAAGTTTACTTTAAATATCTTTGAAGTTCAGAACGATCAACAACAAGGCTTATTAGCCTGGAAAATGATGGACTTTTAATAATTATAAAAAAAATAAAAATAAAAAAAAAAAAATTAAACAAAAATAAAACTTCGCGTCTTCCCTAGAACAACGTCGGCTGACAATTTTATTCAATTTAATTGTGTCTTTAAATTATTTTTTCTTCAACTAATTTTCACTAAATATTAGAAGCCCTTTTAGCACTTAATCCGTTTTCAGATAATTTCAGCTCGTACGGGCTAATTGCCTGACATCCCGCTACATCCTTTTTAAGATAACTAGAGAAAAAATTGTACAGACTTTTTAATTATTTTTCGGCTTAATTTTTAGTAATTATTTATATATTTTTTGCCCTCAATGCTGCTCTATCAGATCATTTTTGCTCTTACGACGCAGTGATTTAATTTCTCGCCTTTCCTAAATTAACCACTATTGAAATTTTCTTTAGTTAGTCACAAAACCGAATAAATCATTGCGTTATTCACACAAAACACAATTTTTTGAGGTGTTTTTCCGATTTAATATTTACCTATTATACAGGGTGTCTTACAATGTAAAGCCCATAGCGAAAACAGGTATTCCTGAATCATTCTGGTTCAAAAATGTCCAATAAACATGCACTCTTTTTGAGATACAACCCTCTAAGCAGGCTGATGTCTAATGATGAGATTAATTTCGGACAAATTCGAATAAAATCATTCGGATGTACCTATGCAGTAAAATGTAAGAAATACGCTCTCCGCTTGCTTCTGGAATGCTCTAATAAATCAATTGTCGTTCTCGTCGTCTTTCCACATATCGCTTGGTAAAGAAAAGGTAAACCTTCGGCTTCGAATAGTTCAAATGCGTAGCTACCGTCCTATCGCGCTCTGTGCCTCTTCAGCAGCTTAATTGCTTAATCACCTGATTTTGTTGGTTAACCTATGCAAGTTAAACTTCGGGTGTCTTTTTAAGTACAGAACGTTGTATTCTGACAGTATTTTTAATGTTATTACTTCTTATTGCTAATTCTGGGCGCTTTTGTGTTAGCGCGGCAAAAATCGCGTTCACTGTTAATTAGAACTCCGCGAATTCTTTCTGTATTGGGTATTTGCAGCTAGCCAAGGCTCGGTTCCAAAGCAAACAAGACCGAAAATTTGAAAATCGTAAAGTCGCAAAATCGTAAAATCGACAAGTCATAAAATCATTCGAATAATTTTCCAAAGATATATCGATAATCGAGTAGTTCGATTTTTTTCATTCGAAATTTCCCTGCACTGCAAATCATCTATTAATTATTACCTCCGGCATAAATTCAGATATTTGCTGCAAATTTTGTATGATTGTTTTACTAGTTATAAATTATAATTACACTTGTTTTCGTTCAAATCCATCAACCAGCGGCGTAGATGTGGGTAGTGCTCGTCTTATTTTTAACGTATTTTTGACACGCTCGAGATTTTAACATACAAATCTTATTCTCCGTACAAAAATACGAAAATTTTGTTAAAAGCTGCCAAATCCAAAGATTGACGAGGTAAATCATTTTTTTTTTCGAAAAATTATTGTACCACTTGAGTCCGGGCACTTTCAAATTTACGAAATCAAGTATACTTATTTTCGTTCTGGGCATTAAATTATGGAACGCCTTATATACAGCCTAACAGCTTTACCTACTTTTTTTTTGATAGAAAGAGTCATAAGTTGCTTAAAAACCTTCCAATTATTTTATGTTTGTGAAATGTATTTTTTTAACAGTCTGTGTCCTCGGATTGTCTCTTTGTTACCTAAACATTAATTGAATTCCATTGTTTTCTCTATTTCCTTTACGAATTTAGCGGATTTGTAGGTTCACTCGTGCGCGACATTTAAAGTGCAGCTTTCTGTTGAAATGTGCACTAGAATGAATGTAATTTCAACCTGGTTACGCGGTTGCTAATGTTGATATCTTGTTTTGAAACCTTGTTTCCTGTATTTCTATTTTCTTCTACTTCTACATTGTTTGCAGTTTCCGAATAATACGAAAGCCGTCGAATGCGCTGGAATTGTGTTGTAATTTAAATCGCACAAAAGCAAAAAGAAAAGTTTCAACGTTTTAGTATTGTTTATCGAATGAAATTCCGACACTTAAAGCTTAAGGCTATTGATCCGGAAAGATAAATATTAGGAAATCTGCAGTTAATTTTGGAAATGAAACTTATTTACTGTCAGAAATGGGTGATGGATTATACATTCTGTCGTTGAATAAACGGCGCGGTTTTTGCCCTGCCCGAAAAGTCCTTTATTTTCAAACTCTCATATGAAATGTTTACTTTAGAGCTTTGAAGCTTTCACAAACAGCCATTTTATAAATAGTTGTCAGACTTTTGCACTTTATTTCTGTTTACCCATGCCTGACATGTCGGTAAACAGTATTAAAGCTGAGGATAAAGCAAACCAGTTTTGTTTCGCAATTTTTAGGGATAGCTGCTTTCTAATGATTTCTTGCGCAATCTCATTCTTTGTCCTGGGGGGTTTTCACTAAAAGCAAAAAGGCTTCGTTCAGAGCTTATCACGGTTTTGCCTTTTCGGTGCGGACATGAATGAATTCATAGTAGTTTCCTGTGTGAACTGTAATACAGAAAATGTCGAATTAATCAATTTTTTGTGTGGGCGCAAATAATGTTTTCTCCAGAGTTTTGTCTACATTTTTTTGCGAGTTCAAAACATAGAATGTTTTTAACTGTATCGGAATTTTTTTAATGTGCCAAGAAAAATTTTAACCATGTTGAAGAAAAGAATTTTCAGCAAATACAAAGTTTGCTTTAATTATCTAAAATTCAAATTTTAAGCTCGATTAACTCCGCTTTTAGTGTGCAAACCCAATCATTTCCTTTCGAGCAACTTCTAGCAAGCTAAAATAATATTTAAAAATAAAATGGAAACGCCTTACATTAAATGGCAATTTTTACACTCTGTGATTTTGAAACGGAACTGACAATTTCGTTTCCTGTCTTTCTTGAAGAGAATACAAACGGGGTGCGCTTCTACCTCGTGCAATTTCCTTTAGGTGCTCTGGTATTTGCACGAGAATTTTTAATACTGAAAAATAAAATATAAAGCACGTCGGTGGTTGGTGGTGCTCGCGAATATAAATTTAATAGGATTTTGGATTGGGTCGAAGAAATGTCATTTCCACTTGTTATTGCCAAGCTCAGACATAGTTTTATAAGTGGAAGACCTGAAGTCATATTCCTCCTTAATTATTTTAATTAAAGTAAACAAGAATCCAGCTTCAAAATAAACAGTAAAACCACCCGAGGAAGTCAATTAGAATTTTTAGTAGCAGCCTGTAGGAAGATGTTTATTTTATGGGGCAATAAGGTTTATTTTTATAACTTGTATTGCAAGTAATTACATATCGTTTTTATTGGATATTAAAGTTCATGTCAAGAGAAAGATTTCTTGAAATTGTGAAAGGTGTATCTGTAATACCAAGAAGAATCGGATAATTTTAAGAAGTTGAAGAGCTCCGGAAGAAATAAATAAGACCAACAGTCAAAACATGTTCGAGTTTTTACGATTTGATTCTTTGAAGATTTTCTAAATCCGTGGCGCTGTGGTATTTTAAAATAGGTAAAACCTGCAAATCGTTGCAGTTGGAAGTAAATCCCACTTTGTGGAATGATGAAACAGACAGCAAAACCAAAACAAAATTATTTTACCTAAACGGATTACCTTGAAAGAGCCCAAAAACTGAAATCTTGGGAAAGCACATTATTATGAATGTGTTATTTTCAGGATTAACTTCGTGCAATTGAAAAATATAGTCAACAATTTATTGTGAAAATTATTACCTTATAAAACTTTGTGTATAGAGGGGTGCTAGCTATTGCCTATAATTTGAAAAAATTAAAATGAATATTCCACTCACGTTATAATAGCCAATGGCAGTCGTTTATTTTCAGGCCCTTAACCAATCGCACACTGACTGGCCGCGATAATACTTACAAATACAAATAATTATGACAACTAAGTGTTTTAGCTTTTAATATACAGCTCGTGTAATATTCTAACAAATTCCACTTGTGAATTAAATTTTTTTTAAATTCCGTCGCTTCATTGTTCATCTTAATTGTGTTGATGCACGGCAACATCACTTCTCCTTCGGACTCGCGATATTTTCTAGCAACAACACAATTTCGTTA
This sequence comes from Ctenicera cuprea, assembly GCA_958336395.1. NCBI lineage: Eukaryota > Metazoa > Arthropoda > Insecta > Coleoptera > Elateridae > Ctenicera > Ctenicera cuprea. The sequence continues at coordinate 1,652,757 of OY284491.1, forward strand.
TGAATAAAGCGACAGATTTATGGACAATTTTTAATTCAATTGTGGTGTTGCTGTCGATAACTAAGAATAAAATCTTGAAAACAGAAATATAGCTCAAGGATATGAAAATTGTTAAAGCATCATTTTATCAATTTTATTAAGAAAGAAATTGAAAGTTTCATTCATTTTTAACGTGTTTAGATAATAATAGTAATAGAATAAACTTCGTAAAATATGGTGTTGTTAGCCTTCCCCGGAAACTTAAAAAACTTTAAAATTTTTATGAAAAACGCCGACAAAAGAAAAGAACTTTTAAGATTTTTTGCCGGTTTGCTTCTCCACAAAGAAGCTAATGAAGTGAGTTAATAATTTTGTCCTAACTTAAAAAACAAGGAAACTGTAAGTTTTTTTTTGGGGAAAACAATTTAACACCTTTATTCGTTTCGGAATTTATATACATTTACAGCAGGCATTGGCAAACCTACGGCCCGCTGGCCGTATGCGACCCGTGCACAACTTTTTTCTGGCCCGCCGGTTATGTTTCATTTGACCACTAATACGAGACCGATTATTATTTTAAACTGGTAATAATTAACGACAACAGTAACAAATTATTTTTTTTATGTTAGAGAGAGAAATTCGAACTGCACTGGCTTTATGCAAAAGTGAAATATTTTTTATACTTTTTTGAATTTTCACATGTGTAAAAATTCTGTTTCTGTTGAAAATATTTCTGTATACTTGTTTGACTTTTATATTCTTTAAAATGTATTGATTTTGTCGAATTTGTTTAAGATTACTTTTATTAAAAATATTTATCTGAAACAGTGAATTTTTTTATCTTATTTACGGCCCGCGATACATAAATGAATCTTCGGTTGGCCCCAGCTACTCAAAAGGTTGCCCACGCCTGATTTACAGCATCAACCGATTGAAACAAACTACAAATCAGAAATTTTTACGACAGCAAAGAAATAAAGTGATTGAGCTGGACGCTTTAAAGATTGTGAACCGCCTAGTAACCGGGCTTGGGTGGCCTAGGACGTTTTGGCGCAGGGACGTTCGGACGCGGGACCGTTTGGTCGCAATAAAGGAAATTATTTGGTCTTGTCTTTTTCTTTAATTAATTAAATATTTTCATAGCCGCTCAATTATTTATTAACATTTAACACGAAACAAATCAATTTCGTAATTTAGTTATTTAGCCGTTTTTTGGCGGTTACTCAATTAGTCTATTGAGGTAAACGACCGAAAGGAAACCTCCCAGTGGTATTTCTTAATAGAAAATTGTTCCTATTGTTATTTAACATGCTCATACCTGTTTCGGTGCCGAAATTCCTTAATATTTAAAACGAAAACAAAAAATCGTTGGTGGGGGATCAGTTATTCGACATGCGTAGAATACGAATGCATGATTCTTTTTCGGGCGCCTCTATTTTGAACTATAACACTACTTTTTTGGCAGACCAACCTCATTTTCTAGCGGTTTCATCCAATTGCAATTACTAATCTTTAAACCAAAATCCAACATGACGACGAACACAGTACCTTTCCCTATATCTACACTTCGTATAGCAAAAGATAAAAATACAGAAAATAAAAAATATTGGAACTAATATACATATATCATAGCATTCAAGGCAATTTAAATTAGCACTGACAGTTTTATTTTGCGCAACGAAAATTTAAAATTAAAGCAGAAAGATAAACACAACATTAAGGCTCAGGAACTGTTTAATTTCAATCATACTGTCTAAATCTAAATATGTTTGCAACAGATCTACATCCCACAAGAGAACTTAATTTGATTAAATTGAGAACGTAATTAACAGATCTGCTTAAGCTGGCAGTTGATTGAACTCGAAAACAGAATTAAGTTGAATATATCATATCACCGTTATTTTGGTTGCTTATAAATAAATTACGTACATTTTGTAACAGTAAAAATAAAAAATAATAAAAGAACGATGTATTTCAATTTGGGGCGAAACACCTCATATATTTCATTAGCGTCATCCTTATTTTTATTGAATTAGTTGAATCAACTTGAAAGCTTCCACAAGTCCTATTGTAATCCGAAAAGCCAACAGTCCCTTTGGGCGTGAGCATTCAGGAAACGTCCTTTTGGCCATCAGCGCGCGGACGCAAGTCCATTCAATGGTCCTTTCTCTCCATTTCGATGATAATTGCGAAATTACATTTGCGGGCGACATGAAAATTTCACGATATCATTCTGGAAGCTTTTCCTCAGTTCCTGCGGGATGAAAATGATGTCTGTTCGTATTGTAAACAAAAAGTCCGTCAGGTAAAACATAAATGGGAAAAATGGTCTTTCGGTGTATTGAATGTAAATAGTGGTTGGTCTAGAGGGTTGCTCCAGAGGGTGTAGGAGGATCTGCGAACGGGAGTTCTCCCCTCCCTAAATTCACATTTCGTTCCGCACCGCATCAGTGCCGTTGCAAACGCCGTTTAACGTGTGCGCGTTACACACGTCGAGCCCCCCGTTCAAACTAAAATTATTCTAAACGTGATCGTTTTCGTAATTGTTTTAATTAAAGTTAATTTGGGATCAACATAAAAGGCTGCTGTTATTTTATTAACTTGTTTATAACAAAGCATGACGGAGGATTTCGTGTTGGTTTGTGTTGTTTTCTAACGCAAATTCCTGTAGACAAATCCGAAACGTACGGCCTGATCGTCGGTGTTCAATAAAAAAAAACGAACGTTACATAATTTAAAATAGCTCGTACGCGCCGCAATCCGGAATTATTTCATCAAGTGGTTTTAAATGTGACGACCTACGCTGTATTCTTGAGTATAAACTAGGCAGGCCATCGCGTATCGCAGCACAGAAAAGTTCCGCAATGCCCGAGAATGCGGCAGAACTAGTTGGGAATAAAAAGGAACTATCATATTTAACTGCTACCTTCGTATAAACATTCATTTAGTACCATAAATATCGAATAAATTGCGCTCGGCGGCACCAGACAGAAAAACTCCAAACGGTAATTTTTCGCAACGCGTTTGACGCGCCCCCGGTTAAGTGTGAGTGACGTCACGGGCAGAACGGGAATGTAAATAGGCAGAAAGACAATTAGTGAGGCCTAGGAAGCGTTAAGGGACCCTCGAATTAAGTTTTAGTGCTCCGATAACGAGATCCTGGCGGAAAAAGTGAATACGACTACACCTGATTCCCACCAGACGGTGGAATTTCAAATGAACCCTTTCTCTAATCTCAACAAAATTTATTGCGCCATTTTGTGCTGTACTGTGTTGTTTTGTGCTTGATTAATTTTCTAATTTATTGCAGGATTTAAATTTAATTGAAAGTAATTTTACGTTTTGTATTTGCATAAAAAACGCAAAAATTGTACTTTTTTTTGGACAGGCGAAGAATTTTTCATATCTCGATATATGTTTATAGTTTTCCCACAATTTAGCAAACCTTATAATGCGATATCGAGAAAGTATGCAGAGCTGGTTATAAATTCGAAATTCTTCAAATTCCGTTGCCAGAACGAAAAAAATCTAATCAAAAGTTGTGTTTTAGTTGCTTTTCTGCAGCTGAGTTTCACATAATTACCTAGCAATGAAATTCTTTTGGGTAGCTTATTTACAATGCGAATTTTTAATTTGTTTTGCGCCCATCAAGTCATATAAATTTACAAAAAAGGAATTTTAATTTCCATAGAATATGCAAAATTTATTGTAGAAAATTTTTTTGTTTTTATCAGGAATTCAACAAACAAATCTAGTAAATTCTTGGACCTTTTTTAATAATATTGTTTCTTACATTAGAAAAATAAATATTCCGACAACAATGGCGTAACATTCTGGGGCCCTATGCGAAAATGTTCCAACAAATCTCCTTTTATTTAGTAAAATATTAGGTCTGCTATATTAATTGTACAAGCCATCAACAAAAATATAAATACAATACAGCAGGTTTGCATTATGTTGCAGCTTTAGTCCGAAATCAATTACAAATCTTAAATCTTACGATCTTAATTGTAGGTTTTTTAAATATATTTAAGACGGGACACGCACGCTGGTCACGGCCTGTTTTTATATATATTTTTTGTGGATCGCTGATTCCTCTAACGCTACATGTGCCCCGCAGTGGCGGACCTGCCGGCGCACAGTGGTCCAAACGGCCAAATCCCTGGCCAAAAATCAGCCAGTGAGTAAATCAATACAAAAATTAGTAGATTTACGTTTTATATGTCGCTGAATTCGAATCTGCCATCCGAATTTCAAAATTCAAAATGGCGGATTCAAAATGGCGTTTTTTTGGTACAAAAAATTCAACGGTTTTAAAATATACAAATATCGTATATTTATGCTTAATACAAAAGCAAGTTTATATTCAAAAGTTAAGTAAATTCTCCCATATTCTGCTGCGATACCCTTTTGTAAGCTGAATCATACTCCAACGCACGCGGTGGCCCGTTGTCCACAATGTCCTTTAAGACGTTTGCAGCTGTGAAAGATCCAGAAGCGCGGAGAGTCATTTCCGTGGCATACACAAGCTTCATTGCAGTGTTCTCAGAACGCAATTCTTCGGTCATCCTTCTTTTTGTTCGATCACTGGCGTCATTAAATTCCGCGGAAGGTCGCGGTCGCCCTGGTATCCGCTGTGGAATCCCCATCTTTACGCGTAATCGCACAGGCATTCTGAGTAAAAGAAACACCAAAAATTAATATACACATTTTGCATGGTAATATACAATCACTCGAAGAAACTTACTTGAATTTTAATTGACGATTCTAGCCACTCTTCATTCTTTCTTAGGAAATCCAATTTTATGCTATTGCATTCCCTCTACTTCGTCTGCATTTTGGATGACACCGTTTTCAACATGTCAAAAGATTCCTTATGAATTTTAAAAGGAACTTTCTTTAATTCAGTCAGTTTGTCTTGCAGAATAATCGCTTGGTCTTTGAATGGTATGATCCAACATGTTTTCAAAATCTCAAATATTATTAAAGTACACTCCAAGTACTTATTTTCAGAATCTAGAGTTTAAACAAAACATAATTATTAACATTTATCATAAGAAAACGTATTTTTTTAATATTCTGAATTTTGAAATATTCATGTTTCTTACAGTAAGGTAAAATATTTTACATGCGTAGTAAGAACGTACTTCTAACAACCGTTATAAATCTGAAAAGAGGGTTAAAGTGACAAAAGATTAACTTAGGTAGACGGGCCCCGCCTAAGAATTAAGATAAGGGGGCTGAGCTTGACATGCCGGAGCATGGCCTGAGTCATTCCGAAGCGCGCGCTTACTAGAAAAGCCCCGTAGCAGACAAACCTGCGCAAACCAGCGCAATTTCTTTTCACTATTTATTTTGCAACATTACAAACTACACAATGAACTTAAAAAAATCCCGAGATTCCACGGGACTCTAACTATATTCATACTTTTAGAAAAGGCGTTTCGAAAAACATGAATATTTTTAAGCCGTGCGTTTGGCGCTCTTTTTCAAGTACGCCAAACATAAATTTCATGAATTAAAAAAGCAGGAAAAATTCAACTTACCTTCAGGAACAACCTCCATTTTTCAGAATTGAAAAACAACACTCGCAAGGAAAGTTACACGGATTTGAACACGTGCGATATTTCAGTAGCGGAGAAAGGCCGTGCGTTACGCTCGGCGCGCGGCTAACTTTGACATGAAATCCCGCGGGTAGAAATGACAGTTTGGACACTTATTCTGCGGATTATAATGTACTAATGCGTCCTCTACCGGATTCCCTGAAAATTAACTTTCAACTAACAAGTTGAGTTTTCGATTTTTGGCCAGGGATTTGGCCGTTTGAACCACTGTGCGGCGTAGTAATTACACCACTGCACTGTCCAAATATAACCCCTACTTTAAAACTCTTTAATAGCACATTGTTTGATCGGCAGCAAAACCACTGACTTAGTCAGCCGTCGGTTCCCAATTCAGTGTACCCGCAGCAGTAGTAATTTTTCTCAAAATTTGTGTAACTCCTAAAATACATATAGCAAGCACGATATAACTTAACCACTCCAGTCGTTAAAAAATATAGTCTGTAAAAAAATAGATTTAGCTGATGATATTTTGAATCGAACAAACATGATGTATTTACAATCCAGATTACAAATAGCAATTCTAAATTGCTCAAATTCGTTTGATAGCACAAAAAAATAAATTTAAGCAAAGTTGTGTTTCAGTTGCGTTTCTGCAACTGAACTTCAAATAAAAATAAAGTAATTAAGAAGCAATGAATTTTTTTGCGAAGCTAATTTAATGTGAATTTTTAATTAGTTTTCCGCTCGTTCAATCAAAGAAATTTGCACAAAAAGCATTTTTTTAGTCATTTCCATAGAGTTGCAAAATTTCTATTTAGAAAATTTCATTCTGTTATCAGAATTTGAACAAACAATCTGGTAAGTTCTTGAAAATTAAAATTAAATAAATTCTTTTTTTTTACTATTCTAAACAGTGGCGTAACTAAATTTAGTCTAATAAAGTACCTTCTTGCATGTCGAAAATTTTTAGCAAATATAAGGAATATTATATATTTATTATAAGGAATACATAAAGATGTTATATGGCGCCACAGTAGTTACGCCACTGCCCAAATATATGTATAACCCATACTTTAAAACTATCCATGGCATCATAGTAAACAAGCATCAAAGCCATTGACTTAGTAAACCGTCGGTTCTCGATTTAGTTGTGGTAATACTTCTAAATTTTTCTAAAATTTGGGTTGGTGGGTTTCGGGAAATACATCGCAAACGTAATATAATCTTAGCCGTTGTCTTTTATAATAGGCCTGGCGGCAGGTAAGTTTGGCCGTAAAAAATGTAGGCAAAGATTTAACGGTTTTAAACGCTTTAGAGAAATCTTAAGTTTTCCCCTTTCCCCGAGGTCGGCGCTAGTCACCATGGTGCAGAAAAGGTACATAATGTTGTTTTTTTGCTAATAACTCGTTTTTTCTTTGTCGTGCCGCAAAAAGAGCTGTATATAAAACTAAAGCAAATAAAATTCTCTACAAAAAAAGGTCCCATGCATCTTTTTTGTAGAACCTATAGTTTCGGAACAGTAGTCAAACGAAGTTAAAGCACAGAAAATATCGTTTTTCACTTACCAAATTCCGCTTTTTACTCGTTGTGATAAATCTTCACCTTATAAGAAAATTTAAATGAATAAGTTTCTTGTAGATGCACGATATAATAAACGTGTTTTATTATTTATAATTATTAATTGTATCTTAAGCGGTAATTTCACGCGTTTATTTAAATTTCCAGTTAGTTCGACGGGGCATAAACATCCAATCAATACCTCTTTTAAATCCGATATTTTCTGGGCTTAAGTAACATCGCGTAGCTATTGCTCCCAAAGTATAAGTCTTACAGAAACAATCCAATTAATCTTTTTTGTCGAGAATTTCATCAGCTTTAATTTTATATAGAAATATTTTTTCCGTACGACTAATACAAAACGAGTTATTGGCAAAAAACGATTTGTTGTATCTTTTCTGCATTACAATGGCTAGCGCCGACCTCGGGAAGGGAGTTTTTACCCTGCTTCCTATACAGAGTATAGGAATTCTCAACATTTCAAGTTTTAATATTATCAAAATTGAAAAATTTTGGAAAGATTAAAATTTTATTAAAATCTAGAGGTTTTTAGAAATGTTGAGAATTTTGAAAGTTGCGCGCTTGGCCACTAACGCTCTAGGTCTAGAGTTCGATTTCCCGCCGAAGCCATGCAGCAATAAAAATCTATGCCGCAACTCGCCACTCACATTCCCCAATCTGGCGTAGGCAGCCGTAGGGTCTAATGCCTACAACCTTCTCTGGTATTTAGTCGTTCGGATTCGACGTTAAACTGTAGGTCTCCAGTACCCCATCTTATCGCTAAGGACGTGGCAGAAAACAGTGCCGGAGCCCAGCAATGGGACGTAAAGGCTGATACGATACGATTTTCAAAATTATTTTTCCTTTTATTATTGTAAGTTCTTGTAAATGAATATAAATAACATAAAATAAATCGGAAATTATAGATAAGTAAATTAGATAACGTAAATACGCAATTTATTGTTGCAAAGCTTTTTTGTGTGACTTCATTAAATATTTCAGGAGAATTTTGAAGGTAATTTTGTCGTTCATAATCGGTTTATGGCAACTCTTTTATGCGTCCTTAGGGTTCTTGTAAATTCTGACAACGCAATACAGCACAAAACATGTAATTTTAATTTCTATCCTTGTTTACCTGTCTAATTTTATCCCTGGTAATTTTTGATATTACAGGTTTTAAATTTATACAATGATAATGTAAAGAAAACACGCAAGCGTGAACCTGTGATGAAATTTCATGTTAAAACCTAAAATGCAATTCACTTATGGCACTAACTCGATCGTCAACGCGACCATACAAGTTTTCCCAGTAATAACAGTAAAAGCAATAAAGTGAAATTGAAAATTGTGTTAAAAACAATGAGAGAGAAGCCCAAATAACATTATCCCACAAGTTGTGTACCAAAAAGCTCTAGTAATGTGATACTATAACGATCGTGTTCAATCTGGCCACCCCAGAGGCTACGACACCTTCTCCCCCATCGTCCACATCCCCATTATCCCCATCAACCCCTCCCTCGACGTCGCTGTTATCCCACAGGGGCTCGTTGTCTCGATCTGCCATCGGGAACTGCTCCAGCCCTTCGCTCCTTATGACTTCCCCGCCGCCTCATACCGACGCTGCGCCGACCCTGCCCAGGACCCTCTCGACTTCCGTGTTGCGTATCAAGCATCGCACCTCATTCTGGGATAAATTCTGGAGGGAGAGGACCAAACGAGATTTGTAAGTTTTAAGGCTGCTTTATTAACTGCTGATTTTCATCCAATTTATGTTGAGAGTTGGGGAAAGAGCACAGATTGATTGGATGGATGGGTGAACGATATTGAAACTTTGTTAGACAGTTTCAGATTCAATTCACTTAGCGTAATGTTGTTACCCATTTTTTTTGTAGTTTGTTGGAAATATTTTTAACATTAGGTATTGGAGATTATTGCGCTATTGATTTTTCACTGATTTAGGTAGTTGATGGAAAGTTAATATTGCTTAATTAATTAAGAGGGTATCTTAATTATTTTCGGATAACTTGGGTGCTCCTAATGACTGTCGAATTACACCTGAATGTTGCTTAAATAGTAATTATGGCAAATTAGGGTAATTACGGCAGTAAAACTAATGATGAAACTCCAGAAGCTTCTTTTGACGTGAAAAATAGTTTTTGACGTTAAAAGTAGTTAACAATAGTATTTTGTATCAACAATTGCTTATTAACGTCAAAACACCGTTTTATATATTAGTAATTAAATAGTTTTTTTTTGTTTCTACATTAAATAAATAATAGTAATAACAAAATTAGTTTTTTACTTTGCAAAATCAATTTTGACGTCGCAAAATTAATTTTATATATCAGAAAAATAAATCATTGTATGACATCACACAAGCATTTTTTTCTGCCACCATGACACCACTAGGAGGGTGTTGCATGAGTTTTTATACAAGCTGAAGGGGCACATTACTGAGGTCATTTAAGTAGAAAATGTCTAGTAAACATGAGACCGGAAACGCTTCCTTGCCGAGTTATAGCCGTGTTTAATCACGCTTTCAATAATTAATAATATCTATGCCAAAAAATGTCGTTCATGATTTATATTTTGTATAAATATTTCACTATTGGTAATTTACAGTTTGACTTTTTTTTTCGATAATATTCTTTCACCAGGGACGTAGATGTAGGTAGGTGCTCAAAATACGTTAACAGTTAGATCGCGTACCTCCCACGTATACATGCCCCTGGTTAAAGGATTTAAACAAAAACAAGCAAAATGCAAATCGTCTTTTGTACAATATCCATACAAAATTTAAATCAAATATCTGAATTTATGGCGGAGATATTACTTAAAGCGTGATTAAACTATTTCATGTTTGGGAGGTTGTAACTCCGTAGCGTGTTCGGCCCTTATGTTTACCAGACAGTTCGTACTGAAGCTGAACGCTGTGCTTAAGTTTGTACAGAAAGTCAGAAAGCTCCTTTTAATAATTCAAAACTCCTACGAAAAAAGCACTTTAAGGCATTTTCAAGATTTTGTTATTTTGCGTTTTGCCCTATCGCCTAGAAAATACGGTTCCCAATTTAAAGACTGCACGAGTAATTTAATATTACAAAATAATTGACTGCGTTTCGTTTTATCTTGTGGGTATCATGATCAAGGATAACCATGATAGGAAAATTCGACCAATTAGTTTTAAAAATAATAACTTAAGATGAAAACATAAATTCTAATTTAATAAATTTAAGCTTCTTCGATGTAGCGTTATATTAGAAGATACAAGATATTCTTGCCCTAATCGGATTAAATAATAAAATGTTATGCTTATGGCTACGATACTAATCCTATTTTCAAATGTGTTTTTTTTTAATTCAAGGTGTTTTGAACTTATTTGTAATTAACGGTCTTACAAACAGAAGTTTTCTCATGTTTGAGGATAATAAAGATAACCAGGCTAATAAACATAAGTTTAATATGAGAGCTTTATTATCGGAGTTTTGAGATCTCCTGCACATTTTGATATTTTTAATTAAGAAAGTTTAATTTCTTTAGTTTTAAAGGGGAAAAGTTAATTACCTTGGTCTCTTTTATAGGGGTCTTTTACCAAAACATCATTTAAAGTACGAAATAAGCATATATTTTAACTGAAGTAATAATCCAAATTTACAAGCTAAGAACGATTAAGAATATATTTAAAAAACGCGGATTATGTTTTTGTATAATTTTATTGCTCATAACTGCAACAATCAAAACGTTTGATTGAATTTATTATTTTACTTATAATTAAATTTTCTAAATAATATTCTGGTTTGAATCAAACAATAATAACGTAGATATACAACAATAGACATTGGTATTAATGATCCACGACTTAATTACTCGCATTTCGTCGTATAAAATGCAAATATTTGTTCTCCCATGTGTATTTTTAATTTCTGCCCTGGCATGTTGCTGAGGGTGGGCTAGAATTAAAATTTTGATCTTAAAACTTAAACATTCTAAAAAATTTTAAATATTTTGATAATTGTTGAAAATTGTAAAAAAAATTTAAATTTGTGTAGAACATTTTATTATAGATAATCTTTATTTTCACCGCTTTTCGTTAAAAATTGTTCACCAGTAGCATTATATGTAAGGAATGCTCAAAATACATTTAAATATACGTCGCGTACCCTCCCATATGTACGCCCCTGGTTAATGAATTTAAAGGAAAACAAGCAAACATGTAAATCATAATCGGTAGAATAAATTTCCGAAACCAATTTTAAATCAAATATCTCGGTTTGTAGCGGAAATATTAATTAATGAGTGATTAGACTATTTTATCTTCCGAAGGCTGTAACTCCGTAAGAAACTATTTCCAGACACACTGGTTTATCCGACATTTTCTACTTAAAATGACATTGGAAATGTGCTCCTTGCAGCACCCTCTACAATTTGTCTGCAAAAATATTTAATTTACACAAATTTATAATTTTGACGTGTTGGTGGGGGCGCCGCTTTAAATTACAACTGTGCTTAATATTGTAAACGATAATCCCTCGCTCGAAACCTTCCACCCGCTTCAATTTTATATCAATTTAATACGGAGTAAATTTACTAGTAGCAAGCGTATAATGGATTACCGTGTAGGTTGAAAATTTAATTGAGACCCTAATAGTTGGATACGAAACTCGAACACGATTAAAATATACGCCCATGTTTTGTCACGCGTAATTGCATTATGTTACGTTTTATGTTCGGTACAAGTTTATAAATTCTGCACGTTTTCGAATAAACAACGTTAGTAACGTTCAATTACGTTTAATCAATTTGCTTACCTGCTCGAGAGTTCGGTTTTATCGTCCGTAAATGATTAAATCACTCGTGAAGAAAATTCTCATTTCAGAACTTCAATTTTATTTAGAGCTTTTCTTTTGAGTAAGTTTTCACTAGCGTCTGATACTTTAGAGCGGAAAGATAAGTCCAGAGGCTTTCTTTACAATTAATTATGTATAGTAAGGAAATAAAAATGAAAAATTTTAATTAAAATGAAAGCACTACTTTTTAAAAACGCTATTTCAATAAGCAGTTCTAAAACCCCTTGGTTGTTTTGCGGCTTATCTGGTTCTTTCATCTCGTCTGCACATAACAGTAGCATTCTTGATAGAGCGGATCTGTAGCTTTATGTACGACCATTTTCTCTTAGTCGGGTTGTGTTCTGCCGCTCGAAAATACGTGAGCAACCTGCCCCCAGAATTGAACTGGAGTCATTCTGCTCACATTTAGCTAACTTAACTACGACCCAATCTTTAAAACTTGTAGTACTTAATACTACAAAATTTAGCATACAATTATTAGCAAAGGCCACCACCAAAAACCACTACAACCTACCAAAATGGCCAAGAAACTTTGCATTGATTTCTAAGAGGAAATATTCAATGGTAATAATATAGGAGAGCTTGATTTTATCATATTCATGTTGTACGAAAACTGGGGGGCAACCCCAACAAAATTATTGACGTAAAAAATTAATTTTTGTATAATAATGATATAGTTTTCCTTTAAAATTCGACATTTTAAAAATTATTTTCAGATGTAAAACGATTATCAGACGTAAATAAATGATTTTCTGGCGTCAAAAGGTGATTTCTTGACGTCAAAAATTGATTTTTCACCACAAAAAATTATTGACGTAAAAAATCTGTTTTATTTATTAATAATTAAATCTATATTGTTTAAAATCCTACAATAAAAAAATATTTTTAGGTGTAATACGATTATCATACGTAAATTAATAATTTTCTGGCGTCAAAAAATCTATATTAGTTATTAATAATTAAATGTTTTTCTTTGAAATCTAACATTTAAAAAATTATTTCAGATGTCAAACTATTATCTGACGTCAAAAGTTCATTTCTTGACGTGAAAGATATTATTTTTTCACGTCAAAAGTTAATTTTTTCAAGCAGAAAAATATTTGTTGACACAAAACCCCGTTTTATTTATTAGCAACTGTTTTAATTCCTACATTTAAAAGATCAATGTTTGACGTCACGTAATAAAATTTTGACTTTAAAAATAAATATTAGACGTCTAAATGATTTTTGGCCCCACGTTACCGTTTTCTGACGTCGCATTTTAATTTCTAAATTCAAAAAATATTTTCTTATGTAAATAAACGTTGATTATAAAGTAAAATGGCGTTCAATAGTGATGGGTCGGTAGCACTTCAACTGATTATTAATGACAATTGATTAAAGTTTAATTTCGAATGGTATTTGAATACATTATTCACTCTGATTGCGATACTTGTTGGGTTCGGCCCAGATACATTGGAAATTATAAATATTTCATTGGTACATGTGAACTATTTCTGTTAGTTTATTGGTTCGTTTATAAAAAGTTAAACAGTAGTTAAAATTTTTAGCTTAGGTTTCAAAACTCAAATGTTCTAATACAAATTGCATTACTTTGTACCTTGTATTAAAACACCCCAATTGCACTTCATGTTCACAAAATGTGTATAAAAAAATTCCGTGGGAAACACTTTTAACATGACTTCCCTGTCAATTCTTGTTTAGAAACCAGATAAATTTACTCACATAAATTGTGCGGAGTAAAACAAAACAATTTGTGGGTTTAAAATTAAATTGAGCATTTCAACCACATATTATATATCCTATTGGGTCAACTAGTTGGTTTAAATGCAAAGCAAATTTTACTACCCCAATTAAAGTAAAGTGCTGTGTACTCGAGTGTCGTTCTTGAATTTCCATGTAATGATGCACCGGGTACTTGCATTCTAGTAGACCTATCTAGACAAAGAAGTGGGTCAATTGGTTTTACCTCGCTCTGAAAGAGCTACGTGAAGGGTACGCCTGAAAACTCCTTGAATTTTCCAGGACATTTCCTGAAAATATAAAATTCACACATCAAAATTTGTTCATATTTGCATAACGCGCAAATTTAATCAATTACATTTCAGTTGACGTGACGGGATTTAATTGATTTTAGTTTAGCAGCCACAATTTTTATTACTTTAAGCTAATCCTATTTACAGTAAGCTAATGAAAAGCGAGCTATTGCATTGCTGCGGTCGCTCTGCAATATTCCAATAATTCATCAGTATTCAGACGTTAATAATTTCGGCTCTGATTTACGAACTTGCACCACGGCATTCGTGGAAATTCATTTGGTTTTCATGAATATTTCCTTTATGGAATCGTCTTCGGTTTCTCAAACATCAAATATGTTCAGGGGCGTAATTTTCGATGTGGACTTTAAATGGCTCGCTTCGGGCTTCACGTTAGTTTAGATTTAGTTAGGATGACATTTAATATTGTAAGTTGGGTGGGTATAATAATTTCACGGTGAACAACAGAATTTTCAGAGAAATTCCGTTGGGGTGTATAATAGCGGTGCTCATTGTGAAAATGATATAACCATTAGGGAGTAGGGAGTAATTTTTTTGGCATAAAATGTCGTAAATGTCAACTGCGAGGTTTTAAGGCGCTATGATATCAAATAAACAATTTTTTATACCAAAAACTGCTGGAAGAGAATGAAGATAAGTTTTGCAGTAAATTTTTATAATGTAACATTTTCTATTTTCCCAAATTGCTCATAACTAAACCACAGTTTAATTTACAAATAAAAATTTAGTTTATTTCTGTGAAAAATTATCTGTAGTAATCACACAAGAGCTTTGGAATTGCCGCTTATATTAAGAATACTTGTTGCGTAGCAACAAAAAGGATTTCTTCTGACAAGCTGAAATAATCTGTTACTGTACAGGAAGTTTGAGGTAACCCAAAATTCCAAAGTTCGATGGTATTTGGCGAGATTATTTTATAAATACAAAATACAACAATGAAATGTATTTGCTTATTTACGTAACAAAGGCGTTGCCTAGATATCCTAAACACTTGCTTATCGGTTGTTAAGAAAGCTACATGAAAAATTGGCCAAAAATAGCCGATTAATACCTTGTAGAGTTGGAAATGATCGATTGAATACAATTTATCTCGCATTCTGATTGAGTGTATGAATGGAATAATCAGTATTTAAATTTTCCAACGCATCGGCTAAAAAATATTTAAATGTTACGCAAATTTCATTGGCTTTCAGGTAGATAACTTACCTTATTTTACAAAGTTACAGTTTTTTTGTATTAAATCGAAGCATTGACTATACTTATATAATCAAAGATCGAAGCAATTTGCCAAATAAAAGACGAAAACTACTACTGCTACAAAGGAAAACCAGGGAAAATAAAAAACTTTCAATGTTTAACAATAAAAGGTTTTGTAAACTTTTTATGTTTTCCGCGCTGAAATCCTGCTTTTCGGCGACGCGACGTTGGCAACTATTCAATTCGAGCAACCGAAAAATAGTTGTTTAAATGGATTACATATTTTTTAAATATTTGTTTGAGATGAAGGAACAACACATAGCCGAAAATAGAATTGATCAATTAAATACGGGGGAGGGGGGCTTTTTTCAATTAAATGTTACTATATTTAGCAAACCGTATTCTACTGTACGCGATAGGCAAAAGTGTGAAATCTGCAATAAATCATTTTGTAACGTAAAACAATCAACGCAATTAAATATTTTATTTCTACCTTAATTTGGCTAATTGACAATTGAAAAGCAAAATTTAGTTGCCGTAGCAACGCATAAAAAACGTGTAAAAATTGAAGACTAACAAAGTATATTTTGAAGTTTAACAAACAACATTTATTATCCTAATTTTTCGTATAGTCAATATTTATAAAAAAAAATACAGCCTTACTTTTTACTCGCCCTGTATAATTCTTTATACCACAAACGAGACGACGCATCAGTTCAACAATTAACCGATTCTTGTTAACCATATTAAAAATGTTAGGTGTAAGTTTTACCAGGGAGTTCTCAACACCTTCCCATTATAATACTTATCAAATTTTTTGCGTGAACCAAACCAAGATCGTTTATATTGTGGCTCACCCTGTAGGTAGCAGGTAGTTACAAGTTGCTAAAAAAATCATGCACGGCCGGGCCTTGCTTGTGTGCATAAGAATTTTTCGTAAATACTTTTTTTTGGGTTTAAATTCCTGGGGGGTACAATTGTTCCCATCTTGCCCCCTCTCCATTAGGAAGACAATACTATTTTTATCCAAAACTCGAAAATTTAACCTGTCATAAACCCTTTGGATCAACATCCGTATAAGACATCCACTTTACCGTACTGCTGAATAATTCAAACTCTCTGTAACTTGAAAAACTTTCCTTATACTGTTTCTGAAATAACCAATTTTTATCCTCCCATCACAATTTAACAGTTCAAAGCGGCTTCGAAATAACTTGAAAACTTTTGAATCTAAATAAATTTCGTTGTTTCACGCTTGAAGGTTCTTCTCTCCGTTTTAATTTCTATTTCGTCTTTCTACATTTTCCAATGCCCTGCGTTCAAAAAAAAGGTCCTCACCTCGAGTTTGAAGTTTAAAATAACTCGAGCTTGATTACAGAATCAATACTCTTGTGTATCTTCATTGCTTTGTGAACGTCGGATTTTATAAGCAAATTTTGTTGTTATACAGGGTGTCAGTTTGAAAACGTACAACGTGTTATATCTCTGTAAGTAAGAGTTATTAAAAATTTCTAGTGAGCGCTTCTACAACATGGAGGGGGATTCATCATCTAGCTACCCTAACAGAAAAATTTCGAATGGTAATACCTCATTGAAAAGCTCTTAAAAATGCTATTCAATAGTAAAAAACATTTTTTTAACTGTTACGTTTCGGAAAAATTAAGAAATAAAACTTAAAATGTTTTCAAATTTAAAAATGCTAAATTAAATCTTCGAAATGATTTTCATTATTCTCTAGGCAATAGTAAAGTCTACTCTCAAGTTCTTCGAAGCTTTACACGTAATAGCTCGGCACTATTCATTGTCGCAGATGTGCAATGGAATGAGGAAATCTAATGGGGTCAAATCTGGAGATCTTAAGGGCCATTTTATTTCTTAATTTTTCCGAAACGGATCAAATACAAAAATGTTTGCTACTATTGAATAGCATTTTTAAAAGCTTTTCAATGAGGTATCCCACTTTGTGATACCATTTGAAATTGTTTTGTTGGGGTGGTTAGAGCCTAAGGGGTTGAATGAGGAAGGCTACCTTACGAGTCATGATGATTTCCCCTCCATGTTAAGAAAGGGTTTTCTAGAAATTTTAAATAATTCTCCAGAGATACAACACATAGAAGGTTTAAAATTGCCACCCTGTATACGGGGGCTTATAGTAGCTTTACTCCAGCTACAAGTCTCACCCTGAGGGTGCAAATTAGTGCATTAGCGCGTGACTATGCGTAATAGCTTTTTTTTGGTTTGGCCTGAATTCAACAAGCGTTCTTTTATTTATGAATTTTGTTCTCACAAATTCCCTTAATGAAAAACAGATTTTTTCACAGAAACGTGCGATAATTTGTGTCACTCAAAATTTGTTTACATTGTCTTTACCTATTAATTTCATATTGTTTATTTAGAGTTTGAGCATTATCTCTGAAGTACTTTAAGTGCTAGGTTGTGATAACAATTTTCAATACTACCAGGCTACCGATACTACTCGCCCAAGTTATAATAATAACATGACACGCGATAGCAATCTTTTAAATCAGATCTTCGTAAATAATTCTTGCGAAACTCCTTTCATGTTGTTCGATAATTCCTGAAACATGTAAGAATCTGATTTATTCACAATGGGTCTGGTCTGCAATTCAACCTTGATAGTTAATAATAGGAGTTGTTTTTGAAGAAAATTGTTTCTCTTTTTTATAAATGAAAACGAAGCACTCTAAAATGTATTGTTGACAAACAAAGTAAATTTGTTTGCTTTTTGTGTCACTATATTGAGCTAAATTAGAGTCTCGTCTGTTATTACACGACAAAGAAACAAAGGTTATTGGAAAAGATTGCGAAATGCGTTTGAAAATAACTGAGGGAACTCTCAAACAAAGGTTTGTAAATACACTCTTACGTGTGTCATTGAAAACAAACAAATATATTAAAAATATCGGATTTTTTTCCTCTAATTATCTATAGTTTATGCAAAGTAGTTGCAATCTGTTTAATTTTTCTGAACAAAATTTTTCTTAACATTAGACATTTCGCTTTAAATATACCAAAGTGGTCTCATATTTTAAAGGCTAAAAAGAATCGTATATATATTTTTTATAATTATTTATAAAATCGCAAAAAATGCGTTCAAAAACAGTAAAGACGGTGGAGTTTCAAGATATTTTTGTTCAAAGCTTCATATACAAATTAGTTTTCACTGTGTAAAAAAAACGTGCCTGCATGTAGGTTTTATTGAAATTTGGAGAACGAAAACTCATCGGTAAAGGATATTAATAAAATAATAAATTTGTTCTCTTAAAATTATATTAATATTTTTTGGTTTCCAAAATTATTTTATTTACATAGTAAATCCGGAACTGTCTCAATTTTTCCAAACGGGCTCCCAGTACTAGATCTATCTCTTATCACCTCTTATTACCAAAACAAACTCTGCAGAAGACAGATCCGTGGGGCGTAGCCCACGGGTTCAGATAGTATGAAATAATTATAGGTATAAGATGTAGTGTAAGAGTTAGCTACTATATAAAATCAGATGTTTCGGGTATGTGGCATACCGTTCGCTCGCGTAATGACGAAACAACGCGCTGCACCTATAGGGCAACGCATTTTCGATTTTCAAAAATTCATAGAACGCGTCACGGAGAAAGCGGATTGAGATACGAACTAAATTATAGCTCATTCCTAACTTTATAAGTCTACAACATTTAGGAAAGAGCTGTCGTGCAACCGCCACGGGACCTTCCTTGCATTTACGGTAATTTTTGAAAAATTTTAATGTATTTCGAAAGTTTTGTCAGTTTATGGTAATTTAGAATATTTTTAAACTATGTTTTACACCGGATGTTTTTCTTTAATACTAAATTGTGATTATCTACTATGAAATTGATTTTAAAAATTGTAATTATAAAAATTGAAATTTTTAAAATTTTTAAAATTTTCGACATTGAAAAGTAAAAATTTTTTTAAAATTTGGATATTTTGAAAATGTTGAAAAATTATAAAATTTCAAAAACTTCAAATATCGAAACTTTCCGTAAATTTTAAACCAAAAAAGTAGTAAAAGTTTTGAAAATTTTGTAGAATTTTGAAATTTTGAAAGTTGCGGGAAATTGTAAACATTTTTAAAAATGTGTTGAAAATTTAGGAATATTTGTGAAAAAAAATGTAATAAGTTTTCAAAAATAACTGGCTATTAAAAATAAGAAATTTTCTAGGTTTTATGAAATTTTAAAATTATGAAAAAGTAAAAAAGGAGGCTGGATTTTCCTGCTCTGGCTCAAATTTTGGCGGGCGAATTTTTTCTTTCGTTTTTATTTTTTTAGTTTTCTTTATAACCAATAAAACTGTTCCAAGAAAAATAAAAGTTCACCAAGTTTAGGAAAGTCCAGGCGAAGTGCTATGGTTACGGGCTTGTAGAATATTGTATTGTTAAATTGAATATTCGTTTCGGTATTCGTATCAAATGAATCGTTCTATTCGAATATTTTGTATTTGAATACTATTTTGGTCTTGATATTCGATTTTTTTTCAAATATTCAGATGTTCGTATTCAACCACATTTTTTCTGTATTCAACTTAACTCTGTGTGCGAGCCCTTTGAATGTTGTATGTAATTGCAAGTATTACACAACACGCGTTATTTGCGTTGTCTACATTCTACGTGAAATATCAATTCTGCTGTTGATCGATATAGCTTGAGAAGTGACATCATCACTAAATGTGAACGTCAAAGCTAATTATTATTTACCTATAAGAGAAACAGAGTGCTATTAAATTTGCTTATAATCTGCATTATAATAGTATGCAAAGTTGATCATAGGCCACACGGTATACCAGGCAGTGGTAACACTATTTTTTTGAGTTTTTACGCTAGGGCTGAGGTACAAATCGGTTTTATTTTCAGTACTCTAACTTCATAAAATTTTTTAAATTCTGAAGCTGTTTAATAAAACGGAGGCGAAAAAATAATCGGGTTAAGTTACATTGCTCCTCACTGACAGAAGAACAATATCCCTTCCCCGCCTACTTTTTAACCGGCCAATTTTATTTTCTGGTTTTGGTGTTCTCTAATTCTAAGTATCAACTTCCGCAATAAATATACTTGGGGGGGGGGGGTAGTGCCGCGTTGTGATTTACAATTTGTCGTAGCATTGCGAGTCGCAAAGTGTTTAGAGTAGTAATTCTGGTCTCATAAGTAACTGCTGCAGTTAGAAAACGTTATATGTTATAGTACTATAAAATACTTGTATAATAACATAAAAAAAATTTTTTGAACCACGAAGAAGACCATCGGAAGAACTTTCCCTATTTTTGAGGAAATAAATCGGTAAAATCTTGTATCTACAGCCTGAGTCAAAAGATACAGGTTGTAATATATCACTGCTATTTGAGAAGATAATTAAAACTGTTACGAATGTAAGTTGTGCGAATCGACACGTAATATAAAGTGACATATGAAAACGTTATGCACGGTGTCCCATAAAAACATGTTTATAAAATAACACTTTTCTTAAATGGAATGTCTTATATTTTTTTATCGTTATGTTAAAACCGTTTAATTCCCAACAAAACAAATCTGAATACCTTTTTTCTGTGGATGCCATAGTTTTCGAGAAAAAAATAGTTTTATAAATATTGTCATACAGCTTGCGCGCCCAGGTCCACGCGCAAATAAGGAAATCGTGGCGGGCGATTTAAACAAATGAAGTTGACAGGTGTGTTTTTCAGTTTTGTTACATAATTGTCACATTTTTACTTTATTCGTTCGTAACTTAATTTATTATTTTGTTTAGTTAAATATAATTTAAATATGCTTTTGTTACTAACTTTAAAAAACTGTTTTAGGTTTTATCCAACTAACTTATTAATTGTCTCGTTAATAATTTGTCAACTTTAGTTGTTTTCCATCGCGCGCCACGGTTCCTTTACTTGCGCGTACCATGAGCGCGCTAGCTACATGACAATATCTATGAAATAATTTTTATTCTCGAAAACTATGACATTTACAAAAAAAAATAGTTATTTAAATTTTTTGTTGGGAATTGAATGGTTTTACCATAAAGATAAAAAAATATGGGGTATTTCATTTAAGAAAAGTATTATCTTATAATTTTTTTTTATGGAACACCCTGTATAAGATATGCATATGTCAATTTATGGTACGCATCGGTTCCCACAATCGCAAAAATATATTAAAACCTGTATCTTTTGACTCAGGCTGTATAAGACAGTTTTATTAGCTATAAAATAGTAGTTTCAAATAGTGATTAAAATTTAAAAAATTCATTTTAATGAAATTATAAAAAATATTTCGGAAGCAGTCAAGTAGCTACCAAAAAGTGCAAAAATTCTTAAACAAAATCTTTGAGATGTTCTTTAATGTGTCATAAGTCTCCTTTATGTTTTTCCTTTTTATTAAATGGGTTTTTTGCCTTTTTTATCAACTTGGCGATAAGGTTTTATCCCAAAAGCTACCCCGTAAATATTTGAAACAATTGTCTGTTCTTATGTTTAATAAGTCCATATCCAACAAGCGCACGCAACTTTAAAATACCCCTAAACTGTAACAACCGCAAAAACCTTTTGAGCTCCTACAAAGTGCCCCCTCGTTACCAAGAAAATCTGTTCCAAATCCCAACAACGTTTCAGCAATATTTCAGGCACAAGGGAAATTGAACGAATTCTGCCATACCCTCGAGGGTTACATTTATAGCGAAGTCCCGCGAGAACCACCCCTTATTATTCATTCTATAAATATGAAAAATCCAAATCTAAGTTCTGTAACTCTAAACATATCATATTTCCACAAAACCTCGGTTAGACATTTACCGTTTCAGTCTGAAGGTTGCGGTTTGTAAGCAGCTGCACATGAAAGCTCTGGAGTTTTTACTTCTACCTAAAAAAAGCTAAGGTTGAAGGTTCAGTAATTTTTGAGGTCTTGATTTGCGTCAGCAACCGAGGATGTATTTAAAGAGGCTTGTTAATGTCGGGAACAGATCCATAAGGGCTGAATTTTAATTGCGAAAAGGCGCCGGAAGGGAAGCAATACAGAATATATTATTTGTGAACGTAATTGCATATTCTTCCAAAGAAATTTCCCGTAAATAAATGACAGTCGAAATTGGAGTTTAAATAGCATGAAAAATGTTTTGGGTGAACCTTTTGTTAATGAAATAAAAAAGCTTTATTTATGTCAACATAAAATTAACCCTGCTAATGTAGTTTGTTTAAAAGTAAATCGAGGTGGTGGTTTTTACGGAGAAAAAAATCGCATCAAAACGTTGCTTTTGTAACACCAGCCTGCTGAATCGCCAGATTCAAATCCAAGTGATTTCTGGCTATGGAACTAAATGATTGTGGAAACATAACCGCGTTTCATTTTTAGTTCTCAATATTCAGATATAATTTTGAGTGATCTTATTCGTGGACGATGCCTCGCGTTTTTTTTTTGATATGAATGCGGCTGCAGCTGAGATCATACAACCTAAGCGGCGCGCCACTCGTCTTTTTTTTTTTCAAATCAAAAACATAAATCGTAGGGCATAGCCCACGGCTACATTTAATACATTTTTTTAATGCGAGCTGGTAGTGTCAACGCAGTGCGTCCTAGTGCGTTTGTTATTGTAACTCGAGCTCCCTAAACTTAACCTAATTATTATTCGCATCGTCCACATACGGTAATCAAAATCAAATCGGTTTATTCTCTCTCATAGCTAACCTTGAGTTGGCCGTACTTATTTTTTCAAATTTATGAGCGAAGGTCGCTTGCAATGTAATTGTTCAATATCTGTTTATGCAATTACTGTTTTTACTTGTACATATTTCTGGATTTTACATATATATTAGCGTACTTCGCAGCACAACGTAATAAAATGTAAAAGTACATTGGTAATGCAGTTACATTGGGGCCCGAGATTGAAAGGAACTTTAGTTCCCTCCTTTAGCAGCTGTGATGCGACGTTCTTGTTTGTTTTTGTAATGACGCTATCGCTTACGGCATGCAATGTTTCAATAATTACCAAAATAGTGAATTCCAAATTGGCTTATCAGTATCGAAAACTATAGCGGACTGTTGTACAAAGGAAAATGCGCTTTATGTAATGGTCGCGTAAATATGTGACTTCTCGTAGCGGAAGCCCCTTGCCCTTAACAATTGAAACAGGGGGAAGGGATTCGGATTTAGTATATAGAAAGATAGGAAAATAGATAAATGGTACGAGTCAAAATAATTTCAGCTTCTAAAAATAAAATGAGATATAAACAGATAAAAATATACGAACGAGGGTGAGACATGTCAGAAGGAATAAAAGAGGATTTCAAGTAAGAGGATATTGAAAAGCAAAAAAACCTTTCAATTTTCGTTTCCCTTACGGATGGCGTTGCATAGATAAAATTCGATTCACTGGGGATTTACAGAAACAACATGAAACCTTTGAAAATAACATAGTTCCTCGCGTGCTTGAAAAACTAGCGAGGGTGAATTAGCGTGATGACTACCGTATGATAATAAAAGTAGGAAAATAAATCCACGGCATGGGAGTAGTAAATGAAAACGGTTTTAAGAGATACCGCCGACGTAAAGGTTAAATTATGGTTACTATTAATGACATTAAGCCTGGCTGTTATTTTTGGTAAAATAACAATAAACCACATGGGAATACAGAGTAGGAATATTTAGGATTTAAAACAGACACGCCATTAAAAGTCTTTCAGGCTTTCACATTTTATTGCCAGATAATTTCGATTTAATTTAGTTTTTTAATAACTTCAATATTTCATATTTTTCCTAATAAAAATTTTTGTTGTTTATAGTTCAAAAATATACTTCGTTTAAAAAGCTCTACGGGGTGATTGTTCGTTGGTTGTTACAAGATAGAGAAAGATAAAAGGAGTGGGAAGAGGAAGGGGAAGCTTGACAAAACGAAATTTACATCTAGCAGAACTACCTAATTTTCTCATAATTTGTGATTTTCAGCTAACTTTGATTGTCTTAAAGAAATTTCGCTTCTTCTGAAACATGTTGGGTCCATTGCTTATTACAAACAAATAGCTGTCGGGCAACCGCTACGAGACCTTCCTCGCATTTTTGGAATTTTATTTAAACATTTCGAAAATTTTGTCAACCTTATGGAAATTTTTAAAATTTTTGAAAAAAATTTAAATATATTCTATACCGGACGTTTCAAAAATTTGAAATTTTGCTTTCTCAAATGTTTCTGCAAATTTTGATTGTGAAACTTTTTAAATATTTAGAACTTTTTAAAAATACCATTAATTTAAAAAACAAATTTTCAAAATTTCTAAAAATTGTTAAAATCTACAAATTAAATCTAGAAATTTTGGTAATTTTAATAAATTTTTAAACCGATAAAAAGTTCGCTGGATGATCGCATTTTCTCCAAATCCTACATGACGATCACAGTACCTAAAAAGAAGCAAATGTGTCAAAGGATAGTAGAGGGGTGGGAATGAGGTTAAGCGGGAGAAAGGAAGTTTACATGTAACAAAACTGCAAAATTTTCTGCTAATTTCTTATTTTCAGCAAATCTTGATTGTTTTAAAGAAATTTGGCTTATTCTAAACCATTTTAGGTTGATTACTTATTGAAATCAAAAGGAGCCAAAACTGTTGGGGAAAGTTGGAGAGGGGGGAGTTCATATAACTAAGCTTAAAAATGTTACATTAACTATTATTGATTTTTTAGCAAATCTTAATCGATTAAAAGAAAGTTTGTGTTTCTGATATATTTTGCGTGTATTTCTTATTGAAAGACCAAAATGCATGATTTCAATTTTCAAGCTTATTATAAGAAAGATAAGAAAAAATGGTGTGAGTGGCAAAAGGAAGGAGATATAAATTGGGAGTAGGTGATAGAGAGAAAGTGTACATCTACCACAGCTGCAGAATTTTGTTTTATATACTGAAAAAAATTAATGGTCGGCGGCGGAAGGGGGGTGGGAGATAAATAGGAAGTTTATATCAGCTGCAAAAAAATAGTGGGGTGCGACGAAGGAAGGGAGGAGGTAGAAAATCGTGTTTGTTTTATGTGTTCTGGAAAGTGTTCAGATTGTTATTTTACCCAAAATCGCTACAGCATTGTTTCGCCTAAAATTATCATATTTAACTTTATTGTGTAAATTCTAAGGGGATTCCAGGTGTAACTTTCAAAATGTTTCCTTTAGAAACATAGCACGCATAGCTCTCGCTCAGTAGAGATCAATCCTTTCAGAATTCAGGAGAAACAATGCATAAATTTCCCCATTTAACTACTATCGGTTTTGCTAGGATTAACCCAAGGATTAACTCTACCGTAAACGTTTCAAACTATTGACGGGCTGTTCAGAGCTGATCGAGCTCCATTCG
The DNA here is from genome assembly GCA_958336395.1 of Ctenicera cuprea. Taxonomy (NCBI): domain Eukaryota; kingdom Metazoa; phylum Arthropoda; class Insecta; order Coleoptera; family Elateridae; genus Ctenicera; species Ctenicera cuprea. Next base: position 1,678,305 of record OY284491.1, read on the forward strand.
GCGGTTAGAAAAGCAAACTTGTAGGTTTCATCAGCTTGCGGTTGCTGAACAAGCGGTTAACCAAGCTATCGGCTTTGGCGATTGTAAATTCGCAGGATATGATAAAGGTATTATTTTATTATTTTCGCATCGTTATCATCATGTACTGTTCTCAGTTTTTTCGAATCCCTGAAGTGTTGAAAAGTTTAGCTTTGAAGGATTTATTGGGATGAATATTAATGACCTGAAGGTCTCGTAAGCTTCAGAAAGTTCAAGAAGGTTTTGGCGTAATCCTGCCCAAATGAGATATCGTGGATAGTTACTAGAAATGCAATATCTCCTTCTGCTGGTTCTGATGTTACGATTTATGGGAATTTCTGATTGTGTTTTCTCAGTTACATTGCGCGTGCTGTTGTGAAAGCTTCATCTTATTGTAACATTTGCTGTCATGGTTTGTTGTAAGAGAAATTTCATATTTTGCTTCCGAATACTGTTGGATCATAAATCAACTTTATTCGTCTCTCATGTACGCCGAAACCTGTGATTCTCTCATATTTAGTTCATCCCGAACAGTTGCTATGGCGACCTGGACAGACGTAAGAGCTGCAAAGCTTGTGAAGACAACAATAAATTGATATTAAATGGAAAAACAAAGATAGATATACATATTCGCTTGAATTTTTTTCTAATAGAAACGTTGAATATGTGGGTCTTTTTTCCCTCTATTGCTTGTTGGAACTTACTGAGTGGTTGTTACATTTTCAAGAGTATTTATACATATAGCCAAAATGAGACGTCCTTAGGGAACTTTATATTTTCCGAAAAGCTTTCATCAAGTAAAAATTCGTTTTAGTCCGCTGTAATTTGGTGAAAAGTTCTAAAATTAAAAAAGTTATCAAAGCTCTTTTTTGATGCTCGTATTTCATTTAATTTCTTTCAGTCATAATTCCACGCTTTTCCCGGCGGAAAACGCGCTTTTCTACTGTAACTGGCATATACGAGATTCGCATTCATTCAATGCATATTGAGAAAACCACGGAGAATTTTAACGAATTACCCTTCCGTTTTTATATGCATCCCGGTAAGAATTTTTGAGAAGTTCCTGCAAACGAAACGGGCGTAATTGCTTCCAGTCTGAAAAAATTAGGAAATGCGGAAGGTTGCTAATAAATGTACTAAACTCAGATAAAGATTTGAATTGCAGCAAGATAAACGTTTCTGGGGTTGATAAATTAAAAACTTTAACTTTTGATGAATCTAATTATTTCTAACAATTTTCTTAACAGTTATTACGGGAAATTTTCGAAGGCGCATATAATTGTAAAAATACCTCTAACAAAATTTAATAAATATCTAAAAAAAAGAGTTTTAAAAGTACCTTAGAGTGTTATATTTACGTTATACGCGCCAACGGTGACTATAAGATCACACGGTTAAATTAGACTGACCTACAATGAAATATTCTTAAAGTGAGCTTTGTCATAAGCGAGGGGCCTAGCGGAGAGGTTTCTAGCTGCATCGCATGCAAGATAAATAGTTACCTGCTATAAAAGGAAATCGCAAGTGCCGCGTTAGTGACCGAATTTTTAGTTTTGTTGCGAGAAAAAATTCGGATTTTTAAATTTTTGTAAGAGTATTTCTTGGATCTAAGTAGAGGGTAAATATAGACCTCCCCCCCCCCCTAAATAATAGTGCATCTAATAATTTAACTTAATACCTTATTTTGTTGTTACTCATAACAATATTAATTTATATTAAAAAATTAACCCCAAAGCACCTTTTCGGGACTTTGCCATACTTCTTTGATTAACCGGTTATGAGCGCTGGTGAAAACCGCGGTTTTCAATTTGTCAAATGATTTTCACTTATGGCCGGTTTCACCACAGCTACTGACTGTTAGTCATAATTCATAACCGATTACCGATCACCGGTTGTAATCCGTTTGCCAGTCGTGATTCGATTGTCTGTCATGACCGAATATCGTGCGATTATACATCATCTTGATTACTGGTCATAACCGGTTCTTAAAAATTACGTCATTATCTGATTGCCGGTTGTGATCTAATTGCCGGTAGTGATCCGATTGTCGGTCATGACCGAATATTGTGTGAATGTGAATCATGTCGATTATTGACCATAACTGGCTATCGACCATCACGGTTTTCCCCTACGCGACTGATTACCGCTCATAATTCATAATCGATTTCCAGTCATAAATCATGACCGATATCGGTTGCCGGTCATGACCGAATATCGTGCTATTTTAAATCATGTCAAAACCACGGTTTTTGCTACCGCGACTAATTATCGATCTTAATTCATCACCTATTAGCCGATTATCAGTCACCGGTTGTCATCCGATTGCCGGTCTTGATCCGATTGATGGTCATGACCGAATTTCGTGCGATCATAAATCAAATCGATTATCGGTCATAACCAGTTATTGAAAACCACGGTTTTCACCACCGCGATTAACTACCGGTCATAATTCATAACCGAGTACCGGTCATAGTTCATGACTGATTATTAGTCACCGGTCGTCATCCGATTGCAGGTCGTGACCAAATTTTGCCAGACTGAATCATGTGCCGCTGCGCAGTATTTCTTAAACGGAAGGAGTTTGTAAATGTTTAACTGGAAAGTGTTGGCAATGCAAAAATACTAAAATGCATCGGTATTATTTGGTTTTTTCTCTTGCACCAATCGTTTTCGTTTGAATTGTAACCGCAATTAGCGTATACCCTTTTAGTTGTATGATATCCTCTCATAACTTATAACCGGTAATAACCGATAATCGGTCATAACCATCAACCGTTTATAACCATCGACATAACCGATAATCGGTCGTAATCGTCCGGCTACAATAAGAGGCCGAGCTTTTTCAATTATGATTTTAAGTAACCGGTTATTATAAAAAAAATTGAAAATTGCTAACCTTATTTTAAACCACCATTATGAAAATGAAAAGAAAATGCGAAAATGTGAAAAAGTTGCCATAAACTTGTAAAGTAATTATACTCGAGTTTATAGCCAATAAAAAATCATCACGTAATATCCCACTTTAGCTTCTTTGTAGTAAAAAGGTCCTTAAATAAAAATTAAATTTCTTCTTTGTCATGTTTCGTATTTTAGACAGAGAATTGAAATTATGCAAATTAACACCACTTTATCTGTAATTACATCATTGTAATCTTGAAGTTTCTTGCTTTTATGCAATGTTAACGAGCTACTTTAAACAAAAAAAACATTTGTTCTCACCTAGAAAATTATGAATATTATAATGAATGTGAAATAAGTGAATTATTAGAAATCCTTCATGAAAGCATATTTTATCAGTGTCCGAGTACATAATCTGCTAATAATTCAAGCTTTTGTTCGATGTGTTTAGAAGTTCATAACTCCCGTTTGATAAAAAGTTACACAAGACTGTAATAACAGGGGGTAATTTTTTTATCTTTTCCGTCGGAGCAGACTTTTAATTAATTTATTTTAAACCTTGATTATGTGAGCTTTTGCTTTGTTGTGTGAAAAGTTTTCCAAAGAAGTTTATTAAAAAGTTTTCTATTTTTTCAGCCATGGCGAGGACCTGATAGTTACACCATTCGCACAAATACTTGCCAGCCTGCGTAGTGTTCGGAACAACTTTCTTTGCCTCACCAATGTGCCCATCAATAAGTAAGTTTTAATTAATGTCGATCTAATTATAGTCACAGGTCAACCTTGAATTTGAAATTCAAATCTGAAACTTTTAAAAATAAACTGATTAATATTCACTGGAAATTTTAGAAAATTTAATTAGTGCAGACAAATGCAGTAGACTATAAAACCGCCTTGACTTCACCATGTTAGAATAATTAAATATGTATATTAATTCTTTGCGTTGAAAATACCTTGGGGAGTCTTAATTAATACATTACATTAAAAAATTACTACCGTGGAACTCAGAGGGGATTATTTTTTTTAATCTTCTGTATTATGACCAAATAATTTAGTTTTTGAATTTCGTAAAAACCGTGAACTTTAATTTACATTTTGTAAAATATTTGAACTATAGCAAAATTTTCAGGTGTTTTGTAATACAAAAAAAATATTAATTTTAAATTTAGAGGAATTACACCTGGTTGTTTGTTCTTCATTGATAATCAACTAGATTAGATTTTCTTGACCGTTATTAATATTAATTAATATGTAATTTTTCTTAGTTTTTTATAGTCGTAATATAACGTTCGAGGCAAATATTTTCTTCGGTTGGGATTCGAACTCGAAACCTCTCGCTATGAAGCCTATAAAGCTGGACGTCTCTGGTTTGAATCCCAATCGCGGATAAAAATATCTTCGTCGATTGGGATTTGAACCCGAGAGCTCCTGCTGTAAAGCCTAGATAGCTGCAAGTCTCGAGCTTGAATCCAAAAAACATTAAAAAATGTCTTCTTCGTTTGGCATTCGAACCCGAGATCTCCAGCTGTTTAGGTTTTATAGTCTCGGGTTTGAATCCCAATCGATGAAGATATTTTTCTAAAAACTGACCGTAAAAGAAAAATTAAATATTAATTAATAATCAACGCTAATAAAAGGGAAAGGTTTTGTGGACCCTTTTTATTGCACTTCTTGACATACTGACAAAAACTGTCGCACATTTCAACCTTGATCCCTTTTTAATGTTCTTCCCTAGTTAATTTATTTATTTTGATCCTTCAAGGTTAGCACTCCTTTTAACCATTTAATCTGTAGTAAGAGGGTGTTCGTCCCTAGGCCTTGCATTTTTGATAATAAAACGACTTGTTTCTTAATTTGAAAGGGTTGTACCTTTATTCCGTCGTTTTCTTAAACTTTCAGCGTGCTGCAAGGCATGAAAAAAGTTTTTGTCCCTTAAAGTTGTATCGTGAGACAATTTATGTAAAAGAAAAAAGTATTTGATATTTATCCCTGGCAGTTTTTATTGAAATTTTTTTAAACAAGTTGGAGCTACTTAGTTTAAGGGGGGTTTTACTTAGAATTCGTGCGTTGTTAAGAACTCATGTAAATGTTTAAAACAAGACAATAAATAAGAAAAGTCGGAAAATTTAACCTTCACATTTTAAATTTAAATTATATTTATAAAGTTTATGAAAACAATAAGGAAAAATCTGGAATTACCAATTGAAACCAAAACTCATTTTTTTATTTTTAAAATTAATTATACAGGGTGTGTCAAAATTATAAAAAAAACGTTGTGATGATTTTAGTTTAATTTCATGATTTTCTGCATTATAGTGCTGCATTGGGAGCCATTATTACACCAGAAAGAATAAGGTCTGAAATCCTTTTTCGTGTCCTTTCTTAATAAGTGTTTTTTTAATTAGTTTTTCCTTAATATTTTATCCTTGATTAAAATTGTGTGCTCGGTCATGTTTATTCTTCGTACTTTTAACCACTTGATAATTTGTTGTTGGTTCCTATTTAATGAATTATGTTATTGTTATTTTTTAAAACAATAAAATAAGCCACTTGTAGCCTTTTTTTCATGAACTTTTGGTAAAAATACGAAGATAGTTCAGTATTTCTTGTCCCTAACATAGTTTGGTTTGGCTTTAACTGGCACTTGTTTATCAAAGTGTGTTGTTTTAACAGTTTTGCTTGCTTCATTGCAGAATTATTCAAGTTTGAACACTAATAAAATTCGCAGTTATTCAAAAACAACAATACGTACGTACGGTACATTCAAAGAAAGAGTTGTCACTAGGGCTGGGTGTACCGTAAAATGAGTATCAGGTATCGATACTAAATTGGTAGTTTTAAACACCTCATTTGGGTATTATCAGAAATATTATAATTTTCACCCTCTCCCTTGGTCGGAGCTAGCAGAAAAGTTGGCAAAAATTGAATTTTCGGAAATAACTCGTTTTCTTTTTGTCGCACGGCAAAACTGGCTCTATATAAAATTGAAGCTAAGAAAATTCTCTAGAAAAATACTTCGGTACTTTTTTTTTGTAGGACCTATAATTTCGGAGCAGTAGCCGCGCGAAGTTGTGCAATTTTGGCAAGGGCACAAATATCGATTTTCACTTACCAAATTCTTTTTACTCGTTGTGCTGAGTGTTTACCGTGCAAAAAATGTAAATCACTAAGTTTCATGATGAATGTACAATTTAATAGATGTTTTTAAATTTTAGGAATTTATTACGGTTTTATGTAGAATTGTCGATCTGTGGGATGCTCGGAAAAGCTCTTTTTCAAAAACATGAGTCTGATAGGCAGACTATCCCTAAATTTTAAGTTAATTTACAACTTTTCTACACTCAATTAAAGTTGTAAATACAGAAGGTGACAGTTGGAACAAATTAGGAAGAAATTGAAAACGTAACAAAAGCTCTCCAACAAAATCTACTAAGTGCAGTTGCTAAAAAAGCCATTGACAAATTAAACAGTGTTTTATAGAGGAAAAAATTGGAATTTTCTTTGGATAAAGAGAAATGCTTTCTTTAAGTAACTGCATATTTTGAATTTTTTTGTGCATATTTTGCCTGCATATTGGAACAACAATTAAATAAAATTAATTATAAATAATCGTAAAAAATAATAAAACACGGTTGTACATTTACAATAAATTTACTACTTACATTATTTACTCAGTAAGCAGTCACAAAAATATAAAGTGAAATTTTGTTAGCTTTAGTATTGTATATAAAAATTTTTGCCGTATGACGAAATAAAACGAGTTATTGCCAAATCACCGATTCCTTGTACCTCGGGGGAGGGAAAACATTAAACCGATTAAATTTTCCTTAGCATTTTTTAACACTTTCGTCGATTTTTTGTCCTGCCGACTTATTAATAATAATTAAAATTTTAGATCAAACCGTTAAATTGGATCACCTGAGGTAATTCTTTTTACTAACAGCAAAGCTGTAAGTTGTAACCCTACGATTTTGTTCAAACGACAAAAAAGGAGATAAAATTAATTTAAAAAAAGTTACATCGGGTGGCTCAATTTGACGGTTCGATTTGGAACCTCAATTATTATTAAAGATAGAAACTTAATTTTTTAAAGAAACTTTCGCCTCAAGCAAAGTCTTCTTTATCTTTTCAAATAGCACCATAGATGTTTGATTCAATATATAAAATCTTTTAATTTTCTAAATTAAATAAATGGCACACAAGTGGTACTGTCGACACTTTGATAAATTCGATACTTCAACACTTTTGATACTTTTGGCACTTTTGATACTTTTCGTAGCTTCGATACCTCGATACTTTTGATTTGTTTGATACTTCTGTAATTTCGATATTTTTGGGTGCTGGTATTGATGCTTTGAGTAAGTATCGATATTTTTGCCTAGCACTAGTTGTCACCAACATATGATTATACAGTACGCAGTGAAAACTGAAGGGTCTCTCCGCAAATTTCGGGCTGGTACTGTGTATTGAAAAAAGTGTAGTTAATTGAAAAACATCCCTAAGCAATTAATGAAAAAAAATCGAAAAAAATAATGCGCGAGAGTTTTTGTTTATTAGAATAACTTGCGCGATCACCAATAGCTATAGATACCGTCATGTAGCATTTGGAAAAAATGCGATCATTTGGCAGGTTTATTTTTACTTTTGGGTTACTGGCCGATATACGAGCTATGCCTAAAATAAAAGTAGGTTTCACAGATTTTCAAAATGTTTCAAACATGTTCGAATTTTGTTTAACATTGAACAAAAACTCGGTATTTTCAAACATTTTAACAAAAACAAGATTTTCAAACAGTCGTACATTTAAAAAAAAATCATAATTATAGTATTTTTCCATTAAACTATCAAAAATTTCAATAAATGCGAGGACGGTCCCGTGGTGGTTGCCTAACAGCGGAGATGGAAAGTGTCTCCAACCCTCAAAAATTTCCTCAAGGAGCACAGTCCACAAAGATATCTTGACTCCACTTTCTACATGCATAATTCATCCGAAAAATTGCATTGAGCCGCCGGACTATATTAATTTTTGCTCATTCTCTTTATTTTTAACTTAGTCTTTCGTTACCTCATTTTCTTTCGACCAAGAAAAAGGGACCTACCCGGAAAAATCGAGGAATTTCACATACTCATTTTGCTTTGCCTCATTTTTTTACCTTGAAGTTTTACTCTAGAAAAATGACACAAAAAATATTTTTTTTGGAAATGTCGCGTTTCCAGTGCTTCCCAGAACAAAAACAACTAGTATCAAAATGAAAGAGAAATAAATTCTCTACAAATTATGTCTTATACGTTTTTTTTTTTGAAAGTCGATAGTTTCTATGTAGCTACTGAGTAACACGAAGCGTAAATTTCGCACTTGCAAAAACTCTCGTTTTTCGTTTGCAATTCTTTAATTATTAGTTTCAATCAACGGTTATTGTTATAAAATAAGATAAGATTTATTTTTCGATAGAAAGGACCTTGATAATGTGATTTTTCTTTCAATTGTATACTTCACCTATCTAAGTTTTAACTAATCCGCGCGTCGCAAAGGCAAAATTATTTCCGCACTGAAATACTCATTTCCACGCCACCATGTGGTGTCCTTTGTAGTCCTAATCCACAATAGCGATTTTAAAGTACTTTTCTTCCTTTTGATGTTTTGGAAGGATCAGGTTTGCCTGGCTTTATATCTACAGTACTGGAGTTTCTCGTATATTGCGTCCTCGCCCTATGCGAACTATTTTTCAGCGGCAATATCACTTCAGTCGTTTTCATTCAATTATCGTTTTTTGCAAGTTTTCGTGTTACTGTCCATTACAAATAGGTAGCACAAATAATCGTACATTTTAAACTGGCGTTTTAAACCGTATTGTCGCATCCTTGTTTGAATTTGCAAGAAATAAGTTTTAGCAGCACTTGGGGAGCACGACCCTTAAGCGGTGTGCTTGGAGGAAGTCCTGTTTTATTTTTTTCCATCCTCATCCGTAAAGAGTACATTAAAATTTAAAATCACTATTGTGGAAGAGGTCGACAGGTGACAATGATTTCAGTTGCAGAATTAATTTTGCCCTTGCAACGCGCAAAGGTAAGTCAAATAAACAATTGAAAAATCGCATTAATCAAAACTATTAGTATTCAAAAACAAATCTTACCTTATGACAATAACGGGTTGACTAAAGCTGAAACACGAGTTTTAGCAAGTGGGAATAATTAATATGTTTCATGTTGCTACAGCGAAGTATTGATTCTACGAAAAAAATGTATGTATCAGACATAATTTGTAGAGAATTTATTCCACTTTCATTTTGTTTATAACTATTTTTGTGCTAAGAGGCGTGATATTTTAAAAATTTCTAAATATGGAAAATATATAAAAATTATCAAAATTTCCAAATATTTTCAAAGACTTTCTTCAAAATTGTAATAATATATTTAAATTTTTTGAAATTTTTATGTTTTACACTTTTCTATTATTACAAAATTTTATACAGCATTCAAAAAATTGTTTTATATTCATAAAATTGTCAGAAACATAATAAATTTCAAATTTCATTTTTAAGTTTTCAAAAATTTATAAAAAGTAAGTAAATGCGAGGAAGGTCTCGTGACAGTTGCCCAACAGCTGTTACAATTTGGTTTCGCGAGCGGCAACGCTACGAGGTAGCAAAATGAGCAGGTTGGTTAGGACACCCAACTTAAATATACAAGTTAAAAAATTCCCCAGTTTTTTTTTTGATAAGACCTCGAATTTTAAATATTTTAATGTGTTTGGGACCTTTGACAATTGATTTCCAGGTAATAAAATTTACACTTCTTCGTGTTTATACTAACCCATTCAAACGTTTCTTTATCTACAGCATTGGCCCTTGTTTGGTTGTTTTCTTAAAATTATATTTTTTGATCGCCTCTTTAGAAATAAAATGTTTTCAACGATTTTTGCATTTTTTTTCTCTTGTAGAACAGTAAAATTATAAGGTTTTTTCCCAAATATCGGAAAAAACTCGAACGAAGCTAATTTTTGGCAAATATGCCCAATTTACCTACTTGTTTAAAATGCTAAAAGTCCTGAATGATCCGATGTGAGCTTTGGCCGCAATTTTTGGAACATGGAGCCCAAAAGTAGTTTTTCAATAAGGGTGGTCAATCAAGTAGAGGGGGAGCGAATTTTTAGATTTAAAAAAGTTGGAAAAGAAGTGCCACCGTTCGCCAAATATTTGCAAAAAACTTATTATTGGCATTATTTTTATTAAATAGCGGCCGAAGTTCAAATCGGATCATTCAGGACTTTTAGTATGTTGAACAAGAAGCCTAACTGAGCATCTCTAGCAAAAATCAGCTTTGTTTGAATTTTCCCCTAAAATTTTCTAGTTTTCCTGGACTATATTACATCTTACACAAACTTTTATTGAGCCTTTTTTTAGACATAAAAGATCATGTTTTTGCAGTTCTAGCAGACGTAATACCTTGATTTTGTATCCCCTCCTCCGAAACAGTTTTTTAATCCTTTCAATAAATGATTTAACGTGATAAACTTAAATTTTGGTGTTCAAGTTAATAATGTTGTTAATTTTCGTTATCGAACTGTTTTAAGCTTTCATTCTCTTCCATTTTAATACCTTTACATTTATGTTACATTTTATATACAGATACTCATTAATTATGTTACATTTGTCTAAACAACCAAGAAACAATTTATGTAAATTTGTTTACCCTTCTACCTTCCTCGCCTTGAGGGTAATTTAAACCACGGTTTATTCATAATACACCAGTTTTGCCACGTGGGACGTTCGTTTCACATAATCCTCATCTACATTCACTTATAAAGAATTTGTATAAGAATTATCCATTTAAGCCAACTCCAAGCTGTTATTACTTTTATTATTATTATTATTATTATTATTATTCTCATCATTGCTTGTTTTCATTATAAAATTTGCGAAACAATTCCGCATTCGACAAAAGTTTTAATATCTACCTGAAAGCATCCCTTTTCATTATATTGCGAGAGCTTAGGCGGAAAAATTAATGTTAAAGCTCTTCACCTTTCCGTCTTCTTCCTACGCAGTAAGTTTTCCCCGAAGCGAAATCCTCGCTATTATTACCCTCCCAGTGTAGATAAAACAACGGCACGTGTTTTATTTTAGGGGAAAATATAGGATGTACTACAAGAATTATTTCAGTTCTTGCTCGTTTTACCTAATTACGTTAGCTGGTAATTTGCTATTTTGTGTTTCAGATCTCGCCGCTCGTCGGGAGCGACGGCTGGAACTACCCCACAGCCTAGGAACGTCAATCCTGGAGGTAAAGTCGCTATTTATAGCCTTAGCTATTCCCTTTGCTATTTTCAAGACATATCCCGTGTGCTCCGATATTGGAGATTTAGAGAAATACGCTTTGAAGTTTTATTTTTCAGGTTATTAAAAGTTTTCGAAATATAATAGGGTTTGAACAGAACAAGAAAACCTTTACCGTTATTTGACTGTTTTTGGTCGTTTTTAATTTTTTTATATTTAAGTTTTCGTTAATGAAAACCATTTTAGGAAAGTATTATTTATTATTATATAATTTTTTTGTTTTTTTTATATTTGAATTTTTGCAAATTTTTCCATCGTGCTTTTTTGGCTTTTTACAAAAAAGTAAACATGTGGTTTTTGATCAAAAAAAATATCAGAACAGTAATGTAAATTAATTTTAAACAAAAATGTTCCATACGTCATTTATGAGCTATATAAAACTTAGCAGTTAATCAAATAATTTCAAAATCTAAACCTTGAAGCAAATGCTCGGGCAGGTTCCCATTTACAATAACATAATTGATCTAAAGTTTTCCGAAGTATTTTGCAAGGATTTGCTAAATACTTGGTTGGTATTTCCTACATCGTATGCTTAATACTGGCTTTTAAGTTTTCTAATTGTTTGATATATTAATTAAAAACCTAAGTTTTAAATAAACTATAGGAAAAAAATTAAAGTTTCGGGTCAGGAAACCTAGCTGTCCACCCGTTAATTTAAATTTGGGAGCTTTTAAGTCTCCTAAATCTTTAGACATAACCGTACACACATAATTTTTAACTAACCCGAGAGGAAAAAAGTGTTAGGTCAGAAGACCTAGCTGGCCACTTGTTACTTTAAATTTGGGAACTTTTAAGTTTTTTTAAATCGTTTGACATATCCTGACAAACCTACCTAATTTTTAATAAACTCAGAGAAAAAATTTTAAATCTTCTAAATTGATAGAAATTTCGTAACAACCTAATTTTTAAGTAAATGCAGAGGAAAAATTAACTACAAAATAATAAACATTTGCATGTTCAGTTCAGTCGCGTATTTGTAATATTATACAATACTTCGCTACATGTCTTGCAACTCGACACAGCTTATTTATTACGTATTCCGCTAGTTTAATATATTTTCCTTCTAAGTTTTCCACGTTCTGTGATAATCCTTAGTTAGTTTCAATTTTCACTCTTGACATTTCAACTTAGAAGTTTGTATTGTTTCAGTCAACTTGAAATTTAGCTTCCAAATCTTAGGCGACGTGATATTTATCTTCTCTCACACTGCTTTGAAATTAAACTCTGGTGATAATTTTCCATCGAAAATTTTCATGTCGGCTTGAGACTGTATTACAATGCCAGAAATTTAAGTGGCTTGCGTATCAAGCTGCAACTGTAGTTTCATTTTTCTCTTTATAAGTTTGGCGTTTAAATATATTTCTGGTTGATAGAATTTTCCAAACAATTGAATTTCTTCTGGTAGTTTTTCTTGACCTTCAACTTTTCCAAGTCGTCACGTTTTCCTATAGCTTATTTTCCACTTTTCATTTCAAACACGTCTCCAACAGAAATGTGCCATAGCAAGTGAACCCCAGATCATCGAAATCGAGCGCGATACAATTCGATAAAAAAAAATTGAACGCAACGCTGACAGTGACAACTCCGTCAAAATCTTCTACATTCTCACCGAAGGATGAGATTGAAATGTGAACTCAGCAGACGTCACACTCTTCATGCGCGAGATCGATTAAAAAAATCGTCTGCAGTTATAAACCGTTCTTTTGTGTGACAATTTTCATTGGTCGCAGAAAATAAGCTGACGGGAAAGTCATTCAGGCGAATATCTCTAATCGGATTTGAAATCTGTTCGCTTTTTCCAAACGCGCGTTCTTTTGAACCAAAAGTAGATTTCCAATTAGGGGCTTTTTATATTTTTTTAAGTATGAGGAAACCGAAACGTATGTTACATTATGCATAATATACGTTAGAACGTTTCCAGGCTGTATTTTAATATTACCTATTTTATACAGTCAACGTTGCGCCTGATAGACAGGCAACTTATATTACCGACATTGATCGGTATCATAAAAGTTCACATTCCCCTGATTTTTTAGAACATTGTTTATTAGTGTCAGCAACTAAGGTTACATCAAATAGATGCGATAAATTTTCAACGTAATTTTTGAGTTTTTGTAAAAAAAAATGATAATAAAAACAAATGGAATGGAAATACGCCTAAGTAATCAATAGAAGGAAAATATTAAACATTTTGTTTTTAATTAGTGGGGGCGTTGAACACATTAACATTAGTTTTTCAATATAACTATATATTATGTAATATATTCAAACGTATTTTAAATCTAAAAATAAACAGCAACGTAGTAAACTGCATGTTGACTTATTGTAAGTCTGTGTTGTTTACGAATGTAGGTACACAAATGAATACTAAAGCGTGCGCTCAGTTCGATTAGTCGCACTAACTCAAAATTAAAAAATGATGGGGGGGGGGGGGCATTTAATTCGTCGATCCGTATTTAGACTTGTTTTTCTGGTATATTATATGCCCTAGCTTTTGGTTTCAACTATGGATGGGAGTTTGGCCACCTGAATAGTTTTAAAGAGAACAGTGTTGCCAGGTACGGTGAAAATTCACCAGATCTGGTGATTGCTGAAAACGTTTGAAACAACGCAAAACTTTGGTGATTTTTCAGAAAGTATTAAAAATTAAAAAAATCTATTAGTCAACATTTTACAAAAATTGTTTGTATAATTAACGTTTTGAAGCTGTTAACGTCATGCGACGGGCCATTAATCTCGAATGGATTTAAAATGTCAAGGACTGTACTTATTTATTAAGAATAAAATAATTAATAACTTTAACAGGTACTTATTTTATATTTTAGCCTTAAAATTCTCTGCGATGCTTTAACTATTATACTAGTTGTACATTGTTAAAAGAAATTAATTATATCAAATTATTTTATACTTTACACTCTACCTCATTAATACCTATAAAAATAAATATAAATAAATAGGGAGGGTGGGGCAGGAAGCCTTAAATTGTGCCTGCATTGGAGCCGCTGGGGCTTATTTTCTGAAGTTACGTCACTGATTTGGTAACCCATAGTACATTAACTAGAATTTTAAAAAGCAAAAGCTTCAGTTTTGTACTTTCATCTTTGCGTTTCCACAAAACCATGCTTCTGATGATTTACAACCCTTTTCTCACATGTGTAAGCTAGAATTTTCAATGGAATATTGGTTGTGTGCACTAACATTCTTTACGCCAATCAAGAGTTCATAGAAACTTTACTGTTGTGTATTTATTTCCAGTTTTTTTAGCAACCATCATTGCATTAATCAGAATTCCACAAATGCTTCAGTTTCATAACTTGATTTTCGAATTCGTTTTATGATTTACTTTTGACGTCTTACAACCGACATTAAAACAGGGTGCGAAGATTTAAGTCAAGTTGGTTTAAATCATAATTTAAATCAAACGATTTACATAAAAAAATCAATAATTTAACCATTTCATGGGGAGGACCTTATTTGCAGTAAAAACATATTTTTTTTATGCAACCATTTTTTTTGCTCACGGGAAATTTTTTTCTTTTTCTTTTTTTCTGTGGTGATAATACTTTCCAGAGTTCATAGACAAATTTTATGGATTATGTTTATAATAAACAACTTTCTTTTGGTCTCAAAAAATGGTTGGACTATAAAGTTGCACAACAATATTGCGTGCTTGGAAATTGCTGTATCCCACATACCTATAAACAAATTGAACAAAATATACTATATAAGCCGTTGTGCTGCGGGAACTATTCATCCCACTGAAGAATTGTGTTAAAGTGACTAATTAACTTTAACTTTTGCATGAATAAATGCAGAACAGTTTATTAATAATAGAAAACACAATAAAGTGCTTAGCACTTGCTTTTCTGCAAAAATAAGCAACTGCTTCGAATAATGTCAGAAAATGTGTCACTAGCTATACAAAATTTGACCAAACCGGTCACATTTAAATCACAATAGCAACAAACACATAGATGGGTTTGCGGCTGAACTATTTTTTATGGTGTGTTATGATTATAGTAAGGTGACAGCACTTCTCAAAGGTGGGAATATTACCGTGCACCGCCGCCACGCCGATAGAACTGGGTTTTTATTCAATTGAATTTGAGTCGGGTGTTGTTTTCATATTTCATGTGAAATTTTACAATTAGTACAATAACGTGCATAATTTAGCAGTAAGCTTTGAACTATTCTGTAAAAACTGAGAACGAACGAATATTTTATTGTTAAATAGTTTCATATCCATTTACGCTAGTACAAAAATTTTATTGGGTTTTTATAGACTTTGTTATGTTACATTAACCAAAGGTCCAGAAAAGTGGCGATCTCGTACTGTAACGTTTAGATAGATGGAAAGCTTGTCAGCTCAAATTAGAGCACCCAAAAATTCACATAAGTTGTTTTAGTACTCTAATTTAGAGCTTCTTGTAGAATGTTACTTACATCACGATGGGCTTGATTACAGCTTAATGGTTGTGGTTTTTTCGTAATTTTTTTAAATTTTTCTCCAGATACATGGCACACTAAAATTCCACACGCTTTAATTCCGGAAAATTTTCGTAAAGTTTGCTTCGGATATTTGCTAATCCACATTACATTAACTAGAACTTTACAAAAGCTTCAATTTAGTACTTTTATGTTCTTTCACAAAAACATGCCCCTGATGGTTTGCAACCCACGTTACATTTCCCAGGACTTCACTAACTTTTAAAATAATTACTCCTGGAGTGAAGCAACTAACGTTACATTAACCAGAGTAAAAGAAAAATATGATTCCATGATGTAACGTTTGAATTTTTGTCAAAAAACTGCTACTGATATGTGTCGGCTTGAATGGGAGTAACCAGAAGTTCACAAAAGTTTGTTTTCTTGTGTACTTAATTTAATATTTTAACGAAAGGATGTTTATGTTCGATATCTTAATCTTTTACACTATTTAGTAGTTCAAGGAGCTTTAATTTCGTGAATATTTGTTTTCCGTGCTCTCTGCAATTTTGCCCCAACCATCATTGCATTGACCCAAGTTCTGCAAATGCTGTAATTTATAACTTGATTTTAGGATTCTTCCCAAGATTTACTTCCAACATCTTATAATCTACATTACAACAACTACAACTTTACAAAATTAGCGAAGCACTTTGCCTGAACTTTCCTGTACTTTAGAAATTAAATGTGTCATCGTATGTCATAGGTATGCTTGTATGAAGGGTTTGCCCGAGAACAGCTTATAAGATCGCACCAGTGCCGCCACTACACCGAATTTGCTAGTTTTCTTATGAGAAAACGAATTTCTTGGGATTTATCTTGAAACCGCTACTTTACACACCTACTCACCCACAGACATACATTTTACATAAACCACTTTAAATCATTACTAAAACTATAGGAAAGTAGAAAGGTTCAGTTTTGTGCTCTGGCAACCCTTATTACATCGCCCAATCATTTGAAATTTTCTAATTTGGTATTCTAATTTCTACAAAAATTTGATCTTAGGGTCAATAAAAGTCTTGCTTTTGTGCAAACTTTAATACTATTGTCTGCCAGCTCACATTGGAGCAACTGGAAGCTTATTTTCTGTATACTTTTTTTAGAATTTCCAATTTTACTTACTTCCACAACTTCTTTTATAACAATCAAGATTTTATAGAAGCTTTATTTTTGTGAGCTATTTTCGTTTTTTCTCTCATTTTTCTCTTGATGTGTGGCAGCCAACATTGCAGTAACCAGAATTTCACAAATGCTTGAACTTTGAAGTGGGTTTTCAGAAGTTAGCACAGATTTGTTTCTGACATTTGGCAACCCCCATTTCATTACCTAAAATTTTATAAAAGCTCCAATCTCTTTGTCAGTTTACATTTTTTAGGAATGTGTTCCTGATGTCTGGCAGCCCGTGTCACATAACCCAGATTTGGTTTTTTTAATTTTTAACAAATTGATCCTAATTTGAAACTATGCATGTTACATCACTTGGAGCATAAAATTGATATTCGTTACTAAATTTTTTTATACTTTCTACAAAAAAACAGTTTTATATCTGCCAATGCACTCTATAGCAATCAGAGACGGTGCCGTCTCTACGCGGGGGCGCCACATTTATCAGAGGCGCACCAAACAAAACTTTAATGGTTTTAGTTTAAATTTTGAAGTAGCAGGTTAAAGTTAAAGTCAATCAAGCATCCCTAATTAAAAATTAATTAAGTTTTATTTATAAAAAATAATAATTAAACTAAACGAAACACAATTTACTTAGTCAGCAAATGTACATTTGTTATACGCGGCAAGCAGCGCGGCGCAACTCCCCTTATTTTAGCATTTCTTTCTCCTACCCTAACAATACTAACTCGGAGATTCACAGATGTATGTGTGCCAACTGCAGCAACGGCAGTCGGTCGGCGCATAATATTACGTGGAAGTTCAGCGCTAAGCTGAGTGTTGAGTAGTGCGTACTTAGTGCAGGGGGCGGATTGTTGTTTGAAATGCGGGTTTGAGCCTGTTCAAATCTGCGGTTTGGGGTGACGAAATTTTGACTGCCCCGGGAGCCCGAACAAGATAAAACGACGCGGATCAGAGCATCATATTCGTTTTTGTGTTTTCCCAAATTTGCTACAGTTGTTTGATAATCCGCCTTATGTTAATCAAAGCTACATAAAAATTTTTATTTTAAACACCCCAACATTTTAACGGGCTTTTAGTTGCTGGTTTTCTCCAGCGCCCTACACTCCACCTTACAATACCAGAGATTCACAAAATGTTTTATTTTATACTGTAACGTTACACATTTTAATTTAAATATCTTTGTTATTATTGGGGTTACAGGCTCGGTTAAATTAGCAAAGTTGGATAAAATTTAGAGGAGAATCTGATGCCGTTTTTAAATATGACCAATGTCGTCAATTTTTTGAAATCTTTTGAAAAAACTGAAAAGGGGCGAATATTTTATGCTGAATAATTAACATGTACGCTAGAACCAAAACTAAAATGGGGTTTTTGTGTAGAATTTAGAAAAATTAAATGTCGCTCTTGATTTTCGATATATAACAGAAACCTTATATCATAGAAATTAGAAAAAATAAGCCTTTTAAAGCGCTGACATCTAACTATGACTGCCGTTCAAAACGAATTGAAGTTTAGGTTATATCTCGCAAATCAATAGCGTCATGAAATTATTTATGAATGCTATTAAATTCTTGATAAAACAATCAACAATGCCCATTTATATTTTGGAAATGCCTAAATGGTTATATAATTCTCTATAGATATATTAAATTCGGATCTGTCTCAACTTTAAGTGACAACGGACCCCCACCACTAGAAGCCAGATTTTTAACTTTTACCGCTTATCACTTCTCAATATTACACCAGGCTCCTCTGGCTGCAGATGCTTGGGTTTCTCCTAGAAGTTCTGCCTAACTTGCTAATTTAACTGATTCTGTAACTCTCATTGCCGTTTTATTTACTCCAAAAATTGACACCCATATTAATTCGTCAAACTTTTGGGATTATTATTTTAGTTTCCGTTTTTTCTAACAACCCACCATACGTACACATTTTCTTACTTTAATCTCCTTATACAACAAACGCCCACTTCGACACATTTTATCCTTTCTACCGCCAAGAAAATGGCTTGTTAAAAGAAATTCAATAAAGTCACACCGGTAATGGAAAAAAAAGGTTGAATAAAAACACATTTCGCTGGTGTTTTCATTTCCCCAGCGCGTCATTTAAAGTGTTCGTTTTCATCGCGAACCAGGATATTGAACTGAAAACCATTAGCGTTGATATTTCGGTCGAAGTTCGGGTCCTTAAACTCTTTCCTAAAGAAAAAAGCCCCTTAAAGCTCGCTTTAAATAGAAAATAGAACAGCTCTACTGCCTCCTGGGGCGTGTCACTGTCCGTTTTTCCGGAAGTTGTCTTCATATCATGCAATATTTCACTGAAATCAATAAGAACTGCTCTACTTTTTAAACCTCAAAAACTATCAGTTTACGCATGGATTCCTTAGATGAATATAAGACGCGTAAACGGTACTTCGTACTTCATCGCTTGAAGTTTTTGTTATAAATGTTGTTACTCATGCAAGGATTGAGGTGATATTCCCGTTGCTTTATGAAAATGTGCGATTTAAGATTACAAACTGCCAGTTATACGAATTATGGATAAGAAGTTGTGGCTGTGTGTGCCAATCTGAATGTGTAGGAGTAACATTTTTATTTTTGTATATTATGGTATGTTGTCTTTTTTTACTGCAAATAATGAAAGAATTACTAAATTATTTTTTTTGATACATTTGAA
This sequence comes from Ctenicera cuprea, assembly GCA_958336395.1. NCBI lineage: Eukaryota > Metazoa > Arthropoda > Insecta > Coleoptera > Elateridae > Ctenicera > Ctenicera cuprea. The sequence goes on from OY284491.1 coordinate 1,697,849, forward strand.
TTTCTCTTTTAGAATCGTCGTTTACAGGAAAGTTGATTGAAATTCTAAATCTGTATGAAATCAGATATAAAAAAGGAAACTTAAATTGCAGAATTTTGACTAAATATTTCACTGAATTGTCACAGATTATGTGTGTAATAATAGTGCCGGGCGTCACTGTTCTGGAAGCGGAAATTACAACTGAGTTGTACTGCTTACTTTATTAATTAACTGAAAGTCTGAGAAGTCAATTTCAAACACGCAAACTTTATTTAAATTTGCTTCTTGAAATTACTTCACTAACAACGTCACTTCTGGAGTTTTTATTATGCTTCGTACCTATTATATTCCTTTAAGTTTTCACATTTACCTGTAAATACTTCCTAGAAAGTCCGTTTGAAAATAAATATCATGTTATTATTATTATTATGGCATAAAAATTAGCCAAGTAGTATTAGATATATGCAATTTTGAAGTTTGAAGCACCAGGAATTAATTAGCTTGCCCCCCCCCTCTCATTGAACATTTACCAGCTAGTTTTATATTCTTTGAAAGAAATGTTTGAAATATTTTGTTTTATTTTAACACAATGTATAGTTAATTGTCTGTTTTGAAGTCAAATTGATCGTTGAGCTTTTTAATGACTTCATTTTGAATATATAAATAACATATTTCAATATTTGGGCCAATCAAAACAAGAAAGTGTTTAAAAAATGGAATTTTAATTAGTAAACATAAAGTTAACAAAAACCTGTTTCTTCGAAAAAATCCTTTGTGCTTGATTATGTTATTTTTGACAAAATACAAAGTTAATAATTATAATATTTTTTATTTGTTCCAAGTCCTTATACATATGCACGTCCTAAACTTACTGGTTTTAGGTGCTCCACTTTTTGATTTTATTGCTTTTTTGTGTGCAACCCTTCTACGTGCTGCGTCACATAATACTTTTTTTCGGAATTTACAGTTTTGTCACACCATTTGCACAACAGTGCCACTCCATCACTTGTGAAAACATCACTGTCAAATTCTCTTACTAAATTGACTACTACTAAATTTACTAAAATAAATTCAAACTAAAGCTGCAATATTACTCGAAGTTATAATCTGAATATCCACATTTTTGTTACCTACCTGCCAGGAGGTAAAAGATAAGGGAATTCCTAAAATGCATCATTTGAATTTACCATGAACCTTCTCAGAAAACAGGCCTAAACAAATAAGCAAATTTCGTTTCCGCCAAGTAAACTTCCACCATATTTTAAATAATTTACTAAACGTGTTGTCTTCAGACATATTGTAAATAAAACTGACATCAAATTTTTTTTGTAAAAAAATCATTTTTTGATTTTTTTGAATAAAGTAAACCCAAAAACGGAATGAAAAGTTTGTCAACCGAACATTAGGTGTGTGGGAAGATTTAAGCCCCTTTTCCAAAAATTGACGTATGTAAAAATTAAGTTGAGAACTTTATTCTACTATCACTCATCAGCAATTTAGCTCTAACAAAAATTTTTATCGCTCCCCGTGTAATAAATAAGGGGGTAAAAATTTTCGTTTTTCAAAAATTCATAGAAGGTGTCACAAATAAGTTCTGTAAATTACAAAATTAAAACAAAGTTCCGTGGCCAGTTTTTTAGCAGTATGTATTTCAAAAAGTCCAAATTTTGTATATTTTTTTCATTTCACAGTTTTAATAGTTCCAAAGATTCAAATCAAATTTCATTCCGATCTGATACATCGTTTAGGCGTTAAAATTAAAACTTTCAAAAATCCATACAAGGCGTCGAGGAGCTATTTCCGAGCTGGGACACGAACCAAATTGTACTTCATCCTCGGCTCTATGAGCTTGCAAAATTTTAAAATAATTATGCTGCCAGTTTTGAGCAATATTTTTTTCAAAACTGCCGAAAGTTTAATAATGTTTCTCACGTAACAGCTTTTAAATTTTCAAACATTTTTCTGCACAGTAACATTTTGTCTTTATAAAGGGTTATTATGTCAAATCATTTTAACGCGATCTGACAACCTGTATTAAAAAAAATTAATGAAATTCATACAATTTAATTTAAGAAAAAAAATGCTACCAAAAAAACATGTCTAACTTCTGCTTCCGGTTTCGGTTTTAAAAAACGCTTGGTTTGTTGGTGATTTTTGTGATATATCTCCGGATTCCAAAGCTTATCGAACTGCGACCATCCAGTCGGCAGTTATGACGCACCACACACATACCCCCACATACATACCCAGCTACAGACATTTTTTTTTAAAACTTTTTTTGGGGTTCTTGGAAGTCCAGAACATATGTATTTCCGTTAAAATCTCGATTTCAAAGATGTTCATGAAATCAATACTGGAAGTATAGGACAGTAAAAATAGGCGCGCTTTTGTACATTGCGTGCTGTAGTTTCACAGGGACCTGGCCACAGCGGCCACCTAGTATTTTTACCGTTATAGTAATAACATGTTACCAGACTTGGTGAAATTTCACCAGTTCTGGTGATTTTCAGGAGGTTTTGATCTGGTAAAATCTTGATTTCAAAAACTTTTAGGTTATTAGTGGTGAATTGGTACATTTTTAATATTTTTTATAGATGTAAATTTATTTTATTTATAAATATATACTGCTGGCGTTCTCTAATGACTGGCAGCAAAATTAAGATGTGAATTAATATTTAACAGTAAACTGTATATTATATCAAGAGCCAAGACTGCATGAGTCAACTTATAATTTCATATTTAAACATTCCAATAAGGACGGGACTTTCCTAAAATTATTTACGAGAAAGTCCCTGTTTACCGTAAATTCACCATGACCCGAGGGTATAAACACGGCAGTTGGCTTTTTTCTCCACCTTAATAAGAAAAAAATATTTCATATTGATGTATTTTTTTTATTATTTTAGTACGTTTTTATTTTTGCTACTACATTTAGTTGTTTAATCAAAAAAAATTTATAAAACATTTGGTGAAATGTAATAGAAACTAAAGATAATCTAGTAAAATCCGGAAACTTTTCGAGGCGCAAAATCTGATAACCTCTTGAAGCGCCGCCGCGACATCGCTGAATTTCTTATTTTCATCTGGAACCACTGCGGCTCAAGTCGTCGGAACACAACGGTCACTCTGGTGAAAACAGCCACCTATGCGTCACAACGGCCAATTTTTAAATTTAGTCATAACGGCCACGTATATCTACTGGTCACAACGGCCATGCTGCACTGTACACAATATCCACTCGGATATGCTGTTCACAATGATTTGTATGTGCGTGGTTGTTGTGACCGAAGTTTATGATTGACCATTGCGACCAGGGTGGCCGTTATGACCATCGCTATAACGACCACAATACTAGGCGGCGCGGCGGTTGTGATCGTTGGCTGGTGTGGCGTACAACCATTTTACACTGCCAATACGGGTTTAGTTTGCTCCATTCAGATCTCACTTTTTAAAATTTTCCATTAGGGGAAGAAACTCCTATTCTTTGTTACAGCAGGAATTCCACGAATTTGAGATTTTAGATTTTACGGCTTGTAGGGTTTGCAATTTAGCAAGCTTCTGGACTAGATTAGTCGTTTTTGTACATCTGTGAGGAGAAGAACTGAAGTGTTACAACAGTTTATATCCTATAAAGTGTTAGTTACATTGCATTTGATGAAGCATAGTTGTTGCGATTTTTTGCAAGAAGGTATTTGCAATAAATTTTAGATTTTTTTTTTAATTGTAACACATATACTGGGTGCAATCGTAACTAAGTACATCCCCTTTTTTTCAACAATATTGATGTTCGATTGTAAATTTGGGCATGATTATTTGTTATTAAAAAGCTCTGCATTCTAGCACTTCCGATTTAACCGGAAATGACACCAACTTCATATTTTAAAAAAGCACCCTGTATATGTTTCAATGGGTTCCTTAAAACATAAAAGTCGCGATTCAGCTGTTAGTAAATAATAAAATAGAAAGGAGCTTTTCTTGCATTTTTAGTTTCCCATACCTTTGCAAAATCTATTAATAATGTATAGAAAAGTCCAGGCCAAGTGCTTTTTGTGGTTATTCCCTATGCTCAGCTAAAGGTCTCCTCAAACATTCAGCTTATTATTTAATTTACGGTAATAAAAAAATGTAAAATATCAATAATTTCGTAATTTACCGGGTAAATTGCAATTTTACATCACTGTTCTTTATACCGAAGGTATGGATGGGAAAGTAAAAACTATTTCCATATACCTGTTCGCTAAAATTTTAACTATTTTTTTTTACTTCAAACCATTCTTTGATACCATGATTTTTGTAACCAAATCTAGGAACTATTCTCGTTAATCGCCGCTTCTTATTCTCATCTTTATTCTCTCCCCATTTCCCGTTTTTGTTTTTTTGTAAAATTATAATTCGCGCAATTATAGAACATAATTTTTTTCGCAAATCTTTATAATTACTGCTATTTAGAATGTAAAATATTTTCAATTTTTACATAATCGGTATTTCAACAATTCACATTCATCGATAATTATTGGCATGCTTTAACCGTAAATTAAATACAACTTTCAAACAATCATCAAATAATTAAAAACTTAAAATTACCTATAATTACATGAGCAGTTTTTGCTCGATTGCTTGCAGCGTTTTAATCCACGATGAATCATTATGTTGAATTTATTCATTAGAACCTTGTTAGGCTTAGGAGTATTCTAAGGTAACACGGGATTTGGGAATTTCCTTTTGTTGTATGAAAATTTTCATTTATCATAATATACGACTAATTATATCCCCTTGCTGTCACATTGTTTCTGTACAAATTTATCTTCGTTTGCAGATGAGGCTTACATGAAATTAGCTTTGGAAACAATGGAGGAACTGGACTGGTGTTTAGATCAACTAGAAACAATTCAGACGCACAGATCAGTATCGGACATGGCGTCACTGAAGGTAAGCTTTTCAGAATATTTACAGGTTTTTTCCCATTACGTTTTTTTTGTTTGACAACATTCAGGTAAATATATAGCCCACATTCGAGGCGCATGACGCCGCCGCGCCGCTTTGTTTGAATTCCAAAGATATAATGAATTGATCAAATAGATTTGCGTAAACATTTCCTGAAAGTGGCGTCGTAATTTTCTTTTATCAGAAAACAGTGAACGAACATTAAAGTTTACTCTTGCTCAGGTTATCCCTGGCTAGAAAAAACAAATCATACTTAATTAAATAATAACTAACCGCGCAGGTATTTTTCTGAAAATTTGCATTTACGTTTATGGTTGGGAAATTGCAAATTTGTGCGGTTTTTTTTGTTCAAAAAAAAATGATTAAACAAAAATCGTACCAGGTGGGATGATCACGCATAAAGTTGTTCGATATTAATTTTACCATGAAATACATTTTTCATAATCATGTAGCTTTTATTAAATTTCTCTCGTTTCCATTAATATTTATTTTTTATGACGGATTTTATATTAAGCTAAGAAATTGTGCAATTCGGATCGTCGAACTGATGCTTTGCATAACTTGTACTAGATTTTTGTTGTTCACGTTTTCGTGCGTCATGCTTTGAAATAGTTTGAGAAGCCCTGATTGATATACAACACCGTTAGTAGAAAACTTTAATCTGAAAATTCCATTTCACATTCCATATTTTAAAAATAAAAATGAGCGCTGGAATTATTAAAAATTCAGGAATTTTATTGATCGAAATTACACGAGCTTTGTGATGTTTTAAATTTTACGTGTTGTGGAGATTTATTCAATTTAAAGTTCGTTATTGCAACAATAAAAGATTTAGGTTAACAGGAATATTTATGGGTATGAAGTAAGACACAGGAATACAATAATTCTTTCGTAGATTAACGTAAATGCATTTTTTATGAGCCTCCTTGAATCATTCAATAAAATTCATGGTCGTAAACATAAAGTGCAATTACAGAATAAATACAGTAATAAACTTATTGTAAAAGACCGTCAGCACTATTAGAGAAATTGTTTCTTTGTTAAAATTAATTTTAATTTAAAATTACAAAGGTTGTGGTAGAATAATTTTTAAAACAAGAAATGTTTGACATTTATCGATTCATTTTTCATACTAAAATATTTCCAAATGTATAGTTTAATTTATAAATTATTCTTACTTTGTATTAAAATGTTATAACCGCGCAGAGTTAATTTTTTCGGCTATTCATATTGTTTACAGTATAAACATTTTACAACAATTAAACAGTATTTGCACTTATAATTTTTTTTGCATATTTTTGAGTTTCAATTTTATGGAAAAATGATTCAAAATTTATAAAATTGTTGGTTTGATATAAATTTTATTTTAGAAGTATCAACAATAACAAACTAAGAAGCAGGCTTGTAAATTCTAAAAGTTTCTTCTTTTTTTTGATCAAACATAGACCTACCACAAACAGTTTGTCAAAAATATCATCCCTTTGTAGAGCAATTTAGTACACGTTTTTCCTACATGTCTTTCTCTCTCTGAAATAAGGCATGTAAGCAGAAAGGAAATTTAGGAAATTTAAATTATTGCTTTAAAAGGTAAACGTTATAAAAATGATCGTGAGAATGTTCGTGGCAATTCAGAAAGAGGCGGTTCAAGTCCAACAAAAATCATCAAACGTGTTAAAGCTTTGAACAATACAAATCGGAAATAAGGGAGAAAACCAACAACACGTTTAACGACACCAAGAACGACTCTTGTTGCAGTTGAACTTCCACTTCCTGGGTTGTCATGAACTGTCTCCGCCGTTTTTAAAACGGTTAGCTCTTTCTTTCTTGCTAAGCTAAGTCTGCGTAAGTATCTGTCTTTTTAACGCTTTCACTGACGAGGAATTGAACCTGATCTGGAACCAGATTGCATGCCATACCCAGCGGCCTCAACCGCTCTTTTCGATAAAATTCTTTCTTTCAATTAGTTAAACTGCCAATAACAATTACGATGATATAATACAGAGTACGCATAAAATTCAATTATACATACGATTGCATTACTAAAGGAATTTTTCTGCGGAAATTAAATTTCAAAAAGTTATTCCGCCGTGTGCACCTTTTAGCGCTAATAGCTCACGCCTTCCGTCGCACTCTAGGCACGGCCCTTTCGTAAAAAAACATAAACGAACATTAGCAGTAGCATTTGATCTTGTACACAATAAAAATAATAATAATAATGCAATTACACCCACCACGAATGGAAAAACTCGAATTTATAACATTTCAGCTGTTTGCTGTCATTACAGCGTATCCGTACCGTGAGTGTTAATATGAACGAGGTCAATATTTGTGTACGTTTTTCCGAATTTTCAATTTTCCTATTATCGCTTGCTCTCATATTTTCCGGAATTCTCAGGCTGCGGCTGATCGTCTCCATATTTGCCAAACACTGAATACTCTATTAATAAGACCGAATTCTTTGTGAAAGCGCATTCACAACGTTTTACCCCACAAAGTTAACTATCTAACAGTCTAATTTACTGTCTAGATGATTTTCATACGTAAATAATGGTTATTATGTATGAGGTTTCGCTCTTTTCTTCCCATTTGGCGTAACTCAAATTAACACAGATTGCAATCGCAGATTTTAACTATGCAGTTTCCAATTGCATTGCTGGGCAAAATAAATCATTGATTTGGATGTCGGCCAACAAAAGGGGTAATCATGTGAATATGAAGGTGGAGTACTTAATTGTTATGAGCTACAATATATAAATGTCACTTCGACATTTTCCGGGAAAACAATATTACCGGGAAATAAAAACCAAAATAATTAGGGTTAGGGTTTTCGGTTAGTACGGTTAAAAAAATTTTAATTCTGTTTTCCTTGCGATTAAAATACAGGAAATGTTGTTGTTTTAACGAATTTTGGTTACATCTTAGTGCACGTCTGTGCTTACAAGAGATCTTAAATATGGGATTAGTGCAAAACGCTAGCATTATTTATAATTTTTCTTAATTTTCATAATTTGTTAACAATTAAACCATCGTAATTTTGTGATATAATTTTGACGAACTTTCGCCTAAAACTTAAATTTATGTAACGAATTGTTGTTGAGTCTCTTTATTTTTACCTTCCTCGCTATACGAAGTATAGCTATAGAGGAAAGGAAATGCGTTCATTCAGCGAAGTTTTTTTCACTTTGAGTTTACTGGCCGATATACGAGTTATGCCTAAAAGAAAAGTACTTTTATGCTAAACATTTTTAACTTAAACATTTTGACTAATGAGCAGGTTTGATCCGCCAAAAAAGGTAGGGAGGGAGGAGTACTCTATTTTAAAATAGACGCGCTTGAAAAAGAACCTTAGATTCGTATTCTACGCATGTCGAGTAGCCGATATGCGTAAACGCGATCTCCCTATCACCCCCCAATCATCGATTTTTGTTTTCAAACATTTACAAATTTCGGCTTCAAAATCGGTATGAGCATGTTAAATGACAATAGGAAAAACTTTCTATTGAGAAAACGTCACTGAGAGGTTTCATTCTTCTCAAAAAAATTTAAGTTTTCAAAATTACCTTCAATTTTCGAAATTTCAAGTCTTTAAAATTTCGAAATTGTTTTTCATTTTCAAACATTTTCAAAATTTTTAAAATTGTTGAAATATTTAAAAATTTTAACTAAAATTTCACAGCAAAATTTTCCAAAAATTAAAAAAACTAAAATTTTTAAAATACATGCGGTATAAAATATAGGTATTTGATATTTTTCCGAAAATTTTAAAAATATTCTACGTTTCCATAAAATTGTCAAAGTTTTCGAAACAAAAATTTTTTTAAAATTACAAAACGAACGTCCCGTGGCGGTTGCCCGCTAACTTTTTTAATTACAATTTTCAGAAATTAAACGTGAACAACCTATTTTTTATAAGAAATATAAGTTTTTGAAAACTATTATTAAGATATATTCAACTATAAATTTTAAAACAACTCAATTCTGTGAAAGAACATTTTCTCTAAAAAAATCAGCTAGCGGAAATAACTTTTACGTTAGACATTTAAAAAAAATCCACATGTATATTCATGCCAGCAATTTATTAAAACCATGCAAGACTAATTACCCAACGGAAATAGTCAAGCTTATTAAACAATCGCGAAGCAGAAAAAATCAAACTTGGCACGAGTATATCTAATTGACAGACTTCTTCGAAAGAAGGCGTAATTTAAAATTGTCGGGACAGTTTTTCTGGAACGTGTATTGTTCCCAAATTAGGAAATTGTATAAAACTGAATTGGCAGCCGATCACCTTTATTGGATTTTTTCCAGTCTGTTGGGAAATCTTGATGTTTGTCCTTTTATTTTCCTGAAAATGTTGTACTCTAAAAAAATGTCCTAAATCTCGTCACGTAAGCAGGACTTAAAGTTGTTGTTAAAGTTAATCTTAAATAATTTATGATCATGTAAATACGTCTTACTTAAGTAATAATAAACAACTTAATTGGCAGTGATGAAAATATGCTTACACGAACAGCGAGCAATTTGGTGATAGGTTTAATAAAATACAATTATTACATATATTGTGAATAAAACAATTTTCAACTTCAACAGGTTTTTTATTTTAACCTTATATGTAATTCGACATGTTGACACGACATTTTCAGAGGCAATATTGAAAGTAAACAGGTGGTGTTGCTATAGCAACAATACATCTTCATAACTTGATCTTAGTTTTCTATATCTGCATCCAGATGACTTGATTTCTCATTCCAAAACGTCCAATAACGGTGAATTTAAAAGATCAATTTGCTCATTCATTAAAGGTACAGATTTTAAATGTTTGTGAATTTCAAATGCTTCTAGTGTATCTAAAATTACCTTTATCATCACAAAAGTGTAAAAATTTTATAGTGTTATTAGATGTCACTGAATGGTTGTGTTTTAATAGGTGTTCAGCGTAATTGGATTTATGTAGGTGTTTCTATTTGTAACAACGTACGTGTTCCTTGTACTCATTATCAAAATTTCTAATTGTTTGTCCTATATAAACAGAATTACAGTGCGAGCAATTGGATTTGTAAATGCCTGATTTTAGTAAATTGTCTGTTTTTTCTTTAGCTTTAAACAAAGCGTTTAAAATGTTATTTGGGCCAGCGGATGGTCTAGTCGTCTAGTGGTTAAAGTCCCAGGCTTTGAAACTAGCCTTCCAACGGCAGTAGGTTCGCTCACGCACGGGCCTCATGATTCTTAAAAAAAATGTTTTTTGTTGTTTTAAAAGTTATGTTACATTTATTTGTTTTGTTTTAATTTAAATACCTATACGGCTAAAATAAAAAAAACCGTTGAAGTTAAGAGTTATTTTATTTACAATAAATTAAAATGAACTTCAACGAAATAAAACTAGAACTGATTAATAATTATTAAAGCTTCATCATAAACACAATTTTCTTAATATTATTAAAACTTTGTCTAATTTGCATGTTTTTCCAATTTTAACATTAAACGAATTTCCAAATCGAAAAACACCAAAGAAAATAGAAATTCTGTATTATCAGATTAGTCACATTCATGGAAAGAAACCCACGATAGGTTTGAGAAAATCAAATTATAGTTTGACAAGAAGGCACACGTGTGTGTAGGAGAAGCCCGAAATCGAAATTAGATTAGATTCACGTTAATGCATACGAATTTGTTCTCCGAATTCCCTGTCCTATACGTAACGCATGACGTGAACAATGTTGTTTAATAACAAAATATATTATTTTATTTTTGCCAATATTTTCCCAAACTTAACGTCAAGATCATTGTTTGTAATACTGCAAGTGTTTTGTATATTTATCCAAAATTACGACGAGCTAAACCACATGTACGCTTAAAACGATGTTTATGTTCAAATAATTGGCGACGTCATGGACCATTAACCAAAGTTGTGTTATTTTGTCGATATTATGTAGCTCAATCTGTTCACTTTGGTTTATTAAAGCTAGGTAACGTCATCATGATAATATTAATTAGCAGAATTTGCTGAACTTAATCTCGTTACAATTGTATAACAACGCATTTTTCGAAAAGTATACTCAGAATCTAATCCTTAAAATCTTAGATTCTGTATCCTACCTGATGACATTTTACGCAAATGCATTTAATTTTATTAATATTTACGTCTTGTTTTTGCGGCTTCTATTTAAATAAATAAACATGCGTATAAATTAAACGGGCAATTCTGGAAACTGGTGGAGAAACATTTTTTTAGAACATTTAGGTGAAATGTTAAAAATGATTGACTCTGAACCTGTCAGCGAAAGCTTATTCAAGGCAAATCATGTGCCAAATTTTTAACGTTACAAAATTAAAGTGAACTGATAATAGAATAACGTATGACGCTGCATTTTTAAAGTTTTACAAAATTTTTAAAAATTTTTGCATTTGTTTACTAGTCAAAATTTTCAACATTTTATAGAATGTATGCAGAAATTTTTTTTTATTTTTAAATAATATTTTAAGAATTCAAGTTTGTTTGCAAAAAAATTTTTAAATTTTTAAATTTGAAATTTTTCATAATTTTATAAATTCAGTTTTTAATATTTTACATTTCAAAAATTTTTAAAAATGATGAAAAAAATCATAGTAATCAAAATTTAAAAAAAAATATTTTGTTTTTGTTGTATTTTGAAAAAACATCTAGTATAAAATAAATTATTTCGAGAGAATTTTAGAAATATTTTAAATTTGCATAAAATTGTCAAAATTTTCGAAGTATAATAAAACATGTCAACAATTTCTATAAATGCGAGGAAGGTGCCGTGGCGGTTGCCCGACAGCTTTATTAAATATTTCTTTATTGTCGAACAATTTCTGGTGTTAAAGCTTATCAGCAACGCTTTGGGTAGACCAGTGCATATTTTGGATAGCTTTCTTTCTGTCATTAAGTGAATTTATTTAGGCACTTTAAACTCACAAATATGCCAATTTTTTATTATTAGATATCTAGGAACACATTTGGTTTCGTATTTATTTTTGCGCTTCCTCGTTCATAACAAATGAATTCAATTAGTTGACACAAGTGGGTTAAATCAACATAATATTTATTTCCGATGCTTTTACTACTGAGCATTAAAAGCTCAACTCTAACTAATCTATAAAAGTGACAATAAAAATGTTCCTAATTGTTACATCATGACGATAACTATTTGGCAAAAATAACGTTTTATGATGAGGAAGTGAAACGAGGTTGGTCTAAAACAAATTTCTTCTTAGAAAAATACAATAATTGAAGAGTTCATTGGAGGCATAAAATTTAATTTCTTGGTTGTTCTATTTTGAAAAAATGCGACGTTTAAAAGTTTTTTTATGTGGAACATGATGAGGAAGTAGATCAGAGTCGTGAACGTGTAGAATTAAACAAATTTCTGGAAGGAGTTAAAAGTAACAAATTATGATGGGCTAAAAGCTAAATTATTAGTAAGATAAAATAAGAAGGAAAATGCAGGTACTTTCTCATCATTTCTTTATTCTCTAGAAAGTTCTTTTGATACATACAGAGTGGCTAGGAAAACCCCGGCCACTTTTCTTGCGGCGGTCAAGAGATGGCGCTTTAGTAAAGAAAAATTAAATTAAAATACTGGCAACAACGCATAATCCAAGACGTTTTAGTTATTAAATACGCCACATATTAAATCAAAACAACCAAAACGTCTTGGATTCTGCGTTGTTGCCAGTATTTTAATTTTTCTTTACTAAAGCGCCATTTCTTGACCGCCGCAAGAAAAGTGGCCGGGGTTTCCTAGCCACTCTGCACATGGACAGTTCATATAAGACGCCAAGAACCAAAGTGCAGGTACTTTCTCATGGTTTGTTTTATTTTCTAGAAACTTCTTTTGGTACATATGAGACTCAATATCAAAATAAGTAAAACTCGTTAAGATAAATTAAAATTTTCTTGATGAATAAAACATTTTTTTATGTTTATTCAAAAATTTTTAAGTTACATAAAAGTTTTGTGAAAAATAGGAATATTTGTGAAAAATAAAAAAATTACTGATAAAGAAAATGTTATGGTTTTGAACCATAGAGGGCGAGATGTCGTGATGATTTTCTGTGCTTTTTGGCAACGTTCTCAAACAAAAGTTTGAACATATAAGTTTTCAAGGTGTACATGTAAGCTTCACCACTTAAACTTTTGACAGACACAGCAGCCGGCACCGAGTATGTTGGTCACTTGTGATTTTAGCAACGTTGCCAAACGTAGCAAAGTTAAACGGTATCGCTCAATCACATCATCTGTCGTTTAAAATATTATAACAAATTTATGTATTAGAAAGATTTTTATTTCTCACAAAATTTTATAATAAGAATTTTTATTTTCCAGTAATGTTTATATTTTTCAGAAAAATGTTTATTGCTTACGAAAAAATTATACATGAGCAAAGTTTTTAAATAAACATTTATTTATTATAAAAGTGTTTATTTAACAGAAAAAAATGATCATTAAAAAATATTTCTGATCATTCTAACAGTTTTTGTTTATTTTTCCACTTTTATGCTTGAGACCCCCCCCCCCCATAAGTTTTCACCGAAATCGAAATTTACTTAAAAAGTCGCAAGTAATTAAATGGGTTTGAAAAATGGCCGTGAGACTTTTCGTGACAGTCCAAGAGTAGGCGATTCAGCTGCACAGTCATTAAACGTGTTGCATTTAATCAATGCAAATCGCCAAATAACTCTGAGATACACTTCGTGGATTCTCACGAACGGTCTAATGCCCATTTTTGAACGGTTAATTTATTCAAATACTTGCGACTTCGTGAGTTTACTTTTTTGAAACTGGGAGCTACATCTTCGTAAAATTTTTCGTTTGTCTTTGACTCTCATTAATGAGAAACCTTAGCGAGAAATTGAATTATAATGAATTGTTTCACGGTGCAGTTGACATCTACATCGACCATATTGAATAACAAGCAAATGTTTTCCAAGACAACGGTTATGTATTGTATTATGTTTATAGTAGAGTACGTTTTGGCGTGAACTACCTTCTATATTAATCTTTTGTAAAATTTGACTAAAACAGTTTTCTTGTGAAAACTCGGTGAAAATAGCATTAGTTGAGAAAACACCGATGATGTTATATGTTTGTAATGCTACAGTTCCTGAAAACCCAGTGACGAAGTGGAGAAAGCTGTTGTTTAAAATAGAACAAATCCATGATAGTTATTCAAAACGTGCACAAATTTCAAGGAATTACTAACTAATTTTTCTCCCAAATATTACTGAACATTTTCCTTTAGATAAACAAAATATTTCACGATTAAATTAAATATTGGTTATGGTGAAAGCCAAAAAAAAGTCAAACAAAAGTAATTTAAAAAACATTTTCGAGTAAAGACGCCAAATCAAATTCTGAAAGAATTTGCTTTTAATATATTAAACTCCTAAAATAGAACATAGACAACCTTTCTTTCCTGCCGTGTTAAATTTTGATGAACTTGTTATGGTCTTCCTTTTATAGCATAACGTTGGTGGATTTCCTTGTTTTTTTTCCGCAAAACCTAAAAATAATTTTTAATTTATGAAGATTTTAATAATTTACATAAAATTGGCATTTGTTTTCTATTCCTTCCCACTCTTTTTACAAAAACTATTTATAAAACATAAGCCGTTCCAGCTCTGATCGATTCTGATAAATTTTCATAAGCCCATTTGAAACACGTCCAAGTCAATTCCTGAAACGTAAAGAACTAACTTTGTTACGGATCCAGATTGCTTTGCCAAGTTCCTTTAACTTAAGCAGATCCCTAGAAAAGGCATCGGTTTTGACAGCTCTTCTCAGACTCAGTTACTGAAACTGTCTTGTTAAAAGCTCAAACTATGCTAATTTATTAATAGTCTTCTCTGGAAAGCGTCATCTGCACATAAAAAGAAGAGTCCATACACAAACCCAACGCCCAAATTCGATACCGCTTACCCTAAATTCTTCGCGCGAAAACAGAAATTAAATAAACTGTTTCAGCATGAAAAAGCCGTCTTTCAGTTCATGTTATCTAATAATAGCGCGCTCTTCGTGCGTCACAGAGTCTGGAGTAAAGCATTACGAGGCCAGGGCCAAAGCTTGTGTGATAAAGTGATAACAACTGAACCCCAGCAGCTGACTTTAACTGCAAATAACCGGATCGGGTTTTAAAATGTTTTTTAAAGAAAAAAGATGATACACGCGTGACTACCGTTTCTGTTATTTCGCAAATGTTTTGTAACTATTTTGATTACAATACTTGGAATAAAAATAGAAAAACTTTCGAAGCTTTTCTCCAATTTAGTATTTACAAGATTTCTCCCTCGTTGCAGTACTTGAATTAAATAACCAATTTTTAAAATGTGTGATATAAGCTAGGTTATAATAAATTAAGATGTTTTCCATTTTGTCTTAATTATTATATTATGGTTGACGTACTCAAAAAAATTAAAAAATTATGATTTTAAAATGCCTTTCCCCAGTTAGGATTCACAAAGCGTTTCGGTAGTAGTATTTTCCAATCTCATAATTCCCTTGTTTCATTGTTGGTTTTATTTAGTTAAACATAAGCTGAATAAATCTCATTAATTCAGCACGTCCAGTATTTTCAGGATGTTTTAAATTCCAGCTATGTTATTGAACAGCAGGTAGATTTAATGTTGGATGTTTTGCCAACAACATCACCAAGCTGTCAGGCATCATACCAATTAGTAGGTTTATCTTATCGTTTATCAAAGCTAATATTTGATTAGAGTACCGCAAAAATAATGACAATTTATCATATGTGGCTTTTAATTTCTTCTCCCCTCGTTTCCACCACGATCAATACACAAAAATGCGATAAACACATTTCCTTAGAAATAAAAATAAAAAAGTGGAAGCCTGTTACATTAAATCACCACACTTGGCAGCAAGGAAGTCTTTGTTTTCAGCTTTTCTTGGTAAACAAAAAAGAGTTCATAGCCTCGGATGTAAAGTTTACAATCACATTTTTTTGGCCGCTGAAAACGTTTTCCTTCACAGGGGGCTTTTACGAAACGCTTTGTTGTTGTTAATCACTGTTTATGTGGTGATAACTAGCGAGTTCATGCTTTGGTTTAATGATCACTTTCATCTTTGATCCTTGCATAAAACTGGAATGTCTTCTGTTTTGCTTATTGTGCGATGATATATCAGGATGTTGTTAAATTATTATTTATTTTTACATATTGTGGGTTAAAATGTCACGTTATCGATTTGTAACTGTTAAGACCAGCTTGTTTTTCCTTTATGCTTGTCAAGAAATTATCACTTATCTTGAGTGATCACTCTGTAATTTTATAAAAATAAACTTAAAAAATTGTTCAAATTCATCTCTGCAGCTTCGAAAAATAAATGATACTAGCTGAACGCGTGGGCTACGCCCCATGCGTTTTTTTAAACTGATTTAAAGAGATAATAGATTTATGTATTAATAGTATAAGACAATCTTTTCTACGCAAGCTTTAGAAATTAAGTGCCGCGTCCCTGGTTCACCCGTCGACATTCGCAGCTTTATAGCCCCGACGAAGTCATCCTATGTGACTTTTACATAAACATCGCAACTGCCAAATAACAAATAAGCCTTGTTTAGATGTAAGACTGCTTTGACTGAATGCGTCCATAATTATTGTATATTCTCAAATACACAGATAAGAGCATAATGTATTTGATTGTAAAATATATCAAACTACTTGCGCAAAATAACAGCACAACTTAATAAAAGATAATGTATGTTAGTAAAATTATATTCAAATATAAATAAACCCGCCGGCCACGGCTACTTGCACAATGTTTCCTTAGTACAGTTTGGTTTGATGATGAAAAGTAACAGAGAATTAAGCTCCAATAGTACAAACTTTCAGTGCAAACGTTACTTGCGTATTGGTATTAAAAACTGCATTGGCACACATCAGTACATACGAATGTGCGCCTTATTTAAGGGACGCGTAAAGATCATTAGTCCGGCGCTGATAAAAATTTCATTATCAGTCTTTAGCTTATCTTGTACGGCTACCTTAGGCCTCTTTGGAAGCGGGTTTACTTTTAAAACAGAATAAAATATTAGTTGGCCCGAGGAACAAAGTGCCGTTTTCACGTTTTCTAACACTCTTTTTCTCTACTTCTACATTCATCCCCATTTCGAACTCGACTATCATCAGATTTTATTCAACTTTTTTTACCCATGCTGGAGATACGAAGTAGGGCTGTATAAATCGTAAAAAAAATCGTATTTTTTTTGCAGCATAAGCGATCAAAATCCATTGAGGTGGGGTAAAATTATGATCGATATTAAAAATTCAAACGCGGGCGTCGAAAGTCTTAATCTGTCCACTTCTCCACTCGGCCACTAGATGGCGTCAAACTTTTTTTTACTAATTACTCCGTCCCTGAATGGGCTAGGGAACCGGGACGTAACGCAAACGTTAACTTTTTTGCTATGATTGCAGAAAAAAATTTTTTTGAACGCTGGTTGGATTATTTCAATTTGTTAAAAAACTTTTAGCACCGCAAATCATTCAGCATCTTCGGCGGGGTTTAGCGAGTTTTGAAAGGCTCCGGCGATAGTCCTGCTTTCAAAATTTTAAAACAGTTTTTGTATATTTAATATTTTCAAAGTTATGTAAATTTTTTAAATTTTTAAAACTTTTCATATTTGTTAAAAATTTTCAAAATATTGCAAAATTTCAAATTTTCACAATATACATTTTCGTAATTTTGATATTTATCAAAATTTTCAAATTTAAAATTGTCAGATATCAAGAGTTTAAGATTAAAAAGTTTCAATAGTTTTGTATAATTTTTAAACATTTCAAAAATTTCACTAAATAGGAGGAAGGTTCTGAGGCGGTTGCCCGACAGCTTTTTTGTTCGGAGTGTTTAAATTCACCATCTGTGGCGGATTTTTAAATTTTCGGACGGTCCTGGCGATGGTACCATCTCATTGAACTTTTCTTTCTTAACTATTTTCGTAATAAACACCAAGTTCGAAAAAAAGACATCTTCAGGGACAAAATTGGCCAACTCATTGGGACTCATTATTTTATTTATTTTTAAATGTAATGTTTGGAAAATCTTAATTTTATCTTCAACATTTTTCGAATTTTTGTTTCAGTTTTTCATTCCTTAGAGGATTATTTTTATTTTCTATTAATAGTTGTTTAATATTTATATTAAAAGGCTTTTCAACTTTACAAATTTCTTCTACAGTTAGAATTTTCTAAATTTATCCGAGGGCTTTGACGTGATTAAAATTCCAAAAGTTAATCTAAGATCGCGAGGAGCGAACATTAACCCCGGCCATGTTTATTGTAACAATAATAGCATGTTGTGTCTTAATAAAAGCATTTTTTAGTTGATATCCATTTTTTAGCACATTTAAAAGATTGTTTTATGTACAAACTTAAGCGTAGAAACAAAATAGATTTTTGCTGTAAATGTAAGCATATTTTGTAAACTCCCATTAGAGTCGTTAGATAATAATAAATAACGGGCTTTTTACTGCCTCGTGGTATATTTAAAACTTCAAGTCAGTAAACTTAACATCAAAGTCTGTGGTATTTATTTACTTCTTATATAATTATGTATCTGGTGGTGCATATGCTCATTATTATTTATCTTGAGGTTGATAAGTAACATTGCCTTGCTCTTCTAGAATTTTCTGTTGAATTTTAAAGTTGTCCTCATTTACATTTTAAAATGTGTTATCAATATTATCATATAATTGCATTACTATTATCTAACAACAATGAATATCCAGTTATTATCGGTCAACAGTTGCCTAAGATCCGGAATTTAGTATCACCTTACTGTTGATAGAAGAATTTTTGGAATAACTTTAAAGATTTACTTCTTCTCTAATGGATTCGAATCAAATAAAATAAAACTAAACAATAGAAATTAGTTATAAGGATTAAGGATCTTTTATATTATTTTTTAACATTAATAATCTAAACGGTGCTTCTCAAACTGGAGTACAAATTCGGGGGTACGTCTCTGGAAAAAGTTGTTTGGCACACGTAAAATTGGTACAATGTAAAATGAATTCCAATTTAAGTGGAACATAACAGATGCAAAAATGAGCGAAACACTTCGCCTGGACTTTCCTATACATTTAAATACATTGTTTTATATTTTCCAACACTTTCGATATACACCTGTCTAGACACGACTAGTTAAAGTAAATAGTTCTTATAAGTTGTAACATCTTGAAGCGGTTGAAGAAAGACCGACCGCTGCGCTGCAGGCATAAGGTTGGGTTAAATATTCGGACTGAATCAACGGAAGCGCGGAAATTAATATTTGAAAATATATTAATAACTCGAGAAGTATTATTTTTAGCAAGAAATTACTCTTATTAATTTGTATTTAGAATTTCAAAACCTTTCTGATTTTAAAGCCAAAATGCCACGTTTCCATTTAAAAAAAAAAGTTATTTTTTACCGTGGCCGCCATATTAAAATTGGAAACCAAGTTTTTTTCTTAAATACAATCGAGAAGAATTTGTCCTACATTTTTGCTCTGGGTTTGCGAGTCTATCTATTAAAATAAAAAAGTTAGCCTACACTGAACATTAAGCGACTAGTACAAGAATACAACTGCTGTATAAAGTATGTGAATTTCTTATAAGGACAAAAAGATTATTAAGGGGCAATAAATTCGATGTTTTGATTTGTTGTAAAAAGATTTTCCTAGAGCAAACAAAACAAAAAACAAAATTTTTAATTTTTTATCGAAAAATTTGGGGGGAGGGGGAACAGTAGCCCCCCTAAATATGAAATTATCGAAAAAATATTATTATATTTGGATTTTGCTATCAATGGTGAGTTATTTCACATTCACAGAAATATTTTATTGCCCCCCGTTAAATAAATAAAAGGGTACCAATTTTCAATTTTCAAAAATTCATAGAGGGCGTCACAGTGAAATTATAGCAATGCGCAAAAAAACAAATTGTAGAAGATTCCTAGCTCTATCAGCTTAAAAAGTTTAAACAAAAACGTGTGGGCAGTTTTTATGAAATATTTTTTTGAAAAATTCCAAAATTTTGGAGTGATGTCATTGCGATCGTTTTTATATTTTCAAAATTAATTATATTTCATGGTATAGTACCCTTGAAGGGCTACCAAACAAGATGTAGTTGATTCCAATCAGATAACTGGTTTTTGAGTAAATGGGCGTTAAATTCGAAATGTTCAAACATTCGTAGCGGCCGCCATTTTAAAGCTAGAGAGTTCGGTAAAAAATCGTTTGATTTGCCCTAAGGCCTTCTTTAATCTCCACTATTAAAATTTCCAAAATTCAGTTTCTGAAAAAAATGCTACCAAAAAAACATGTCTAACTTCCGCTTTCGGTTTTGTTTTAAAAGCTTATTTTGTCGGTGAATTTTTGATATACCCCCTAATTCCAAAGCACATCAAAATCGGTCCAGCCGTTCCGGAGATAAGGAGCGTAACACACCCACCCACCCACCCACAGACATTTTAAAAAAATTACTTTTTTGGGGTCCATGGATCCCCCCCCCCCCGACTATTTCCGTTAAAATCTCAACGTTGAAATTTTGCATGAAATTAATACTTCCCTATACTGAAAGTATAGGAAAGTAAAAACTGAATTAACTCTATTTTATGTACCTGCAAGAATTTTATTACGTGCAGTAACCCTAATGGAAAGATAACATTTTTTAAATCACCTGATGGCAATTTATTTAAAAATTCAATACAGATAAAACTTTAAACAAATTATTTAGTTCCCTGTATATTTTTTACATTTTTTTAAATTGATACAATAAAATTACAATAATTCGCTTCACATTTACTCTATCCGAAATTAGACAAAAATCAGCAATTGGGAATTTTCTGAATTACTGCTCATAATTTACATATGGGCCGATGCGTTTCGGTTATGCAGTGGTGAATGTTTTGTAGATAGCCGAAATTGAAAGTGTACTCAGGCTTTGATTAATGGATCTGCAGTATCAAAAGTGCGGATAGTCCTAATGATAGCTGACCTCCACTAGGAGAAGCAACAGAAGAAGAAGAATAAAGTTCCTACGAACATGGACCCGTAAATTGTTCTTGCAACGATGCAGCTTTCGGAACCATGTCCCAATAAGTATTGTTTTCTCCTACGGAAGCTGTAACTCCATAAGTAAGCGTTATTACAGCCATGTTTATCAGAACGGTTTTTTTTTTGTTGTGATTTGTAGAACTAATCGTCAAAACTTGTACAAATTATTTGCACATCCCAGATCTTCATGACAACTCGATTTTCTACAATTACTTAATTTATCTAGACAGCCCTTGGATTTGGCTATTTTTAACAAGAGTACCTTTTTAGTGAATTTTGTAAGGAGATTTTCAAGTAAAAAGTTGGAAAATCTTGAGTGAAAAATTGTGCAATCTACAAAATTTAACCCTATTTTTATGTCCACAAAATGTTTTGGAGTAAACGATAAAAAAAAAGGTACTTTACGACAAATTCGAGAAACATTGATCTATGATTCGAGTATAGTCATTTTTAGCGTCGTAGTTGATAAATTCTCAAAAAAAATAGAAGTATTGAACCCTTTGTATTTAAATTTTTTTCACTTAATTTTGAACACACTTTACTTTATCAGTATACTTAAACTATCAAATTCTAAGTATATACACTTAAAAAACTTAATTGTCTTAGATGATGCAACCCTTTGACTTTGATTTTATGTACAGGTTCATGTTTGTTCGTGGTAATTAGATCTACTATCTAAGTAATTGTTATATTAATTATATTACAACGTCCAACAATAACTTTTTGATTTAGGGTAAAGATTTCCAATTAAAAATTCAAGTTGTATGGATTACCGCAAATTCGAAATTATGTAATGTCCTTATATGTACATTGTTGTTTCCTTGGTGTATTTTTAATTTTCTTACATAAGCGTGGTTTAGTGACAATGTTTACATATTTCTAGTAGGAGTACGCCTTACCTTTATGCTAATTTAGCCGACCGATACCTTAATTGCTTTTTGGAAATGACAATTTTATGTGTATTTTAACACTAAGCCAAATGTCAAAATGCAGGAGCTTATTATGCAAAACGCCTTTCGCTCCTAATTTCAAATTCGAGTTTTATTACTTTCAAGAAATTAAGAAGTATTTAATATAGAAATTATAGGCTTTTTTATTTTCAAAGAAATTTATTTAAAGAAAATAAAAAATACATAAACGACTAATTAATCAGAATTAAACAATATTATACAAGGAATATTTCTATAACATTCCTACGCCCTAAAAAAGATTTGCTTAAAAACAAATTGTAAAGGCAATAAATTAATATTCAGATACCTACGCTTGACCTCGTAAATTTAATTTTCCCATATGAAGTTCGCGAGTTCATCTAAGTTTTTTGTTTAATTAGAAATTTGCATAATTCCTGCTTGAGTTATATAAACACATAACTTAAGTCGTATTTGTTTAATTATGCTAGTTAATTCTTTGCATTTCTTCTACTTTTTTTTCTATTACATGCTTTGGTACTTCTAGTTGCAGCATCAAATTTTTATAGAAACCGGTGTAAAGATCACAAAATGTAATGAAATATATTAAAGTAATTACATAATCAAATAAAATTATAGTTACATCACGAAAAAAGCATGATTAATTAGACGAACAATTGCGGAAAAAACGGAAACCAGAATTTTATCAATACTGGATTAAAACTTAAAACATTAAAAAATATTAACAAAAAGTGGAGACAAGATGACTATAAGATTAGGTATTTCATCACCTGATCCAATTTAGTACTAAAAAAAAGTTTGTTTCAAGGACGTACATCAAAGGTTCTTCTACCTCTTATTGCTAAGATTACATGAAAATTCGCAAATAAATAGAAATAAGTCAAAATTGTCAAACAAAGACAATTTTTCCGTAATATATGTAAAATTAAAGGAATTGTCAACATTATTATTGACAACATGTTCACTAATAATCTTAAGGGAAAAAATCGTCAACGTGAATTGAAATCGATCGCAAGGAAGACAAAATTAAATTATTTCAAAATATAACAAAATAGGCCCTATGAACCGTACCTTGTGGAACCCCAAAGATCTTCAAGGACGTACATCAAAGGTCGTAATTATTACTGCTAAGATTACATAAAAATTCGTAAATAAATATAAACAGATCAAACATAAACGACAGTTTCTCTATAACTAAAATTAGAAGAATTGAGGAATTGGAAAAATTAACTAACCACATTTTCAATAATAAAAAACTTAACGAAAAAACCGTATGCTTAAACGTAAATCAATCGAAGAGAATTCCAGAGTTAAAGTATTTAAAATATAACAATGTAAGAACCGTACCTTGTGGAACCCCAAAGATTTCAGTGCCATTCTCATTTGTTTACCGCAGTAGTAATGTTACAATTATTTAAGTAGTATTTAAAAATATATCACAGTAGGCCCTATGAACCGTACCTTGGGGGACTCCAAATATTTCTATGCTACCGTCATTTGTTTTACAACATTTACAATGTTATAATTATTTAAGTAGTATTCGAAAATATAACAAAGTAGGTCATATGAACTGTACCTTGTGGTACCCCAAAGATTTCGCTGCTATCCTCATTTTTTTTACAACAGTTGTAATGTTATAATTATTTAAGTAGTATTTAAAAATATAACAACGTAGGCCCTATAAAACGTACCTTGTGGGACCCCAAATATTTCCACCCTCTTTTGGCTTAAAACAATTCTAATATTATAATTGTGCGCTTAAATTTTATTTTGAGTGCGGAGTTATGTCGAGTAACTTCGCTGTTATAAACAAAGCAACAGTGCCAACTGAAAAATATAGGGTTGATGTTGGTTTTGTTTTTTTGCGAGTTTCAAAGTATCAATGGGTTGGTCGATCTGGAATTAGATTATGTATTCTTATCAGTTGGAATTGGTCAAGAATGAACAGAATAAACCGTATGAATGTGAATGTAAATCAATCAGAATATTTAAAGGTATTACAAAGTAGCTTCTATGAACTGTACCATGTGGAACCCCAAAGATTTCAGTGCTACCGTCATTTGTTTTATCTTCTTCTTCCTACTTTTGGTCTTTCGCCTGTGTTTTACTGGATTTGTTTTATAACAGTTGTAATGCTATAAATATTTAAGCTATATTTAAGAGTATAACAAAGTAGGCCCTACAATCCGTACCTTGTGGAACCCAAAAATGTAAGTGCTTTTTTGTTTCACAACAGTTGTAATATTATAATTGTGCGTTTTGAATTTTATTTCAACTACTTTCGGTTTGAGTAAATTCGATGTTACAAACTAAAGAAACGGAACCCAACGGAAAATTGCAGGGTTGGGGTTGATTTTATTCCTTTCATTAGTGTCAAAGTATCAATGGGCTGGTGGATCAGTAATTAGATTATTCTTATCAGTTGGAATTGGTCAAGAATGTATAATATAAATTAGTATAATGGGCTTGGAATTATTTTGAATTGAACATAATTAATTGCTGTGAAATTAGCAGTTTTGAAAGCTTTTAAAACTGCCATAATTTATTCTTGAAGTAATAGATAATAAAAACGTTGCATTAATAGTTTTTCTTTGCCTTTCCATGAACTTAATCACATCATCCTATTATAAAAGAAACTTCTAAAATTGCCTGCTACATTGATACCTTTTCCACTTTGCCGTTACATCAACGAACTTTTAATTCCACAAATTATTGAAAAGTGTATATCAAATGAGTAACCCTTAAAACTTTGAAAATTTAAGTGGAAAAATTTATTGTGTTGTGAATTTTCACTAATAACTTGGAAAACCCTTGAATATTGTAAACAGTAAAAATAAAAACAGCCAGAAAGGGCAAAGCAATCGAATTATTTTATAGCACTCATACGAGCTTGGAAAACTAAATATAAAATAACGAGGGAAATAATGAAAACATGAAAAAGTAATTTGATGAAATATTTTCAGGAACATGAAAACATAAAAACTGCAAAACAAACCGAAATAATATAACAGTAAGGAAAACCATCGAAAACTGTCTAATTTTGCATAACTCAAACGAACCAGAAAATTTGTAAAAATTGTTAAATTTAAAATAACAAAAAGGTTGGAAAAGCTAAAAATGGGGGAAATATTTCAAATTCCCATCGCTGTGTAGTAATATAAAATCAATATAGAAGAGTTTTCCTACCCTAAAAAATTAATATAACATTCACAGTCGAGTAACGATCTAACATGTACAGTGATTGCGTGTTGGTCCAATCAAATAAATTAGGGTTAACCAGGGCATCCCCTATTACGCAGCTTTTGAATAAAAACATTTTCAGGCTTGTATTATTCCAGCTGAAATATTCTGGCAAAAACAACTTCTGATATACGTGACGAACAACTCGTTAGCATGTTGTAGTATCAAACAATGCGACATCAGTTTTTCCAGCCAGATGTGGTTTATTTCAATTATGTAAATTTGAACAGAATATCCGCGACCTTAATGTAACAGCCTTAATTTAATAATGGTGATTTAGAGCTTTACATCCTTCACGTTGAATGCTAAGAATAGCATCAAAAGAAATTATGATAGTGCACCCATCTTTCAGCCAAGGAACTTCTCGTAAGCTTCAATGATGTCTGATATAAATATTTTTCACATTTCGCTGTCTGGTTAGAGTAACGTGACGTATTAGGACAAGGCCTACTTTAATGTTTAATTTACAAGTTTAAATTAAATCCGGGGTGAATCGAAACATCCAGCACACATTCTTTAATTTGTTTAGCCTCAAGCGTGCAAACAAACCTCGAGTCATCATTGTTAATTAGAAGAAATTTATTGAACTCGGCAGTTTTCACGTTTGTTTGTACACGCTTGTTTCGACGAAACAAAATTTTCGAAAAATCATGCCAAAAATATATCAGTTTGTTAACACGAGCTTTTTTTCATACTTGGCCGACTTGGCACTCGGCAGAAACAACGCCAATAATAGCGTCGCGACGCCCAAACACTTAATTGTTCCCAAAATAAATGTTATCTTAATGCGGAAATTTTGACTTTTTTTGACTTTGAAATTGACTGATAAAATTTATCTCCTTGGCTAGGTTAACTATAACAAAATATTGTGATATGATTTTTAGTTGTAAACAAGCTTATTTATGTTAACAAAACTTATATTTTATTAACCATGTTTACTTATTATACTATATTTAGTGTTGAATATTTAAGCTGTGCTTCATTAATTACAAGATTATAATATTTATCTTTATAAATTGTATAATCATTGGAAAATAATTGGACTTACATTGTGTTCTGGCAGATTCAGCTGCTACCGCCATATAGGGAAAATCAAACACACTCACTCCAGTCAGTCCTAAACAGTACAAAATCGATTAGTTCTAGTAACTTTCCGTGTTCGATTCTTAATACACATTTTTTTTTGTTTTGAATGACTGTCTAGTCACGATTTGCTTCTTGTAATTTGCGCGCTACACCTGACCGAGTGGGTTTCAGCTCCTAATTCGAAGTGAAAATATTTAAAAAATGCGAAACCTACGCGAAACATCGCTCTACATTGTTTTGAACATAATCTGTTTCCATCTTGTCGAATTGCGTATAAACATTTAGCCTGTCTGGAGTGATGGATTAATTTAATTATATCAGAAGTTTCTAAAATGTCAAGTTTTGATCCTGTTTTCGAGCCTCTTGATGAAAAGGCCAATATAAACAAGAAGTTTAGATGTTTTCCTAGCTATTGCGTCATTGGAGGCGCGGTCCTGATAGTGGTGAGTCAATATTGAAAAAATGTGTAAGGATTTTGGACCTTTGGCACTACTTTCGCTACCAGAAGATTTTATGTGGGAAACGTGAATCGTACATTGTATGTAATTCTATTGTCATGACTTGTACGTCAAGGTTTTGGAAGTTTATACTTTTTTCATATTTTATATTTCAGTTGCAACCAAATTTGTACCTATGAAAATTTCAAAAATTGCGAGAAATATAACATTTAAATTATTACTATTTTTCCAGTTCCTGCTGTAAATATTGAACGCAATAGTCAATAAATGTAAAGAAAAGTAGGCCCTATGAACTGTACCTTGTGGGGCCCCAAGCCTCAATTGCTCTACAACAATTATAACGTAACAATTTGACTTGTACGTCAAGATTTTGGAAATTTATGCGTCTTTCATATTTTATACTTTTGTTGCGGCCAACTTTGTACGAAAGTAATGTTCTGGAAGTTCCAAATATTGAGAAAAATATAAAATTTAAATTATTACTATTTTTCTACTTCCTGCTATAAATGTTGGACGCAATTGTCAATAGATATAAATAAAAAGTAGGCGCTATGAACTTTATTTTGTGGCACGCACCCCAAGCTTCAATTACTCTGTACGTCAATATTTTCGAAATTGATACGTTTTTCATATTTTAGACTTTTGTTGCAGCCAACTTTGTATGAAAATTATATGTTCTGGAAATTCCAAACATTGAGAAAAATATGGCAATTAAATTATTACTATTTTTCTAGTTCCTGCTGTAAATGTTGGACCCAATAGTCAATAGATTTAAAGAAAAAAGTAGGCTCTGTACCTAATAGGACCCTAAGCCTTAATTGCTCTAAAACAATTATAAAGTTAAAATTTGACTTCTACTTCAAAATTTTGGGTATTTATTAGTTTTTCATATTTATTTTATACTTTTGTAGGAAGCGAATTTTCTAAAAATTGAAAAAAGTATAACATTTAAATTATTACTATTATCCTGCTATAAATGTAGGACCCAATAGTCAATAGGTGTAAAACAAAAGTAGGTCCTATGAACTGTACCTTGAGAGACCCCAAACCTCAATCGGTTTACAACAATTATAACGTTAAAATTTGACTTGTACGTCAAGATTTTGGAAATTATACGTTCTTCATATTTGTTTTGTGTTTTTGTTGCAGCCATGTCTATAAATATCATTTTGAAAATTCCAAATATTGCGAAA
Organism: Ctenicera cuprea; assembly: GCA_958336395.1. Classification (NCBI taxonomy): domain Eukaryota; kingdom Metazoa; phylum Arthropoda; class Insecta; order Coleoptera; family Elateridae; genus Ctenicera; species Ctenicera cuprea. The sequence continues at coordinate 1,725,750 of OY284491.1, forward strand.
AATATAACATTTAAGTCATTACTATTTTTCTAGTTCCTGCTGTAAGTGTTAGACCAATAGATACAAGAAAAAGTAACAAGTATAACGTCAGGATCTGACTTGTACGTCAAGATTTTGGATATTTATCCGGTTTTTTTTGCACCTTTGTTGGAGCCAAATTTGTATGAAAATAAGGTTCTGGAAATTCCAAAAATTGAGAAAAATATAACATCTCATTATTACTATTATCCTGTTATACGTGTTGGACCCAATTGTCAATAGATATAAAAAAACGTAGGTCCTATAAACTTTGCCTTGTGGGCCCCAAGCCTCAATTGCTCTACAACAATTATAACGTTAAAATTTGACTTGCACATTACGATTTTAGAAATTTTGCGTTTTTATATTTTACACTTTTTTCTACTTCCTGCTATAAATGTTGGACTCAATAATCAACAGTTGCAAATAAAAAGTAGGCTCTATGAACTTTACCCCAAGCCTCAATTGCTCTGCACGTCAAGATTTTGGAAATTGATACGTTTTTCATATTTTATACTTTTGTAGCAGCCAACTTTGTATGAAAATGTTATTCTGAAAATTCCAAACATTAAGAAAAAGCAGGAGTCTGCAGAATGATAGTTCATTAAATCTGTTAATTTAATAAAAATCACAATAGTGGGGTGATGTTTACTTTCGATATGGCAAAATTAGTGAAAATTGCTGTAAAGTTTAGTTAATTTGGAATTACCTTGAATTTGAAGTTATGTTTTTTTTACAAAACTCATATGGAATTAGATTATACGTCTCAGTTAAAATTAGTTAAAAGTTAATGTAATTACTTTACAATTAACATAACGTAAACTACGGAATCAGCAGCTTTGAAAGTATGTAGTAATGAAAATCTCAAAACTGCAAACATTTTTCTAAATTTGTAGACTTAATGAGTTGTGAAAATCAATTAATACAAATTAAATTTGTGTACTCTTCTAGAATTAAGCGAATTAGTTATTTTCTTTGGCATTAACAAAGTTTGTGGAATTTATGCGGAATAGGCAGTTACGATGGTTGACAGAAATGAATGAACTTTTCATTGAAATAATGAAAATTAATTTAGCATTAATATAAATTAGCGAAGATTGTTGAATTAACAAATTTGAATGAACTAGTTTAAATTTCTCATTAGAATCGGCTTACATTTTACTTCAAAATCAATAGAAATTACCTTAAAATTAACTGTATTAGTTCAGAATTAGTAATAAAAGTTCTATAAAATTGATATTATTTACAAATTATTTTGTAATGATCAGTTTTGAAAATATAGTAATAAAAACGCCTAGGTAAGTCGAAGATAACGATTATTGAATTTTCGCAATATTTAATCAAACGTCGAAGTGGATGCTTAATTTGTCTTAAAAATAAATTCAAGGTTAGAACAAAAGAACACGCAATAAAATTCGTTCAGGGGTTCTCAACACGTGAGTTTGTTGCATTTAGCTACCGAAAGCTTATTTTTTTTCTTTACTTATTTTATATAATCTGAAACTGTAATAGCCGTGACTATATAACACACATTGCACTTACCCAATCAGATTGATTCATTACCATGCCACCAAGCAATCAAATCAAGTTCATGGTGAAAAAACAACTTGTGCTGTTTGATTAAAGCAAAAAAAAAGCTGCGATACAACACCCGAAAAATTACGATCGCGTTCAAAATACATCGTTTTTATGTTTGTGTGTGATCTAGCCATTAAATACAATACATGAGTGCGATTTTTCTATTATAAACTCGATTTGATACGGCACTCTTGCTAGTTGATTTAAGATAGTTCCGCTTGCGCTTAGCTGTCATGGAATTATTGTGTTAACTAGTACTAGTGTGAACAATCAACACAATCGAAATCACTAGTTGTATTTCTTGTGACTATTTTCATTGTATACTTGGCAATGTATATATGTCGTATAGGAATGTCTTTCTAATTCATTAATTGTGAAACGTTTGTAGTGGAAATGTAAAATGTAATTAAAAATGACCTTAGTAAAATGCGTGTGATCAACGTGAAATATAATTCCATTTACATTACGTTCAAAGTTCTTTGCCGATTTTTTTCTATATGGTGTACTTAATCATCATTCCAAACATAGTAAAATCTGCTCTATGATGACCGAACGTGTTCCAAAGGGTTTCAACATAAATAAAGCGAAATTATCAATTTTACGACCCAGAACCGATTTTTGCTCAAAAATCGTTTAAACACGATTCCCTCCACGGCTGGTTTGCTTTAGTGATAGGCCACATCACGCCCAAGCCATCATGCAGGCAAATTTTGCACATCGGAAAATACACGATTTAATCCTTTAATCCCTTAACGTGTAAAAATCAGTCGAGGATCGCCAGATAACGGCCACGAGTAAATTGTGATATGAATTTCCGTAGACGTAATGCAATCAAAACAATGTTTTACGAAAACATGTGGCTACGTAAAATAATGTCCAGGTATTGAAACTGGTAATAACAATATCGTAGCAAAATATAAACAGAGTCGTAAATACACCCATTATTGTACGTTATCTAGATCCCATTTTCAATATTTGCAGATCTACGTAAATTTGCTTATCAGAATCCGACTATAGTGGAGGATATTGCAGTGGGGCATAATTGTAGGAGATATATGTGACACATTTGTTCTATCTGTGTGTGAATCAACAAACTCTTACCGCGTAGAACGATTCAGAATTCTGATTACAACTGAGTAGAGAGTAGGTGGTGGAACTGCTTGGCTCTATTTAAGAAAATCGTGACTACGCTCACGATCACAGTTCAAGAGAATCTCGTGGATAACGATACCAAACCGTTTCTATTCTCATATCACGTCGCGAGTTCGCTCTCATATGATGTGATTTTTGTGTAATAATCATTAATTAACTGTGAATCTAATTGAAATTTATTTATTTATTAAATAATATCCGGATTTGTTTATTTGATATTTTTTAAAAGACTTTTCGCCAGTTGGTGATAAAATGTTTTCCAATGACGTGGATGGTACTCGAAGGAAGATGTTGAAGCGAAGTTTGTCTAAAGACGACGAATGCATGACTCGTATACCACCTGAATCTGAAAAACTTTATGAAAATATCCCTTGGGCTAGCATCATGTCGGATATTGCTATTACGGCGGCTATTGCCGAACTTAAGGTATATATCCTTTTTTGCATTGTTATTTTTAATTAAATGCCGAGTTTAGGAATTTTAGAAACTAATAGTAGATTAGAACAGTAATTGAAAATAGTTTTATGACTGATACGTTCTTGAAAAGAAAATTTTGTATCATAGCTTTGATTTGAAGAATGGACTTCTTAAATTAAAAATTTGTTTTTGTAAAATGAAATGAAAATCGAATTTTAGAACTAAAAGCAATTGTATTTTATAAGAATTTTTTATATAGTCGGGTTACTTAATTTTAGAATTTTTGGAGGTAAATTTTCCTTTGAAAATCGAAAAAACCTGAAAGTTGAGTTTTAAGTGAAATTTTCAATCAAACATTTCTCGTTTTTGTCCAAGCCCATACATATAACAAATTACGAAGCTAATTATTGATGTAGATTTTTTTGTAAGTTTTACAGCAGCTTTCCTTTTCTACCGTAACAAATTAATTTTAGCAATTTAGAACAGAAACTTGAAAATTATATTTTTACCAATAATAAACAATTTCCATTTTTTAGCTTAAAAATTTCAACCTTATGTTTAGTTCAAACTTTATTGCCCTAAAATATTCTAACCCCAAAAATCGAATAAACAGGACTTTTTGTATGTTTATTTTCAAACAATTTCTCCGACTCTTTGCGAGTTCCCGGTTTTTTTGCCCCGTGCTGCAATTTTTCGCATTGATAATAAAGTTTACTATCCTCAGAACCTTGAAACATTTTTTGAGTACATAGTAAATGCAATAAAAAAACGCGATAATATACCATTATATGGTTTTTAAAAAACTACCTTGGATTTGAGTTTGTAAACCTTCCTTGAGGTCAAAGTTACCATTAAAACAGCCGAACCGATTAACGAAAAGATAAAACCAATTTACTCATTGCTGATATATTTCTCTAGTAATCTAGGTCAATTATATCCAGATTAACTTGAAGATATAACGGTTTAAAGTTCAAAATTTGACAGAAGTGGTGACAGTTTTTTTTGTTTACTGTTTTTTTTTCTTGAAACAGTCAAGGTTGTTGTCATAAGTTTGATGGTTTCGGACTGATTTACCTCGTCCGAGCACTATTTAGTATGTTACGTTCCAAGGGGAATCACCCGGATGAAGATTGTTTAGCTTATGGTAAAGATTAAACCAACACAAGCAAAGAAAATTCTTTAAGATATTAAAAAACAAGTTTGTTGTCACTGTTTAATTATTTTTGTTATGGCAAAAGGACTGATATGTCATAGGTCAAGCGTTTGATGACGTCTTTGAAATTTTTCTTTAGTAGTCTCACCCTAAATTCATGTGCCCATCCCGTGATTTTTCTGACCTATTTGAACCTTTAGTAATATATTGCAATACTCGGTAGTATACGTATGCAATATAAACGAGATAATTTTTACGTAGTTTATTTACGCTTTTTATTAACGGAAATGTTTACTTATTTAAAGAGAAACTTAACGCCGATTCAAGCTATTTTGATGTCGATAATTTAATTTGTTAATTCACTGTAACCAAGCGTAGACGTGTGGGTAACGTAAACGTAAACAGGAAATATACAAGAAGATATCAAATTTTTATATCGAACTTTTTCATTGATTTACGGAAACAAATTTATTATTTAAAAATTTTTTACTAACCCGAATTATAAAACATTATTAAAAATTTTTTTGGGAATTTTGTTTTGAAGTTTACATTTCAAACACATCGTTGCATTTTTAGACCTCGATTTTTACGATTTCAGCAACAAAACGTTTTACGGTTGACTGAAAATCTGTTATTGCGATATGAAATGTATTTTCAGTGGGTCGCAATACAAAAAATTTTTGTAATAGAACTGCAAAGTGCACAATAGACATGGGTGCTCGTGTTAACGAGAACTATTGAATTTTGATATAATCAGCCTTGAAACTATTAGGGCCTTTCAGATTCTTTCGCACGACTTTTTTTTCTTTAGTTTAGAAACCTTGCTATCTAATTAATTGAATTTTTAACATTCACGGTCTTAGATTTGCATAAAAATCTCGTACAAAGAGATAAAATGCATTCCATTCACTGCCTTTGTTGATTGGCGGGAGAGTTTATTCCGTTATAGAAATAGAATGTAACTGCGTGTTGTTATAGTAAATTAAGCAAGTATGGGGATTTAAAAGGATTACATATCTGCAACGATGTATTGTTCGCGACTACTTAAAAGGAATTAGGCTTGTTTGTCGTAACCGCATGATATATATGGTGTATTAAATTATTAGGGCAATTTGTGTTGGCAAATGCAAATTTAGACAACGAGACGGATTTTGTTTAGATATCTAAATAGAGACAATTTATATACTCCTTGTTCTTTTATGGGTTGCCATGCAGCTATGGTGGGCGAGATTAATAATAAAAGGATTCCTCCTGCCGTATTAGGAAAAGCTTAAACCGCAACGCACCGACGGCGCCTTTCTTTTTTAATATATGCAAAATGAAAATAGATGCTGCCTAATAATTATTCAAATTTATTCTAGTTAGCTTTTTGGTCTTACAGTGTTAAATATAATGATTATTCTCAATATTCGTGGAGCTTTAACGGATTTTCTCTTCTTTTCCAGTTCAAGAGAATGCTGAATAAGGAACTGTCCCATTTCTCCGAGTCTAGCAAATCTGGCAATCAAATCTCCGAATATATCTGCTCGACCTTCCTTGGTAAGTAATCGAAACCACTTCAGCATGCGCTTCTAAGTAATATGCTTTTGAAATTGCTTTGTAATTAATCTACCAAGCTCTTCGATGCAAACAGCTAAATTACACACTAACGTTTCACTAATAAGTAAATTCACATAAGAGCACTGACCATCAAGTAATTGCACGGAATATTTAACAATGCATAATTTAAGTGCAAAGAACTTTACATTTACAATGCCCACAATGAATTAATTGAACCATATTAAATTAGAAAGTAAGGCAAATTCCCCAAATAAAACCCAATGGAGTAAATTTCAGTGTTGGTTAAAAATTTCTAAACAATTACAAGAAGAAAGTAAGCGAAATATTTAACCTCCAACTACAGCAGCACACAATATAATTGAACATACCTACAAGCTGATATCAAGCTTAAGCCGGCAGTTTTTAATTGAATGAATTGAAAAAAATGATGGGAAATTGAACAAATAGTTGTACCTTTCAATCTTGCAACGCTTCCACCAATTTAATTCTAAAAGTTTTATTGTATTTGATCCGATCTGCACGTTTCAGTTTGTAACATGAATCGTCTATTCGCTACGCATTTTTTAACTGTTCCTGGTTATGCTTAAAAGGAGTAGATAAATCATGAACGTGTAATGAACGTGTTTGGAGTTTTAATTTATAAAGGCGAACTGAAAACGTTAGGATATTAACCCTAATCGAAATATAGAAATCATTTATCTTGATATGTTCAGTTATAGAGCATAATTGACAGGAAATTCGATTATGATCTAAACTATTCGTTCGAAGGGGTCAAAAAATCCTTGCGGTTTAAACTAAACAACACCACATCAAAGAGTTCTACATGTCAGACGTGTATAGAAAGAATCTCCAATCAAATTTAACGTTGATTATTGTAACATCATCCAAAGTTGTTATGAAAAACAACTCCAATACTTCCTTCTTTACATAGCCGCAAAAAGGCTCTTGACAGTCTTAACGGAATATCACCATTTGACATAAAGCACAAATTTTTGTCCAAGTGATAAATCGACAAATACAGTTCGAAGAGAAAGCCTAATATATTGTTCTATTTGTTCATAGATATCGTCAAATAATCGTTAATTAATTACTCGGATAAACTTTTATAGTGGCACACTGTTGCTACCTACCATAGGCTATATCATTGTGTCCCATTTTCAAATAAATTAATGCAATTCAATTTGCGATAGCGAAAGTTCTAAAGAAAACATGAATACCGACTGTCTCTGATTTCATTGACTCCTTTAACTGCTACTACAAGACAGGTATATTTGTTCAGTTTGGAAATGGAACTTTACCTTATCTCCAAAACCAGTTTTATTTTGAGAATAAACCAACAAATTTCAAAATATTTCCATTTAAGTGGAAAGAAACAAACACCTTCAACATAATGCATAGTTCAATGCCTCCTGATGTTTACCATATAACAGACATGGCTCGGTAGATGATTAGGACCAATTTGCGAATGAAATAACCTGGCGGTTTCTAAATAAACCCAAAAAGAGAACATTTAAATCACGCTTATTCATCTTAATGTAACATCACCATTTTCCATAGCGTAGGTGCTTTTGCTTGGCTTCGCTTTGCATATGTATTGCTGTTATAGTATCTTATATGTTAATGGCGCAGTGAAACTAAAAGTTTTGTATGTTTCTGTACAGACAAGCAACAGGAGTTGGATATTCCATCCCTGCGACTTGATGATAACGTTGAAGCGCTTCCTCCAGTAAAGGGGGCTCCTCGTAAGGACCGACCCCGGCCTGCGCCAACCCCTATGTCACAGATATCTGGGGTGAATCGCAAATCTCTTTGTCACACCAATTCATTTACTGGGGAACGGCTACCGACGCATGGTGTCGAAACTCCTCATGAAGAAGACCTGGGCAAATTGCTGGTAGAAATTGACCGATGGGGAGTGGACATCTTCCGCGTTCAAGAATTGAGTAACGGACGACCGTTGACGTGCGTAGCGTATACAACGTTCACGTCGCGCGATCTTCTCAAACATTTGATGATACCACAAAAGACTTTTATAACATTTATGATGACCTTAGAAGATCATTACGTTAAAGAAAACCCTTTCCACAATTCCCTTCACGCCGCAGATGTGACCCAAAGTACTCATGTGTTGCTTAATACCCCCGCATTAGAATCGGTCTTCACTCCCTTAGAAGTGACAGCGGCCCTCTTCGCTGCCTGCGTACACGACGTTGATCACCCAGGACTCACTAATCAATTTCTAATCAACTCCAGTTCGGAGCTGGCGCTAATGTATAATGATGAAAGCGTACTCGAAAACCACCATTTAGCCGTAGCGTTTAAGTTACTCCAAAACGACGGCTGCGATATATTTTGTAACATGAGCAAAAAACAAAGGCAAACCCTTCGCAAGATGGTCATCGACATGGTGTTGAGCACCGATATGTCGAAGCATATGAGCCTGCTGGCAGACTTGAAGACCATGGTGGAAACAAAGAAGGTAGCCGGCTCCGGAGTACTCCTGTTAGACAACTACACCGATCGCATCCAAGTTCTGGAAAATCTGGTGCACTGTGCCGATTTGAGCAATCCCACCAAACCTCTGTCCCTCTATCGCCGGTGGGTGGATTTGCTCATGGAAGAGTTCTTCCTACAAGGTGACCGAGAAAGAGAAGCCAAAATGGAGCTTAGTCCCATGTGTGATCGACACTCGGCGACTATTGAAAAGACCCAAGTTGGCTTCATCGATTATATCGTGCATCCCTTGTGGGAGACATGGGCAGACTTGGTGCACCCCGATGCCCAGGACATTCTGGATACGTTGGAGGAGAATAGGGACTGGTACCAAAGCATGATCCCGCCTAGTCCGCCGGCCGAGGAGGTGCCGGATCCCCAGAGACCCGGCAGCATCCGGTTCCAGGTGACACTGGAGGAGGGTGAGGCAGAGGCCGAAGCTCCAATGTGACGGAGGCTGCTGGGCCTCTGTAGGAAGCTCACCGAAAAGGTGCAGCAGTGGTGGCGCGTGCGGCAGTGAGGCGCGGGCGCCTCTGCCCCTCTGCTCACTCCCCTTCCGCGCTGGCCGCGGCGTTTGTTATGTTTGCATCGCTTGACTGATAATCTTCGGGCGCGCAGCCTGTCCCTGCAGTTCCTGGGAGTGTACGTATATTAAGTTTTGGCCTTTCCGTATACCCTTGACATGCCTTACCGTAGAGGAGTGACACCGCGACGCGTAGCCGCCCTGGAGGCGGTCTGTGCTCTTTTCTCAGTACTGATACATCTTGTATATAATTTCATATATCTGTCGGTGTAATACTCAGCCCCGTGTATGTATAGGTACTACATGTCATGTCAGCTGTGTTACACAAGTAAAGCTCTCTCCATTTTATAATGAGTTTATTTTTTATTAACCTGTTCCTATCCTTCTACTTATGACTATAAGAAGCTGCTGCCTATTGGCTGTATACATTGTAATGGTGGTAGCGATTTCTTATCATACTTCTGAAAAATTTTCGACAGTTGTTTTCAATATCTATAAAATTTAATAATGGAATTTATAGTCTTCTCTTAAGGAGCTTCTCAGGCTCTCACTTAAGTAACACTCAACGTTTGCTATTGGTAATCTTATTTTCTCAAGTTACATACAAGAGAGTGAACATTTAGAAATTGCTAACGTTCTTGGTGAAGCTTACATAAGTAAAAGCACATATCTATGACGTTAAAGTAAGAGAAAAGGTCTTGTAATAGAACGCAGTTCTAATAATAAAGCAGACGGCCGCCAGTAGATATTCCAAAGCGTAAGCAATTAGCCAGGTAAGTAGATTATAAGCAAAGCTAATGAGCAAAAGTGGTTTGGGTCTCCATTTATTGATTCTATACATACGAATGTGTCGTTTGTTTTTGAATGGCATCCAATTAATGCTAATTCTGATTATTGAAGCATAGACCTATTTACATAAACGTATTCATCTCTAATGGGCATATCACAACACAAAAGGGGAAACTGTTTCAAATAAACTTTGCTATCGTTTAAGCTGTCTGAAACAATCGTGGTTTACATGAATTTCCATATATCCATAAACTGGAATTAATTTAAGCCGATGGGACGCTGACTAGAGTTTTACATTTAAGAGTAAAATAAAATCGAACGGAGATTTTTGAAAATTACTTATCAAAATTACGTTCGAATTACAAAAGTTTCAACGTACTTCACTTAATAATTTAGTCATTTTAAATATAGAGACCGACTACATCTTTAAAATGTATTGAAACATCATGGATTCGTAGCATACTTCAAAAAATTGTATGTTCGCATAGAAAAGATGAACTAGGTTGAAATTTATAACCGCTGCGCTGTTTAAGAAAATATGTGAATCGTATGAGCGTAACCTCAAAAATAGTCCAACATCAAAAGTCGTCATTAGTAATACCTCGGAATTACGTGATAAGATAACTCTTATAATATTTCTATTTTATTACAATTGAACTAAGCGACTGATAATACCATGTGGTACGAACATACCGCAGCCTCTTGAAAAGCCGCTGTTCCGTTAATATAATTAATAGATAACAGATCAAACGAACATGTGCAAATAATGGCAGGTTAATTATACGCACAAACTTTTTATTAAAAAGAGGAGCTAACAATCAATATAGTGGTAACGTCTGACTTTTTGCTAATTCGTTATTTTAACATAGCAATGTCAGAACCAACAAAATTGAGCGACGGGTCTGCATACATAACGAAAATAGTTAACTGAATATTAATTAAGAAAATGCTTTTTGCAGGAGCCATTTTTGTTAAAAGAAAATCCAAGATTCTTAAATGAATTCGCAATTACGTGCTTTTGAAAAGAAATACAAGCGAACGCGAGTTTAATTAAACGAGAACTGATTGGTAAAACAAAGTGTCGTAAGAAAACAATGCCAATCATTAATTCAACAATTAACTCATTGTTTTGTGGGGTTGATAATTTATTTAAAAAATTGTCTAATTCCTGAAAACAATGGTTGTAATTTACGGTTAATAATTGTCGCAAATTAAAATGTTTATAAATTATTTGATCAAATTTTAAAATCAAAAGGAACATTGGTTGGAAAAAATTCCTTACAAGAAAACGAAATCTTGAAAAATGGAAAAAACGATTTTATAATTTTTATTTAATGATACAGGGTTTTGCGCGACCTGTACAAACTTAAGGAGCACATTCCTGGATCATTTTAAGTAGAAAATGTCAAATAAACACGGGCCCGGAAACGCAACCTTACAGCTTCCTAAAGATGGAATAGTCTAATCGCGCTTTAATTAATATCTCCGCCATAAATTGAGATATTTGATTCAAATTGCACTAATGATGATTTGCGTTTCTGCTTGTTTTTCTTTCAATTCATTAACCAGGGGTGTATATGTGGGGGGTACTACTCGACGTACCATTTTAACGTATTTCGAGTACCCGCTGCATCTACGCCCCTGGTGTATGGATTTTAACAAAAATAATTAAAAATGCAAATTGTTGATAGTAAAATACTCGTATAAAATATAAATCAAATATCTCAAGTTTTGGCAGAGATATTAATTAAAACGTGATTAGACAGTTCCCTCTTCAGGAGGTTTCCGGACCAAAATACCATCCTGAGTTTACACAGTTAAAAAAAATTATACACTAATTTACTGGAAAATTACCACAATAGTTATTTACGTCACTAGTCCGGGAAGTGACATATTAAAGTATGAGTTTAGATATTTCTAAACGAATGCTTTAATAATCACTTCACGGACGTGTATCGTACAAAATTTTATTTCATTACTGCCAAAACCATTTTTTATTTGAATATTTTCTTTTTATAAAAACGTCGTTTTTTAAATTTATATTCTGTCAAATTAAACATTCGCTGTTGGTATTTCTCGTTACTTAGCTACAAATAGATGTGTTTGATGAATTTTTCTCAAAGCAGTCCGGGAAGGGCTGCTAAGCAACACTTCCCGACCTTGGCCTGTAATGTGCCATTTCCCGGACTCAAATCAATGACGTAAAGTGGTATATAGCGTACGGAATGAAATAAAATATTTTAATTTGCATCTGTTTATGTATTCAATAAATTGGATAAACTCGCACAATTACTCCGCAATTGTTATTTAAAAATTTAGGCTTTTAGTGTTTGTCAATATGAGATTTTAAACACGATTTTGCTTTTTATTTCAGGCTGTAAATGGAAAATTTTAATTCCATTAATTTTAATATTAAAACATTGATGTAAAGAAGAGTATGGTGTTGTAACTCCTACCCTTTGTCTATATAAAAAATTCATCCTAAAAGTTTGACAATCTCAGGACTCTTTAGAAGATTTTCGCATAGAGGTCTCTTAAAACTTCAAATTTAAGGTATATTTCAAATTTGGCGCCGTTTGATAATTATTTATATCACTACTTGACCGTTTTGCATACCTATCCTGTATGCAACACTTATTTGCTAAGGTTTAGTTAATGTTAATAAGTTACTTTCGTTTTTATTTTTGTTAATGAAATATGCAAGTAAGTGAAACATTTATTCTGCATTTTTACGTAATGTTTATAGTTTATTGTAGTTATTTTTGTGGTGGTTTTTAGTTGGTAAAAATGTATAATGATACTAAAATCCAAATAATACAAACAACCAACAACATTGGACAAACAAGTCGCCACAATAAGCTGGTTTTATAGTGCAAAAGCAAACTGAAGTAGTCAGTAAAATAATAGAACTCGTTACTTATACTACGAAATGTAAAGCGTTCTTCCAGTCACTGCATAAACTTAACTTGGAATAAAGCTTAATTTAATACAAACCATTTATTTGCTGATTATATAATTAGCTATTATAGGTAAGCAAAATAGGTAAATTCACCTTGGAAACAGCAAATAATGATAAATCTTTGTTTTCGCTTTTTGATAAGCCGCGCAAACAGTATTTTGGCATTTTTGCCTAGAATATTAACGTGGTAATAAATAAATAAAAACACTTCTTACTTTTCAAATTTATTTTAAAATAAAATTGACATTTAGAGTGCGCCATCTGTTTATAAAATTTACAAGGAGCTTTGAGATTGTCAAAGTTTGGAGATGAAAAACAATTGAATAAAGTGCAAACCCCAGTTTTCATTACATCACTATTAAAACCTTCAAATTATTTAGAAACTTGTTAGTTTAGTTAATTTATTTGAAAATTTTAACCTACCAACTTGACGTAATTTTAGAATCTCTACGTTACAAGAATTAATTGTTATAAGAACAAAGAAATTGTATTGTAAACTAATAGTGGGAGTTGCAAAACATTTGGGGGTCGCCAAGAAAATTTGAAAAAAATTTCAGACGTGTGTGTGTATTATTTTAATTATTGTATTTTCTACGGTAAAGGAGGCAGTCACTTGTAGTTGACATCTTAATTTATGGGTATTCAACTTGTTACTTTTCAAATTTATTTTAAAATAAAATTGACGTTTACAGGTGCGCCATATGTTGATAAAATTTACAAGGAGCCCTAAGATTGTCAAAGTTTGGAAATGAAAACACCTGAATACAGTGCAGTCTTTATTACATCGCAGTTGAAACTGATCCGTGTTCGTGTTTGCATTCATTTATTTCGGATTTTTGTGTTAATTAAAAGTCCGTTGTCTGGTTCTCTAGACTGCTTAAATAAATGTGAAGTGTTTTAAATGTGTATGGACACCTAAGCATCAACTAAAAAGTGGGTAAATTGAAAGGTTTAATCGTGTGAAGCCTAAATTTCGGTAAGTAGAGAAATTTCACGTAAATATTTCTAATTATCTCAAATAATATTTAAAGAACATCAAAGTAAAACACAGAATTGTTTATTTAAAATTACTTACGCATATTATGAACAATGAGAAATCACTTTTTGTGATTAGTGATGCTTGAAGTTCCATGACATGATTCTCAACTTGTACTTATGTATTATATTGTAGCAATTTAAGGTATTTAGGCTAACGTTGCAGTTAGATCTGTTTTATGTTATTGTGTAGGCCCAGAAAATTTAGGTGAATTGGTTGAGGACATTAGGCCCATTAGAATAAATTATACTGGATACAATCAAAATTGTGAAACACTCGTTTTACAAAAATTTTAATCTTGTTTTAAGTGTGGTGAAAATTTCACACATCAATTGGTAAACATTTTTTGGGGCAAGTAGACGATAATCTAAAGATTTTTTTTATTTCCCAGTGCAGTAGGCACAGTAAAAAAGCACACTATAGCAGGTATTCTCAGAAATTTATTTTAATTTCCCACTACCTATGAAATGTAAAATTATTTTACATTTCATTATAATTTTGATTCCACTTCACTCACCAGTGGTATCGATTTCTACGTTACTAAGTATGTAAACTATTAAAAACCAAATTTACTAATTCATCAGTAACAAATTGCTGTGAACGCAAAATATTTATATTAATAAGTTTAAAAAAGCTTGCTTTTGTTTGCCTTTTCTGAAAACCACTATTGAATTTAAAAAATTATTATTTTCTGCAGACTATTTTAATCTTTTGAATGTTTAAAAGTTATAGCAGGGATAAATAAAAATACCAACGCTTTTCGTTGAAAACATAAAATTGATCATTCGAGTAATGAGTAAGAAAAAGACAGCTATAGGTACTTTTTACTAGTTTGCGGCGGAGAGGGGACGCGGAAGCGGTGGGGCTGTGCTTAGAAAAATTCACCGCTGTATACTTTTCATTATATTGCAGGCAATAATTGTTCCAAAAAATATGGAACTTTAACTAGAAGCATTGTTAAATCCTGGACTTTATTTTATTATATTATACAACGAATGTATGTATAATAATAGGTACATCAGTAAACGTATTAAAAACTTTTGCCTGTAGTTTAAACAGACATTTGCGTATTAAATACCACAAACAAAAACGTAGTTGATGCAATAAAAAAAATTATTTATATCAATTTATTATAACAAAATGGGAAATAATACGCAGCAAACTCTGATTAGGAACAAACGACTATTATGAATTTGTACTATCTTCTTAATTATGTAAATTAAGCAGTTAGCTAATTAATAATCAAAGTTTATTTACAAGAAATCATGTAGGCAGATAATTACGTTCCTATTTATCTCTATTAAACCTAAACGTTGTGAATATAATTTTAGTGCCCATTATTATAAAAATGCGTTGTATATATTTTTTTATAAATTTAATACGTTTTCTTATAGGACCTATCATCATTATGTATTTTTTAAACATAGCTCTTCTAATCTAACCTTGAAGAGTTAGATTTTAAGAAATAGAATTATTACTATACAGGGTGGTCCAACACCTATTACGCCCTCATTATTGTAAAAAGGAATCAATTCTCTAGAGAATAAAAATGTTAATAAAAGTTTTTTGGTAAATTTAAACCTACCTTTCTATATACTTCAAAAAAAAATATGCCTATACTGTAACCTTTCTCTTTACAACCAAAAACAATTTTAAAAACAGCAAAATATGGACTTTTGAATAGACTGGCGTCTCAATACAGCCGGCCACATCAGGCATTTTCCAACAAATTCCGCGTACAGCAAAGCCGCTACTAATCGGCTCATCAAAAATGCCATATCTGCGGTTAACTTATTAATTGGTAAGAATAACTTGTATACCCTTACATAACAAAATTTTCAGAAAGACGCCATAAACTTTTAACGCTACAGATTTAAAATGCATATGGGACTTCTTCTTCTTTATCTTTCACCTCTTATACCCGAAGGTGTCGAGGACTTTCACTCCGGGACTTCATTTTTTTTTTATTTACGATCAAGTACACTTAGAAACGGCACTTTCGAGGATGGGTACAATTTTTCAAAATACTTCAAATCACGACAGGTCATATAGACATCAGTCGATGTTAATCTAGGTGGCCATGTCAATATCTATTCATATTTTATTGAGAAAACTTAACACTTTTGTTTTGTATGTAATGGTACACATTTTAAATCATTGAATAGAAAAAAAGATTCTCTATAGAATGAGCGCAAAAAATAACTAAGGTGTTTTTTAAACAAAATTGACGACAGTCTCAGGGCATTAGTGAAAAAATTCTTGCAGTGTCTAGAATGGTAGGCAAAAACTTAAAAAAACACTTTTAATTGTTTACTCTATCTTGATCCATTTCAGAATTACATAGAGGCATGGTAGGTGTTGGACCACCCTGTATGTAATACTATAATTGCAGGTAATTAAATGTTAGTATTGCGGTTTATCTTTTTGTGGTTATAAAAAGCTTTAGTGATAATCTTAACCTATTATTTTTAAAAATAACCAATAATACACATATTGTTTCTTGATGTACGTCAAACACGAAGCTATCATTAGCCTTATCAATTGAATAATTCATTAAACCCTGTAGGCCTTACTCTAAAAATAAATAGCAGGAATTTTAATTAAACGATTATCACTAGTAATAATTTATTGTACTTTTTTTATAATTTTTATGATTCAAAGGTTGGGTAGGACAAAAATATAATGACAACTTTTCATAGGATACACTTTATTGTTATTCGGCTACTCATATAAAACTCTGGCACAAGTCATCTACCTAGATAACAAAAATAGAATATTAAACGCTACATTTTGTACTTTACATTGTGCAACATCAAAACAAAAATGCTTCACAGACTAAACGTTAAAACTTTCCTAACAAACAGGAATTTTCCTCCGACTTTACATATTTTATAAAAAAATATATATATATATTATTTATAATATCTATAAAAAACATAGAACTCACGTCATAAAGTTACTGGAATTTTTTTAAACAAATACATTGGTTTGTGATAATTATTTCACCATTGTCAAATAAATTATTAAAAGTAATGAACTAGTTTACATTTCTATAAAAACTAACCACAATAATGGAATTTCAATTTTATTAAATGTTGTGGACAAGTTGCTTAGTATAATTATTGTACATGTACAAACTATAAAGAATGTCAATAAATTCAAATTTAATGTTAATTTTGAACCAACACAATGGTTCCCCTTTCTCGGCTAATATCAAACAAGGTTCCATATCAAAAATTGTATTTCAAATGGTTATGTTGAAACATTGTTTGCTATAATGAAATACCTTACCTACTCTAAACAACTTTTTCCGTAACAGGGCTCATCCCCTTGTTTTTCTTAATTTATTAATTTAAACAAATAAAATTCCATGTTTTGTTTATACCTGTTATAACTTATTCTAATTTTTTTAATGCAAGGTGCATAAAGACGAGTCACATTTAAAAACTGATAAATAGATAAACGTAATTGCATTCGTCAGTTTCGGTAGCTGTCATCACACCATTTACTATTCACGAATGTTGAAATCCTCCACATCGTGCGTTCATTATTGAACTATATTTCAAAAATGAGTCTGAAACACATCCTCAACGGTTATTTAGTACATCAATCAAAATAGGCCAGTTCCATCTCGTTCTGCCATTAATTAATGGGTTAAGAACTTTCGAATACATACACAGTTAAACATCAATCGAGTTAAAAAAGCTGTATAACAAACTCAAACAAAAAAGAGCCTGTCACGTGACTATGAAATGCGCCGTAGTAACAAATGTATTCTACATTCGTTTAGCCATAAATCGGTTGTCTGCGCAAGCACCTGATACTCACGGGACAGGCTCTTTTCTGTTGAAGTTTGTTTTAAGCAGTCTGCTCTGCGATCTGCTGGTCGGTTTCAGTGGCGCTGAACATTTCATGCACTAGCTTCCTTCGCATATTGCACAAGGACCTGAATTACCACCCCTTGAAGAATCAGGAATTTGTTGGTCATAAACATTTTAGTCGGCAGAATCGTAACCTATTAAACAAATCAATTGACTTGACCCACAATGTGTCCATGAGAAGCACACTTTTATTTGGCAGGGTGCGTTAACAAGCAAAACTACCGGTACTGGTTTAATGAAAATTCAAAACAAGTCCATCCAAAGCCGCATTAAACTAACAGTTTGGTGCACGATGTCGTCATTGGGCCTCAATTTTGTGAGAATGACAAATGGTATTGTGCAAATATGTAGCTTGATATGTGAATATGCTGGCGACATTTTTAGTACCAGAATTGTGTCATTTTCCGCAAAATGAGCTACCACTCACACTGCAAGAGATGTTATTTTTAAGAAAATGCTCTTCAATACTGTCAGGTTGTTTCATTCATAAAGAAATTTTCACCTAACTTGCTGCGACTCGTTTTTATGGTGCACCTTGTATGTATTACTAATGACAATCTCCCATCAATAAAAACACAAATATAACCTTTTACATTCCCTGGGTTATCTTAATACTTAAAAACTAGATAACAATCAGAACTACAATCCTACAATAGATTATGGCATTGACTTATGACTAGTTATGTTGCTAATACTGCCAAGTGTTTAAATTTTAAACTCACTGAGGTATTCGATCGCGTAAATATGAAAGTATGGCATCCGTTCCCTGTTCCAAAATAGCATAACGTGGCTGACGAAAACTATTTCCTTTGAGCTCTAAAGTTCTGTACATAAACAGCCATTAATTTCTCAGAATCAAATTAATTTTAAATTACCTACCGCAACTGTGTTACATTTCCAAGTTGTGGTGGCACATGATTGATATTATTGTTCGTCAAATCTAAAATTGCTAACCGTTTGAGCTGCATCAGGCCATTCACGTTTATTTCTGTAACTTGATTGTCGCTTACTTGAAGTATTTCCAAACCCTCCATTTCATAAACACAATGCGGTATATTAAGGAATCTACGAAGAACTTTTTTCAGCAACCAAAACATTAAATAAAATGACAAAACAGACCTATTATTTGCAATAACAAGTTCTCGCATCTGTTTGAGATTTTCCAAACTAACTGGTAAATCTTCCAGCAAATTCTTACTGACGTCAAGATACTGTAATTTTACACATTCTGAAATGAAATCAGGGATGCTCTTTAACTGGTTCATACACAAATTCAATTCTGTTATGTTGTGTACAATAATTTTTAACCTAGAATTCGACAAGTCGTAACATTTTTTAAAACCGTTGACTGAAATTCGTTTTACCCTTCAGGAACTGCCATCAATTTATTTTTGCACAAATCAACACTTGTAACTTCTGCTTTTTCTGCATCTTCAAAAACACTAAGTGGTACTTTAGTTAACTCATGCATTGCCAGAGAAATAGCTCTAGAATGTTTCATGACGTATCTAAAAAAAAATGATTAAATAAACCATTGTATCCAAGGTAGGCATCATAATTGATTATTTCTCTGCTCTTAAACATACACATCAGGAAATTTCTGAGAATTACAGGTTGGACTACTATCTGTTGTGGGAAAGAGATTAGAATGGGTTTCCAAATCAACTTTCTCACGTAAATGTTTGATAATCCTCGAGGTTCCTCCTTTTACAATATCACTCCTGATTTGCTTTAGTTTGTTGCCTTCAATTTGCAGATTTTGAAGATGGGGTAAAAAGCACAAACTGTTGGGTAACCTGTGGAAAATTAAACACAATAAAATATTGCCATAAAATATATTTTTAGATTTTTGATACCCAAAAATGCAAAAGTAAGAATCCTTGTGGTTTTTCAAAATTTGTGATCGCTCCTACTAAATAAAATACAGGGTGATTTTGGAACCGGGCCACTATTGCCAACTTTTTTATTTTTCAAGATACAAAGTTGGTTAAATTAGGAAAAAAGTGTAACCTTTTCTTCTTGTTACAATGGTAAAAACGAAAAAATAATTGCGCATCGCGTTTTTGAGTTATTTGTTAAAATGACTTTTTTTTAAACGTAACACCCTGCATTTTTTTATATTTTTTAATTGCACATTTTATTGTCTTTGAAAAAGTATAAGGTCAAACTATAATTAAATTAACAAATAACGCCATATTTTAACTTTTATTGGTTTAATATCATAATCCTACCAGCAGTGAAACAAAAGCTACTTGTTTTATGGTATAGGTCAAAATATCATTAAATTAATATGTACAAGAGTAATTATTATAGTAACTGTTCAAATTGGGCACTACCATTATCTAGACAGCAGTAAATTCTTGAACTACAGTATTCGAAGCTCGACGTAGCATTCCGTGGGCAATGTTTACAATGCATTTGTAATGGATGCGACTAAATCTTTACACTGTTGTATCTATCTCAATAAATATTATCCTGTAGATATCCCCAAAGAAGAAATTCTAGCGATTCATGCAGGTGACCGTGGGGGCCAACGTACATCTTATATGTCAAATAAAATTAGCACAACTGCTAAATGTCAAAATAGAAACAATAAAACAAGCGAACTCTACCTTTTGTTTCACGGTTGTTGCAATGATGTTATTAAAGTATTAAAAGTTAAAATATGCCTGTCTAGATAATGATAGTGCCCTATAAGAGCAGTTACTTACTTTCTTACTTATACATATTAATTTAATGATATTTTGACCTATACCATAAAACAAGTAGCTTTTGTTTCACGGCCGTTACGATTATGTTATTAAACCATTAAAGGTGTGGCTTATTTGTTAATATAATCATAGTTTGACCTTATACTTTTTTTAAAAGAATAAATATTGCAATCCAAAAATATAATAAAATACAGGACGTTCCGTTTAAATAAAAGTCATTTTAACAAATAACTCGAAAAGGCGATGCGCAGGTTTTTTTCGTTTTCACCATCGTAGCCAGAAGAAAAAGTTACACGTTTTTCCTAATTTAACCAACTTTGTATCTTCAAAAATAAAAAAGTTAGCAATAGTGGCCCGGTTCCCAAAATCACCCTCTATATAAAAAATATAAATAATAAATTTTTTGGTAAAATATTTAAATGTATAGAAATCTACGCTTAAAATAGACATTAGAATTATAGGAATAAGTAATAGATGAAAAAAATGTAATTTTAACAATGGAATTCATTATTTAAAGCTAAATACAGGTTCAATACAAGCAGTCATCTTTGATTTTACATCAAATGTTTTACAACTCACTGGTAGGTGTCGCTGATGTTGGTCATATGCACAGGGCGGATAAGGAACTATTAATTGTATGAAAATTTTGGCAGAATGACCGGGAACTTAAAAAGCGGTTTTTAAAATGGCTGTCTGTGGGTGAGTGTGTATAGTAAGTAAGTGAGCGGGTAAGTGGATAATATTTATCAAAAATTTACTAACATAAAGTTATAAACAAAATCTGAAGTTACCCATTTGGTTCAAAACAGCATTTTTTAAAGACTGTATCTGATAAAAAAATATCAGGGCAAATCTAATGCCCCGTCGTTTTTTTGATACATCTACGATGTGACAAAAGCTGGTCAAGACCTACTCTAATGTATTTTTTTTTTGATCGCTCGGAACATAGTATAAACCACATATAAAATGTAAAATGCAAATATTTTTTATTAACTGTAAACTAAAAATTCAAATAGTCAAGTTGTAGAACTCATTTGCAGAATGTATGTTTCACTTTTTTTAACTTATAACAATCTCAAACAGAGAAGAGCCTGTATCGTGACTATGAAATGCTCCTTAAGTAACTTATTCTACATTCGTTCAGCCTTAAATTGGTTGTCTGCGCAGGCAGTTGATAGTCACATGACAGGCTGTTCTCCATTGAAGTTTTTTTTATTCATATTCCTGAGCAAACAACAATTTTTAAACATTTCGATCTTACAGAAATCATTTACAGAATTTTTGTTGTTTTCCTAATTTGACAAATTCTGAATATTTAATAATTATGAATATTCATAAATTCTTTGCTTCTTGAAAATGTATTTCTTCAAATTAGTGCTAATTTAACATTATACAAATTATTTTCAACAGAAAATAATAGTAAGTACTGAGTAATAACAAAAATTCTTGTCCAATGTATTTTTTATTTACCAACATTTCTACTTACGTCAATAACTCATTATTGGTCAAATCCAATCGAATCAAATTCTGAAACATGGCAATTTCGTCAGGCAAACTTTCAATTTTATTATCTCTCAAATCAAGAATTTTTAAGTGAACTACTTCTTCACAAAACTCTTTTGTAACTTCCTACAAATGGCATCAATTATACAAAACAACAAAAATAGAAGCAAAAAACCACCTTAATAAAATTATTTCCAAAATGCAGCTGCTGAATGTTTTCACATCCTTCAAAATTTGGAAGTTCTTCAATATCATTGTGTTGAGCATATAAAAACTGAAGCTTTCGCAAGTCATTTAATTTTGGAAGAGATTTAAGGTCATTGTGGGTGACGTCAAGCTTAAGCAAAACTAAAATTTTCCAGATTAGTTCCATGTTAATACTACTTTAAACGTTACATACCTCTCAAGCTAATAATGTCAGGTGGCAGTTCGGTTAGTTTATTATGTGACAAATTAATCTCAGTTAAACGTACCAAGAAACCTACTCCTGGAGGTAATATTTTTAAGTTATTATGGGACAAGTCCTATAAAGTTAGTGGTTAGTGTGTGTTACACCCTATGTTAATACAAATTACCAACTGTTGTAACATAATTAGATCTCCAATATCATCGGTTAAATTTTCCAGGCAATTATGAGCAAGCAGTAGTTGTTGAAGTTCTATTAACTTGTAAAATTCTTTAGGTAAAGTATTAATTTTGTTGTGACTAAGGTTCAGCTTTGTTAACTTGATTAATGAACCAATTTCAGCTGGTACCTCAGTTAAACAATTATCTTGTAACTGAAAAGTTAAAGAATGCAATAAATATGATTTTTGACATGCATTAATTATATGGAAAATTAATTTTCAAATCAATCAATAAGAAAGTTAAAAGCGACACAGACGCCCTGCTATTATTATAGAAATAGACAAATTATTAATTGAAAATCAATACTAATATCCAAATCTACCACAACCTTGACATAAAATCCAATAAACATAAAAATGTACAAAAACTACAAGGCTGTACGAATCAACAAGCAACATATGCCCATTAAATACGTTCTTACGTTGAGCACAGTAAGATCTTCAAACATTTTAATTTCACCAGGAATATTCCGTAAAACATTTGAGCTTAAATCTAAATACGTTAAAGGCTTAAAATTCCACCAAGGTTCATCGGGAGATTTGCTCAAATCATATGCAACCAGTGCTTCCTCGCCTTCCAATTCATACATTGAAAACATTTTAGCAGGCACTGAAATTATCAATTACGATCAATTATTAATTGCCATAACAATATGTGATCATTCACTTACCAGTTGCTAAGCTGCGACCGGACAAGTTTAGTTGTCCGGTCTTCCGGACAACTTTAATCATTCCTTGTGTTAATTGACTGTCATCTTCTTGCTTGGTTTGCAAATGGAAGACCGGATTTAATAGTTTTCGTTTGGATTTTACTTGCGATTGCTTAGCCATTTCGTACCAGATTTTAGTAATTATTTGTTTGTGTTTACCTCACATAACCTTGGTTTAAAAATAGTGCTTTTCGTTTGGGCGCATTCATATCTACGGCGCATTACATCATTTTAACAGACAATCAATATCTGTGCTGTGTGTTGTATATACAAAAGGCGAAAAACAAACACACTTCAAATAAATGTCACAATAATTATCTTGCAATGCAAAAAATAAATCCAGAAAAGCCCACAAGTTCCCATTTGATAAATAAACCAACCAGTGCTTCAAAATCAAACATTTGTACTTGTGAACCTGACAAGTCTTCCATAATTAGCATCGTTTGTCGAATTTGTTATGACGGCGATAAAGATGAACAAATAATAACACCTTGCCGATGTAGGGTAAGCAAAGCCCCTTAAGGATTTCCCAAAAATATCACTCAAAACTTTCCCCAGGGTACTGTTGCCTTTGTTCATCGTAGCTGCCTTGAAACATGGTTAGCAGAATCGAACACAACTTCATGTGAAGTTTGTCATCATATATACAAAACAGAGAGAACTCCCAAGTATACAGCCCGACAATCTATTTGGAGATGGTTTCGACATCAACCTCTTAATATAGGTTTTCATGTGCGGGGGTTAAGAAGCGATGTCTTAGCGTGTGCTATTCTAACACCTTTGGCTATTGTAATAACATACGTTTGTTTATTTTCGGCTGATTATTATAACCAAAAGAAATTTTCTAATATTCCTGCTGCAAAATGGACTTCCGTATCCCTTTTAGTGATGATTTCTATTATGCTGATGGGATATTATTTATGGGTGTATATGGTAATAAGATACCATGGACGAGTGTGGTTCTATTGTTGGCAGAGAGAGTGTGTTGTTCGATATATAGCTCCAAGTTCACAAAATATTTGTTACCACCATAATATTACGGAAAATGAGGACAATCAGTTCCCACCTGATGGTGAAAGTATTATTTTTGATGAAATTAGTGAAGATGGTAGCACGGGTGTAAATGTAACCGATATTGATCATAACGTTAACGTACCACAACCAATTGTTGTTGGTAATGAAAATCTTAATAATAGCCTACAAGAAGTAGCTATTGTTATGACTGAAATACATACAGCAACTCCTGATAATTCTAATCATAATGAAGACACTATTGTAAATGTCGTAAATGTTAATGATACAGTTGTATAATAACAGAATTATATATTTAATGTTTTTATTATTCACTACTTGCCCTCACTGCTTACATACTACATATGTTTGCCCTACAATAATTGTAGTGTTTTAGCCTCCTCTGTGGCAAGCCCCTTTCTCATATTACCTATTTATGTAATGTAAATCATTGATGGTAGGTATAATTCAATATTTTTCTACTTTTAACATACATATCAGAAAATGTATGAGAATTGCAAGTTGTATTGTTGCCTGTATCTTTTATAGCAAAAGTGATTAGAAATTAGAATTATTTATAACGAAAATAATTTAAAATTCTTCAGGTTCTAAATTTTATAATGAAGTACCTATCGCTTCTGATTTGCTTTAGTTTGCTGTCATATTGCAGATTTAGTAGGTTATCTCTAACACAGTCTACCTAGGTAGACTGTGCCTCTAATAAACAAAAGAAGATACTCTGCACCTTGCTGTACAAATTCTCAAACATTCAAAATTTTCATTTTATTAAACATTCTCTACTTCTTGAAAGTCTTTTGTAAATTATTGACAATTGAACACCACATTTTATTTTAAAATATAATCGTAAAAAATATCAAAATTCTTTTTTATCAATTTCTCTCAAATTCATTATTGGTTAAATCCAATTGAATCAAATGCTGTAACATCCTAATTTCATCACGCAACTATCTGAATTATTCCAGTAACAGTAATAATAAAAATGAACACACCATTTTAAATGTCGTAAATATTAATGATACAGTTGTAAATTTACAAAATTAGAAATATTCTTATTATTATTCATTACACTGTAATAACTCGCATTGCATATTTAATTTACATCATATACTAATAATATCGTAAACACGCATATATATATATATATTTAACTTAAGATGCCCTTCTCTTAATCGAAACCTTTCCTCTTGCTAAATTAGAAACGTATATTCTAACTTTTGTACCATCAGATTTCTTAACCCATAACTGAAAAATAAAATGTAAAGGTTTTAATCAGAAAATGCTTAAAAATTATAATTCTTACAGCTTCGGTGCCTATAGCAGATATGCTTGCAGGAAATTTAGGCATATCTCGTCCTTCAATATAAACAGACTGTCCTCTATGAAACCATCGTCGTTCATACAGCAATTTTCCATCTTCAATTCTAGTTTCCACCAACGGTGTTTCATTTGTAGGCGACACTATTGGTAGCGATTGGTTTTGTACTACCCCCGACCCTGAAGAAGACAAACTTTCCCCTGGTTTACGAACCGGGGTCAACATCTTGCCTCTACTAATTATTTTGAGATCATTATCAATTTCTTTTTCGTCCAACAAATATGTGATTTGAGCAGCTGGTGTTTTTCTTCTTTTCTCTGGCACTGGAACTGGATCATTAGGACGTCTCCTCAATTTTCTTGTCATTACAGGTTTAACTTCCATTGAATCTCCAGTAAGCTCTAATGTAAATCGCTCAGCCTCGATTGTGCGTCTCTTATCTTCAAAATCTGACAATAAATTTTCTTTTAAATCTACTTTCTTTTCCTCAAATTCCTTGGCTGCTGCCTTTTTCTCTTTAATATAGTCACGTTCAACACACTCGATCAAATAATCACGGAAAATTATATTTAAACGAATACGTTCTTTGTATTGATATTCTAACTTGCGAACCTTTCGATTATAGTCGTGATGTGTACCATCTTTGAGTTGTTGCAATTTCTTTTTTAAACTAGCCAGTTTGTCTTGATACATTTGCTCTTTGATTTCATAAGGCTCTTCATGGTGACCCATTTCGGTCTCGCTGGCTTCCTCTGTGTCTTCTGCTCGTAAACGTTTGGTTAGTTGTAGTAAGGAAAATAATAAAAAGTTACCTTCATCACTTTCTTCTTGAGGATCGTCATTTTCTCGATCATCTTCATCATATCTATCGTCCTCAAATTCACAATCGTCTTGTAAAAACAATGATCCGTGATATGACATTATGACGCTTTGATTTCAGGTTATAATGTCAAACTTTCATGTTATTTAGTATTATTTTCATATTAAAATCAGCAATTGCATTAAAATTTTAACAGATCAAATTGGTGGAATATCAATCAAAATCAGGCAGATTTATAGAGTGTACAAATAAATAGGTACTTATTGAATTTTTTTGATTAAATACATATATTTGACATTTGATTGTGCGCATGCGTGAAATATTACTGTCAAGTTCAATCACCGATACGAGAATCTTACGTCATTGAAGTTTAACCAACAGAGATAACCTGAACGTATGTCTTAGCGGTTAAAGTATTTTGTGTTTGTAAGCAGATGACGTTTAATGTGTAGCTAGGTACAAATTAATTTAAAAAAAGTGTGATATTTTGTGTTTACAACCCACTCTGGTTATCAGATCGGCTACAAGTACACGTACAATCTTCCAAGATAAGTTAAGATAACAGAAAATAGTTATAAATGTAGGAATTTCCAAGTTCCTGCCTCTTCCTATTCAGCTGACATTCAACAGGCCTTAAAAATAGATCGCACGTCACCTTTGTGAATTTATAATGAGAAAATTTGTTTGTCCTGTGCTTAATGTGATATAAAGAGTGAATTTGGTAAGTGCAGTGTGATATACAACTGCGCTTGCCATGGAAAAAGACGACAACGAATTGGACCCTCGTATACAAGTTGAACTTGAAAAATTGAACACGGCTACAGATGAAATCAACAAACTGGAGATTGAGCTTGATGTAAGCCCTTGAGAACTCACCTTGTGTGATTATATTATAATATAATGTTAATTTTAGGAAGCTAACACTACATTTCGTATGATTCTTAATGAATCGACAAGGCGGCTAAAGATCCTATCGAAGAAATTGGGTGGTTGCATCGAACGTGCAAGACCTTACTATGAAGCTGTAGAAATAGCCAAAAAGGCACAGCAAGAATGTCAACGAGCAGCTGTAATTTTTCAAAGAGCCAACGGTAGTTAATAATTAATGTAATACCTATTATGCAGTTTGTAAGTGTAATTTTATAGAAATTCATGCGGCAGCCAAGGAAACTGTAGCTTTAGCAGAGCAACGCTTTATGAGCAATAAACATGAGTGGCAATTTGATAATGCGTGGCAGGAAATGCTCAATCATGCCACGATTAAGGTATTGTTTGAATTATTTATGCGTTCGCAAATTATATGCTAATTATGAGCTATTTTGAAATAGGTTATGGAAGCTGAAAATCAAAAAGCGGAAAGTGGACGAGAACATCAAAAACGCGCTACACTTTTTAATGCAGCTGAACAAAAGGTTTGTTAACCCTAGCTGAACTTGTCCTTAACAAAATCGTATAGTAAATATAATTTTCAAAATGTAACTCTTAATTGAAGAGTGAATGTGATAGAAATTATATAGGGTGTTTTGAAATACATGGGCCTCCATTCAGAGGCAGATTGCTTATCTAAAAATAAGACAAAACCTTCCTTTCAAGATATCGAGCGTGAATTTTTTTTTAATACAAAAAATTTCAGAAACTTTTTTAATATTTTCTTGAAATTGCTCACACTTTATAACCTTTTATAATTAAATTCCAAACATATCACCAAGGGCATACGTGTGGGTAATGGGGTCAATAAAAATTTTGTTTACGTTTGGTGATTTGGTTGCTATGGCAATATTTTTAATAATACAGGGGGTTCCATATAAGAATGGTATGCAAAACTTGTTTTTAAAAATAGAGCACCTTGTTTATTTTTTGCATATTCGTCTTTACCTATTAATTTCCTTTCTGAGTGTGTTTTGTTTTTGAGATTCCGTTGTGGCGTTGCCAAGTTATTCGACTTTTTCCGAAAAAATTTGCATTTGTAAACCTCACTAAGAAAATCTGCATCGCCCATAATTCCTCGGATTAAGCAAACTTTTTCTGTTAAATAGTATTCAAAACCATGCATTATCCATCCCTCAGATATTTTAAAGTAAGATTTGATTATACAGGGTGTTTGATGCAACAGCGTAAACATTTTTAACTAAGGGGGTCATTACTCGAATTTTTTAAATAGAACACCCTGTATTTACAAGGTGAGTCATTTAAGTGTCACCCCTTTGTTATTTCCTAGACTAATGAAAATGTTAAATTTTTTCTTAATCAAAGTTGTTGATCATTAACTGCTGCGTAACCTGAAATTATTACCAATTCTACTGGATGTTTAATTATGCCTCTACAGCAGCACATTGCTTTGTTATTTTAAATAGGACACCCTGTATATTATTGCATTCTATATTCTAGATTTAATTGTTGATCTAAAAGTGTAAAAGTACAATCATCGTAAAATTACTGGTTTTGGAGTTATTTTTATATCGAACCACTTATATAGGTATAATTGAAAATAATTTTTCACGCTACCGGCAGTGTAAGTAGGCCTTACATCCATAGCTACAGGGATCGTAAGTGGCTGATAACATTCGTGTACTAGTTACCCTTGACGACGGAACTTAATAGTGCCACTTACGTTCCTAGGAAAATAATGTTGATTTTAACTGTTCGTTGATATGGTAACAAACACAGACAACTTAGAATAATGGAGCTTTTAAAAAATAATTCCGATGACAGCTGTCAAAACAAACTTTCAAAAATATGATTAAATTTCTACCTGTAGGCCTACTTACATTGCCGGTAGCGTGAAAAATTTAATAAGTAACACGGAATGTATCGACTAATAACATCCTCGGCAGGCAACAAGCTTCGGCTCCGCTTCAGCTCGTATTCGCCTACCTCGGATGTTATTACGTCCTTACATTCCTTGATACTTAAATAACTATTAAAATGCTGATCTTTTGATCCCCTACTATTTTTTATTAGAAATTTTTTTTTCTAAATGGAATATTAACGACAGAAAGTAGGTATAGGTGCATGGTGCATCCATACTTTTGACTTGCTATACCAAATGCTCTTGTAGGTACAACAACTTGAAGATCGTTTACACAGACATATAATAAAATCTAGACCTTATTTCGAGGAAAAAGCTCTCTGCCAGGACCAGTTAAACACCCAAAAAGAAAGAGTCGAAAATTTACATGAACAAATAAACAAAACAAAATTCACTTACGCCGAAGCATTGCGGCAGCTAGAACAAATCTCAAACGAAATACACATGAAGCGTAAAAGCTTAGGAATAATTGATTCCGAAAATGACTTATTAACCAGGCCTAGAGAACCTGGTGTCGGTGCTGAATTATGCGAACATCCTAGCTCAAGCAAATTGCCGTTGCCTGATTTTAATTTAGAATTAGATAAATGCGAAGTCCACAGTATGGGTTCTATAAGTGGCACCGCTAGCTCAGCGGTGAGTGAAAAAGATGAAAATGAAGAACTGGATGATGACTACTTGGATGAATTAAAATTGAAGGTGAAAGAGCTGGCAATAAGACCCATAGATGGGGGCGAAGGTAAGAGCACAGATGAAGTTTGGGAGTCGGAACTGAAAAACACTGTGGATAAATTGGACCATATGATGCTCATGCAAGAGTGTGCAAAAGAGTTGAATACATACAAAGCCGATCCAAAAATTGCAGCCGATATGGTCAAGACTGATGAAATTTCAGCTCAAGCCAGTAAAGATGCAGCGATGCAAGTATCTCAGAAGTATTAAATTTAAAAAAATGACAAAACTCATATCGTTATCCTATTGTAACAAAACAACAAGTAACTCGTCCATATTGTCTTTACAAATTGTTAAACATTCTTTTGTTATTTGGTGTTGTTTAATAGTTTGGAATCAGATATAAGCCTGATAATTATTATTAATTGTTGTAGGAATTGTAGTTAATATTTATACATATTGTGAAAAAGTGGTTCCAGATTTTTAAACGACATCATATACAGGGTGAGTCATTGAAGTGTCGCCTCTCTATTATTTCCTAAACTAAGGTAAGATCAATTTTTTTATTAATAAAAGTTGTTCATAATTAACTGTTGCATAACTTGAAATTATTACCAACTATACTGAGTGTTTCGTTATGCCTGTACAGCACATTACTTTATTTTAAATGGAACGCCCTGTTTATTATTGCATTTTTGGATTCTACAATTAATTCTAAATGTAACAGTGTTAAGGTACTGCAATCTTAAAATTTGTGGTTTTTGAGTTATTTGACGTTTTTTAAAAATGTTGAAATTTGTGAACTAATATTATAAAATTAATACTTTAGATACCAAAAACGTTCACCCATTGTTATTTGGCTGGGACTAATAACATGTTACGAACTATACAGCCTTTTGTTAAAAAAAGCAGCATAGTTTTCAAAAATAGTGCAGGTGTAGGTACTCGGATTTGTCTCAGGATTTCAAAAATGTCGAAATATATAGGGTGTCCCATTTTAAATTCAAAAGTTGGTCATTTCCTGTGAAACCGGCAATCAAACAAGTATGTCAAATATGTAAAAATGTGCCTTTTTGAGAACTATTACCAATGCTAAGTTGCATTGACAGCCCTTATATACCAAACATTAAAATTTCAATCATAGTCTGCGCAAAATAGCGGTGGGTGAACGTTTTTGATATCTGAAATATTAATTTTGTAATATTAATACCACAAATTTTAAGATCGCAGTACCGTAACACTTTTATATCAAGAACTACTACTTATCGCAAAATTTAGTAATATATGGGGTGTTCCATTTAATATAATAAAGTATTGTGCTGTACAGACATAACTAAACATTGAGTATAATTGTAAGTTATGCAAAAGTTAATTATCAACAACTTTTATTTTAAAAAATTGATATTCCCAATAATTTAGGAAATAATAGTGGGGTGACACTTGAACGACTCACCCTGTATTTTAATGCTTTTAAAGTACAAATTATTTTTTATAACATTTTTACCTATCTGTTGTTTAAAAGTTCACTTGTGCAGTTTCGGTTTATACATAATTTAAATGTGTTTGTATTAAATTTTTTTAAAATAGTGCCGTTATTGCCATTTTTTACTTGTTTCATATTTTAATTTAATGCATTTAACGCATTATAAGTGTAGACAATGTTTATGATGTGAAAAATACATTTATAATAACTCTGTCAATTCTTTTATTTACAAATTATGATTTTAACAGTTAAATGTACAAATAATGCAATATGAATGATGATCAAATATTAACAATTTCAAAAATCAGATAAGTTTTTTTTTACATATTACGAATTAACAATATTTCTTATAAACAATATGACTTCTAAAATCTAAAATAATTTAATTACAACAGTGGCACTGGTGTTAAGGCACTACAAAATGTTCAGTTAGTTTACAAATTAATAAATTAGTCTGTTAATCACATTTTCATTTAGTCGTTGCATTTATATCGCTAAATTAGCAAAATTCGTTTGACAGTATCGCAACTAAAATCTTCATACAGCACCAGTAAAAAGACTACAATAGACGTATATGTACACACAAAATAACAGTCACTTTTAAAATTTTCAATAAGTCTTTCATCGTTTGTTAATAAAAAGCGATAGCTTGGTATTAATTTAAAATTAAAGGGCCTCGTCTCCATGTTGAAAATGTCCATTTCGGTTTAGGGGTTGCCTTTCTGGAGCATCCGACGGCCTGTTTCTCTTGAAGAAACCACACTGTAACGTTATCAAAATTAATAATTATTCTAGAAGATGATAATTTTGATTTTACCTTGTGTAGCAAGAATATGAGTAAAAGTAAAATAAGGGTTCCTGCAACTGCTGACAAAATTACAACCCACAGTGGAACAATATCAGGTTTAATATCAGGACTAGGAGCCATAACTGAGGTGACGGCTTGCTGCCGGTATAATGTTCTTTGTGCAGGTGATCCACTAATTTCTTGGAATCTACTTATTCGGGCTAATAGCATTGACTGAATATTTACAGGCTGTGTCATACTTATCTGAAATTTGATAGCAATGCTTTAGTAAAGTTCTAAAATACTGTTTTAAAAACTGACATTACTACAAGTTTTGTTATTGTACCAAATTTTTGTTTCTTTATGATATATTCTTAAACATTTTAAAAAAAGGCATTAAGTTTGGCATGAGTGTTCAGAATTTCCGAACATCCTTCGTTGAAGAATTTTTTTTGGCTTTGGAAATTCGGCTCGTGCAATTTTTATTAGTAAGGTCTGCTTATCTTAAATTTTGCCAAAAAAGTTGAATAACTTGGCTACGCCGTGACGGAATTTAAAAATAAACATATTCAGAAACCGAAAGTTAATTAAAATCCAAAAAATAACATGCAAAAATAGACACTCTATTTAAAACAACATAAGTTTGGTATAGTACTCTTATACGGAACCGCTGTATAATTCGAATAATTTTACAATGTGGAACTCTTGGACTCCTACAACTTTTACTTGAAAAATTTTTTGGTATTTTAAATATTAAAGGAGATATTGACCGTTGTGGCCTTGTTGCCACACGCTCTGCACTTTAACTTGTCCAAATTTTCTTTCCTGAATCATATTTTGGTCCCTTTTTGTTCATTTAAACCGTTAAATAAATCAAAATAGACTAAAGTACAGGTAATTTTTTACAAATAATTTTGCAAAAAATCTACTTTAGAAAAATAATAACTTACATTTTTCAGTGTCTGAACAACGACTCGTGCCCTCAAGGCAATATTAACTTCGTGTCCTTTACGTATGGGTCCGCTTACACACTTGATTGTAAAGCATTTGCTGGTAGTACATTGACTAAGTTTTTCAATATCACTATCGGTAGTATCTACTTCCCTTTTTCTTTTGCCATGACGTTCTCTGTTTGCTGATGCATCATGTTGGTAAGTTTGAACACCAGATAAATAATTGTGGCTTCCATCATATGACTGCCTTTCATTGTACGACTCAAAATTACTCCTGGCTTTACCGTCGATGTTCTGGTCCACATTTCCACTGTTAATTCCTAAATCAATGCCTCCAACTCGTAAACCTTTACCCTTACCAAATGCTCCAAGATCTTGGTTTACATTCAGGTCTTGGTAATTAACTCTGTGAGTAGATGAATCATAACCGTATCCTCCCCCTTGTCTTCCTCCACTGTGGTTAAATCCAGAATTCCATTGTGAATATCGTTGCCCATGGGGTACTTCAAAATCTGTAAAATGTTGACCGGTACTTATGGGTTTGCCTCCTGGATATGGTCCATCTACAACTGTAACTGGTCCTCCAAGACTACCATCTTCATTGTACTGTCCTCCATAACTTTTTACCACCCCACCATAAGCTTTAGCAATATCATTGAGTTGTCTATGAAGATCTGGCCCTGGCGCACCATCTATAGTACTATGGTGTATTGCTTGTCCATCAGGTCCATAGAAAGTAATTGTGGTGGTAGCACTGTCTGCATGACCATTACTCTGTCTTTGTACCGTTGATCTTGGTTCAGGTATGCTTTGTTGATTCAATGTTCTTCCATCAGCAGCATAATAAGTGACTGTTTTAGTAGAATTGGTATAAATGGTAATTGATCCGGTAAACCTACCAATAATGTTGGCAATCGCGTTATTATAAGCCGACGATCCAGGCTCACCATTGACAGTCTCTTTATGTACAACGCTTCTTCCATCAGGTCCGTAAACTGTTAAAGTGGTTTCTGTGACTGTACGACTGTGACCCTTTTCTCCTGGACGTACTGGTCTTACTTCAAGACCAGTGTACAATAGTTGCCCATCAGAAGTGTGGAACGTAATTGTTTTGGTGCTATCAATTTCCGCTTTAAAATCACCTCTGTATCTTTTAGAGAACTCATTAGCACGCCTCTCCTTTTCTTCCCGAGTCAACTCTCCATTAATGGTTTCGCGGTGCAATACATTCTTGTTAGCGTCTACATATGTGATGACAGTGACAACATCATCAATACGGGATGTAAATGGTGCCATGTGTGTTCCAGGCAAACGCTCAGTTTTTTGTACACCATTAACGTAATAAGTAATAATTTTACTACTGTTTGTATAGATGTTAATAGGGATTTCGTAATTAGAAATGGCTTTTTTAATATGTTCCCAATAAAGAGCTGATTTTGGTTCATCTGAAATTGTTTCTTGATGTAATAAATTTCCATTTGGACCATAAAATTGAATTACGGTAACGATACTTGTTTGACTGTCAGTTTTTGAATGTTGATTGTAAGTATCTGTATCTTCTTTAGATTCTATTCCAGTATACAGAACTCTTCCACTGGAACCGTAATATGAAATGGTATAAGTTGTTTTTGTAATAATGGTAATTGGTTCTCTAAATTTACTAATGATGTTGCTAATATAGTTGTTATATTCGGTTGATCCTTTTTCTCCTGTTACGGTCCCTTCAAATAAAACTTTTCTGTTTGAATTGTAAACTGTGATGGTCGTACTGGTAACTACGCGAGGTCTAATAGATGTTTCATGTGATCCAGTAGTTTCAGTAACTTCTTCAGTATGTGTTGCTTGTCCATCAACATAATATGTAATAATTGTTCGGGTAGTTATATTAATGATAATTTGTTGATGTTGTTGCTGGAAGCTGGTGATTAATTTATTAATTTTTTCCCAATAAGCTGTTGATTGTGGTTCGTCCATAATATCGCCTGTATATATTTCATTTCCATTAACATCATAAAATATAATTGTCGTGATAGTACTTTTACGGGTAGTCGCAGATGAACTTGGTCCATGAGGCTCTCTTCGTGTATCAATATACGTTCCGGTATATACCTGACCATCGGTGCTGTGATAAGTGATAGTATAAATGGTTTGAATTTCAACTGTAATAACTTCATTAAATCTACTGATGATGTCATTAATGGATCCTTTTCTTCCGGGTGTAGTTTCATCATATAAAACTCTTCCATCGGAACCATAAACTATAACTCTAGTAGTGATAACTGTTTGAGGTCTGTAAGATATTTCCTGTTCCCTAGGCGGTCCCTGAACTTCACTGTGAGTTTCTTGACCATCTTGGTAATATGTAATAATTGTTTTGGTAGTTATATGAACCTTAAATTGGTGTTGTTGATATCTGCTTATTACTGCAGTCATTTTTTCCCAGTAAGCTTTAGATCCTACTTCATCTGTAATGTTCTCTTGATGGAAGATATTTCCATTAACATCATAAAATATAATCGTCGTGATGGTACTTTTACGGCTAGTCAGAGATTGACTTGGACTATGAGGCTCTCTTCGTGTATCAATATGCGTTCCGGTATACATTACCTGACCATCGGAACTGCGATAAGTGATAGTAGAAATGGTTTGAATTTCAACTGTAATAAATTCATTAAATCTACTGATGATGTCATCAATAGATCCTCTTCTTCCAGGTGTAGTTTCATCATATAAAACTCTTCCATTGGAACCATAAACTAAAACTCTAGTAGTGATTACTGTTTGAGGTCGATAAGATATTTCCTGTAGTCCAGAAGGTCCCTGAACTTGTTCACTATGAGTTTCTTGACCATCGTGGTAATACGTAATAATTGTTCTTGTAGTTATATGGACAGTCAATTGCTGTTGTTGATATCTGCTTATTATTCCATTAATTCTTTCCCAGTAAGCTTCAGATCCTACTGCATCTGTAATGTTCTCTTGATAGACTATATTTCTATTAACGTCATAAAAAATAACTGTAGTAATGGTATGTGTTTGGCTGGTCTCCGCTGGACGTGGTGTATGAGTTTCTGTGCGTGTTTCAGTGTGTGTGCCCCTATGAACTACACGTCCATCAGCGCTCTGATAAATGATTGCATAAACGGTTTTAGTTGTTACTGTGATACGTTCATGATATCTGCTGATAATATCAGTAACTGAATCTTTTCTTCCAGACACGGTTTGCTCATCTAAAATTTGCCCATTGGCATTATAAACTGTTATTGTTGTAGTGATGGATGTTTGAGGTCTGTATGTTATTTCCTGTGTTCCAACGGGTCCGTCAACTTGTTCACTATGATCTTCGTGACCATTAATGTAATAGGTTTTAATTGTTCTGGTATTTACCGCCATGGTAATCTGTTGTTGTTGGAACCCGCTAATTAATCTATTAATTCTTTCCCAATAAGCTACTGATCCTACTGGCTCCGTAATGTTCTCTTGATGCACTATTTTTTGATAAGCATCGTAGAATATAATCGTAGTTATGGTATTGATACGACTAGATTCGATTCTATTTGGATTATACGATTCCGTCCGTATTTCAGTATATATTCCTCTGTATAATTCCCGTCCATCAGAATTAGTATAGGAAATCGTATAAATAGATTTTGTTTCAATTGTACCAGGTTCTTTAACTCTATCTATGATGCTATTAAAATAGTTATTGTAAATGGTCGATCCTATTTCTCCTGGTATGTTTTCATTAAATAATACTTTTCCATTAGAACTTGTAACTTTCACTGTAGTGACTGTTTTTGTATTTGATATAAGGGGTACTTGAAGTGGCAAAGCAACAGGAACTTCCACTGTTCGGATTTCTTTACCATTCAAAACATATGTGGTCACTTTAGTAGTATTTGTACGGATTGTGACGGATTGTTGGAAACCACTGATTATTTTATTAACACGTTCCCAATAAGCTGCCGTATTTGGTTCCCCTTGCACAGTTTCTTGAAGTAATATTTTTCCATTAGAATCATAGAATGTGATAATTGTACGTATGACTGTTGATGATATTTCTCCACTTTCAAATTCTGTTCCTGTTTGCATAAGAATGTAATGGTACCGCACTTTTTTATCAGAAGTCACATAATCAAAATGCCAGGTAGTATTGGTAAGAACCCTGAGAGGCTGCCTTAGTCTATCTTTCGTGCTCTGGATTCGATCCTTGAATGCTTGTGATCCTGGTAGTTCAATTATATACTCTTGATCCACTAAATTACCAGTAAGTGCATAATAACTAACTATTGTTGTAACATTTGTATTTATCTGATAAGACAAATATGACATTTCTTCAGGTCTAGGTTGTCTAACATTAACAGTTCGACTAATTTCTTTTCCTCCGAAATACTTTATGATTAGCAAACTACTGTTTCCTTCAACTGTTAATGGTCCACGAAACTGACTAGCAGCTATTGAAACATTTTTCCAGTAATTCTCAGAACCAGGTTCTCCTATTACTTCCATTACATGTACTGGTTGTCTGTTTATGTCATAAAATGTTAGAACAGTAATAGTCCATGTGATAGTATTTGAGTCTTGTGGAGGTAGTGGTCGTTGTGTTTGAACTCCATTTTCATC
This sequence comes from Ctenicera cuprea, assembly GCA_958336395.1. Lineage (NCBI taxonomy): Eukaryota > Metazoa > Arthropoda > Insecta > Coleoptera > Elateridae > Ctenicera > Ctenicera cuprea. The sequence goes on from OY284491.1 coordinate 1,763,353, forward strand.
TATGTGGCTACCATTTCCTTTTTTATGTTCGCCAACAACTTCCCATATGTCTCTTTGGAGGGCCAGCTGAAATACATATATTGCTAAGTTATTAGTTGTACATTGTCAACTAAAATGGGTTTGGATATTTAAAAATGTATGAAATAAAAAGTTTGCAGTGTGTTCTATACAGTGTGATTTGTCGAAGTGTACTCTACAAATAAATTTTCATAAACGTCCACAACCTGGAAATTTTATAAGAAATAAAAAATAGATATATGGAATTCTAAGGTTTTGGTACTTTTGAAATATTTTGAAAACTCCCGAATCCACACACTTTTGTATGAAACGCCGTTTTTATTTTTTATTTAACATTTTTATTGTCGTCAAAAAATAACTTTTAGGCAAACAATTATTTGTTAAAGTCTGAAAATAATTTATTCACAGTTTACGAATTTTTTTTCGATCTTGTGTTATTTTATGTTAAATTGCCTAAACGATTTGCAGAGACGTCAAGAAATCATTGTTTAACGTCATAAACTGGATTATTGACGCCAATAAATGAATTTCTGACGTCATAAATTCGATTACAGGATTTAATAGGTATAAATTCGAAATTCGACGTTTATTAGACGTCAAAAAATCAATTTGCGCTAGTAGTTATTTAGTTACTTGAAGAAAATGTAATTTTGTTTTCCATAATTCAGAATGACAAGTAAAACGACGTTACATACGCATTTTGAAATTTTAAAATAAAAAATTATAAATATTGTCACTAAGTTACTGGAAACGAAGACAACTATTGACTGCGAGAAGAAGTGCGACAAGGAAAGGACTAAAAGGTATCCATGGATATGTGCATCTTTTAAAATAAATTTAAAAGTATCTATGGATACCTGAATTACCATCTGGTGTACTTGCAGGTTACCTGATAGTGTTTCCTTATTGTGGCGAGATTTTAAACGTCCTATAGCCACACCACCTGCAGTCTTGCTAGATATTATTTTATAAGATGGCAACATTAAAATATTAAGCATTTGATGTGTACAGATGCGGTGGTGCAATAATTGAGAATGCGTGTACAGCGTAGGCGGCGTAGCTTTTAAAATTCTTTTGCATCTAATAGTGTACATGATTTTTTAGTAAGTTGTTTTTAATGCGACTGTTTATGCCCCCTGGGGTGTTTTTAACGATATTGACTGCACCGTAAGCGCAGTAATACCTCAAATGGCGTGGCTATGGAACGTTTCAATTTTCGCCTTAGTGTACCCATTCCTGTTTCCAGTAAACTGTGACAACCTGTATCTTTATCATACATGATTCACTTTTCAAGAATATTTTTACTTTTTATAACTTGTTCTTACCTTTAATTCACCAACATTGGTATCAATTCTTTCACACTTAACTCCGTTAAGTGTATGTGGCGGCTCAAGTAGATATAAAAGATCCTCCCCTATCAAAGAAAGAGTATTTCATATTCAGTACAGAGATATAATAGAAAAATAATTATTTACCAGCTAAAGTTGAGCCGGGCCAAATTATATATATTTCTACTTCATTAACGTCAGATGGACCTTTATTAGAAACTATATAGGAGTGGCTAACTGATGGACCAAGTTCTGTGTCCCAACCAATTTTTGATATAGCATTATATTGGGATATATTGTAATAAACAGTTGAGGGTGTGGATTTCCTAGAAATTCAATAATTTCTTAATAAATGAAAATCAGAAAACAAATGAATAATATTACCCTTCTATTGCTAAGATGGCATCAACCCAAATATCAATTGGAATTGTTACCGAATTATCTTCCATAGTATCGTTAAGTTCAGGATTTGCACTGGTGACATTCATACGGAAAACATACGTTGGTTTGAGTAGTGCTTGATCTCGTTTTGGCGCCACTCTAAGTTTAAAGTGTACCTAAAATGTCACTTTAGATAAAAACGCCAAGAAAGTAATTTAAAAAAGGCATACCCCAGTATTTTTTACAAGAGGATTGCCAATATCACATGCAAATATTGATGCATTAAATGTTGGTGAACAGGCGAGTTTACTTTCCGATTGGGTGTTATCAATAAGAGGTGCTCCCTGCAATTCAATACCTTGAGGGAGCTCTACATAGAACTTGGTGTTATATGAATCGTCTTTAGTATTCGTAATTTCGACGTCGAATTCGATCGGTTTATCAGCATCGTATAAATATTTGGTAACTTCCCTAAAAATACCAAAATGAAATAACTAAAAATCAATTTTAATTTACCTAATATTACTTTCGCACAAATAGATGTAGATCTGGAATACAGACATTATCTGCACCACAGTTCTTAAAAATACTGATTGTATCATTAATTTCTGCAGGTGTGGATAAGTCTATTATCGGTAGAAGAACTCCTCTTGGGTCACGTTGATAGGACTGATAGTTATACTCGGAATCCCTTAAAGAATATTTTACTTGGATTTCCAAATCTGTCAATTTATCTGCAATTGATTCCTAAACAAACAAAAATATCAAAAAATTTCCTTTTCATGTTGTCCCTTGTTTTTAACAACTTACCTTCAAATAAATCGTGTCTCTTAGACTACGGTCACAATTTAATAGATTATCTTTGTACAACGTTATAGTTCCATTTACTTGTTTTCCGCTACCCCTACTCGAATATATACGAGAATATGAAGATTTTTGCACATCCAAAAGGTACTGCAGGTTCAGGTCTAAAATTTAAAATCGGTTGTAGCCATTGAACAAGTTAGTTTTCAAAAATTATACCAATACGTGGAGGCGCTCCTACTCCAGTATATTTCAAACAAACTTGTATCCAAGTACATGGCACTTTTACTCCTGGATCGCCAGGTTTGTCACATGTTTTACGGTCTAAGCGTACTACTTTAGGTTCATCAAATTTGACTATTGCTTGCACCCTTACTACTGGTCTTGCTCTGAAAATATAGTTGAGTCAACGAATTAGACCTTAGGATTTTTATAAAAAGGCCAGAGTTTAGTGATGGGATATGTGGAATGAAAATAATTAAACTATTCGACTATCGAAATATCTCGAGTGGTTACAGAAAATCATTCAAATGATTTTACGTTTTAAAATTATCGGTTTTGTTTGCTTCAGAAGCAAGAGTTGTACACTAGGAGTCGTAGTATTGTGATGAGAATGAAGACAGATTTGAACATTCAGGTATTATTCATATTAGGAGTTGCAGACACGGCAGTTGGCACAGTTCAGCGCAGCAGGGCCGAATTAGGCTGATCCGCCGCTTTAAACGACGGTTTTATGGTTGGTGTTTGATTATCCGCAGTAACCCAGAAATCAGTTAACTGAAATACATGTATTTATGTCAAAGAAACAAATTGCAGACTACGTATCGAAATTTATATTATAAATGAAATTTTCAGATGCAATGAAAAAGTATCCATCTATGTACACCGACCGCTCTTAAAAACGTCGATATAATGTTTAAAAAAAATATTTTTTAAGAGAATCATGGAGTTGCGGCCTGTCTCGGCACGAAATGTTTTGATACAGCAAACACTTCGAAAGGTGACGTCATTATCATCATCTAGCGGATTGAGGGGGAAGTAACATATTAAAAATTTATTTTTTTAAGACAGATAGTTGTACTTATCAGCTCACGCAGGAATTCATTTCTCTGCTCATAACAATTGGAAGTGAAATGCAATGCAATTTTATGAATCAGTCACTAATTTCACCTTAAATATGACACACGATTTGACGCCACCCAACGCGACGGTTAGTAGCGCTTCTGCATTACGCGAAGTTAGTAGGAAAACGCATGATAAGGCAGGCCGAGTCCATGTTAGTCGACGAGGTCGTGGCTTTAATAGTAGATAAACAACGGTCTATCTCATTTCACGCTGCAGTTTTGTCTGCTTTCTTTTCATATTGATTCATCAAAGTGGATTCACACATATCCGGGCCGGGTCCGACCCTAGTCCGGGCCGTTTGGCCCCTGTCCATTGATGAATTATTGTTCAATTGATTTTAAATGCAAGCGTTGTTTATACATGTTCGTTCCGAAACCGTTCCGGGTGTATTTCGGACAGTTAAAATATTCACGCTGCGATATTTTTCGTCCGATCCCTGACACACACTTTAGGTAATTGCTGCATTTAATTGAAAGCTAACGTGTCCGGGCCCGGATATGAAACTCGGTAAAGAGTCAAAACCGGACTGCCCGGACGCAGCCCGGATATGTGTGAATCGACCTCTCGCGAGAAACCAAGGTCGCATATCATGGGGCACGTCTTAATATTGGTCAGCTTTTTTATTTTGGTACCTTCTGTTTGTAGTATTTAGTCTTTCTTACGAGGTGAAACTTTAAATAAAAAATATGATCCTATTAATTGTTCTAAATTACAAATTAATCAATCTGACAATAGAAGAAATTAAAAATATGTATGAACGTTTAGCACAAAATATGTATAAATGTGAGGTTACCATACCTAAAGAAATAAGCGGTGTCTGATAAGTATGCTCCTACCGCCACGTCTGGATAGTCATTTCCATCCAAATCGAGACCTCCTGCTAATGAAAACCCAAAAGTGCTCAAAGGATAGTAACCTCCTAAGTTGCCTTGCACCTCCTCTGCGTAAATAACCTGAGAATATTTTTTGATAACACCATTTGCAGACCCTTGGAAAATGTAAACAGCACCATTTTCATTTGGACCATCATAAGGAGCCCCCACGGCAAAATCTGTTCGATAGATAATCATCAGAATGTTCATTAATTATTTACTTTGTAAATACTCGCCTCCATATCCATCCAAATTCATGTCTCCCAAAGTACTAAGTGAAAGTCCAAATCTAGATTTAGACTTGAACCCGTCTAAGTAAACTCTGCTTGCATAGTTACTCTAAACATAAAAATGTAATATTAAGAAGAAAATTATGAGCTACATTTTTTTCTTACAATATTTCCCTGGTATGCAATGTAAACGCGACCCACTTCATATTTCAATTCATTATTGTGCTCGGCATGCATTGGAGCACCAATGATCAAATCAACTCTACCATCCCCATCAACATCTGAAGCTGCAAGTGCGTACCCGAAATAAGAACCCATTTGATATTGCTCTTTTGTTGTTGTGATGTTCAAATAGTTTGTTAGATCCCATGTATACAAAAGCACCTAAAATATGCATTTGTATAAATATTGCAGAAAATAAATAAAAATTCGTTACTTACCTTTCCTTCTAACATATCACCACCTTTAGGCATACCAACAGCGATTCCTTGCACCCCTGCGTGGTTAAAATCACCAACTATCATGGAATAGCCCATATAGGAATCGTCATCTATTGCTGGTCCTTCAGGAGTTGACATCACAGCTGGTCTGTCGTCCAAACTTTGCTGAATCACCTGTCCTGAAAACCAGATTTATGAGCGCGAGTTTGTATTTTTAGACATATCACACCTATATTGCGAGGCTATCACTGGAAGCTACTAGTCTAAGTCGTGCAAACAAGGCCAAATATAGCATCTAAATATCTAACCAGAAAAGCTTTGAAGATTTGGGATAGGTTCAACAAAGAAATTGAAAATAAAATTGTGATTTTAGAACTGTACATTTCAGGTTTGGAATTGTATTGGTTACCTGAATTAACCTTCTTCCTTGATGGTGACGATAATGAAAGTTTTGTACCATTTCAGGGTTATTTATATTCAGGGTTGGATTTACCACTAGGCTGAGTAGGCTGGAGCCTACGGCGGCAAAATTTTTGGGGGCGGCAAACAATGAAGGAGGACTGGCTGAATGATCTCGCCGTACTTGGGATTGAGTCTGATTTACTGCGAACGATCAATTATGATTCTATAATCGACTCTTTTGCCAAGCTGAAGGCCAGACGGGTGGTAGTGTAAACGGTAAAAATACACTTACTATTTACTATTTTACATGTACGGTAAGGGCGGCAATTTTTTCCAAGCCTAGGGCGGCTAATGTGGTAAATCCGCCCCTGTTTATATTTAACCATTAAAACAAAATTATTTGGCCTTATTTAAACAACGTAGGATGACTGATTTTTTTTTTATCTTTTGCATCTACGGCATTAAAACCGCCACCTTTGCATTAATGTTTTAATTTTTTTTTAATAAATGAAAATTTCAGATTCAAATACAACATCGATGGTTATTAACTTATTAACAACACATCAAAGAGGAGGATGTGTCAGTTGTTAGACAGCCGTGATATTGGTGTGTTACAGCGTCCATAGTGTCCTGTTATAATGGATGCAATGATCAAAATCAATGTAGATAATTTAATTCTCAAATTGAATTATAAATTACAAGATAAATATATTTGATTAAAAGATTTAATGATTAAATGATCTACATCACAACATATTAAAACATGAATTAATCCATTAATGTGTTACGTAAAGCAATGCTTTGTCACCATCACTGAAAGCCTGAAATGTTATCCTGTAAGAGAAATCGTTACAAATTAGGTGACCATTCTCGTATTCCTTGCAATGCCAATGGTAAGAAAATAATTTAATCCCAATTTTCTTTATGATTACAGTTCGTGGCAAAAGTAAGGTTTAAAAATTATCAAGATCGCTGTAGTCTGAAATATACAAACCACTTTTCGGTTAAAAAAACTTGATTTTAATACTTGCTACAACAAAACATATTTTTGACTCATACACCTACATCAACTATCATCGATTTGGTCATCTAATGTTTTTATTGTGACTAAGAATGGCTTTTTTTATAAATACTTTTAATACTTTACTCAAAAAGGAAATTGCCTTGAATTTATCTCATTCACAAGAATTATTCACATTTAATATATGTGCCGAGAGGGCACGATAAATATAATCCCATGCATTAAAAGAAATTTTATAAAAAAAATTTTAAAAATCCAAGAAAATTAAATGAAAAATTTAATATTACAATTTACTTTCGGCTTAGACCGCGTCGTCATTTGGGAACCACACCCAGCATAATCAGGTAAGGACCGACCTGCCTTTACAAGCATTTGCTCTAGAAGTTTGAGCAACATTTGTTCGTAGGCCCTGCCTGCCTAAACAGGGCCGTGTACTTAGATTATTTAAACCTTCAGGCGGACAAGGATTTGATCTTAATGTATTTTGTTTGCCAATACAATAATACTTAATCGGCTTATGCCTGTTAGCTGTTTGTGAATCCATACAAACTAACGTTTCGCAAGACACTGCAGCTTTCATCTTCAGAGTGAACAAAACACTGTGTTTTATTGAATAGCATTTTTAAGAGCTTTTCGTTGAGGTATCACAAGGTAATACAACACAGTGTACGTTATCAAACTGACACCCTGTATGTATGAGTTATCAAAAAATTCTGTGTACGCCATTGTCATTGGCTTCCCATCTAAACATCTAAAAGCATTCTATCTGAAACATGCTTGCTCACAATGCAATGCAAACATCCATGCTTGTAGTTTTGTGTTTTGTAGTAAATGCTTTTTAATGTAATAAAAAAAACAACAAAAAACGACGAACTCATTATGATAATAAAGTTAATTTTTTTACCACATCAAATTTGCTGTTGTCCAGAATAAATTCGAACAGATGGTCAACGAAAACGGCTCATCAAGAAAAAAATATCCGGAAAATAAATTCGTTCTGCTCAGATCTGAAATTTCCGACTCATCACCTTCGTGACGACTACATTAATCGCGGTGAACTAAATTAAAAACCCTTTTAAAATTTTAGTGACTTGCATTTGCCCAAAAGCCTGTAATTAACACGCTTCGAAATTATACTATTAATAAAATAAGCCGCGGATATCCTACACCTTTGCATGTTTTTATTTTCTTTTTAAGTGAAATTGTTAAATTGTGAGATTTGGTTATGTAATTCGCAGTTTTTCTTTGTACCTTTTGTACCGAAGCCATACGCTTCTCCAAACATTCCTGGAATATATGGAAATTTGATCGATGGATCGATGGAATACATTTGTCCTGAAACACATTTTTATATGTTCTAATTCGGAAAAATCATTTAATTCTATTCGATATTAATATAAACCCTGTAAAATTGGAAAAAAATATCGAAATTCTAATTATTAATACAGTTTTATTAAATACTATAATAAATTAAACACCCACCTTGCCAGTACCAACTTCCTGGGGCACCAACGAACAACCTCCTACCATCCTGAAACAGAAAATTAATTCAATACCAGAACAGAACTGATACAAAAAATAAATTTTGCAAGTTTTTGCTAAATCGTGGGAATCCCCTAAATATCAAAACGGCAACGGCGATTTAAATTCCGCACATTTCCCATACAAATAACTATAAAATCTAAACCGGATCGATAGAAATCTTGATTTGCAGCACATGTACATGAATAAATCAAAGCAGAGATGTTATCGAAGTGTGTGCAGATCCGAAGATCGGCGTAACGATTTTTAAGTATGCCCATAAATATGGAGGGCATTCATAAAAGGTCTGTTAAATGTAAATCCCATGTTTAGGCTTGCATGTGTATTTTATTGAAATACATGTAAATTCTTGGAGCGGCGTTAAATTTGCAGAACAGTGCTAGTGCTGGTGGCACGCATTGTTTCAATGACAACTACGGCATTTTATAAGAATTCATTACTAATTGTGAGTCGTGTCCATCTGCTACAGAATGAATACTAAATGAATCTGTGTTGAATGTAATTCGACTGATCGTAAACAATTACAGCTGTTTGCCAAATTTGTTACAATTTTTTTAAAACTTTATTGAAAGAATCGATAATGGCAAAAATTACAACACGGTCTAGTGTATAATGCAACAAAAATTACGGTTATAAAATGATTTTCATAAATTCTACCATTTTTCAAACGGATACTTTGGTTTCCTCAAAAACAATTAGAGAAAACAATCGCAGCTTGCTTAATTATTATTACGTCAACTGTAGAGAAACATTCTGTATATGTATAAATCATAACTGTTACGCTTGAAATTGCCATTTGTGGTAATAAAAATTGATTTTATTGAAATTTGAGGGCAATATATATCAAATATTTTTTTGTCGTGAGTTATATTGAATTTTAGAAAAACGCCTTCTACATCTGGTAATTAGACACCCTTCAAGTTTAATATTAGTTTTTCTCAGATTTTAACAGTAAAAAAAAAGTTAAGTGTTCCAGTACAATATTTTTTGCCTATTTTATTAAAACATTCTGTTTATAGAGAAGTTTCTGAAATGCGTTTTTCATGTATATCTTATGTGCTTTAAAATCTTCCCTTTTAATCATTTTTTGTGTGGCCTATTTCAGTTTTCTAATACAATTTTGGCTATCATGGGAATTTCTCAAAACTATGTTAGTAACCATAAAGTTCGTTTACTAGAATACTTGTTAGTCTTCTCTTTTGCTCATTATTTTGAACACTATTTTAGAAAAAACACTGTGTACATATTAAAATGAAAAGTTATTCTAACATTTCTTTATAGACTTTTTACTCAGTTTCTTACAGAAAACTTTTAAATAGTAAACAAAGCAACAATTGTAAGCAACAACAAACAACAACTGATGAAACATCCTGTAGATCTTTTAATATCGAACACATTTTTGCTAGGCTTTTTATTAATTATATTGCTTTTCATGGTAGAAAATTATTTAAATTATAAAAATTTGATAAATACACCAATTTCAAAATACTCTACCTTGATAAAGAAAACACTCTGTATATATTTAAAATTTATACCCTATGTTTCTTTCATTCTGCTTTATTTCGCCATTTTTTACACTTTACTTTTTTAGCACAGTTAAATAGAGAGAAGTTATTTTAAACGTGCAGTTGCTAGTAAGGTTGTAGCGAAGCACTCTGTATATACATAATTATGCATATTCATGAATTTAAAATTTAAAAGTGTTCTGATTCGCTTGTTCGCATTTTTCATTTTTATTAATAAAGAACCATATTTTCTTGGAATTCCATAAACTAAAAAACCACTATCTACATCAATATTTTAATGAAACCAGCCTGTATAGTATATTAAAATTCACAAATCCTAAACTGCAAAATATTATGTGTTTATTTATTATAGCTATAATAAATAGATATTTGCATTTTAAAACAATTAAATGAATTTTAATTTTTTTTTGCGTGTTTGTTGTTTCTTATCAAAGCACGTTTTTAATAAACACCCTGTAAATCTAGGAAATTCAACATCGAATCTTTACAAGTTTTGTCCAGTTTACAAATTTTTGGGGAAATTGCAAAATATTTAAGAAAATCTAAATAAATCGGTAAAACATGAAACGCTATTTTACTGTTTGTTATTAAACATACATGGCCGTCAGTACATATGTCAGAAAATAAACTTTTGACGTCACAAAATGTTTTTTAACATCAGCAAACTGACTGAGAAATACGTTGAGACATCAAAATATTTTATTTTTTAACGTCAAAAATATTTTCGACTCCAACTGTTTTTGACGTCACAATACATGTTCACCCGTCTTTTTGACGTTACAAAATGTTTTTTTAACATCATCAAACTGACGTCAAGAAATACTTTGCGACGTCAAAAAATTTTATTTTTTGATGACTAAAAATAATTTTGACTCCAGAAAATAATTACTTTTAGACGTCACAAAGTTATTTTCGTGCGTCTAAAATTTCCTTTTTGACGTCACAAAAAAATTATTTCCTAACACCTGAAATAAATAATTTTGGGTTCTTTTATTATTTTGTTTTAATTGCTTGAATTCAAAAACGGAAGTTTAGCGGCGGCAAATAAATTTAATAGATAAATATTTTAAATAGAAATTCCATAATTTGTAGTCGTCAAAAAAATAATAATTGACGTTAAAAAAACGTTTAATTTATGACGTCCAAAAATTAATCTTAGACGACAGAAAATATTTAGAGACTTGAGGAAAATGTAATTTTGTTTTTCCATAATTCACGGTAAAAAGTAAAACGGCGTTCAATAGTTCAACAAATTTCCATAATTTTATTGTGATGTGCTTTAAAATTTAAAAAAAAAGTTTTCTAAATTCTTCCCAGCTCTCTTGTGAAATCGCATTCATTTTAGATGCAGTCGGATCGATTATGCATGAGGTTGTCTTTCAGAATTTCTACATCAAACAAAAGCGCCGGCCGATCTGTGCGCCCTATACGTTTGACAAGGAATTTAATGCTAAGCAGCATAATGTTATTGCAGTGCATACATATCATATACAAGCGTTTTTACAGGACGAGTGAGTCAGATCTCTTGTCGGATGTCCATATTTTAAAATTACAACGCGTGTGCGAGTCCATATGCGGTTTGTTGTAGTAAATCCTCCGGTCCTGAAATAGACCACGCTGAAAAGCTAAGCTCCCGAGCATTCGATAGTAATACTCATAAAGTTTACTCCTTTCCTATCGTATCAGCACAAAAACGTATAACAGAAAAAGTAACAAATTCCCGACTTAAGTGTTTTGATGTTAAACTTTTCACCACCAACATCCAGGGTGTTTCGACTAAAAGCCTCTTTATCAGAGCTGCTTCAGATAAAAACGGTTCTAATTACTTAAATTACTCCGAGTTTAAGTGCTTTCATGTAAAGTGCCTTCTTATTGTCGATCCTTAACAGTGTTAATATACATGTAGGGGCTTCTGGTAGATCCAAGAAGGAAGTCCTTGTTTGTTTTTTTAGTTTGTTTGTCTGTTACAATGTAAATTATAAAATTGTTTATTGATAAAATAAATTGTTTGAGAAACTTAAAAAACTACCACAATGAAAGCTTTTCAAAACTCCTCATTTCTCTCCATTATTAGTAGGTATATAAAAATATAAGCCTTCTATGATTTTTACTTTCCCATGCCTTCGATATAGGGAAGTATTGATTTCATGAAAATTTTCGAAATCTACGTTTTAACGGAAATGTACGTTTTGCGGCTCAAGGGCCCCAAAAAAAAGTATTTAATAACTGCCTGTCTGTAGGTGTTTGACGCCTCTAAAGGTGAAAGTACTGGATTTTGATGAAATTTTAAATCAAGAGGTATATCGAAAATTGTAGTTCTACCTAAGCTTTTCGAAAAAATTCGAAACCGGAGACGGAATATGACATGTTTTATGAAATTTTAGATCTGAAAGAAGAACTTCAGGCCAATTGAAAACTTTTTTAACGAACTATCGAGCTTCAAAATGGCGACCGCTACATTTTTTGAAAATCTTAAATTTAACGCCCACTTACCCAAAAAAATTCATGTGACCGGCATGAGCTACAACTTGTTTAAGAGTCCTTTGTGGGTGGTATACGATGAATTAAAATTAATTTCGAAAATCTGAAAACGATCGCAAATGGTGCTTCTCCAAAATTTTGAAATTTTTCAAAAACAAGTTTTTCATAAACTGCCCACACAATTTGTTTTTTTGATGAAGCTATAACGTCACTTTATTTATTAAACGGAGTCAGATAAAAATTTTATTCTTACAAAAATCACTCATCATAACTAGTAGAACCAAAATCTACTGTAGAAAATGTAAATTCCAAATATTTGAAATTCTCACTTATAATCTCATAGGAGCATTAATTCTTTTCGGAAATTTGTTGGAGTGCATTCCAACAACGTATTAATCGACCCGAGTGAATTAATGCTCGAATGCAGATTCCGTAAGAAAATCGTAACGACACCGTCACAAAAAGTAATAATAATTCAGGCTTTAAATTTTGCTCCAACTTGTAAAGTTGCATTAGAAATATATCCATAGCAACTTACTCGCTGTGAAAATTCAATATATTTTAATTTAAAAGTATTGCCATGGTAACCATGCTCAAATCAATTTTTCTATTAGTCGTACGATTTTCAAAAAAATATCTCTCAAAAACTAGCCATACATTTCGTTTGAAACTTTGTAGTCTTACAGAGGCTAACATGGACTACAATTTGTCTTTTTTTGCTGAATACTATAAGTGCACTGTGGCACCCTTCTATGAATTTTTATAAATTAAAAATTCGTACCCATTAATTTACTAAACGGGAAACAATAAATAACTTGCTTAAGAAGAATTACTCATCTTGACTAGTAGAACTAAAATCTAATGTTAGGTATTAGAAAATTTTCTATTTGGTGCCCCCCACCCCCTCTAATTGATTGGCAGATAAATTTAGAAATTTGGTTGGCTACTGTAGAAAATGTAAATTCCAATTATTTGTAATTTTAAAAATTCTCTCGCAAAAGTTTTTGGACTTGGACAACTTATAATCCGAGCATGATTACTAAGCCCCATCATCATATTGCTGACGTCACAAACTAACAGCTGTGATAAAGGTCGCAGTACGGCTGAAATGGCGGGTTGCCTATATAGCTTATTTTCTTGGAAATCTAACAGACAGAGAACTGTGCAACGTTGTAATTATATAACTTACACTTTTGCATTTTTTTTGTTCTATTATAACAATCAATTACAGTAAAATTAAGCATATGTACGTAGCACCGCCATTAAGTTTGAATCTATGAGGAACAGATGGATACGTTTTATAAAAATCAAATGGCAACAAATAACATAATAAAATTTCCATTCATTTTTTATTTTTTAAAACAAAAAAAACGTAATATTTTTACCATACCTACTAAATTCTGAAACTACTTATTACAGCTAAAAGTCATTCACTTCTAACAAAAACGTTTTATGAAAAAAAAGTAACTAAATACATTCACCAATAAGAACGTCACAACAAGAAAAAGCCATAAGAACACTTGAACTGTGCGTAGCACAAGAACCACAAATAAATCCTTTGATGATATTGTGATGTTAAAGTTATAATACCAAAAGTCGTCGTGTTTCTTGCTACAAGATAAATTACAAAACTCGTAGACACAAGATTTTTAAATTTTCATCCAATATACGTGTTTAGGTTTAACAACACCTTAATGCATTTACATAAAAATAAAATATTCGAATGTGGGTGAACTGACACTTTTTATAAATAATTAGAAATAATTTAGATGCACGTGTATCACCTGTGTGTGGCCTTTTTCGGCAACTTGTAATTTCCTGTGTATTAATAGCAATAATTAATTATTCATTCAACATAAAGCTTGTATCACTTAGGAATTTAATAATAAAGAACAATGTGTGGACGTGAAGTCCCATTCATGAGTGTCAGAACTATTTTCTTATTGAGGTATTTTAGGCTCAAAATTAAATTCTATAGACGTAAGAATAAAACCTCAATAAAATAAAACCAAAAAGGAACCCCTAGCGTTACAAATATGTTACCTATTGAATTTTTAACTCGCGTGCAGACAACCAAGTTGCCAAAATAGGAACCAGAAAATTCGACAACAAAAATCTATTACAACAAAAGCTCAAAAAAGTCAAAAACTCCACATAAATTCCCCCATCTCTGTCTTGCGGTTGCCAATTCTGTAAGCCGGAAAAGGATAAAAATAGCAAGCCTTGCGCAATTTATTTCTTTGAATACACACACAATCGAATCAGTATGCAATGGCAAACGAAGATTTACAAGAAATAAATACAATGGTCATACCAGGCATGGAGGCGCCATATTCATATGTAAGCCTCTCACATATATCATGCTTCCAACATCATAAAAATATTTAAAAAAAACCGGCCACGTTTAATAGCAATCAAAAGCCAAATTGCTGAGATGTAGAGTTCGATAGTCAATTATGTTATTATCTGCCGTTTTTATAAGAGTATATTGTTAAAGGATTTGATGCCGATTGGTTCTGACATTTGTTGCTTAATTTTTGATTTATTCATGGCTTGACTGCGGTTTTGCGTGTTTGATTTCAGAATCAATTTTACTAAATAAAATAAAGTATCTACAAGTGGAAATTATAATTAAGTTTCACATTTAAAATTATTAAGAAGGTACAATTGTAGTTCGGTTAGTTAAGTTATTCGCAAGAAGACAAGGCCGCATACCGTCTGCCCAATCCAGTGACAACTGAAGCTGTAGGTTCCCTCTAGCTGGTGGTTATTACCGTACCCAAAACCCACAACCCCTAGCAGCGTCAAGTGTAGAAAAATGGTCCATGTACAATGTACATAATAGCAATTGAAAATAGTTTTACAGTCAAAATTCTACTATCAGATTTAAATTAAAAAATGTGTGGGGTTGGTCTTCCGCATTTTTTTGAAAATTACATATACATAAACTAATATGGTTCTTATCAGTAACCCACAAAAAAACAACTTACCTTAGAGATTCCTGCACTAAAACCGGCTTGACACGAACCTTGCCTGTGGTATCCATAGAATGCTGAAAATAAACGAAAGATAATAATTAATAACAGTTCTTATGCATTTTGGGCGGTCTAGCTCCTTGCTTCCTCATTAACTTTTAAATTCGCAAAAGCCTTTAGGCACAAAAAAGTCGCCCTAATTATATTCTCAATTTGTTCTTATTAAGATATCAGTTCGTACTGTAATCTGATGAATTATGGATATGAATACGAAATTATCACTGGGTTTTTGATACCCGCTGGCTGTTTAATATTAAAATATTAAAACAGCATGATGGTGATTTGTAAAGTGACATGAGTAGTTTTGAAATTCTGCTAACTTTTTTAATAACTTAAGAATTATTGGAAAATGACTAATCCAATCAAAATTTTACAAGAGTGCTTTGTTACAAGAAATAAAACGAAAATTCAAAAAAATTAAATAAAATTTTTGAAAGGGTCTGCAGTGTTTTAAATGCAAAAATGGGAGCCTAAAATTCAATTTCTACGCCACTGGATTATATTCATATTAAAGTCATTGCGAAATATGCCAACTTTCAAGTAATATTTACCCTAAAAAACGCATTTTATATTTTTCAACCAATCAGATTTAAATATTTTTAGCGTATCTGCCAATCTAACGTTGATTTCACGGAAATTCATATCGCCATGGTGATTTCCGAAAATCACTACCGTGAATTTAATTTCTCCCACGATTCCGTATTGTTTCCTTAGTTGCGCACAAAGCAAATAAATAATTGTCATGTTTAAAATTTAAATTCCAAACACAAATTTTTCATATTTTATGAAAAGCTTAAAATTGTAAATTTTTTGAGATAAAAGTTTTAGAAAATTATTAAAAACTATCGGAACCCCCGTGGGTTATGCCTCACGCAAAAACATGTATTTCCGTCAAAATGTCATATTCAAATATCTTCATAATACATTTTCGTATTGAAAGTATGGGAAAGTACAAAAGCGTACGAATTCAGCTAGTTCTTTTAAAACGAGAGTTAGTAATATACACGCTGCAGTTTTTTTACGCAAACATAAGTGTCATGGCTACTTTAGTTCTCAATGTGTTAGACAATGGAGTGTAGAATACGTAGCGTATATTTGTTTATTTTATAATATCTAAGAGAAGACCTTTGTTGTGAAATTCGCCGGCAGCTTTTTAATTTTAAAAGTGGCAAAAACAGCAGCCTTGGTAATAAAATTTGTTTGTCTGTTGTTTAAAGAATTTGTATAAAATGTGCTGTGCGAGATGCTCATGTCGGCCGATAAATCCACATTTCCAACTCGCTAGAATCATAAATAACCATATTATACCAACAGGATTGAACGCAAACGTAAACTTTAACTGAAAACAATCAATAAATTGAGCGACATGCAAGCAACCCAATTTTGTTATAGTGATAAATATTTCCGATATTTAGTCGTTTGGTTATGGTTAGACAGTTACGGGTTTACTATACACAATATTGAAAATTTTGGAAACAATTGGAGATTTATAAAATATTTGAAACCTGAAAACGTTTGAAGATTTTCTAAATTTTTGAAAATATGGAAAGTTTCGAACTTTAAATACATGTTTTTATTTTAATTTAAAATTTTTGAAAATTTCAAGAAATCTTTAAACGTTTTTGAAATTATCGTAAAATAGGAATACTGAATTGAATTATTTTTTAAACGTCATTGTTCTTAATTTTTAAATGCTTTTAGTTTGATTATTAAAAAAATAATCACAATTTCATAATATACTTGTTTTTTTCAAACCACCTTGTATATATAGACAATTTCCCAATTAGAGTATATGAATAAACGCCACCAGCGATAGCTTAATATCCATTTCCTCTTCAATTTCCGATCAATTTTGCACCGTTAAAGTTCAGCCCTATTTAACGAAACTTCCTGAATGTTAACAGCTGGTTTTAGGTCACAAATGCCATGTAATTTCTCTTTTTAACGCCCCGGAAAACATTTCACGTCAATATGAAGTCGCCCGGTTAAGATTAGACACACTTCACCGGCAATAATTAAAGACATGTGTGCGATGGGTTCTGGAACAGCCATCGCCCTTTGTTCTATTACGTATGGGGTCGTAATTTATGCGAAGGCGACACAAAGAAGACTGTTGTCGTGATATGATGTTATCAAGATAGGAACATGAATATTTTTGGAGCTGTGGGGGTGCTGTCGTGTTGACAAGCTGGGTCAGATAGGTGTAGATTGTGAAGGGAAGAAGACGCTTAATTGAAAGCAGTTATTTTTAATTAGAAAAACTTTTGCTTGGAAGTTAAGCAGATTTTTATTTTCGCATATTAGGTATGCAAGAAAAAGTTCTTTGCTTGGCTGTGCGTTTGTTTGTTCCCTGATAACTCCCCAACGGCTACTTTATGAAGTGGAGGTTTGTTTTATTTTTTGACGTATCAAATAATTTTTGACGTCAATAAATGTTTTTTAGCGTAAAAAAATCATTTTCAAACGTTTTAATATATATTTTTTGACGTCAAAATTTGGTACTTACGATTCTTTATTTATTACGTCAAAAAATATATTTTAAACGCCTGTAAATAAATGTTTGACGTCAAAAAATCAGTTTTATTCATTGACGTCAAAAAATATATTTAAAAATAACAAATTAAAAAACGGTATTGTATGAGAATTGAACAAGGGATGCTTGCAATGCCGAGCGAGTGCTTTACCTCAAAACTTCACCTACCAAACAGGAGATTTTCGCTTTTTCGCTATTTCATGGATATTAAGACAAGGGCGCAATGTAATAAAATTCTGTAGACAAGCTATTCCGATTATAACCAAATACAGCCTGTTTAAAATGCTATGGGCCCGTACTCCCTGAAACACCATGTATAAAATTGTTTGATTAAATTCAAATAATCGCAGAACCTTTAAAAATTATGAATGACGGTTTTTATATTTGAAAATCTACACACGTGTAATGGTAATTCATATTCGTGGAAAACGACTTCACATGCATAAATGCTAGGGGAGGGAATGAAGCTACAAGAATGTATGATTTTCAGAATTCACTTCTGACTAAAAAAATCCAAACTAAGCAAAAATTAAAATTCAATCCATTACTCTAATATTGAAAAAAATCGAGATTTTTCTAAGTAGAGAAGTTTGGATTGCTAAAAACATTTTTATTTAAAATTTCTTACAAAAATAACTTCTATACCTAAAAAAAATGGATAATTTATCAGGTTTGCAAAACTTTTGTGGTGCTGCAAAGCATTTTTGTGGTTACACTAGTCATAAAATTTTACTAAATGCTTTAGGTACGATAAAGTTGTCCAACTTCACTTTGTGATTTCTAGCAAAAGGTTTCGTCCCTTAGATTTTTCAAACGTCGGCGCCAATGGTGGGCGGACGTGCACAGCATCCTAACCTTAAGAAAACGGATACACGTGCGGCCTCGTACAGGAACCAGACATGGTCGGGAATCTGTCTTCTTCTTGTTTATGTGCAACAGACACAAAAAACAAGAACATAGTGGTGAAAAGCCTATTTGTTCGTCATAAAAACGTCAAATCTGTATAACGACTCTCAGCTGTTACAGTTTGGCTTTTGCATCCTGGAACCTGAACGTTACATAAAATTTATGTAACCGTAAAATTTGCCAACTCGAACACAATAATTAAAATACCTGTCAGTAATGCCCTTAAGTGTCAAACTTCGTTTTAATTTCATTTGTCGTATTTTTTTAATTTTGGGAGTAAAGCATCAAGGATCTCACGCGGGGTACGCCACTGTGTTTATGAATACAGACGTTAGTGCTTTTACCTTATCAGATAAAACATGATCGAAAATCTGTTAGACGTAGTTTTGCAAAACTGGATTATTTCTAGGTTGACAACTGTGGCGCCTCCACCAATTCATCAACAAACTTCAAGTATACATTTTAAAACATGGCATAAAATGCTTATTAGAGAGTCATATACGGGTGTTTTAAAAACTATTTTATGTGAAGGAAGTCTACAGAAGCATCAATCATTACATCGTTTTAAATTCTGTGCAGCTCTCGTAGTAGAATCGTTTATTGAAGTTGGAAATAATAAAAATAAAATAAATTCCTCTGGAGTATTTCCTATAAATGTTTTACTGAAACTAAGCTGCTTTTATGGCTTCTGTTCCTTTCTTTTATATTTTTAAATTTATTTAACATTAAGGGGATTGATTAAGCACTCAAATTTAATGATTGATTTAACACCTGAAAAATTGGGTTTTGGGGCAATTAAAAAATTACTATTCCATAGACAACGTTTCAGAACTGTCCCGACGCAAAGTTTTTTAACAAATGAAATTGAGCCAAGAAAATGTACCATCCTCAATGTTAAAATAAAGAAGTTTGGTGCCAACAATTTATTGCATAAACCTTTAAAAATAGGCATAGGTTTTTGATCTGTGATATCAAAGTTTTGATTGTTTTATCATAAGACGTAACTGAAAGATTTTTTGTTTAAGGAGGACAGCAGTAAAATCGTTCTCCTATCAGACGTGGATCCCCGCTTCAATGCTGGCAATAGTCGTAATTTTTTTTATAAATTGCTAGTTTATAATTTTTTGCGACCCAGAAAATAATTTGCTTGCGCTTTTGAACAGACGCGATATAAGCTGTTGAGTCGTCTATAAACCATAACAATTTATTAATTCTTTTATGTAACCTACTCAAAGTTTTCTTCTATTTCGCTATTTAGGGTGATTTCCGATTTTCTATCAAATTATTATATAATATAGTTTCCGCAATTTTAAGATAATAAAATTATTTCTCTCGTATTTTATTCATTATGAACAAAAAACAAAAACACGGAATAGCACGGAATAACAGAATTTTTTTTGCGAAAGTTGTATAAATATGCTGTCCTGTGTTCATAAATATTTTTAGAATGAAAATAATGTTTGCGCAATGAAAACTACATACAAAATTTGGTGCCAGCAATTTATTGTAAATATATCCGGAAGCTTTTGGTCCAGAGAAGATATTTTAAATGAATACGCTTTTAATACTATCGCATTTTTTATATCGACCCTCGTTAAATGAATAACAATGCATCGCATACTTATTTCAAAAAATGTATTTGTGGTTTTTGTAAACAGACGAAAGGCCACCTAAAAACAGGTCACGAAAAATGCCCACGGAAAAGGGATAACCGAAAAAAGTTAACCAAAAAAAGGGTCGCCGAAAAACGTATCCTCAGAAAAAACCATGCAAAAATGGTCACTGGAAAAAAGATTATCGGGAAAAAGGTCGCCCGGAAAAAAGTCCACGGAAAAGGAGTAACCGAAAAAAGGTCGCCCGGAAAAAAGGTTACGGGCAACAAGGCCACCGCAAATAAAGTCACAGGAGAAAGGTCACTCGGTAAGTACATCAGTGAAAACCGCTGGGAAAAAATTATCGTTGGGAAAAGGTTGTGTAGTACAGGTTCTTTTAACGATTATTATTTTATATTTCATCGACTATTTAGTAATTCAAAACTTTTAATCAATAGTTTGATCAAAGGGCTCAATTTAGGCGTCCATACAAATCAAAATCAAAAAAAGTTTTGAGTTAAGGCTTAAAAAGTTAAAACTTATAATTGTTATTGAAATATTACGTCTTTTTGACGCTGTACTACAGTTCGTGTTGCAAATTTCTTAAGAGCACAATTTTGTACTTTTGTTTCCGAATGTTTTTTTTTACCGGTGTCCGTTTTTCCGAGCGATCTCTTTTCCGGTGTTCTTTTTTCATAGGGATTTTCTGTGGCCTTTTTTCCAGTTACCTTTTTTTAATGACCCTTTATCCGGTGACCTTATTAAGGCTGCAAAACGTGTATTTCCGTAAAAGCTTTCAATTTGACTTTTTTACGATCCTAATAGGTGCTATAAGCATGAGCAAATAATAATACCTCGTTCCCGAAAGTGTCATTCCTAAACGTAAACATTTAATTTCCGGACAATTTGCTACCACAGACAAAACGTCTGGGGCGAATAATCACAAAATCCAAGCAACGTTAAAACTCTCCATAAACATTTTATTAAAGAAACCGACGTTTTTAAAAAGTCGTAATTTACAAACGGTTACGTGTCGCTTGCTCCATTAATCCTCCTTCCGACAATTAAAACAAATAAACAAAAAATCCAAAAAACGACAAACAAATTAATTGTAACAGGCCACCCGTGGTTGTCGTATTCCGACAAAGACAATACTTCCCAGAATCTCGTACGTTTAAGAAAACATTCATAAAAGTTAAGTCATAAAGTGCATTCGCCCTTTTTAACAACAGCGTCCCCTTCTATAGCCAATTAGTTGGACCGTAATGATCCTAACATAGGTCAACCGTAAACGGTCACGATGGGTTCATTTTAACGTCTCTAAGTTGAGCCGTTATAATGCAGCGTTAAAATTATTCTTGGCGACTTTAGATGGACACAGTTTTGTTTGTGGATTTTTTGCCTGGGTCAGGGATAACCGGATGTTCGTCAAAATGTTAAGATGCATCTGGTGTGCACAGATTTTTCCCAAAAAGCACTCAGTATGCAGCTTGTACCCTTAAACCTCGTCATAAAATATAAATGCCGACGGGGTGTCGTATTACTTGGTCATTTCTCGGTACTTTTATGGTGTTAAGCCTCCAGAAGGTTTCTAGTTTGTCAAATTAAGTCTTTTGTATTCGGAAAGATTTTTAGTTGAAATTTCAGGTTTAAAGAAAAACAAGGATCACTTACAAAACTAATCTTAACTTCTTATTCTTAAAAGTAGCGTAAATTATTAATAGCATTTCTCAACCCTCTTATTTAGTCTAAATGATCCCTGGAGAAGGGTAGATTTACACTGTTTAAATTACACTCGTTTCCCGTTTCTCTATCAGTCTTTCAACGCACTCGAGTCTACAATCTTTTACCCTAATTTACAGACACAAACATTCCCAGTTAATATCCAGAAGTCCATATTTAGACTGAGGAAAAATAAACAAGGGGTTAACATATGCCTTAAGAGCGAGTATGCACTAACAAACACAAACCGGCAGCGCTTATATCAAGTGTACGCAGATTTATCTATTATATTATGCTACCTAGAGAATGTTGACGTTGCTGATAACTGATAAGAAAATAACATTCCTGTCTGGTTTCATAAAAAAAGGATTTAATACAACTGTTGAATTTTTAACGCCAATAGTTGAAATCTAAGAATGTTTAAGTGTTAGTACGTGAACTCCTGAGCAACTACCGCTTATCTTTTGAGGAAACATTGCCAACACGTTTGAATTTTGTTGCAGAATTGTTGTTTAAGATGGAGCTGTTGAAGATAAGTCGGAAAGTATGTCTCAATTATGTAGCATTACCATGAAAATTTATTTTAATAGACATTTGTGTATTAAAATTTAAACACAAGAAAGATTTACGATTTTTAGTTTGTTTACCAGGTTGTTTTTAAAAAATCATTCATCAGAAAGATCTATTGATCTAAAACTACTGTCCATACACAGGGTGTCTATTTTAATTGTTATATTTGTTAGGAAATTTAAAAACAAAGATTTACATAAATTTTCGAGTAAGTCACGTTTCCTTAATTTCATTTTGTGTTTTAATAGTATTTAAAATGACCTTGTTAGAAACCAGGCTTTTCGAACCTCATTGGACGGCCGAAAATTGATAACTGCAACTTATCGGGAGCAAAATTACTTTTCCTCCCGCCGGTAGGAAAAGTGATTTTGCTCCCGCTTTTAAAAACGAATGTTGGTTACGCTTTGTCTGTTTGCTTTGGATACGTTTTTTAATCCATGGATTCGTCTTGGTTACCGTAGCTAACAAAGGCAAAACTCGTTTTTTACACTGTCAAACTAAAAAATTTAATTTAGATTAATTTTACTATGAGTGTTTTTTGATAAATTTCTCAAGATCGACGAATAAATTCATTGTGAAACTCGAGAAAAAAGGTGTCGTATTTTTCCTTGTGTCTTCCCGGTGACCTCAGACCTCACTAATAAAATTTGCACGACCGTATTTCCCAAAAATAGATCAACTGTTTCTGTTAAACCTTATTTAAGACCATGTGCTTAACCTCCAGATACTTCAAAGTCGAATTGTGTTATAACGGGTGTTTTTTGCAGCAGTGCAAATACTTCTAAACTTAATGGGTTATAACTCGACTTTTTTAAATAGAACACCCTGTATATTTTTAGATAGTTGGATAGAGATTTCTGCGCTCTATAAATTTTAATAAATAATGGATATACCTAAATCCAACTGTTTTCGAAAATATGAAATTCTAAGCAAGAAATTCTAGAAATCCAGACAGGATAGAAGGCATTGACACCTGTTTGTTTTTTGTTTTTGCAAGAAACAATTGTGAACGTTGTTTTACTTTACGTAAGAAATTTGGTGTTTATAAATATTGAAATGATTGTCTATTTTCCCATTCCATATTTTAAATTTTGAACTAGGATGTGGTTAAATTGACCTTTGTTTAAAACTAATTATTTCGAACAAATTCAGAAAATTATTTAATAAAATTTATAGGGCGCAGCGATCTCTAATCAACTAACTAAAAATATACAGGGTGTTCTTTTAATAAAAACTGAGTTATGATCCATTAAATTTAGAAATTTTTGCGCTACTGCAACAAATACCCTGTATAACGAAATTGAATTATAAAATATCTGGATGATAGCACATGGTCTTGAAGAAAAAGTTGGTTTAATTTTGAGAAATACGACAGATTTTATTAGTGAGGTCGGCAAATGCAAATTTTTCAAAAATAGTGGAACAACTTGGCATCATCGCAACGGAATTTCAAAAACAAAACAAATTCAGAAAGGCAATAAAAAGGCGAATAAGATTATGCAAAAATATACAGTGTTCTATTAAAAAAAAACGTAAGTTTGATATGCCACTTTTATATGGAACCCCTGTATATTGAAAAATAAGCAACCACCGCGGCGCTGTTGACGCACCCTGTATATTTTAATGTTGTCACTTTCTATCGTCAAAAATTGATGTTTTGACGTGTGAAAATTATTTATTTAAATATAGGTATAATTTAAAAAAAATTATGTAATTAGTAATAAATAAAACGGATTTTTTGATGTCAACAAATAATTCTTTGCTGTTATAAAATTATTTTGTGACTTCAAAAATCATTTGTTGAGCATTATTTCGAATTAATACATAGAATGAAATAATTTAATAAATATTAAATCAATATAAATGCTATTTTTTAATCATAATTAATTATCTTCAAACGTCAACAATGCATTTCTAAACGTCAAAAAAAAATTTTCACATCTTAAACTGAATTTGTGACGCCATAAAATAATTTAATTAACATCGGTAAATGGTGCCATCTATCACTTCGCGACTTATAACAAAGAATGTTTATACGTCACTTTCGCCCTAGTGCACATGCCACATTATTATCATTTATTATTCAGTGTGCTTTGACAAACCGGTGCGGATGTAAGTGCGCACTCTGTTAGCAGGTAGCTGCCCTATCAGTCAATACTACAGCGTGGTTCTACTCACTACTATCATAAGGATACGCCAAAAATTGTTTTTTTGATGTATGAAAATTATTTTTCAAATGTATGAATATTAAAGAAAACTATATAATTATGAATAAATAACACGGACTTTTTGACGTCAATAATTAATTTTTTGGCGTAAAAAAAATATTTTAGGTAATAGTAATAAAAACATTTTGCCCTAAAAAATAAACGTAATGTGCCATTTTGACAAACAAATATTTTTTTTACAATCACGTCCCAACACTCCCCTTTAAAAAATCCCGAATACGCGCCTGATCGTAATTTTCCCTTATATTTCATTTCATCAAAACTTCCTACAAACTACACGAAACGGAGTAAAATTAGTTATTATTATTCTTTACAAATTCTTTATCGTGTTTGGAAATCTAGATTTCTAAATTTCACTGTTTATATTTTTATTTTTATTTTTGAAAAATGCGCGGAAATATATGAATGAAATTCCTTGTGAAATTTGCATGGAATAAAGAATTTTTGGCAAGTTCAACACAGGTTTTTGAACTGTGTTTGAAATTTTTCGGATTCCTACACAGTGAAATACTTGCAAAATCTATAAATATCTAATTTTGTAGTTTAGTTTGTAAACAAATACTTGTATCTTTCTTTTACGGAGAATATTTTCTTTATTTTTATGAACATTCTTTTTATTAAAAGTAATTTTTAAATTGCCTTTAATCCGGAACATAGCGAATAAGCCAAACTCGGAGTGACTGCGACCAAGCCAAGGGCCTCTATGGCCTGTAAAGCTGAAGATAAATATATAATTTTTAAATTAAATTGAATTAAAAAATTATAAAACTTTTCAAATAGAAAATTATATATTTGTCTATGATTTTTATCTATAATTTGCAGTTATTATGAATGTGGTTACGAAAAAAAATCAACGTAAAAATAATATATTGAAATATAGCTTGTTACACTTTTTTTCGCATAATTTAAAAATAAGAAAGAAAAATCAACACTTTTCTTAGTTCCTACCCTCAAGGTGTTTTGATAAGCTTGGTTGCATTTTTCGAAATTTACTGAAGGCTGCAATATTCTTTGTAAACAAAATTGAAACACGATTTGTTAACTTAAAATTAGAGTATTATCTTCACGTTTTATTTTTATTTCTTTTTGCAACAACAACTTCTGTCACACACAATAATAAATTTTATAAACAAGTACCTAGTTATTTTAAAACCATCCCACACACTTTATTTATTATTGCAGCTTCTTGAAACTGGCCGATTTTATTAGACGCTGACATAATTTTGTGGAAACAGTGGTTGGATGACAAAAGTTTCTGAAAATTGAGTCATTTCATCGCCTTCATTCAACCAAATCTTGCACGAATCTCCACCCTGAATTAATTTATCAATGAAGTCGGGGGAGTGAGTAATACAGCACTACAACATCGACATCCCACGCTTGTATTTCTTAAAGGTATTAAACAAATCTATTACACGAGATTTTTAAATATGTATGTTACTCAGCACTTAAAAAACACACAAACACACCTGCTTTTATTTTTGTTTCAGTTTTATTGGAGCAATTAGAATGCTATGATCAAAACTTTGTCTCAATTCGCCTTTTTTTTAGATTTTGAAAAAAAAGCTTTATTGCCATTGCTAACCCATTCGTCTTAATTAAGGCATCCTCAAGTAGAAACGAAGTTAAGATTTATATTATTAAAAATTTT
Organism: Ctenicera cuprea; assembly: GCA_958336395.1. Taxonomy (NCBI): domain Eukaryota; kingdom Metazoa; phylum Arthropoda; class Insecta; order Coleoptera; family Elateridae; genus Ctenicera; species Ctenicera cuprea. Next base: position 1,789,760 of record OY284491.1, read on the forward strand.
TGTAAAAATAAGCTCTAGGTAAAACCTCAAGTTTGTAAATAGATTTTTTTCTGCGTGTTTATGTGGTTAGCTTAAATGTCTAAGAAATAATAACAAGAATTAAGTCGTAAGAGATTAATGAGGGTTTATTTTAAGAATTGAATCGTGATTTAATTTCTTAAATTTGTCTCTTAATAGCTTCAATTTTCCTATATTTTAAAATTGTTTATTTACAAAAATAGTTTTCATCGTAAAGTTCTACTCACAACATTTACTTTTATATCAGAACACCCCTAACGTGATCATTCCGGTAGTTAGACAGCTTACGGTTCATCGTCCACGCTTACACTTCAAACACATTCATAAAATAAAGTCGAAAAACAATTTTTTTTTTAAATTTTAGCATAAAAGCATAGATTAAAATTAAGAACAACATGACCTGATAACGTTAGGTAATATTGCTCAAAAACTGGCCTGAAATATTTTTTTTAATTTACGAGGCTCATAGAGGTGCAGATAAGCTACAATTTGGTTCGTGTCCCACTCCGATAGTTGTTATGTGACGCCTTGTATGAATTTTTGAAAATTTTGGTTTTGACACCTATTTATACTCAAAATCAAGTGATCAGATTAGGATCAAATGTGATATTGTAAATGCTAGAAGAAGTTCTGGAACTACTACAATTGTAAATGTAAAAAAAAACATTTTAACATTTTCACGAAAATATTGCTCAAATAGTCACAAGATTGTTTCTAAATTGTATAGGTTTTACTAACTAGGAATGAGCTATGAATTGGTTCGCGTGTCAGGCCGATACTTACTCTGTGACGCCTTCTTTGTATTTTTGAAAATTTTTGTTTCAACGCCTATTTACTGAAAAACGAATTATCAGATTGGGATATTATTTGATATTGTAATTTTCTATTTAAGTTCAATTGCTCATGAGTGAGTGGTAGTAGAATAATATTCGCAACTTATTTTTAGGCGCGGTTTTATTTAATTTCTGCCCTCACACCAAACTTTTGAAAACGAATTTGCCTTTCCGTTTGTGATTTTCATAAATCCTAAGAAACCCTTTTCTAAAGAATCAACGATTTTTTCTCATACGAAAACTAGCAAATTTGGTGTAGAGGCGGGCGGTACTGGTGGGATTTTACAAGTAATTAATTTTTAAAATATGGGAAAGCAAAGTGCTTCGTTCATTTTAGTTATTGATGGGGGTAGAACGTTACGATTCAAACTATTTTAGGAAAGTAAATTTTGAAGTATGAGAAAGTCGAGACGAAATGCATTGCCCATTTTTTTTTTTACTTAGACAGTTACATAAAAACTCGTACCAATAAAAAAATTAAATAATGATAGTCCATAGGTCGCTAGAGAAAAAATCTAATCATAATTTTAAAAATTAATTTTTTATAGCTTTTACGGTTTTGAAAATAGTTTTTATCATTAGATTATAACCCTTTTGTACTATGTTTTTACCGAATGGTGATTTTGGTTACTGACCGAATACCAAATATACGACGAGTCTCTCACGGCCTAGTAACGAATATTAGGCCAACTATTCGGCGAATATTTGGCAGAATATTCGGACAAAGTATTCGCCGCAAGCTCCGAATATTCGGCCGAGCACCTAACATTATTAAGCCAATTTTCGGCTAAATATTCCGCGAAGTATGAAAAATATTAGATCAACTATTCGGCTGAATACCGAATATTAGACAACTCGAGTCAATTACTCGGCCAAGTGCCCATTTGGCTACCAAAATTATAACTTTGTTTCACAGAATTTTTAATCTTAATTATACCATAAAAATTTTCGAAAAATTTGCCATCTATATAAATCCGGAATTGTCTCAAATTTATGCGACGACAGGCCCCTCTACCAGAAGCAAGATATTTACCCGCTGCTACTTTTAACCATCTCTTATTTCCAAATCAAACTCCGCGGGATGCAAACAATCAACAATTTAAAAAAATTGCACCAATTTTGTTTATCAAAATAAATCACGATTTAATTCTAAAAATAAACTCGCAGTAATCTCTTACGACTTAATTCCTGTTATTATTTCTTAGACATTTAATTTAACCACAGAAACACCAGAAAAAAATCTATTTACAAACTTGAGGTTTCACTAAGAACATTTTTCCATAATTTTTTCATAATACGTCAACAATTAATGTTATCACTTATCACCTCTAAACAAATCTAAACCGTTACCAAAACCGCAAACAATACTGATAAAAGAAGCATAGAGATAATTTCCAATGTAGAAACGGAAGTTGTCACAACAATTATTCACAGAATAAAAATACAATGGAAATTTTGTACTTACACGTCCGACATGGTGAATATTCGAAAAATTTGTTAAAGTTATCTCTTGCTATATAACACGTTCCTACGGGATCTCTTCTTTCTTCCTTGGTGGTGCTGAACCATACGTATCTCGGCGCACACGCCTGAAATAAAACAGAAAATTATTTATTTTTTATTTTTTTTTAAGAATAAAATATTTTACAGGATGCCATTGCTACGGTAAAAAAATGGGCGAATCGCGTCGCTGATACTTTCCCATACTTTATACGTTTTAAATATTCTCGTTACAAAAAATTACTAAACAGCACTGTTTTAACAAAAATATACAGTACACAACCATGTGACGCACTTAAAAGACGTTTATGAGGGCCGGCGGGTGGTCTAGTGGTTAAAGTTCCAGGCTTTGAAACTAGACTCCCAAGGCAGTAGGTTCGAGTCCACTGCCCGTCGGTAATTTTTCTGAATAAGTTAAATCCGGCGGGTCCATGGATGGTGTATGTAGGTGTATGTTGGGTTGCATGTCTTTCAGGGGTGGGGCATGTTAGACCGGTGAATAGCACTTAGTGTGCTGAGCCCGGGTAAGGGGGTGGGATGGGAATCATGGAGTCGTGCTCACGCACGGCTTCATGATTCTATAAAAAAAAAGGCGTTTATGCAACTAATCTCAGTAGTTTCGAAGCGTGGACCCGCAGCTATCATGGAAAAGTCTTCGGTTCGATTTTGATTTTTTTAAATTACTTTTTTCGTATACCTTATTTTTTACATTGTGTACATAGTGGCCTGTTACTGTTTATGTCACCTGTTTTTAGCGATAATTGCAGGGCTGTGAGACGCAGCAAGTGTAGACGCTCTGACTTAGTGTTTGGTTATATAGGCCAGTTGCGTGGCTCGGAGCTTTTTCAATAATCGCACCTACTCACGTTAAGGCGCTAGATATTGCGCTCCCGACTTCGAACCAAAAGTCGCTGTAAATAGTGTATAAGAAAAGGTGTCAAAAATATGCAAAGAATCAAAAATATATTTTGTAACTAGAGCTAAATTGATAAGCGTGGTTAAAATCACGCAACTTTCGAAAAACGCGTTGTTGATATTAATTGACAGTTTTAAAGCTTTTAAAATTTTTAAAATGGTTTAAAATTCCTTTTTATCCCAATATACTACTTCAAATAGTCTATTAAACTGTTTAACGATTGGCGTTAGCGTTATAGATTAAATGAATAATCAATTAAAAATTTTCATACATTCCCGGATGGGCGCCAAGAGTAAAATTTAGGAGATCAATTAAAAATAAATTTGTCGTTCACTGCCAGTTCTATCGGCTCCAAAAGTTAAACAAATGGGATGGTTAGTTTTTTCGGAATAATTTCCATAATTTTGAAAACATTGGCAGTTTTACAATTATCATATTTCCAAAAATATTTTTACATCACATTATTACACTTATTAGGGATACTACATGATATGATATAATTTATATCGGTTGGAAAATTTCTTTTTGAGTAATCGGTCATTACATTCATGCACTACAATTCGGATTTAAAATTTTGAAAAAAAAAGTTAGACCAAAAAATATATCGACCTCCGGTTCCGGTTACCGTTCCGGTTAAAAACCTTACGAATGACTACCTCCAACTAACCCACCCACTCACTCACTCACTCACGCACTTACGCACATGCGCACTAACCATCCATACTTCAGTAAAAGAATGGGAAAGCAACAAAAACATATATTCAAAACCACTTTCTAGTTTGTTTAAATGTTATTTTGACCAAGAGCAGCCTATTTTTAAAATGGGCTAGTCTATTTTGAAACCTGTAGCAACGTGTTTTCGCAATCTGTAACTATCACGTTCAAATGCATTTTAAATGCAACAGCTGCAAAAGCTTTGGACTTTGGCAGCAATTGCTATAATTTCTAGTCGACACCTTTTCTAAAATCTAAATCACAGTTGCATAATTTAAGAAGAATTTAATTTCAAAGTTTTTTTAAACTAAACCATACAGGCTGCGGAGGGTCAAGATTGGTACCGTGCATTCCTTGCGTAAAAATACGGAAAAAAGTGCTTGTAAACATATGCCCTAAGATGCTTTGTTAAAGAGACTCGAAGGGATCGTTTTTTCGGAAATATCTCAGTATTCGTTTAAGATCAAATTCTGCAGTTTGGTATGTGGTTGTTACTTAAAATATTCAAAAAAAAAACAACTGTTATTCATAGTCTGTATCAAGTGCACAATGGCGGAGATACAGGGGTAACAGAAAAATTTTACCTTTGATTATTTTGAAAAAGCGAGTTATCAGATCAGGATGAAACTTGCTAATGGAAATGCGCTAAAAGTACACAATTTTACAAGCTATTTAGAAGTACCAAAACTGTAAAATGAAAAAACATCAAAATTTTGACTATTTCAAAAACATACTGTCCCAAAACTGGCTTCACCTTCTATGTATGTTTAAAAATCAAAAACTCGTACCCCCTTATTTAATAAATGGAGGCTGATACTAATTTCTGTTTAGGTTAAGTTGCTCATGAGTGATAGTAGAATAAAGTTCTCAACTTAATTTGTACATACGGCAATATTTAGGGGGGGGGGATAATTTTCCCACTCCCACCCAATTTTTGGTGGACGAATTTGTCCTTCAGTTTTGTTTTTTCGTAATTCCAAGGAATATTTTTTCAAAAAATGTTCATAGGGACTTTATTTCTTATTTTTGAGTAAGCAATCCATAGTATTAATCTTGACATACCCCACGCCCTGTATAATATGTATACTTAAATGGTAGTTATAATTAAAGTAATAGTTCTTCAGAATTGAGAAAATACTGAAGTGCAACAAATTAAATTTGTCAACAAGCAGGTTTTTCTCAAAAATTAAGAGGCACCTACTAGCGCTGTTAAAAAAAAATTTAACAGGTTAACCGGTTTCGAAATTTTTGACAGATTTGATAAACCGGCCTGAAAAACCAGTTTGAAAAAACCGGTCTGAAAAAAAAACGGTCTGAAAAACCCGGTCTGAATACCGGTCTAATTAAACTAGTTTTTGCGTACCTAATCACTATTCAATTCAGTAATTATTTTTTATATGCCGATATAGATAAGAAGAATTAAAATTAAATGATAATAAACAAATAAAGCTAAACTATATTATTTTGTATCATTTATTTATTAAAATCTTCTGATCTATATCGGCATATGAAGAAAAATTACCGAATTGACTAGTGATTACATCAAAACTAGTTTAATGACGGCATTGGGATTGTTTTTCAAACCGTTTTTTCAGACAGGTTACTACAGATCGTTTTATAGACCAGTTTTTCAGACCAGTTTCTTCTAACCGGTTCTCCAGACTGGTATTTTTCAGACCGTCCATTTGGTTTCAAACCGGTTTCAAATCGGTGTTTAGAAAATTCGTAACCGACGGTATCCCTTAAAAAGTTGATTGGGTAACCGGTGAACTGTAACAAGTCGACAGCACTAGTACCTACCATATGTGGATATGTCAGAAGATCTTTCCTTAAACCAGAGATGTCAGTTATATTAATATTTATTATAAATAAAGCGTGCTGCAGGAACAACCATTTGCAATATGCGAATTCACATGTGAATTAATAAAATCACCCAGTGCATGCTTAACGTATCAAGTGCACACAGTAAAAAAAAAAAAGAAAATAAAAGAATTTAAAGTACGCTGGATATTATAATAAATATCAATTAATGTTGAGATTCGCATCAAGCCTTATTGGTCAATAAAACAATCAAGCTCCACTAAATTAACTGATTAATAAATAACATATTACATCTTTGTCTCATGCATGCGTATTTTTCCGACCCCTTTTTTATGGACATCTTATTTTAGTGCTCATTAATTCATATCAATTTTAATTGAAGCCCACGATTTAATATAATATACATTTACGAGGCACACAGAACATTTCATCGATTAATTCAAGAAAAATAAAAAATTTCAATTAATACTTTCCCGAAAGCGTTAAAATTTTCAATTAGTTTTATCCCATAAATTGGAAAAACTCATAGAAATAAAGATCACAATTTAGAAAATTGTAATTACCGAAGTCGATGAACCTAAATGTGTTACGGAAATATCTTAGGAACGTTACAGACAGTTTAATTTTAGAAAAAATGGGACGTACCGTTCCACTGAAATAAAAAGGCGAAATAGGTGAGGCATTTGCATTAACGAATGACAATTTATTAATGCTGCATTTTCCAAGCCCATTGTAAGCTTGTATTATAATTTATAAGCTTCCGTTCGAAAATTCCTTTTATTGAATAAAACTGATTAAGTAAACACTAACACCAGATAAATCTGCGTCGCATTCTTCTTGCATTAACATCTGTGCAGATTAGCTTCAATTTATCTGGCGCCATTTTTGCTTAAGAAGTAGGTTAAAATTTCCTTTACTCAAGCCGCGCTCTAGTTTAAATGATGTAGTAAGAACAACAATAACAAAATTAAACAATTTTTTTTTATTTTTATCGATCTTCGAAAAGGAATGAGGGCAAAATTTAAATGGGAAATAATGATGCTATTATACTATCTACAGGGTGCGGCAACTAAAGTATCCAATCTCCAAAACTATAAAAGATTAAGCAAAATATTCTTTTTCTGATTTGATGGCAGGGAAGGGGCCGTATATTAAGCTAATAGTGTTTTAAAGAACCACGCTGTTTTAAGGGGTGGGGGATAACTTGAAAATTTTAATGGAGATGAAAAATATTTTTAATATTTTTTAAATTTAAGTAGGTCAGGGTTCCCACTAAAACCTGAAAGTCGCAAATGTTTACCACACAAAGTCAAGGCAGTAGACGCCTTTAATTTACCATTTAGTTCATTTGCACATTTAAATAGTTTGTGTATGTAGTTTCACTCTTTTCTTCCAATTTGGTATAATTCAAATTATCACACATTACTGCCGCTGATTCTAAAACACTCGCTCATGACAAGTTCACAGCGCCGGACATTTTGGCCATATTGTCTATTGCCAATCAAACAAACTAACACGCAGAACACAAATATTGGTATTTGCTATATCTAATAAAAATTGACATTCATCGACAATATAAACTTCCAAAAAATCCGAAACCGGCCACGTGAGTTGGATCTGTTTTTTTGTTTTTATTTTAGAAATTGAATTTTACAAAATTATAACTGGAATATGGGCAAATCCAAAGCTTTTTTCCGAACTTTTTAGCTTTAAAATGGCGGCCAATACAATTGTCGCTTTAACGGTCTATATTTCAAAAACATGTTGCCAGATCGGCATAAACTTTCGTTATAATAATTCTAAGGAAACACAATGCTACTACGTTGGAGAATTTTTGAAAGCGTGATAACTGTGAAGTGAAAACAATTGTCATTTTTGAAACCTTCAAATAAAATTGGTCATAAACTGGACACAATGTTTTTTAAATCTTGTAGGCTCTTAGAGATAGAGATGAGCTGCTGTTCCAGTCCCCTAGTTTATCTAAGACGCCTTCTACGAATTTTTGAAAATCTATAATCTATACTTTATTAAATAAGCGGGGGACGATAAAACATTTCTAATTCAATTCAATTGCACACGATTTGTAGTAAAATACGAATCCCACCCCACAATTCTAGTTTTATCAAAATCGGATAGGCCGTTACAGAAATATGAGGAAACGAACGAACCCACCCATTGACAAACTATTTGGATTTCTCAACACATTTTTCCGTAAAAATTTGATATCAAATATTTTTATAGTCTGTTTACAGTGAAAGTATGAGAAAGTAATAATTCAAATAAAATATTAATATTCAAATAAAAATCTCTGTCTTTAGGCAAATTTTAAGTTAATTTGTCTAGGTTTTACCTATGGGCGGCTGGAATGAGGGAAGAAGGGACAATTACCCCTCCCCCCTCCCACTCCCTCGAATTCGAGCTCACAAAAAATATGTTGATGAGAACTCCGAACACTGTCCCAGTAGCGGGGGGACGATAAAACATTTTTGATTGAGCTAAATTGCTCATGAGTGATAGTAGCATAACATTCACAACCTAATTTTTAGAAATACATAGTAATATTTAGGAGAGGAAGTAATTTTCCCCCTTCCACCCAATTACTGTCTAAGGAATTTTTTCTTTGATTTCTAGTTTTCTTTAATATCAAGGAATCTTTTTACCAAAGATTTCTCTTTGGTTTCTGGTTTTCTTTAATATCAATGGATATTTTCCCAAAAAATAGGTATTATTTGCTCACGGAATCAATGGTAAGATTGGTGCGATCTTATAGTCACTGTTGGCGCGTAAAACGTAGATGCATAAATACTTTTGAACGCGAAATGTTCGTTCATTTTGTTTCTTGTTTCAAGCTTTACACTAAACATTTTTTACTTCAATATTTGTTCCAGAACATGGGGCATTTAACCGTATTGGAGACTAAGTACAAAATTACACGTTATTAAACGTTTAACTAAGATTTATTGACGTTCTTTGTGTTAGTCTTGTAGGCAAGTAATTACAAAAAGAAACAACGGTGAAATTTTAATTGCTGTAAATTACTGGTTCGCTTCTGAACGCTTAAATTGTTATTGTTCTGCGTGATTCGCTCTTTTAAACTAATTACTATTTTTGCTCTTACCTGTTTTTTTGTTTTGCTTAAGTTTGCAAAAATACAAAAAAAAATATTTCTTAGTTCTCATCGAAATAACTATTTCTTTTTCTTATGTTCAGAAATAAAAGTAAAAAATTGAAGTCTACACGACTTAATTCTCCTTTTGGTGTCAAGACGTCAATAGAAAATAATTAAAAGTAAATAAAAATATATAACACAATCGCAGTTCTCAAACAAGGTTCATCAAGTCGGATATTCACAATAAAAGACGCCGAAGGTACGAACAAGGAGATCGTAACTTGCCCATAATTAATATAAGAGATCATAAAATCAACTCAATGCTTTCTAATGAGCAAGACATGTATGTGCGTACCAGAGGAATTTTATTTTTAAAATTGGCCGCATAAATCTTGCATTTAAAATTGCTTCGAGTAGGTACTTTCAATTAGGCTTTCAGCGCAAATAATTCTCAGATCTATTACACCAGCAGATACAAGAAAAGGTAATGGGCTTTGTTTATGACAGTGGCGTCTAGTGGTTGTAAATTTTCGGGCCTCATTATATCAAAAAAATAAATGAGCGAGCCAGAAGCAAATAGGTAAAAGAATAAATGAGACAAGAAACAAGAATAGACAGAGTCGTCGCTTTGTTTTCTCTTTTTAACTTACGACGTATTAGTTGTGGCTTTAAAAATTTAAAAATATTTAGTCATTTTCTGAACATTTTTAGAACTCTGCTGGACACACATTTTTTATTCCAAAGTTTCATTTGCGTGAGTGTTGTTTTACCGAATTTTGAACAAGACTTGAATCGAATTTTTGGACTTTTTTCAATAAATGATCTGGTCCCCTTGTACCACCACTGCTTTTGTTAACAAAAGGAATTCATTGAAATGTTCATATATCCATGGAATTCAGCCAACTACACACCACTAGTTGCAATTATCACGGTACGATGGGCGCAATAAAACCAGTGAGATATTAAATGGTAGGATTGAATTGCTATTTGCAAACTGCTGTTAAACGGCTGATTAGAATCGTAAATTGCAGTCATGTTTAACAAACTATGTTAATTAATTGGTGCTCCCTTAGGTAGGTTGGAATTTGTTCAAATTTTTTGCCCTTAACGCTTGGCGTCATTGCACGTACAAGTACAAATAAAGTGAAGTAATCATTAACGCTTTTAATTTTTTTCTCTACATAGTTATCAATCAAAGTTTACAAACGGCATCCTTTCCAAACCGTAACAACTGATAATAGTTCACATAACATTAAGTAATCAGTTCAGAAAGTCAAGGGCACCAAGATTACAAATGTGACTGCTTTTAATAATAAGTCTTTGAAAAAGAGTGAAAATGTATTAATATTTATAACAAAAGTAGGAAACTAGATTTTATGCCGACATCTTGTTAGTTGTCTTGTCACTCTTTATCTCAAGTTCGCTTAACATCTGATTTTCGTTGTGCGTAATTGGTTGGTATGTCAGGTAGTAACTACTGGATTAATGATTTATACACGTGGTTTTCATTACATTGCGAGTGGAATGTTTAATTATTTTACCGGGCTTGACTTTAAGTTAATTGGCTTGAAGAATAAACAGACGTTTCTTCAGTCACTGCGTCAAGAAAATTGCGTCCGCTAATAAACTTGTTCGGATGTCACATCTCGAGAAATGTAGTTTTAATCAACGTTAAAGAATGTATTGGATGGAGAGCCTTGCGATTATAATCAGTATTTTGATATCAATATCGATGTATTTGATGTTTTATCTGCGAAAATCAGGAGCTACAAGAAATGTCACGACTTGTTAAAATTTTCATAATGAAATGTGCAGGAACACCGTCATGTTTAAATAATTATAACACATATAATAGTGCCGCCTCCTATCTATTTCCTGTAAGAATTACTTGCATTAAAGAAAATCTGGCAGTTTAAAAAGACTAAATCAGGTGCGGACTGGCCTGGGACGCTGGCCACTGTTGGGCCGCGGGCCCCCAAATGATATCGTAAATTCAGCCACCGCATGACAGAAAACGATTCACTTTAAATTGTTCAAAAGCAATTGTTCAAAAAGCAATTGTTCGATAACACTTATTTGAAAAAATTGATTTTCGCCGTAGCAATTGTTGGAAACAACAATGTTTTGAAAAATATTTGTTCGACAGCAATTTTTCTAAAAGCAATTGTTTGGAAAATAATTTTTCGGCGTACCAATAGTTCCAAATGACAATTTTTCATAAAATAATTGTGCGACAGCTGTTTTTCGAAAAACAATATTTCGGCGTATCAATTATTCGAAACAACAATGTTTTGAAAAACATTTGTTAGACCGCAATTTTTTGAAAAGCAATTGTTCGGAAAATAGTTTCTCGACGTACCAATTCGAAATGACATTTTTTTGTAAAACTTTTGCGCAGCAGCTTTTCGATAAACAAGCCCCTCCAAACCCAAACGTCAAACTAACCCATTTTCGCTTACTCCCTCCTAGAAAAAAAATGTATGGGCGCCCAAACTCCCTTTATCAAGTGCAAGTAATTTTATAATCATTCACCTACCAGAGGGTAGGTGATTTCCATCTATTAGTTGAAATTCATTCACTTTGGCAATCTATTTAATATGAAATCAATGGTACATCTTACCATATTAATATATCAGATATTTTTATATTAAATTACGATTTTGATTATCTTAAACTAAACTATGAAGAAAAAAACATTTCAAAAACTACTCCATACATATTGTTACGTCTAGTAAATTTCTCTTGAGAAAGCTTTCGTGCTTACAACTGTCTACATAAACATTTTTTTTCACTTAATCCAGTACCTTACAGTAATATCTAACCACTCTGATCTCTCTTCCTTTAAAGAACGTGCTCTAAGACGTATTAAGACACTTAAAGCGGCCGTGAAGTGTCTTAAGCAAAGAATCAAAGAAAGCACGCGCACAACCTCCCCCGATTAAAATCTGACTCCGTGTAATGAATTCTCTCACCTTTCCTCAAGATCGTTTCGGTTTATATTTACATGGCGACAAGCTACTCACTCCTTGTAACTAAAAATAAACCTTTTTTTGCAATTTCGCAAGCTGGGGCGCCAAGAAACGTAAAAAAACAAATAAAACTTCGAGATGAGCAAAAAATTCTGTTCACACGCGAACTTCTGGTTTCTAATTCGTGGAGGTCATTACAGATTGATGAAATGCATCGGATCAGAGAGCTCAGCGAGCTTTTTTGATTCACGAAACATCACAATGCACTCTTTGGCGGCGGCTACCATGAGCACGAGGTCATCAGGGTCAGATATTTGTACTTTTTGTGCCGACTGCTACACCCAAAGAGCGGCAGAAAGCACAAAGAGGACGGATTTGTACGCGCAAAGCCTATCTGGGAATTAATTTCTTACAACACCTTGCTTGGCACAAGAATGAGTGCATACCTGTATCGAGATTACGCCCTTTCCTCGTGAACGCGCGCTCCTTACAACTAACCACTTTGGGCATACGTGTAATCGCATAGTTGGTGTCCAACAAATTGGTGTACTTTAATTTGTTTTGATGCGGGCTATTTGTCAAGCCGCATTTTTAAGCCAGCTTTTTGCCTTTTGTGCCGCCCCGACTCAATTGTTACTCGTGAGAAATTCGGTTTCGGCAGCTTATTGTTATCCTCAAATAGCTATAAAAAACAGACCAGAAAATGAAACCAAAAAGTGGAAGAAATTTTGAAAATTTATGTATTTTTGGTAAAAATAAAAAGCAAAACAAATGAGGAATTTGAAAATTCAAGAACGAATGCAGCTGACTGGCTGATCAAAAATTGAGAAATATGGTCCTACTCATATTATTATTAATAAAATACGGGGGGGGGCAGAAACTATGGAATATAATTCTACCTGATCATAATATTACTTTTATATAGAGTATCCAATGTTTAAGAAAATACAATACGTAAAAGTTTAGCAAAAAAGCTGTTTTTTGTAGTTTTACTACATTCATTCGTATCAATCCCGCAAGCCCATACATCACAAAACTCTGGATTAAAATTCAAAAAAGATTATGCACAAGACGAGTACACCATGGATTTTATTTACGATTTTCAAAAATTTTGGGATCTGTAAATTTCAAAAACTAAAAAAATTTGAGTTTGAATTTTTAATATTTTTCAATATTTTAATTTTTATAGTTATTAAAAAAGTAATCAAAATTTTCCAAATATTTGCAGAATTATTAAATTTTGAAAAACATCCGGTATAAAATATATTTCAAATTTTTTACATAGTTTTAAAAATATTTTAAATTTCCATAAAATTGTCTTAATTTTCGAAAATTGCAATAAATGCGAGGAAGGTCCCGCGTTGGTTGCCCGACAGCTTTTTTTTTCTTATTTTCTGTGAGGACTGCAAGGTATAATACGAATTTTACGATCTCCAAGTTAAATAGAAATTTTCTAGTTAACTTAATTTGTGTCCTTGCAGGACTTGATGGCTCGACTTCATTCAGAATAGCACGCACGTGCTGAAGCAGCAGTTGCTGCCAAGTGTTGAACCTATTGTGTTAATTACACACGAATAGACATTTTTAGCAAACGGGGGAATAGAAACACATAAATCGCATGGCGGCTATTAGGTTATGTTTGTAGCGGGTTTTATTTTTGGAAAAGTGTAGGCTTGCTCGGAATAAGCTCTACCGTTCAAAGATCCGTTTCATCGCGAGATACGGAGAAGCTTTAAAAAATCCCGGACTTAAAACAAGGGCTGAGATGGACATTGAACCGGCAATGTCACCCGGTACGTCTTAAGAATCGTAATGCATCGGTCTGCGGTAAAAAGTGCGGTCACTTGCAACAAATACGGACATATCGGTTCTGTAATGCGGTAGAGATCGGGTTTGGGTTTGAATCCTGATCTTCTGTCAATGATGTCACACATCACTCTCTCAATTCTCAAATCAGTCGCTTCTTTACCTTTAGTGCTAAACGCCAACTAATAGAGATGGATACTATATACCGTTTGTAAACTGCATTATGCAGTTACGATGGTGTAATTGATTATAATATTATTTCTGTTAGTTCCAATGTCGATTCATGAGATCTAAGAATTTTTAATTTTCTAGGTTAAAGTAGAAATTGTGAAGGTATTTTTTTTAATTTAGGGTTTGTCCTATGTGGCCTTTTTGCAATAGCAGCTCAAAGCTGAATACATAAACTCCCAACTGCTATTTTCGCTATCGCTGAATATTTTGTTGATATTAGTCTGTAACATTGTATGGTGTTGCACCTAAACAGAGTGTCGGAAGGTATTGAATATTTTCTTTGAAGATTTCGCGGTTTTTCGAACTTTCAATATTAATTTATTTTCGGCTTACACCGCGTCGTCACTTGGGGATTACGCCCAGCATAATTAGGTAAGGACCGAACTATAGCTTTTCTGCATTTAAAATCATTTGCTCTAAAAGTTTGAGCCATAGTTGTATGTGGGCCCTCGCAATCTTAACATAATGGAACGACCAATTTGTCCGATGTAGTTTGAACCACAAGAGCAAGAGATGGTGTAGATCCCGTATTCTGCCCGACCAGCTCAAAGGGGTTTAAATACCTCCGCATCCCGGATTTTAATTCAGTGCTCTAATCACTCTGTAGGTTAGTTTGTATGACTTTATAAACAGCTAACAGGTGTAAGCCGATTAAGTATTCTTGTCCTGGCAAACAAAATACATTAAGATAAAATCATTGTCCGCCCCAAAGGTTCAAGCACACGGCCCTCAAACTTTTAGAGCAAATGCTTGTAAAGACAGACAAGCTACAGGTCGGTCCTTACCTGATTATGCTGGGTGTAGTTCCCAAATGACGACGCGGTCTAAGTCGAAAGTAAATTTTGTAATATTGACGGTACTGAATATTGTATGTACTGATAATGATACTATTTTTATCGTAAACTTGAAGCAAAATATGTTTTGTTGTAAATGGAATATGATTTCGTGTTGCTTGCTAACTCTGTTTTTCTTTTTACGGTTTCTTCGGAAATGACATCATCAGTATTTTTTAAATGGAAACGCACTGATTAATTTGCATTTTAGCTTTCAGTAATCATAATGTTGCATACTTTTCCAAAAATACAATAAAAATTCTATGCATTATGTTGTTTCCCTCCTTTCTTTCTCGATCTTTCTACACTTCCACTATCTCTAATAGGCCCTTACAAAAAGAAATTTATAGGTGTTAGGTCTGGAGACCAGGATGGCTAACGCAATTGATCTTTCTTACTGGGGGGGGGGGGGGGGATGATACCACCAGTATCTTTTTAAATTGTACATTAAAAATTCTATGAATAATGTTGCTTGCCCTTCTCTTTTTCTGTCTGTTTCCACTATCTCTAAGATACCCCACAAAAAGAAATTTACAGGTGCTAGGTTTGGAGACCAGGGTGGCTAATCTAATTTATCGTTTTTACTGTGACGGAAAGATGACCTCATCAGTATTTTTGTTTAATAAAACTGCGTGTCTTTCTGTACTGTTTTAATTGTATTTTAGCTTACAGTAATCACAATTTTTGCATATTTTTCTGTAGATACAATAAAAAATGTTATGCATAATGTTGTTTCCCCCTCCCCTTTATTTCTCGGTCTCTCCCACAAAAACAAAATTTACAGATCTTAGGTCTGGAGACCACAGTGGCCAATCCTGTTAATTTTTCTTACTGCAACGAAAGGATGATCTCACCAGTATTTTTTGAAATGAAAGTCTTTTTCTGCTGTTACCATGAAAATTTTATGAATAATGTTGCTTCCCCCTCTCTTTTTCTATCTCACCCCACTATCTCTAAGATACCGCACAAGCAGAAATTCACAGGTGCTAAATAATAAGTATAATAATACAAAAATAATTAAACATAAAACACAACTTAGTGAGTGTTTTTCATGGTTTAATACCTTTTCCACTACCATTTTGGGGGCAGGAATTAAAAGAATCTCATATTTTCATGGTAGTAAATGTCGCCGTCGACTTTTAAACCAAGCAAAATCAGATTTGGATGGAATTGAAATCGATTTTTTTCATAATGGACGTAGAATTCTTTTCGTAAACTCAAAGAATTAACTAGGTCTATGATAATAATAAAAATAATACCTTCATTCATAGAATATTTGTATTGCACGTAGGATATTTTTTAAGGACACGTTTTGACGAAACAAAAATTAAATAATTTTAACTCACCACAACGGGTCCATCGGGTCCAGCACTGTTGATTGTGGCACCAAACCACTGATTATTTTTATCATCACGAGAAATTGTACCACCTAAAATTTAAAACTTTATTAATCATTATGTAAAAACTGTAACCTTACAGTGCCGGACTGAGTTAACTTCACTTTTTGACAATACAAATACAGTTAAAAATTTATGGTGCCCATATTTGGTACCACTGAGAAATTCGCACCATCCATATGGATCAGTCCAGCACTGTTAATTTATTTTACTGATTAATAATTGTAACACATTGAAATAATGCTATATTTTTCCGGATTTTTCTAAGAAATATTGTTATTGGTAAAACTTCCAAAAAGGAAAGGTTGCATTAAAGTGCAAGAAAATCAACAAATTGGGTTAGAAGTGTGACGACATTTTATTTTTAAGCCCACGATCTGCCCACTGGTACAAGAAAGTTGTCTCTTTCAAGTATCTCGTGACCACAAGGCACTTCCGAAATTCTCACAAAATTTCCTTATAGTATCCTGCAGCTTAACAAGTGCCCAAACGTGTACCAACAATGAGTTTTTAAAATTGTTAATTAATCAATTGTCTACACTATTTAAATAACGAAGCTGTACCAATTTTTTTCTCAAGTGTAAGTTTGTTAATGACATGACAGTTATAATAGTGGCGCCTTTGCGTTGGCCGATAGTATAAGTTTCTATCTAATATCTTACGCCGACCTTGTTAAGCAACAGCAGGTAGGGCCGCATATTTTATCAACCTACATCTTAAAGAGTCAATGGATTTAATGTATTCATCACTCCAAATTAGTCCATTCAGGTACAAAAGCGAGCATACTAACACTTGTATTTTTGGGCGAAATAATTACGCATTGCAAAATGATTCTGTTGTATGTAAAAATATTTTACATACCCGAAAATAACTATATAAACATTTTGATTGTAAAAAGTATGTTCAAAAGGTTACGGAACGAATTATACTGATTGGCAGCGCTAACGATTAGATTGTTGCATTGACAGCTATCACAATTTACCAAACACGTCTTGAATATGAAGGATCATCGTCATTTAGGGTACTTGTACTGTTTGTTGTACCATGATGGACCTCATGGCGAGAAGGTCTGATTGAATGAGCTTTGTTGAAATATTAGACTTTTTCAACTGTACTTAAAAATGAAGAAAATCATATTTTGTTTATTTTAAAATTTTATTTCATTTTGATCTTTTGACCGAGAGAAAATTATCAACATTGTGAATTACTTCAAGTTCATTACATTCACAATGCGGTAGTCAATAGTTGGCGCATTCGTGGTTTGTGGTTTTACTTTGTCGGTTCAAGTTACCCCTTCAAAGAAAATTGATATTTTAGTAGAAGCTTAATGAGTTTTGTTTTCTGGTAGATTAATTACTTCCTGGTTTATGTGGTAGTGCAAAAAGATTGAGTTTGTTCAACAATTTGACAATTAAGATACTTTCTACCAACTATCAGCAAATTAAATGTATGGCTTATCAGGTTCATATGAACGAAAATTGCTTATCTTGGATAAAATCACAAAAATATTTTATTTAATAAAACAATTTTGTGTTTTTTGATCCCCAATCCTGGACGACTACTAAAAAAACCAAAACTATTTTTATAGTTCTTTAAATAAATGCACTTTACTCGTGCACCATTTTGAAAATTTAAAAATACATTTTAAATACAAAAAATTGACACTTTTGGTGCCCTTATTTAAGCACATTGTTTTTTTAATAAATCTTAAAATTTAAAATTTCCCATACTTCCAGTATATCGGTTGGTGACACGGTAAACGCACCATGGGGGTTGCAATGGTAAATTTTTAATATTCAATGATTTGCTTTCCTAATTATTTTACAGCTAAACCGTAATGTAGAGAAAACAATGCTGTATAATTATCTAAACAAAAGCGCACTTCTATTTCTCCGTTCATTATTTCATTAAACTTGATGTACTATAAGAGTTATAATTATAAGCGCGTTTGTTTGTTTATATAATTCTAAGGTTTCATTGATTTTTATCTTCGGTTTTCCAGTTACGAAAAATGGAAAGTTGTAAAGGATATGCATGCATTTTTTTCTCTGCAAGAAAACTTATCACGGTTTAACACTAAAATAATTAGGGTAGCAAATAATTAGACATTGAGAATTTACTATTAAAATCCCAATGCATGGTGTTTTTGTCATGTCACCACCCGGTATAAGAAAGAGCACACTATAATTTTCTAAAGTTTGAATTCGAAAAGATAGAAACCAGTTTCTGAACTGTAAGTTGTTTCCAATTTTATGCTTAACAAATCTGTCATCACATTACATCTTTCCAACTTTTTTTTTATTCTTGTAAATTTTGTAAAAAAAAATGCAATTAGCAGTGTCTAATCATAATGCTAAATTATCTAATTCTACTTCTTTTGATTTTATTGCAAAATAGCTTTCATTTGAATTTCATTCAGTCCAATTCAACTTCCTACTATCAGAACAACTTCATAAACGAAGGGTCTCTTTCATTAAAGTAAGCCGTTAATCATCCTTACCGGACAATACCAGGCACCTAAGAGGCACAGTGGTGAATTTAATTAAGGTTTTCGATGCATACGCGCCCATAAATAACTGAATAAATATTTTTTAACTTAAATTAAAGAAAGAAAAGAAAGAAAAAAAGATAACGCCCCGACGGGCGATAGCCTGTGCAGTAAGATGCCGTACCAGCGCTCCCCGGCACTGTGCTATTGCGACCGCTGACAGCAAAACCTGAAATATGGAACGTAAACATAGTAAGCGCTACAGCTAAGGTTAAATTCAATATTGAGCTACGAATTTCGAACCACAAATCTTTATAAATAATTTATTTGAAGAGTTATCAAAAATATGCAATAAATTTTGTTAATTCCTGTACACCTAAAATTTAATCACGATTGGTTCATCCGTTCGGGAGATATGAGAAATCGAACGCACCCATACCCATAAAAATCTCTAAATAGAAAATTTTAATAAATTTAAAATTTATCTGTGCTAAAAGTATTGGTATTTTACTATTTTGAATAATCCGTAATTATCGGAATATTTTCAATTTTACAGTCACAGAAAATATACGTATTACCGTAAATCTCATTTTAATTTTAATAAATATAACAGGACAATTTACCGCAACTCGTAAATTCTAAAGAATATACTGATTGTGGACAATTTGAAATAAAAGCGGTATCTTTTAAGAACCAGAAGGCGTTTAAAAATTTGTAAACAATTAAAATTCTTCCTTAAAAATTTAAATGTAAATATTCATGCACATTTTTCAAAATTCCCCTACCTCTTTACAAAACAACCATAAAAGTCAAACAGGTACAAATCGTGGGATGCAAATTTCTGACAGGAGATTCTAACGATAAGATACGCATTCTCTTCGCATTTCTTCTTCTCCGTCAAGCCGAACGTAGCTAAATCAAGTAAAATTATGTTCTGATCTTGAGATATAGACGGTAATTCCCTTCTTCTTTCTAATTCCTTTACTTTTGTTAAGCTTTTTAAGAAATAAGCCTATTCAATCGTGACCAAATGGTAACGAATGACCATAATAAAACCTTTTCAAAAAAAAACTCACGAAGATTTAATAATTTAGCAATAGTTCTTAGTTGTTGCAACATAATCCATAAACTGGGATTAATACGAGGATAATTTCGAACAGATTGATGGGATTATAAAAATCTTTCCTCGTGTTCTATTCACGGTCGTGGAACTTTGATTTGATTTAATAACATCTCTGCTGGAGTGCTTTAATTCCTTATTCTCATATAACGTGCTTCTTCGGTTTCTTCTTCAATATGCACGCACAGTGATGACGCAAATCGAACAAAAACATTGATGCAACCGCTATATTCCACATATGGAGTTCGTTTTTATTAATATGATAATAAAAATTGGAATACAAATCGATTCAATGACGTGTCGTGTAAACAACCGAGGCTTTCGCATTCTTTAGATTGACCTCATGACTTTAATCAATTTTTGGATAACAAATTTGAACCTTAAGGGCTGTGTTTGAAAATTACACGCCAGTGGTTTCTAAATTACATTTATTAGACTCAAAAATAATTTATTTGTTCTATGAATGGCTTTGTGGATTTGTGCCGACTAATAAGGCTGATGTGGTAATACGTTTTCATTTTATTCTAGAAATGAATACTGGTTAATGACAGGGTAGAAGTTAGCGATATTTACTCACGCGCCATCGCGGCCACATTAACAAGATGGGAAAGAAATTACTGGTAATGTATCAAGCAATTTATCGGATGCTGTTTACATACAGCAAATTACGAAGTAGTTTTGCAGTAGTTACGGTAAGGTAATTTCTGAAACACAGTTTTGCACTTTGGTGTTATAAAATGTGATAGAAGCAGCGACAAAATTTTTGATTAAATTAAAAAAACACAGTAACACTTTCTAAGTGGGTGAGTGGAAATTATTTTAGATATTAAATCCGCATTCCTTCCACCTGTCTCAAACTTTTAGTGGCGAGGGGCCCCCACTACTAAAACCTACATATTTATGCGTTCATTATATAGGGGTTATACAAATACGTTCATTTGAGCGAACAGCATTTGCTTGGCTGATTCATTTCCAACCCGAACAGCACGGCCGGCGGACCCAAGTTGGGTCAGCACGGCGGAACGTGATTACACAATCCACGTTCGAGAACACCGTGACATTCGATGAGCACTTATAAAAATGTGTTAAAAAAATTTCATACAATTTTGTTGAAAATAGGACAATCCTTAAAATATATACAGATAAGAGTAGCTATTGGATAACAAACGATATTTTTGATCATAAATTTATAAAAGAAATGCAGTCATCTCAGGTTTACGTGCAGCTATAATATGGAATAAACCGATTTGATTGTGTTTATCGTGTGTTGACGATGCTATGGCCAGGTTGACAAATAAATAGAAACCACACTTTGGCTCAAATATTCGGAGCCCGAGTTACAATAACAACACTCACATTTACGACTGCGATTACAAGAACTAAAACGATCGAAAATTAATTTATAAAACAAGTACTTCGATCCGCGACCCGCTACGCTTCCCATTTCATTCGTTTATTTATTATTAAAAAAAACAATGGGGGGCATAGCCCCCGGGTTCCACTAGTCTGTAGTAATATCCCAAGTGATTTACCTATATTTTGACTATGTTCAGCAGGAATGCTTGTTGCAATGAAAAGTGTCCGAGTGCGAAGCACAAGCCACCCTAAGACCGCAAAGATAAAAGTGGAGGCTGTAACTCTGTAAAAGAACGTTTTCGACCCATGTTTACATTTTTTATTGTTTTCAGATTCTCATTTCATTCCGAAAGTGGATCCCTATATGAAAATTGTATCCAAGTTCATCAGAAGAATCTAGTGGTAAGCTCTCTTACAAATTTAATTTATTTTATGTATGCATTAATCTAAATAAACATTGAAATAACTCAACATGTACCTAATACATTATGCAAACAGTCTCGTAAACGACGTTCAATAAACACAATAAAATAATAATTTAGCTGCATTCAGTAGGACTTCCAAAGAGACCACACGTACACATCTTAATTAACGTAGCAGATAAATTTATATATTGGTGCATTTTGCATTTTAATCGATTTAATTAAGATGTAGCGACTGCCGAACATCGTCCTATCGAAGCGTCCGATAAAAGCTTTAAGCACCCATAAAAAATAAACGTTTTAATACCTCCACGTTAGGTCCTAAATTACCAAGAGAAAAATCTCGGAACTAACCTCTTACATAATTACAAACTATTTTTTCGTCTTGATCTCACAGTAGGTGCATTTCATGATGTAATGTTTTTAAAAAATATTCGTTATCCAGCTTCAGATGATAATAAAGGTCGACCTCTTCCGAGTTTCAAAAACAATACTAATAATTCGTGTCGTTCGCGTTTCTGCTTCGCGATATAAATCTTGTGGTCGTTAAAATTTGCATAAATAAAAATTGAAATTCGAAATAAAGCGCAGTTCTTCGAAAAAGGAAAACAGTTTTACGATATTGCAAAATCGGCGTAATAAAATATATCTCTATATATAGAGTAAGCGTGCGGACATCTACATACAATGCGGTCATGAACAGGTCAGAGGCGTCCGTCACCTGGGTTACTGTGAGAATAAACCAAGTCTCTTCTAACATAAATATGAAATAGCGTGCAGTCTAAGGCAATACTTACATGCTGGAAAAATCCGTTGTGTACGATTAGAAAGCATTGCTTGAATATTATTAGTTATAACAAATTTAATTAAAAGTTGAGACAAGAACTTACTTTTTTCTTGGTGAAAATCTATTTCTTCACATCCATTATCACTAGTTGTATTGCATTTGAAAACTACACCTCCTCGTAGGATCCTACTTCGTTGCCCCTGCGACGTTGGAGCGCCCACAAGGACCCTGAAAGTATTTACGAAAACATTAGAAAAAAAATAATACAAATAATGACTGTGCTGTTAGAGAAGCTTTTTTGAACGAAATTTACACCATATGCTTTTGGCTAAGATTTATAATCATAAGAGCAATTTCCGTAAAAGCCGCTGTCCCATAATATCAATTCGCATAAGAAAAAATAGCATAAGAGCATTTTCCATAAGAAAAAATTAGCATAAGAGCAATTTCCGTAAGAGAAACGCACAAGAGTAATTTTGAGAAGAGCCATTACCATGGGAACACTTCCCAAACGAGCAATTCCCATAAGAGCAATTCCCACAAGAGCAATTCCCACAACGGCAACTCCCACAAGAGCAATTACCATAGACACAGTTTTCACAAAATCAATTTACACAAGAGCAATTTTCGTAAGAGCAATTTCCAATAAGAACAATTTCTAAAAGCAATTTTTTCAAAAGTCCACACAAGTATTCACTTGAAATAATTATTTTCAGAGTAGCTATAACCACATTGAGACCTCGAAAACAACAAAAGAATGGAATTGCGATTCCCTGGTGCTAATTTGTAAATTTCACTTTTATGAATTTTGAATGTGCTCTTATGAGAGATGATCTTTTGGAAAATTGCTCTAATAGGAATTACTCTTATTGGACCGGGTCTATTAGAATTACACTTATGCGATTTCTTCTTATGAAAATTAACGTAATATAATATATTTTAGAATTACGCGGGCGCCCATGCTTTTTGATGAAGTGCAAATTTGGGATGTATAATTTTAAGAATTACCCTCATGGAAATTGCTCTTATGAAAGTTCATCTTATGGCAGTTTTTCTCATGGGCCTTGCTCTTATCGCAACTGTTCTTATGAAAATATAACGTGTAATGTAAATTACAGTTACTGAAAATTTTAAAAATGTTTTCTTAAGTAACAGTGCCATTTAGCCCAAAATTACGTAAAAACGCTGTCAGGCAAGCGACACGAAACCTTCCTCGCGTCAATCCGTTCCTTTATTTCCTAACATCTGATTTAAACTTTTACATTACGTTTAAAAAAGTGTGAATTTTAAGAATTAAAAAAAATATTAAATTAAAAATTTTTATAATTTTGATTAATTTGAAAATGTATGTTGAAACATTTTAGAGATTGAAAAAATTTAGTAATATCCAAAATATTGAAAATGTGTAAACTATTAAAAAGATAACCTACACCACCATAGGGCCGGCCCTGATCACCACCGTCAGAGGGTCGACCACCACACTTAAAAACGTATTTAAAATCATTACATCCAAATTTGATTAAATTTCTTAGAGAACTGTCAACTTTAAGGAAATTAATTTATACAAATTCCGATTATTTGATGACTCATAATTAAATAATATATCATTTTTTTTCATTTTACGTTGCAATATAATGTTGCGAAAAATATCTTCCTATTTGAAAATGGGGCCTCTTCAGTTCTTTGGTAGCTCAGTTGGTAAAGCATTAATCCGTAATAGCTGGAGGTCGCGGGTTCCAATCCCGAGGAAGATATTTTTCTCAGCTTTATATTACGACCGTAAAGGGCAAAAAAAAATATGTATCAATTAGTATTAATAACGGCCATGAAAATTAAACCCAACTCATAATTAAATACTCAGTATGGCAAATTTACAATTTTTAAACTATATCTTTAATCCTATCCCTCAACTACATGTATACTAACAAGCTCAAATATTCTTTAGCATAAGTCTCAAGTTTATTGGCAAATATAAAACTAAAAATAGTACCATACACCAAGGGGAGAATTATTTCCGTCATATTTC
This sequence comes from Ctenicera cuprea, assembly GCA_958336395.1. Classification (NCBI taxonomy): domain Eukaryota; kingdom Metazoa; phylum Arthropoda; class Insecta; order Coleoptera; family Elateridae; genus Ctenicera; species Ctenicera cuprea. The sequence goes on from OY284491.1 coordinate 1,814,106, forward strand.
ACCTCAACTGACCTCTTTATATATGATCAAAAAAAATTCCCCCTGTTTACAATTTCCTTCTCATTTTGCATCCTCTAGGAAAGTTTCTTGATGACCAGGATATTACCTCTCGAGACCCCCTTCAAAAGCCTAACTATGCAATCGCACCCCATTATATCGTGCAACAAATCGTGAACAACGAGGGTAAAAAAGACAAAGTCTCTGATTTGATGGCTAACTTTACTGCGGGCATTAAAAATGAAACAATAAGGGATGCAACAAAAATAGTAAAAAAATAACGTTACGTCCTAAATGCGCTCTCTTTTTTCAACCACAACCCTTAGGTGGTATATGTGCAAGATGACGAATCTGCCACTAATCGATTCGAATATTGCACCATAATATAACAAACTAAAGGTGTGCCTTCTTCCTGTTTCAATTTATCAAATTAGTTTACTGGGTTATATGAGCTATTGTCTGCGTTATGATTACCTTCTAACCTTTCAACAGAAAAGTTCACGTGCTAGTTTTTTTAAGGGTAACATTTAATATCATCGGGATTCGTTTGTTTTTATTCATATCGTGAGCAAAATAATATAAAAGCTCGCTTCTGCTCTCGCGCCAGCTTGTAATTATAACTAATAATAACAAACCGTTCATAATTAAAGAGGAAATGAAACTGTCTGGCTCCAGTGCAAGAAAATAGTATAATTAGAAGAAATATCAGATTACACTTATACTCGCCTGTTTCATGATAATTTAAACCAAGATTAAGCACCTGAGTATACAGAAATAAAAGTCCTAGTGATTCAGAAACCTGGCAAGGATTCAAGTTCGAAACAAAATTAGAGGTTACACTTGATGTTGTTCCTATTTTCTTCTATTCTACTACAAAATGTGTCGGTTCAATTGAGAGCAGAATAACCTAAGCAAACAGTCTCAATTTAGGCTTGTTACAAACTTTGCTTTACAATTGACTCATTTGTAGTTTGAATGATGTGTAGGAATATTGTTGTTTTTGTGTTGGAAATTGCAAGCTTTACATTAAAACTAGCATGAATTTAATCATCTTGAATTCGGTTCAAGCTTCTTTATTTTTTGTTATTTTTAGCCGAGAAATTAATGATTTCAGTTTTTAAAACTCTGATTGAACAAGATAAAATGCGTCGACGAAACGTTGTTAACGTTCTGCTTCGAAAACGGAGACGTTGGATTAAATCACGTCCGCTAAGCAATTTTTCAAATTTAAAGCCATCATATTTCAGGTTGTGCCTTTTGAAAAGAATTCGTCTATTTGGATTTTTTAACACAACTTTTGTATTTGGGTTGAACAACGGATGGTAATGTAAACAGCTGTCGGGAGATCGCCACGAAACCTTCGCATTTATTGACATTTTTGAAAACTTTTAATATGTTTCGATAACAATTTTATGGAAATTTAGAAAAGTTTTAAAATTCTCTAAAAATTTTCAGCCGTGCTTTATACGGGACAATTTTGAAAGTGTTTAATAAATTTATGAAATTAAAAAGTAAAAAAAATTTAAAAATTATAAAAAATTGTAAACAATATTTATTCGTTGAAATCTAAAATCGATTGCATAATTTGGTAATCAATCTATTAATCTGTTCAGGTAAACAAACAAAACAAAAGGAAACCTCCCAGAGGTGTTTTCTTAATCGAAAGATGTTCCTATTCCCATTTAACAAGTTCATACCGATTTTGAACTCGAAACTACACGCGTAGAATACGAATCTAAAGTTCTTTTTCGGACGCGTCTTTATTGAACTAGAGCACCTTTCTTCCCACCCCAATTTTTTGCAGCAGTCGTCTTGTTTTACGATATTTGGTGTTTATCCGTTGAAATCTCAAAATCGATAGCGCTTTTTTTTCGGCCAAATACTCGAATAAACTGTTCAGGTACACGATCAAAAAGAAACCTCATAGTGGTGTTTTCTCAATGGAACGTTTTTCCTACTGTCATTTAATATGGTCATACCGATTTTGAAGTCGAAATTCGTAAATTTTACCAGTGGTAACGTATGGATGCGAGTCATGGAGATTAACAAAAAAAGACGAAAATCTTCTAAGAGTATTTGAAAGAAAAATCCTCAGGGAAATATACGGGCCAACAATAGAAGAGAATGGCGAATATAGAATTAAAATGAACCACGAGCTCGAAAACACGATAAAAGGGGGAAATATTGTAAGATTTATCAAAGCACAAAGAATCAGATGGCTCGGACATGTGGATGGGTCCAGAGAGAGAGATACAAAAATGAGCGAAACACTTCGCCTGGACTTTCCTATACATTTAAATACATTGTTTTATATTTTCCAACACTTTCGATATACACCTGTCTAGACACGACTAGTTAAAGTAAATAGTTCTTATAAGTTGTAACATCTTGAAGCGGTTGAAGAAAGACCGACCGCTGCGCTGCAAGCATAAGGTTGGGTAAAATATTCGGACTGAATCAACGGAAGCGCGGAAATTGATATTTGAAAATATATTAATAACTCGAGAAGTATTATTTTTAGCAAGAAATTACTCTTATTAATTTGTATTCAGAATTTCAAAACCTTTCTGATTTTAAAGCCAAAATGCCACGTTTCCATTTAATAATTAACTTTAAAAAAAAAGGGAACCGACTTCAAATAAAAACACAAAAGTGACATAAGTTAACTAAAAAGCAAAAAATAAATGTTTTTTATACAACAGTTTAATACTTATTTGTTGTTCCGTTTAATGTAATTAAGAAATTGCTGTTTATTATATAATTATTAATTGTTTTATAATTTTGAAGTCGGTGCCAAGTAAATCATAAAAATTCGAATCTAATTTGTTATTGCAGCAAGGTATACAATTTTTATGTTTTACTTGGCACCGACTTAAAAATTATAAAACAATTAATAATTATATAATAAACAGCAATTTCTTAATTACATTAAACGGAACAACAAATAAGTATTAAACTGTTGTATAAAAAACATTTATTTTTTGCTTTTTAGTTAACTTATGTCACTTTTGTGTTTTTATTTGAAGTCGGTTCCCTTTTTTTTTTAAAAGTTAATTATTTTACAATTTTAAGTGATGGGTAGACCTAGTAAAGATGCTTCTGGAATGAGGAAATGACGGCTAGTTGAAACGGAAGATGAAATACGGAAACACTAAAAAGTCGGTTAAAAAATAGATTTTGAGGAGTATCTTCGAAGTTCAAGCTCCAATACCAATGAAATTATAATGGGACCACCTTGGAACTATACTGAACCCATCACAAAAAATCATTAAAATCGGTTCATAAACAAAAAAGTTATGCCCGAACATACATAAAAAAAAATATAAAAAAAATATATACAGACGAATTGAGAACCTCCTCCTTTTTTTGAAGTCGGTTAAAAAAAAGTTATTTTTTACCGTGGCCGCCATATTAAAATTGGAAACTCAAGTTTTTTTTCTTAAAAACAATCGAGAAGAATTTGCCCTACAACTTTGCTCTTGGGTTTGCGAGTCTATCTATTATAATTAACTTTAAAAAAAAAAAGAAAACCGACTTCAAATAAAAACACAAAGTTAACTAAAAAGCAAAAAATAAATGTTTTTTATACAACAGTTTAATACTTATTTGTTGTTCCGTTTAATGTAATTAAGAAATTGTTGTTTATTATATAATTATTAATTGTTTTATAATTTTTAAGTCGGTGCCAAGTAAAACATAACAATTATATACCTTGCTACAATAACAAATTAGATTCGAATTTTTATGTTTTACTTGGCACCGACTTAAAAATTATAAAACAATTAATAATTATATAATAAACAACAATTTCTTAATTACATTAAACGGAACAACAAATAAGTATTAAACTGTTGTATAAAAAACATTTATTTTTTGCTTTTTAGTTAACTTATGTCACTTTTGTGTTTTTATTTGAAGTCGGTTTTCTTTTTTTTTTAAAAGTTAATTATTTTACAATTTTAAGTGATGGGTAGACCTAGTAAGGATGCTTCTCGAATGAGGAAACGATTGCTAGTTGAAACGGAAGATGAAATACGGAAACACTAAAAAAAAGTCCGTTAAAAAATAGATTTTGAGAAGTATCTTCGAAGTTCAAGCTCCAATACCAATGAAATTATAATGGGACCACCTTGGAACTATACTGAACCCAACACCAAAAAATCATTAAAATCGGTTCATAAACAAAAAAGTTATGCCCGAACATACATAAAAAAAAAACAGACGAATTGAGAACCTCCTCCTTTTTTTGAAGTCTGTTAAAAATAAAAAAGTTAGCCTACACTGAACATTAAACGACTAGTACAAGAATACAACTGCTGTAGAAAGTATGTGAAATTCTTCTGACAAAAAAATTATTAAGGGGCAAAAAATTCGATTTTTTGATTTTTTGTAAAAAGATTCTCCTAGAGCAAACAAAACAAAAAACCAAATTTTTAATTTTTTATCGAAAAAATTTGGGGGGGGGGGGGGGGACAGTAGCCCCCCTAAATATGAAATTATCGAAAAACTATTATTATATTCGGAGTTTGCTATCAATGGTGAGCTATTTCACATTAACAGGAATATTTTATTGCCCCCCGTTAAATAAATAAAAGGGTACCAATTTTCAATTTTCAAAAATTCATAAAGGGCGTCACAGTGAAATTATAGCAATGCGCAAAAAAAAAACAAATGGTAGAAGATAACCAGCTCTATCAGCTTAAAAAGTTTAAACAAAAACGTGTGGGCAGTTTTTGAGAAATATTGTTTTGAAAAATTCCAAAATTTTGGAGTGATGTCATTGCGATCGTTTTTATATTTTCAAAATTAATTATATTTCATGGTATAGTAACCCTTGAAGGTCTACCAAACAAGATGTAGTTGAGTCCAATCAGATAACTGGGTTTTGAGTAAATGGGCGTTAAAGTCAAAATGTTCAAAAATTCGTAGTGGCCGCCATTTTAAAGCTAGAGAGTTCGGTAAAAAATCGTTTGATTTTTCCTAAGGCCTTCTTTAATCTCCACTATTAAAATTTCCAAAATTCAGTTTCTGAAAAAAATGCTACCAAAAAACATGTCTAACTTCCGCTTCCGGTTTCGTTTTTTTTTTAAAGCTTATTTTGTTGGTGAATTTTTGATATACCCCCTCATTTCAAAGCACATCAAAATCGGTCCAGCCGTTCCGGAGATATGGAGCGTAACACATTTTTTAAAAATTACTTTTTTTGGGTCCATGGACCCCCCCCCCCGACTATTTCCGTTAAAATCTCAACTTTGAGATTTTGCATGAAATCAATACTTCCCTGTACTGAAAGTATAGGAAAGTAAAAAGGATCACAGAATGGAAACCAGAGGAGAAAAGAATGAGAGGAAGACTGAGAAAAAAAATGGATAAATGGAATAGAGGAAGACCTGGAATTAATGGGAGTTCGGAATTGGAAAAGAGCGGCGGCTGACAGAACAGGATGGAGAAAGATCCTAGAGGAGGCTAAAACCCACATAGGGTTGTGGAGCCAAAGGAAGAAGAAGAAGGTATCATTTTTGGGTATTTTTACGGTTTTTCAGAATATCCTATTGGTTTTTCACAAGTTTTAGGCAGAATTTCTTTCTAAAGAAAAAATCCCTCACATACCTCCGTAGCACCGCTCCTGTTACAGATATTGAGACAAGCTCTATGCCAGATTATTAGTCATGGTCCATTATAGCATTCTACCAAATATCGTAAAATTATAACAAACTGTTTTTGGGGAGAGTGGGAAAACGTTAATTTTTGTGATGAACGTTCAACATCCTGTATCTCAGAAATGAATATGCGTTTCCGGACCCATGTTTCTAGGGACTTTTCTTATTTTGACGTCAGGAATACGCTTCAGAATGTTTGACATGCTTTGAAACACCTTGTATGTCCTCAAAATATTTACTATCATACTACCTATATATAAAAATTGTTTGACTGAAAAATTTGAGTAAAATTAGTTTTGCAAATGTGCATAACATGTTATAGGGTACTTTAAAGAGTAAAAGAAAATCTTTTACAATAAAAAGCTAATACTAAAATATAATAAATCAACAAAAAAAATTTTGAGAGATATGTTTTCTAAATTAAAAAAATTAATTCTAAATCTCGTCTTTTATCACACAAAAATTATTATTTAACAAATTTATTGCTCCGATAGCCGTAACATTTTACAAAAGATTACAAAAATTGATACCAGAGTTTACAACTAAATAACTATCCAAGAAATAAATAAATATATATGTAAATGCCAATTTTTATTATTCTTGGTTGGAAAAAATCACCTACACTCTCAGTTTTGCTAGAACTCCAAATCGAGCATCTACTTATTTTTAACATGCAATATCATAAACATAACTTAACAAGTTAGAGAAAAACATGTAGGTGTTTCAACCGAAATCCGTATATCCGAATGCAAAACTAGAAAAATCGCGACACACACATCTTGCCTTCCATTATTTGCTCAACAACTTGAAACCAAGGCCAGTTAAAAGAGGAAATTCTAGTTTTTACTATTTGTAGAATTAATAGATTTACATTATAAGACAACATAATAGAGTCTGCGGAGCCAAACTACTTATAAAGCAGTCAGCATCGCCATTTTATCATTAAAAATTAACAATAATTCCACCATAATGAATTTCCTGATTGTTATAGCAAGCCCATTTAGGGCTTCCAGCACAAATTAAAAAGGGCACAATTAGATTAATTGGAAACTAGACGTTTAAAAGAGAAGAAAAATGCAACTGCACTATTGAAAGATGCATGATAGGGGCGGAAAAAAAGAACGTATGGTGGTTTTATTGTAAATCAGGTCAAAACGCCTAAGCAAGCAGTAAAGAACCCACTTGTTCGCCTGACGTCACTTACCGTATTTGGACATGGTACCTTCAGAGAAAACCGCATGACACTCGAATGAAATACCATTGAATGCCAAGACGCATACTTTTTTTAAAATGACCAACAAGGGAGATGACACTCCATGACATAAGGTGCAAATAATACGGAGAATTATGACTAATTACGGTGTGAATTTTCATTTTGAAAATATTTTCCCTTAGGTGCTAATTTTGTTATCACTTGGTGATTAATTGTTGCTTAAGATATTGACCCCATTGGAATTGTGTCTAATAATGGGAAACGTTTTCAGTGAAAAAATACGTGCTAAATTGTACAAATACTTCCACGAACCGCATAACTATCCAATTTCATAACACAGAGAGAGAAAGTTGTAGAGCAGATCACAATAAATACGTAAATTAATTTAAATGAATCGTGTTACGTACACCAAAGCACATATGCGACGTTTTTCGAAATTTATGGGACTATCAAAGTGCACTTTGATACTTTCACACATGATACTTGATGTCCATTAAAAAAAACTTCAGGTTTTCACTATAAATTACCCATTAGGTTGTTTGTCAGCAGGACATTTGTAGTTTGTGTATCCCACACACAATTTAAGGATGTAGAAAACTTTAAACGGCATCGAGGCCAAATGTTATTTTTATTCGTATTATGAAAGATTTAAACTGGACGGTTTGTTCTGGTAACACTTCAGATTTAGATTTTTTTCTAACTTCTGGGTGTGAGAAACAAATTAAAGCCCGGAAAATAAAGATAAACTGGTTGTGGATACTCGAAATTAAGTGTTAAGTGTTATTTTTTAATTACGGGTTATAAATCAAGGCGTTAAGTGCAGCCGGGAATGCAAAAAAAAATTAATTAATACAATGAGCAGAAGCATTTGCTTATGGTGTAGAACGCATTTCATTTAATATCCACTGTCCTTGGCTTCCTTAGCGCCACTAACGTTCAAGAAGTTGGAAATATTTTCCAAGTCTATTTTATCTATTTACTAGGCGCGTAAGTATTGTCTTCGTAATTAACGAATTGAGGAATTTTATTGCTTTGCAATGGTCACACCTTCATGTCAGATGGTCAACAGAGTGCCAAGTGAAAATGTTAGCACTTTACTAGATTGCAGCTTCAAGTTCGGCCAATTTGCATTCAAAAGATTACCTATCGCCCATCATGGGTGATAATTAAATATTTACAAATTTTGGTTTTAATTTAAATTGAAACAAGCATTTTAGGAAATGAATCGACTCCCATGAGTAATTGAATTTTTTTTAATGGTATACTTAAATATTTTTTTTGATGGTTTCGGAGCTTAATTAAGATATTAATTAATACGAAATAATCTTCATCAATATTTAATCTTCTAATTAAATTAAATTAGTATACCCAAAAAATAGCACAACGTTTTGACAACAGCTGTCGAAATGCTATGCCATCAAACTTTTTGCTCCAATAGAAATTGTTTAGTCACTTTTATTAAATTAAGACATTCGATTTTTTTTAAAGAACTGTTACATGTAGCGCTACATCTCGTAGCAAAGAAACAAAGCCTCGACACGGTATAGAGATGTGGGATATTTTTCAGGAAAATTTCTAGAATTTTCAACATAAGTTTTTAAAGTTCTGATTTGTAATTACTCAAAAATACATGTTTGTGCAAAAAATATACAAATACTTGCGACATGCTCTGCTATGTATCTAAGTCAATCGTGACTGTTAACAGCACTCATTTTCAACATCTCCCGTTAAAGCATCCGCCTGGACAGTTTTTTTTCTTATCGGCAATTTTTCATGGAATTTTTTTCCTGCTTTGAACGGGGCGTTACCAAAATTTTTTTTTTTCGGTAAATTTTTATCAGCGGTTTTTCACAAGATTGTAGCGTAAGGATCGATGCGTAACTACTCCACTTGCGTCAACAATTGCAGAACAGTTAATTAAATAAACACAAGACTATCAGAAGTTTTATTTAATTGGCCAAAAACATCTACCTAGTAGGATTTTTTATTCAGAAAGAATCGGAAAGAATTTAAATTACAAACTCAAAATATTGTTTGTGTCAATAACCACGTGTGGAGGCCTCACCCCCACTTGCTTGTGTGTCGCGAAAAAAAGTGTCGCGGAAAAAAGTGCCGGCGGAAAAAAAATTCCAAAAGAATTGCCGCGGAAAAAATATTGTTGGAAAAAAGTACCACGGCAGAGTAGCGCTCAAAAAAAAAACACTGGTAAATCTGAGTACTGCAATGTAACCTAAATATACTACAGCTACTGTAAGATTTTTATACAATTTATAAAACTTTTTTCAATTAAATTCTGTATGTGTTTTAAGACACTAACTAACCTAGCATAACATAATCTAAAGTAGCTGGAAAAGTGAACAGTTGATACAGAAAATAATTATTTAATTTACAATACTGTGATTATGTAGATATTATACACAAACGTTTCAAATTAGTATTTAAATTATGCTAACAATGTTTTTTCTGCGAGAAAGAGAAACCGGCGCTTATTCCGCGGCACTTTTTTCCGGCGGCATTGTAGGTCCATATCGCCCACCGGGGAGACACCGCCCACTATATGCATGTTGGCCGCAAAGTCCAGTGTGTTCACAACTTCTACCGTGAACACAACGCCTACTCATGTGTGGTGGCCACAATCTCCAACAAGTCCATAACGCCCAGCAGGTCGAGTTCCCGTCACCACAAACGGTGTCCGTTGTGGCCCGTTGCGAGTGCGCGAAATGGTCGCGGTGGACGTTGTGGTCACCACACACGAGTGGGTGTTGTGGCCATGGTGGAGGTTATGGCCACTTTAAGTGGTGAGCGTTGTGTCCAGTACCCTTTTTTCTGCCAACCGTTAGCCGCCTATGGGAATAAACTCAACACACCTACAAATTCTACCAAACCCGTATCTTCTCTAAGGTTTGAATGTTAACGTGCAGTCGCTAAATTACGATAGCAAAATTTTATATCGATTTGCTAACGAAATTTTGGGAATACGGGCGTATGAGGTTCTTCAGGCCTGTAGATAATTCCCAAATTCCTCCTATACAAATAATAAAAAAAAAAAACATTATCTTACACCTGGTTGTTTCAAATTGCATTAAAATCGGTCCAGTAATCTTGATAACACAATACGTCACATACATACCCACGCACACACACATACGCAATTTTTTGAGAAATACTTTTAAATTCCTATGCGCCCAAAACGAGTACATCTATTCTAATTTGATTATTTTTGTTACAAATACAACTGAAGAAATTTCAATATCCTAATTAGATTCAGCTAATTCTTCTTTTTATTTATGCTTTGTCAATATCTTTAATCTTGTTTTACTCTCTTCGTCCTTTACTAAATCAATAACACAGTCACTTCAACAAAAGCATTAATATTCCACACATACAACCCAATTTAATAGTACACCCATGGCGTTATTTAAAAAAGCCTTAACACATCATTTTCATCAGAAACCTATCCTTCAGAGATAAGAAGATGAAAACGATCCAAGGCCTATTGAACTTTAAAATTAATTCCACTCGCATCTGGAAAACCCACATTTCTCAATCTCTCCATCATAATTACACTCAACATTACCGTATTAGGTCCTCTTAACCCAATAGGATATTAAGATATACAATAAGAACATTTCCCTAATCCCTCTGATCTTCTGGGCGTACAGTTGTTTTCAATTTGATTTTTCAAGTTAACTTTCGTAATACTGTGGCTTATGCAAAATATGGGAAGGGTTTAAAATTAGGAACTTTGGAATTCCCCTACTGTAATTATAATAACAATGTTAAGTTTAGCAAAACAATTAAACCATTAGGAAATCCAAAATTTTAAAATTCTTTTGTTTATTGCAGGTTTTCTTTCAAAACCGTTACGGTTATACATTTCCACAAGTTAATAAATAATATTATTACGTAAGAAAATATGCGATAATAGTAGAGCAGACGTTTGAAAGGAATTAATAATATTATTATTGTTATATGTTGTTGTAGTAAACTATGTGGCCTTTACAAATAAGAAACCAAAACCATTAAGTAGTTCTGTTGCGAAATCGTTATTAATTACTGATATTTGCAACGCCGCCTGATATGTCGTTGCAATTTGTTAATGGAGGTCTTGAAAACATTTAAAACTGCTGCTAAATAGCGCTTTAACTTGGCAGTCACGTTACTGGCTAATGCATATATGCCATGTAAATTGATTATCAGCAGAAGGCGGATTAATATGCACAGAGTTTTGAGAAAAATCTTTTCCTGTTAACTGCAGCTTAAAAGACAGAATGTGTTTTTTTTTGTTTTTTTTTCCAGAAAAGTTTCGCCCGGTATTAATAACAAAAATTTTAGTTTTTTCAGAGTTAAACGATTTATCAAGCAGATTTTAGTTAAATGTAAAATTAAGAATTATTTCATTTTATTGAGGTCATCAGCGAACACACTTTTTACAGATTTTAATGTTTTTTTTATCAATAAGCACTAACAAGAATCGATATGATTTAAAAAAAATGAAACAAATAATAAAATCTTGGGACTGAAACCTTCTCCTGTTCTCAATTTTATGCCTCTAAGAAAGCTCATATTATTGTGTGTCTGTATTTATGATATTGGCTTTGAGCTCAAAGAAACTTCATGGAAGATGAACTAGTAAACAAGCAATAAAATAATAACAATGTTACATTTACGTTGTTTCCTTATATTTTACATGGATCTTGTTGTAATTTACTGAAATAGAACGTTAAAAGTTTGTCAACTTTTTAATACAAGGTCAAGGTTTACAGGTGCAATAAGGATGACTTCATGCAACTTAGTAATATGCGTCACTAGTGTTAGTCAAATTTTAATTATTGTTTACACTAATTGTGCGATAAAATTTGAAAATAGAATTAACAATTAAAATACTTGCTTTTTAAATTTAAAAAAAAGGAAAGTAAAAAAAACAATTTTGTTGAGAACCATCACGAAATTCTATTGGTTAAAATTCACAAAATATATTTCACCGTTTTAAATTAAAAACATTGTTCTTCTTTCAGCAGTTAAAAATAACACAAATTATTTTATTAATAAAATTTCATAAGTTACATATCCCACTGGATTTAATTTCAAGTAAGCGGAAACGTTATGCAATGCTTAAAAATTTGCGATATATACAGGGTGGTTCATCGAAGTGTGTTTCACCGAATATTGCACAAACATTGTAACAATAAATGACAGCTGTTTATTTTCGGACTGTTAATCTAGGATTATCGCGATAATCCTTTCTAGCAAGGTGCGGTATTATCCGTATTGTAACCATAGTAACAAACTATTTTAAATTTGTGCTTTTAGCAGTAATTATACGGTTTATAATTATAATAAATTAGAGCGGTTAGTTTTAGGTTTGTGGGACATTCTGAAAAAATCCCGCCAGTGAATTAAAAATTTTCTATAATTTTAACTTTCATTGATAAACTCAATCGTGTTGCTATGCGGCAGCACTATTCGTCTATACGGACTCGTTGTATTTACTAGCAACGCTATTTCGGTTAGCAATGAAGCGACAGAATTATCGAAAAATATTAATTCACATATGAAATTGCTGTTGGCAATCTTTTTACTTTAAGCGATGTAAAAAAAATTAAAAAACATATTATCCACTGCTATCTAAAGCATTAATTTGGAATGATTTTTATACAGGGTGTTTGGCTTAAGCAGCAGGGTAGGTAATTTTAAACTCCCTATATTATCATCATACATTTGGAAAAGGAAAATTCAATATTTGTTCACTCCCCGTGAAGAAGCGGGCCGATGAGGGAGTTTTTCGGTAACCGAAAAAAAAATCGGAAAAAGTCATTGAAAAGAATTCACCGGAAATAGTCATCCGGAAAAAAGTCACCCGAAAAACATAAAGAACACATTCCCGATATCATTTTAAATAAAAAATGTTCAATATCGGAAACGCATCCTTACGACGTTATAGCCTCCCGAACATGAAACACTTTATTTAATATCTCCGCCGTAAACGGTAATATTTAATTTAAATTTTGTAGAATTATTTCCGTACAGATTATTTACATTTTCGCTTCTTTTCATTATAATGCATTATCCAGGGGCGTAGTCGTTGATGGGGGGAGGGGGCCGGCGACGTATATTTGGCGTAGTTTAAGCGCACCCCAAATCAACGCTCCTGTTTAATGCAATATAATGAAAAGAAGTAAAAATGTAAATTATCTGTACGGAAATAATCCTACAAAGTGTAAATTAAATATCACAACTTATGGCGGAGATATTAAATAAAGTGTTCCATGTTCGGGAGGCTATAACTCCGAAAGGATGCGTTTCCGATATTGAACATTTTTTATTTAAAATGAATTCAGGAATGGGGTCTTTATGTTTGTCCAGAAAGTCATGAAACACCTGTATAACAGTTAAATATTTTTGTAGAATTGAAGAGAGCTTTTTGTGCGCTACAAGTTTTATTAACAATTGTTTTATCTTCTACATTCTAAGGGAAAAATCAGGTAATTGCCAAAAATCCATATGCCAGTTTGTTTTACTATATTTTTCTTGTTTCTAATAATTTAACAAATTTTTAAGTACAGCCCAAATGCACCCTGGCAGTTTTTTGGTTATTTTAGTATCAAGATTGTTTAAAAAAAATTTTATGACTTATATTTTTTGTTCGATGAGATGTTTTCTGTTGCTTTTGAAATGTCAAAAGATCGTGAGTCACGATATAAGCGGCAGCAAATTTAATTACCAACTCTAGTGAAAAGAAAATACATTTTTATGGGAATGTGAAAAGAACATTTTTCTAAGGATATTAAAAATGGCTGTAATAAACTATAAGTACATACAATCTACCACAACAACAAAACGCTCCATTGATCCAAACATAATAAACTCATCTATAATAATGCACATGCACAAAGCCATGGGACGTAGTAATAAAAAAAAGCACATGGTTTACTACGTTTAGTCGTTTATGAACAATACATAGACATAAATAGCGTTTGCGGTAGTCATGAGTACGACGAAGAAACAGATAACATTGTGGGTGTCCTGCTACTGCTCTGAGTCACCCACGATGTTGGCCACGATCCCATCATTCACAATCGCCAAGAAACTGAAGGCGCCTGAAACTACTGAAAATCCCTGCCTTCGGTCGTTCGTTCGTTGTCCCTCTTCGAACCTTTGTGCCAGATACGTGGGTGAAGACGTAAAATGAGAAGTAAACAGGAACCACCTCATATTATGTGTTTACCTGTAATGACTCATTTTTCCCAAATTAGTTTTAAATGTGGGTCAGGGAAAATTGGAACGAAAAATTTATTAGATTAGGATTCTGTTCTGATGATTTGAAATTAAATTGTCAAGTTTTTTTTTATTTTTGAGGAAAAAATCAATCAATCAGTTTGGTAAATTTACAATTTTTTGGACTATGGGTTGTAGGTCAAGTAGCCCATCTTCATTCACTACAAGGCATAAATAAACAGTACCAAGCCCAAACTTTTCAAATTTATTATTAGTAAGTAATATTTCCAAATTAAAAGCTCTAACAGTCACCTTTACCTTTTAAAAGACAAACATTATATCACATTTACAGGAAATATTAAACGTCCCAGTCATTTTGTTTTAATGCACCCACTGTGCTTGTCTCATTGTGGTTTCCTCTTATGAAACCAATAAACTTTTATTATTGTCTTGTGGTACTGTCTATGAATACCATTAAAACATTTTTTAACTGCTTTTGTGTGTATGAATGAAATTTGAGATTATAAACATTTATATATTGCCTAATTTGTAATCTTAATGGGCTCTGCTTCCTCTGTGTCTAAAATCGGAAGTTTCTTCTATAAAATAAAGATAAGCTATTGGTATAATTATCATTAAAATTTATTGCCGTAAAATAGAAACTAATTGTTCGCTGATAATAGTTTTCTAATAAATCACGATGAAATAGAAGCGCCGTTAGTTTAACTCTAAACAATGATCTATTATTATTTGACGAAAGAATTATGGAAAATAGTAGAACGGGAAGAGAACAACGTGTAAGTTATCATTTTCATGATAATGTTATCCTCGATATCCTTTACGGTGCTTCCTGTTTGTATTGCTGGGCGGTTTTTCTATAACGTAACAAGCACGTGTAGTTAAAACTAAAAGCTACATTATTTACATTCAGCGTTGTTAAATTAATGTTGCAATTAGACACAGCCAAACTGGTATAGTATATATGAGAATAAGAACGTTGTATTAAAAAAAAAACAAATTTGATAACCCGCTCTTATATGTAAAAATATACAAGATGTTCGATTTAAAAACTAAACACATTGGGCATGCCACTCTTATATGAAACACCCCGTATAATTGAAAATAACCACAACCACAATGTGGTCCTCTTGATACCCTACAAGATTTACTTGAAAAATGTTTTTCTAAAATTAATATTAACGGCAGAAACTGGATGTCTCTACACCTTTGACTCGCCCTGTATATGCTAACTGCAACCAAATATCTTCAAATTTTATCATATTAATAAAAATTCTACAACAAGCCCAGTTTGCGTAATTTCCCGATGTTAGTTATTTTGACACCATGAATTAATTAGAACATGCATAGAAAAGGCAGCAAACGGTTAAACGGACATAAATTAATTAATTAAGCATAAAATAAATTAAATATCTACAACGTGATTTTACTAAGATTTATGTATACGTTGAGAGCGATGTAAACTAGCAGGATTCTAAAACGACGGCCCCCTGGCGAGCTTCTTGAATCATGAATTTCAAGATTTTATACACTACATAACATGCGTTTATAATAGTAAATAGGTATGGAGTAATTGAAGGAAAAAGTGCTTATAGAAGATTTGTGGTTTATACAACTTACAGCATTCACCAACAGTGCCGGAAGTAGGGTGGGGCGAATAGGGCTTCCGCCCTGGGGCGTAACGATACACAGGGCGCAATTTTATTGTATAATTATTTTATGGAGGCAGTAATTAGATCCCGCTGTACATTTCATGATTTCCGCATGGAAGTGCCATCGGGCGATGATACCAACTTATTTGTGGTTTGATTGTTCCAATTTGTAACGGTGCGGTACGTGAGTAAAGGAAAAGTTGCGCGTTCGTACCGTTGAATAGTCGCGCATACCATCCTTATGTTCATGTGCAGAACAGAGTACGTGACGATTTTCTCTTTCCAATTATATAATTTGAGCGCTCATGCCACGCCTGTGCGAATACTATGTGTTGCCATGGACAATACGTTTATACACGTATATTGTGTTGATATTTGTGACTTATTTGTTAAATTTACGTACCTTTCATACATTTACTTTATATTTTTTAAATTAATAAATAAGTCATTATTACGTTATTTGCGTAATAAATGTGTCATTGATTCGTCAATATTGGTTACGTTGGGTGGGGAGATAGCGCATTATTATTTTTGCACCGAGCGCAAGAATACCTAGTTACACCACTCCAAGAAAAATTTTATACAACCCTTATAAGTAGAGGGCTTCGGATAAGTTTTGAAATACATCTACTAGACTACTGTTTGTTGTGATACATCAAAAATTTGTCTACATTATTAAAAAGACTGTTATAAAATCCAATACAGCAAAACAAATCCTCCGATTATGTTAAAACGTGAGCAAAGTGCGAGCATATGGGCAGCACGCGTGCTCCAGAGTAGAGGTGGGCACTTCTTCCTGAAGCCGAAGCCCGGCCCGGCTACTTATAAAGACAAAACAGATAGATGAATACGTTTGCGCCACGGGCAGATTCAGCAAGGGCCGAGGTAGAAGTGGAAATCCCGGCCCGAAGCCCAAGTCCGATTTAAAATTGCAGCATTTTTTTAATTATTGGGCCGGGCCGGGTTTCAAATCATGTGCCTAAAGAACAGGCAGAGCCAGGCTATCCCAGCTTCTGAAGTTTTCGGGCCGGGGCGGGCCTAAACATTTCTACATTTGCCCACCTCTATTCCAGAGCTCATGGTAACGCCATCGACGTTACGATCACAAATCTAGTTTAACACAATTAGTTTTTTATTTGATGTTTAATTGTTTAAGTAAAGTGCAAAACCTGAGTAAAGCGCGATCATTTTAGCAGCGGGCATGCTTCAGAGCTAATGGTAACACCATCAACGTTACGGCTAGAAATCTAGTACAATTTTTTTTTAATTGCTACCAAATTTGCATATCGTCAAAATAAAATCTTTCTAAAAGCTTTACAAATGTATCTTGTTCATTGTTCATTAAGAATATGCTCTGCGAACTGCAAATTCTGAAAATAGTACAAATGTGATCCAAGGATAGACAATTCGTTCTATTAAAAATTGACATCACGGATTATTAGAGCATATAGTGCAAATGTGGGTTACATCACAGTCGCTGTTATGATGAGCGCGTGGATCTTTGATGCCAAGCCTTCTATGTTTTAGCACAAGCTCGTGTTGTGGCACACCCGGATTATATTTTTAGCGCAGTAGTGAGTCAAAACCCGATTTTATTTAATTTCTTTTCTATTTTAGTATTATTGATACCAGTTGCAAATGCATCCTATAAAGTGCGATCGTCATAGGAAATAACAACGCTATTGATATTATTTCCACGGCGTGTTTACAATATTTTAAATGCGGGAGTTTGATTTTAACCAACTTTAACAGGCCGAACACGTATATTTCAAAGGATATTTTCGTTTACAGCTTCCTTCCCATGCCTATTTGTAAAATGAGGAGCGTTTTCTGTGACGGGGGCTTGGTTTATGGCACGCACGTGTGGAGCAAATTTTAAAAAGGTCCAGGTTTTTGCCTGGCGGAAGCTCTATTTCTTTAAGAAAATTTTAAAAATTTCTCCAAATACAGTTTTTCCAATTTCTCATTTATTTTATCTTGATTTTTTTTTATTTATTTAGAAATAAATGATCCATAACTTTTAATTTTGTTTTCTTTAATTTATAAAATTCAATATGTTAATTTTTTTTATTATATTAGTTCTTCCAACACGCATCCAAGTATAGAATTTTTTTAATTAATTAACTTTTTTTTTAATTTTTTGAAACAAGTAAATGTAACTTTTTAAATTATTAAAACAACTAAATTTAATTTTTTAAAAGAATAAATTTATTTTTATTTTTAAAACAATTTAATTTAATTTTTTAAACTATATTAAATTATATTATTGCCTCTAACACTAAAACGCCTCCAAACAATTAAATTAAGTCTTTAATTTAAAAAAATTAATATAATTTTTTTAAACAATTTTTTTTAAGAATTTAATTGTTTTATTATATTATTTCTTCAAACACTAAAACGCCTCCAGGTACATAATTTTTTTAAACACTTTAGCAACTAAAAATAGGCATTAATTAAGATTCGTGTTTTTTAAATTTATAGCTAAAATAACCTTGATAAATGGACAACATTAAGTTCAGTGAAATGTTAAGAAATAGCAAAACTGCCGTTTATTTTGCTAATAAAATTAGCAAGAGAATGTTTGAAATGTCTATAAAATAAAATTTCTAATATATTTCTGATAAATATTCGAATGGTAATTTTATCTTATTATTATTTACCGTGTTGCATCTTAGCAAATCCAATTAGCAATTTAAATAAAAATAGCATATGACAGCAACAACAAATATAACTTTTGCCTTACCAACTTCTTCCGTGTTCCGTATGAGTTGCAACACTAAACCCAAACATAGATTGTTCTGGTCCTCTATGTTGGACATAATTAATAGTGTCAACATTAAAACTAGTCACTAATAATATCAAACTGGACACTATCACAACACTAATAGAAAACACTACTCCGCACTTGCACACCATTGTGACTTTTTCTTAACTAAATTTTAAGTAAAAATCTTAAATATTTAAAAAGCGCACAAACATATCAAACTCTGAGAAATCGCGTCTTATTATAAAGCTAATTAAAAATAATTTGTTCAAAATAAAACTAAAGCTGCCAATTAGCGTGAACTTGGCAAAGTCGTCGGATAATTCGAGATAAAATTTTATAAAAACAGTCTTGGCAGTGATAAGCAGCGCATTTTGAATTTTCTCGCGCTCTTTGCGTTGCGTAAGTTCGAGCGCGACTAACATCCGCGCTTTTGAAGTTGTAGGCGCCAAACTTAGCGTAATGTTTAAAAGTAGAAAGGAACAAGCCACAACACTATCTTTAGATCCGATTGTTTCGCTTGAAATGAAGGGAGACCTCTACTCGCCATACACGTCCAACAGCAGAAAGTATAAAAACAGAGCCCAATGAATTGGTAAAAGGGTTTAACGCTTGGTGGCAGCACTAACTGGGATATTTGCTATCGTGGAAACGACGGAAATTACTACAGGATAAATACAGCCCTCTTTCCCACTTTTCAAATTCAAATTAAATTTAAAATAAATTCATTAACAAAATGTTTCGAACCTAAGCAATAGAAAAAAACCAAAATTACAAAGCAAAAATCAACTATTTGAAAAATTTACAATAACTAATTCAAAAATTAACAAAATTATAGTAAATGTTCAAAATGTCGCTCCCGAGCTTCTACACACGAAGCACA
This sequence comes from Ctenicera cuprea, assembly GCA_958336395.1. Classification (NCBI taxonomy): domain Eukaryota; kingdom Metazoa; phylum Arthropoda; class Insecta; order Coleoptera; family Elateridae; genus Ctenicera; species Ctenicera cuprea. Next base: position 1,833,511 of record OY284491.1, read on the forward strand.
TCTACGAAGTAAATTCCTGCGCACCGCTCCAAATATACCAGGAGTCTGTTGAACTTCTTCACATGCAGCAAGAATAAGTTCAAATTATAAAAGGCACAGAAAGAAACGAATGCAAGAAAAGTAAAAAAATATCACAAAAATATCGAATTGTGTCAAAATTGACGTTATTTGAATGCATGTATGTCTAGATCGGTTTTTTTTTCAAAATTCCGTGTGACCTGTGCAAAATAATTGAAAATGCAATTTGGGTTGCATATGCCTATATTTTGCAAGCCCTAGAAGTTTGTCCCTACAATTCATTAACACCCTGTATATTGTATATACTTTACTAATTATTATACTTTAAAAAAGGAATAGAAGTATCTAGTTGCACAGAGTGTCCCACTCAAAACTCCCCAGCTTTTATAACTGCTTTATTTTAAGAATTACGGTTGAAAGGTTATTACAAAATATTTTAAGCATTCAACGCTTAATGCAAATCAGTAATACAATTTTCAAAATATATAGAATGCGGCAACTAAAATATTACAAACTGAGATCTCCGAAACTATAAAAGATTGAGCAACAAAATTTGTTATGAGTTTATGTGACGGAAAAATCGGCTAATATTAAGTTTAAAAAAACAATTTTTGTTAAGAAAAAACGGCATTGAGAATTCTGCCGGGAACATTTAAAAAACCGGCTTTTCTCAAAAAAACATTCCTGGCATTTACCCGTCACTAATTGACGCATATTCCTTTTTTTTGAGTACACACATTTGAGTATTCTAACTCATTTAGTTGAAAATATAAACTGTTGTAGTCAACACCTGCGTAAAGATTTGTGAACATGGCACAGCAAGAAATTGTGAGAAAAAGAGCCGCTTTTATGACAAAACGCCAGAGGTCAGCATTAATGGAGTTTATGAGTAACCACGCAGAGCGATTTAACTCAACTTTTAATCACAGCGATTTAAAAAAACTCTGGGCAGAAGTTACAGAAATTTTGAATTCAATTTCGGGTGCAGTAAAAAATTGGCAACAGTGGAGAAACGTAATTAGAAAATTTCATTATTTTATTTATACGTACCTACTACAAATGTGATAAAATGCTCGCACATTTTTACTTTTGTACAGGGTGTCAATTTGAAAACGTACAACGTGTTATATCTCTGGAATTAAAAGAGGTATTGAAAATTTTTAGAAACTGTTACTACAGCATTTTTTCCGAAACGAATCAGGTAAAAGAAATGTTTGCTACTATTAAAGAGCTTTTCAAAGAAGTATCACAAGGTGGGTGTTACCATTTGAAATTTCTTTGTTGGGGTAGCTAGAGTCTAAGGGGTTGAATGGGTAAGGTTATCGTATGAGTCATGATGATTCCCCGTCCATGTTGTAGAAACGGCTTCTAGAAATTTTCAATGCTTCTTTTACTTCCAAAGATATAACACATTTTACGCTTTTAAATTGACGCCCTGTATGCAAATTGTTGTAGACTTGGCAGGACGTAAAGAGAATAAACAAGTCAAAACAAACAAAAATTAAAAAGGAAAGAATTCGAACTGCTGGAGTCTCAAAAAGAGCCGAATTTATGTCAAAGCGGCAAAAGTCCGCTTTAATAGAATTTATGAATGACCATGCAGAGTTAGCGAGTGGTAGATTTACTTCGACTTTTACTCACAGGGATTCAAAAAAGCTCTGGGCAGAAGTTACAGAAATTTTGAATTCAATTCCGGGCGCAGTAAAGAACTGGAAACAGTGGAGAAAAGTAATTAAAAAATCTTATTTTATTACATAACATTTATTTTTTATTTACGTGCTACAATTTTTTTTACCTTAGCCTTTAAATGTAAATTGTTGTAGTGTTGGCATGACGTGAAGCGAATAACCAGATTAAAACAAACCAAAATAAAAAAGTATGCAATTGGAAGCGGCGATGGGGCAAAATCAAACGATATGTTAACTGTTGATGAAGTAAAAGTCGATATTACGGAAGTGGCCATTGTAAGCATAACCAGATTTTCAAGTGTTGTCTATACTCATATGTTCATTAAATGACAACGAATCTTTCAGAACTTTCAAGATTTTAAATTTGAAAAAGATCCAGAAATTGTAGTCCGCAATACCCACGTTTCACCAACATGCAGTGCACCAATTACCCCAGCACAACCAATTAGCAGTACTTCAGCAGAAAATCCTCCTGTTCTTTCAGACTGCAATGCACAACTTACAGAGCCCATAGTGGTTGCACCATGCAGTTTCAAACAGCCAAAGCCTTGTTGAGTTAACTAAAGAAAAATCAGAACTAAAAAAGGAATTACTGGAGCTAAAAAAAAAAGAAAAGTAGAAGCTGCAGAAAGGCGAGCAGAAGCTGCAGAAAGAAAAGCAGCTGCTCAAGAGCGTTTGGTTGCAGCTTTAGAATTTGTTTTAGCTAATCAGTTCCAATAAACATGGGTCTGAATTCTGAAAACGTTTCGTTACAGCCTTCTGAAGATGAAACGGTGTAACCATTTGTTCGTCGGTAACTTTAGCACCAAAATTTTGAAATTATAGGTATGTCAGCCTTACTCATTCAGCTTAGTATTTCTACCAGTTTTTGTATGAATAAGTGGACCAGAGCTGTTTGGTATGGGGGGGGGGGGGGGGGGGATAAAATCTCATTCTGTATACACAAATACAGAAAATTAATTTTAATTCGAGATAATTCAATGTTTTTGAAAGAGTTACCACAAATATGGGTCCGAAAACGCTTCGCTGAGTTACCAAAGTCGGCAGAAATCAATTTTGCTTCAAAGTTGGTTTCTACGGACCTTTGGTGAATTACAGTCAATTTTGATTTCCTTCAAAGCTTTTTACAAAAGGGTCAAGATTGTTCCCTCTCCTGGAGGTTGTAACTCAACTAAAACGCAGCATTTCCGTGGCCATGTTAATACGAATTTTTTTCATTGTTTTACAAGTAGAATTTAACGCTTAGTTTCCAATGGCAACTCGATGCTACAAAAACACTGAATTATCTCACAAACTGTTTAATTTTGCGACTTTCAATAAAAGTACTTTATTGTCTATATTTATGTACAGAGAATAAGATTTTGTAGATAAAACTTACAAAAATTACAAAGATCTTAAATAATTAGAAGTAAATATAACGTGACCCCCCTCTCCCCATATGAAACAGCTATGGTGCACTTATTTTAACAGAAATTGGTAGAAGTACTAAACCGAGTGATAAAGAATATCATAATTTTATCTACGAAAAAAGGATTTCCATCTTCAGAAAACTGTAGCTCCGCAACAAAACATATTTTAGACCCATGTTTATTGGAACTTGTTCTACTAATTTTGCACCATCATTCTAAATCGCATAACAGTGGTGGGTAATTAACAAGTATTAATAATTTTTTGTAAGTAAGAATCAAATTGTATTAGTTTTTTAATAAAGATCGTAAGCATGAATTTGTTAACACTTATATGTATAATAGGTGCAATATCTCAATAATAATGCTTAACCATAATAAAACTTTTTTTATGTCAATCAGGGTTGGAAAATATTGCGATTTAAAAACATTAAAATCATTGTGTTTTTTTTAATAATATGAAAATCATGATTTACTTGGTTTTTTTATTAAATTAAACATGTAATATGAGACTCTTACATTACTGAAGACTTAAATTGTTTCATTGCTCTAATGTTTCCAGCAGGATCTGAAAAAAATTGTATTTATAATTAAACATCGATTTTTTTAAATTTAAAGAGATTTTTTGGTTTTAATTAATTTTTGTAATTTGTTTTCAGGTTTTTCTAAACTAATTTGAAAAAAAAATTGAAGAAATCTATTTCATTCTAAATATAAATCAATTTTTTTTTTAATTTTAATTAATTTCCTTTTATTTAATTCATTTTCTAGATTTTTCTAATTAAAATTCATTATTTACAATTTTGTTTTAATTAAAAATCGATTTTTTTAATTTTTAATTATTTTTTTATTTAAATATATTTTCGGATTTTTTTTTCACTAAATTCATTTACTTGAATAAAGCTTTCGGCGGGGTTTGAAAAAACTGTATTGGTAATTTTTTGACGCACATCAATGTACAAAATTAATAATTAGTAATTACGTAGTTTCTTTTTAAGTCCTATAGTCTAAAATTAAATATTATACGTCAATTTTTTGACGTTAAAAAATAAAATAATTTACTTCAAAAATGTGAATTATTTAGTTTATGTAGAAAATTATTTTCTAACGTCAAAACAGTATACCGGGTCGCTAATAAAGATGGAACCAAAGCTCTCCTGCTAAAACGGTTTGAGATATAGATATGAAAATTGGAAGGCTTCCATTTGAAATTATTTCGCATATTTTGAGGTTACAAAAAAAATTTTTTGACACATGATTTTTTAGCGCGGTCGCCATCTTGAATTTTTTTAAATGGCAACATCGGCTTTGTGATACATCATTAGAAAGCTTATTTTTTTTTCTTTCTTACTACCTTAATCATGTATGGTCTTAAAGTAGAAAATAATGCAGAAAAATGAAAAACCTTTGCCATATTTCACGAAATTAAGGTTTATTTGTCACGTAATACAATAGTTGTAAGGAAACAAACCATGTGTACTGTGTTTTTTGTCACTTATTAAACCCCTGCTGATTGTTTTTTGTTTATTTTTGACGTTTCGTTATTACAAAGGTATCTAGATTTAAAGTGCAATACATTAGCCAGCCACGCACACGGCATTATTTTCTACTTTAACACCATACATGATTTAGGTAGTAAGAAAGAAAAAAAAATAAGCTTTCTAATGATGTATCACAAAGCCCATGTTGCCATTTAAAAAAATTCAAGATGGCGACCGCGCTAAAAAATCATGTGTCAAAAAAATTTTTTTTTAACCTCAAAATATGCGAAATAATTTCAAATGGAAGCCTTCCAATTTTCATATCTATATCTCAAACCGTTTTAGCAGGAGAGCTTTGGTTCCATCTTTAATAGCGACCCGGTATTGTTTTGACGTCACAATTTTATTTGTTGACGTCAAAAGTTATTTTTTGACGGCAAGGCAATAAATGTTTAATAAAAGTAAAACGGCACTCTATATTGGTTTGAAAGCTATATTAGGATTACAGATAAAACGTGCTGTCACAGTGACCTGCTTGTGTCATTTTCCAGAGTCGGAATCTTGTCGCCAGTTCATTCCCGATTTTGTTTGAAAAATAATTGAAGAACAAAGTATGTGCGAACTAATTTTAAATTTAACTAAAAATGGTGTCAAATGGAATAAATACCAGCACAATTTATAAATAGAACATTTATTTCGGTTTTATAACCTTCCCACTACGATTAAGTACAGAAGAATAATTAGCTCTAAATCTGACAACACCCACCGTGGAAAATTTACTAGCTACCGTGATTTTGGAATAACTCGATACAATACCATGCCCTAAAGGTCAATTATTTTCCGCAGAGTTTACCTTGTATGTTATCAATATTGCCCTTGACGGTTTAACAAGTTATTTCAATCTCAAAGGACTTTAACTGAAAATTAATAAAAACTATTTATTTGTACCTTTCCCATCGCGTAGATTTTGGATCAAAACCAGCAGGATTTATAGCACATTCATAATCATATTGAAAGAAAAATGGAGTGTTGCGAATTGCGAAATACGCTTTTTGTCTCTACAACTTTATATGACGCAAATAAAATATTAACTATATTTTATTCGCTGAATTGATTTTCTAAATATAGAATCGAAGGGTTGTCCTATTCATGACGGAAAATTTTCCAGTGAATATTCTAACAAAAAAAAAATCCTTACAATGTTAACCTTTGTTCCCGAAATAGCAAACTTTTAGTAACACAAAAGCAACTTCAATCCATTATTGTTTTTCTTTGTAAGATTGATTACCATCACTACTAGAATAAATCTATTGTTGGACTGTTCTAGCTATGTATGCCCTTACTTAAAATAGAACGCGCATTTATACTGCTGATTTTGATAAGAAAATTCATGACTGATTCTAAAACTAAAAGCTTTTTATCCTATTTATACAAATTTTGATTTTAATCAAAATGTCAACTACGTAAAGTAAGCACCAAATTGTACAAAAATCTATTCATCATAATTCATAAATGTATGACCAAAATAGCGTAAATACATTCTCATTGCTTAATATCATCGTCAATAATGGTGATAAATCAGTATTTAATGGCTAACATACATCTTTAAAAAAACTCTCAACACCTATTTTTATGCTTACTATTTTCCATGTATGAATAAAATACGTTATTACTTAAACAGCATTTATTTATTTTAACTTTATACGTATTTCGACATGTTTACATGCCATTATCAAAGGTAAGATTAAAATAATTTAATACAGTTGGAACTAATATAAAGTATTTTATTCATACAACAACACGAACTTCAACGAATTAAAACTCGAACTTATTAATACTAATTTCCATTTTTTTTTCTAGATTATTCACCGCCCTTTTCACACTTTCACCTTCAAAGGACGTTACATAAATGGTATGTTTTTGAACAATGATAATTCAACTTAAAACATTTTCCCACTATTTATCGAATTAGTTTGCAAAATTATACATTTTCTCCTGCTCGTGCAGACATAAAAATATGTTATAACTATTCACTGATTTGGGCGTGTAGGTTCCGATTTCGTCAATATTTTAAGGCTTGCAATCAGATTGGAGTTTTCGGATAACAGGATATTTTGTAGACGAATATGATATCAGGGCAAAATTTTGGTATTAGAAATTTATGTCAATTAGGATTTTAGACTTCATATTTAGATCCGGATATAGGAGTTTTACGTCGTTTTGGATTTCGGTTTTCATATACGGATTCAGATTTTAGATTTTTTATTCTGATCCGAATTTTGGATTTGTATGTCAATTTGGATTTCGGCTTTGATATGCGGATTAAGATTTCTTATTCCGATCCGAATCTCGGATTTTAAGTTAATTCGGATTTCGAGTTATATATGCGGATTAAAATCTCGAATTTTTACTTTCCTATACTTTCAGTATAGGGAAGTATTGATTTCATGCAAAATTTCAAAGTTGAGATTTTAACGGAAATAGTCCATGGACCCCAAAAAAGTAATTCTTAAAAAATGTCTGTCTGTGGGTGGGTGTGTTCGTTACGCTCTATATCTTCGGAACGGCTGGACCGATTTTGATGTGCTTTGGAATGAGGGGGTATATCAAAAATTCACCGACAAAATAAGCTTTTAAAAAAAAACGAAACCGGAAGCGGAAGTTAGACATGTTTTTTTGGTAGCATTTTTTTCAGTAACTGAATTTTGGAAATTTTAATAGTGGAGATTAAAGAAGGCCTTAGGACAAATCAAACGGTTTTTCACCGAACTCTCTAGCTTTAAAATGGCGGCCGCTACGAAATCACTCCAAAATTTTGGAATTTTTCAAAAAAATATTTATCAAAACTGCCCACACGTTTTTGTTTAAACCTTTTAAGCTGATAGAGCTGGGAATCTTCTACAATTTGTTTTTTTTGCGCATTGCTATAATTTCACTGTGACGCCCTCTATGAATTTTTGAAAATTGTAAATTGGTACCCTTTTCTTTATTTAACGGGGGGGCAATAAGATATTTCTGTTAATGTGAAATAGCTCACCGTTAATAGCAAAATCCGAATATAATAATATTTTTTCGATAATTTCATATTTAGGGGAGTTACTGTTCCCCCTCCCCCCAAAATTTTTGCTACAAAATTAAAAAATTGATTTCTTCTTTTGTTTGCTCTAGGAGAATCTTTTTACAAAAAATCAAAAAATCGAATTTTTGCCCCTTAATAATCTTTTTGTGCTTAGAAGAATTTCACATACTTTCTAGAGCAGTTGAATTCTTGTACTAGTCGTTTAATGTTCAGTGTAGGCTAACTTTTTTATTTTAATAGATAGACTCGCAAACCCAATAGCATAGTTGTAGGGCAAATTCTTCTCGATTATATTTAAGAAAAAAACTTGATTTCCAATTTTAATATGGCGGCCACGGTAAAAAATAACTTTTTTTTAAATGGAAACGTGGCATTTTGGCTTTAAAATCAGTAAGGTTTTGAAATTCTAAATACAAATTAATAAGAGTAATTTCTTGCTAAAAATAATACTTCTCGAGTTATTAATATATTTTCAAATATCAATTTCCGCGCTTCCGTTGATTCAGTCCGAATATTTTACCCAACCTTATGCTTGCAGCGCAGCGGTCGGTCTTTCTTCAACCGCTTCAAGATGTTACAACTTATAAGAACTATTTACTTTAACTAGTCGTGTCTAGACAGGTGTATATCGAAAGTGTTGGAAAAATTAAACAAAGTATTTAAATGTATAGGAAAGTCCAGGCGAAGTGTTTCTCTCATTTTTTTTTATTCTGATCCCGATGTCGGATTTTTGAGTATTTTCTATGCGGAATTTTGATTATTCAAGGAATTGTCAATGTTAATTCGAATTCTCAAATTTTGTATCAGAAGATTAGGATTGTATGATGGTATAAATGTGTCAATCGAGCCAAATTTAAATATTGAATTTATTCAGATAGCAGATTTATACCGAATTTATCACTAATATTGATAATTGGTATACATAACATGTATTAAAGTAAGGAATTTGATCGTGAACAGCGGTTTTACTGAAATATTCCTACATAATTTACTACGATATTGATTGTTTGATTTAACTACATATTTATCTAAATGCCAGATGAATCCGGTCTGTAGCTTTGTGGATTTATTTAAACTTCAAATTTTATAAGGCAAATCCGCATAACGGGTTTTACGGATTTTTTAGATAAAACCCAAGAACGAATTTTCCAGGTAAATTCGGATATTAGTTTTTTTCGAATAAATCCGGATATTGAATTTTTCGGATAAGTACGGATATCGGATGTGGGGAATAAGTCCGGATATTGGATTATTCGAGTAAGTTTGAATATCGAATTTTTGGAGAATTCCGGATATCGGATTTGTCGAATAAGTTCGGATATCAGACTTTTTGTATAAGTCCGGATATCAAATTTTTCGGATAAGTCCGGATATCGTATAGCATATTTAGTGGATAACATATTTGCATGGCGGATTTTATTCGGATACTAAAAGCCTAACGGATTCCAGTTTATTTGGTAACGGATAATTTAAAATTTAAAATTCGAATTTCAAACTAACGAATTTGACAGCGCTAGTCAATATTATAGATGATATTATCTATATGTGTATGGCCGCACTTTCTTTGCCAACAATAAACTTAGGTATTAAATTTTACAATTGATTTATGCTTCCCAGTTTAGAACTTCACCTGTGAGAGACATGTAGAAATACTGGTACAGAGTTTTTTTTACAACGAGAAAGTGATAATGTTTAAGACAAAAAATGTATGGTATACCGCAAATAAATATACAGACAGATACACTTGTGGGTCATACGCCCACATTAGGCAAATTATACAATTTCCTGCTACAATAATTTAATACGACCACGTTTCGCTGTCATTTACAACAAGGACAAGCAAATTTTCACCTTAATAATAGTACAACCTCAGTCTCCTTTTAAGCAGTGTTAACTTCAAACTGCCCTCTTAAAAACTGATTAAAAAAAATATCGGAACCGTTCCTTTTTCAAAAGCGCATTCTTTCTCTCTAAAATGCGAAATTTTAAATGTAGAAAACCACCCTTTTTTAAAAATAAGTTTTCTAATTTTAAGCTTCTTAACTCCTAGAACGTATATTTTTTAATAGTGTTTTTCATTCATTTTTGAACAACGTGCTTTGAAAAACATCAACTAGGCTTTGGATGCCACTGTTTTGACGATCCTACCTAGTATAGCATATGGATAGCACTTGCTCTTTTAAAAAAAAATTAGTTACCACCCTTTCCTAACTGTACCAAGTTCTTCAAAAATAAAAATTTTGTTTTAAAGCTACCACATCTTGATCCGTAATAATAATTTTCGAATTTACATATTTTTGTGAATGTTATACATTTTTGAAATGATAGTAATTAATGCTACAAAATGGTGCCAAAACCAAAGATTGCCGATATTAAAAAAATGAACCTGATAATGGTTTCATAAAAACGAAAAATGCTTTGTTTTTCAAAAAAATTTCTAATAATAATGACAAAAACATAAAAATCATTTTTTCTTTGTTTTTGCCCATATATACGAAACAAAGGCAGCTAGGTTAATTTTTTTAAATCTATTAATTAGCATTTTGAATTGATTGTGTGGTAGGCACGTGGTGAAACATTATTAATACATATTTACCTATTTAAAATTAATAGTATATTAATAAAATAAAACACTTGGTAATTGTTTCACAATTTGTGAAACAATCACCAAGTGTTTTATTTTATTAATACACTATTAATTTTAAATAGTTAAATATTTATTATTAATTAGCATAAAATTCCGCAACATTGCCGCATTTTAACCGAATCTAGATCTCTTATAATAAGCGAGATCCCAATGATGAATGTCGAATTTGAATAAAATTCAAATATGATAGTCATAAGTCATACTAAAAATGTTTATTTACGAATATCGCTATAACAATTTTTTATATCTCATTCCCACATTTTTAAAATATCATTTTCCCATATTTTTTAAAATACCACATTCTTATATTTTTAAAACAATGACTATCCGTGTTTTTTAAATACGGCGCCATAGTTTTAGAAATAGGACTCCATACTTTTAAAAATAGAACGCCATGTTTTTTAAATTATCACATATTTTTAAATTTTTGTCAAAGGTGTGCACGATGTCACTTTTGAATTAAGAAGACAGCTTCTACAAAATCCGTTTGTGAAATAAACAATGCTATCCGACATAAACAAATTAATAATGATACTTGGCTATTTATTAATTTGATTAGAAACCCATAGAGGGCAGGAGAAGGAGAGCTTGTGACTGAAAATCGAATATTATGCAACCCAAATGAGTAATGGTAAAATGTAAGGATTTTATAACTCTTATTGTTCGTATTAAAATTCTTTTTACATTGTTTTACTTCCTTCGTAAATCAGTTCATTTCAGATTTGCAATGACATCGGATTATAAGAACCGCTATGGTTACCTTTTTATTTACCCCTATTAATTTACTAATCCTGGGACCAGGTAGCTTTATCATTTTTGTTGCACCCATCTTTTCAATTACAAGCCACTTGAAATTATTTTAAAAGATTTTATTTTTAATTCAGGAGTGATATTGTGCACACATTTTCTGAAAATTTCAAATGTTTGTCATATTTTTATAAATATCACATTCCTATATTTTTAAAAATTGGGTCATATTTTTTAAAATATGAAAATGTGATATTTATAATAATATGGCGTAATTATTTCATAATGACGTTTTAAAAATGTGGGATGTGATTTTTAAAATATACGTTCCCATAGTTTTAAAAATACCATTATAAAAGTATGACATTCTTAAATTTATTTTTTTTTAAGTTTAATGTTATTATTAAAAATATTAAAATTAAAAATATTAAAATTATCACAGTATCATATTTTTAAATATATCACATCCCACATTTATAAAAATATCACATCCTTGGAAATATGGGATGTGATATATTTAAAAATATGAAAATGTAATTTTTAAGTAGATCACATTTCCATATTTTTAAATATGTGGTAATATTTTATAAAATTCGGTGACATATTTTTTGAAATATGGAACCGAGATATTTTTAATAATATGGCGTCGTTTAATAAGACTACATATTCTAACAATTAAAGGCTGTCATATTTTTATAAATATAAGTTGTAATATATTTTAAAACATGCGAATGTGATTTTTCAAAATTACACATTCCCATGTTTTTAAATATGGGGTTATATTTTTTAAAACATGGAGTCTATCAAGAAAAAGATTTTGGTTTCAACTATAGCTAGGATAGACCACGACATGTTTCGTTCTATTGGAACTCATCAGGTGGATGAAAACCTAGCTACAGCTGAAAGCAAACCAGACAGGCAGAAATATACCCAGAAGACAAAATCATGACAGGGGAAAATGACAGGGCGAGAAAAGTTGCAAAGCAACAAACCGATATATGAGTGTGATTTACTTTTTGCAACACGGCGTTTCGTGTGCTGTGCCTAGAGGCCGCTAGTGATTGTAGATACTCGCTTAGCGGGTTCCTTTCACAACTATATATCGGTTTGTTGCTTTGCAACTTTTCTCGCCGCACATAAGAGGGCATTACTTTTGTAATTCCCCTGTCATGATGGAGTCTATTTTTTGAAATATAGAAATGTGATATTTTTTATTGATATGGCGTTATATTTTTAATATTTACGTTAAATTGTTAAAAATGTAATGATGTAACATTTGCAAAACTTTAAGGATGTGATATTTTATAAATATGCGATGTGAAATATTTAAAAAATATGCGATACGGTATTTTTTTTAAAATGAGGTTGTCATATTTTAAAAGTATATTGATGAAGCTTCTTTACAATTTGCCACAGTTATACAAATGTGATAGTTTTAAATGCAGAATTTGCAGTATGATTCTTCCATTTTTGTGTAGGTCATATTTTCAAATAGCCAATGTGTTCATTTTTAATATTAATCTTTTTCGGGTTGAAGAATTATTAAGTATGCTGATATTACTAAACAGTTAATTAATAATATGGGATAATTGCTGATATGTGAAATTATTTCTGATAGTAAAAATGCATTCTTAATATCATAAATTATTTTCAGGTACCGGGAAAACAATTCACATATCAAAAATGAATTTCACAGATCAGAAATGAATATCGCATATTGGAAATTAAAAATATTATTATATAACGTATTAAAAATGCATTTCAAATGTTGAATGAAAATCGTAAATAAAAAAGTATTTTTAGTTTAATTTTGCTACGCTGAATAAAAAATAAAACAACTTGCCATATCACCTGTCAATTCGTGTTACCCTTGATTCCGTATTATTTCTATTTAATGTAATTTAAAACAATAAATTACTTGCTATAGCAACAATAAAATTGAATACTACTACACTTTAGATGGTAATTGTTTCTTAAATAATTTTAATAAAAACACCTTGTCGATTCCGTAATTTTCCTAATTTATCAATCATGTTACCTGGTTAACAACAAAAACAACTATTTGCTGCTGGTCTACTCTTTGTATCAAAATTCTATTTCTACTAGCTCTATATTTGTAACCACCTAAGTAAACAGGTCAGGAAAGATGTACCTACGTTTGAAAATCACGAGGCATCGCTCCTTATTAAAATTATTTATAATTCACGGGTCTTAAAAAAAAAATTGCGACTGCAAAAATAAAACGACGACTCATAAATAGAAACGTGCGTTTATTTTGCCTGCAGAAGACGTTCACAATTTTGAAATGTATTACGCTTATTTACAGGGAGAAATTATAGGCAGATCATGAGTTTTTCTGTTTATTAAAAGACTTTGTTTTATACCTGCGTAAAACAATTTTAAAATAAAGATGTCGCAACTGTCTGTTCTTTAATAATTAATTTAGGTTGGTCGTCACCAAATCACGCCGCTCTGGGCGGCTCTGTAGACCGTATTATTTTTATTAATGCGACTATACGAGTATTTTACACTTATTTTAAGTTAAACAGCCTAACATTTGCTTTCAGGTTGTAAAAATATTTATTCGGCATTTCACGCATTTACGACGTTTTAAATAAACACCGGGAATATTTATTACAGATGAGCAATTTCCTGGAGTTATACTTGTTATAAAAAAGAACTTTTTCTATCTTTTCTGTACATTTACCCACGCACGCTTAAGATTTTCCCGTGGAAATAGCCAAATAGGTTGGCGCCTGGCGTCGTTTTTATAGCAAAAATGTGATGCGTAGGTTGATAATTTTAATAATTTTCAAGATGATATTTCTTTATGTTGTGTGAAGCAAACGTACACGCTCTACATACTTTTAGTGTTATTCGTCTCGGATTTTCAGCGCTTTTGTTCACATGCGGGTAAATGGGCTGAAAATAAATTCTGATTTACAAATTTAGAATACGCGTGTGAGATATATTTTATAAGTCATCCTTATAGTAAAGTCGCGCAAAATTGTTCAAGAAAAAATAAAAAAATTAAAATATCATATCTTTTAGGTCTTTGCTTCGTGTTTTTTATGCAGGAGATTATTTTATTATAATGTACCATTTAATTTTCATTATATAACGTTTTTGTATTTTGGTTACTGAATAATACTGCTACTGCCTTTGTTTAATAAAGCACAGGAGAAACTTAAGTTGCTCTACTACTTTGTGTTTGTTTACGGCCTCTTGGTTATGGGGAATGTTAAAACAAACATCCGTACAAGGGGTGAAAACGCGTAAGGGATTGTGTATCAGTTGCGCAATGTTGCCAAATGACTATGATGTGTTTGTTGTACCTATTTAATTGTCTGATAATAAAAACGGTTATACAAGTATTCCCAACCGCAGACGCTATTTGGATTTTTGAAAACTCCTTTTCCCGGTAAATTTTAATTAGTTGTAATTCAAGAAACCCGGTCGTATCTCGTCTGAAGAAATCTTAACATGTTAAGATTTCTTCGTGCACGAATTACCCTAAACTAGAGGTACAACGTAGATAATTTTTGTTTTACTAGCATTTTTTTGTGCCGATTCTATTTTCTAATAAAAGTTTTTTATTTGTTTTAATCAGAAACATTGCTGATTATTAAATCTCAGAGGGTAACTACCCTTTTTCTAGTCTGGGCCCGCCCTCGGTTATTCTTGTTACTGTTGTTGCTGTTAGGTCTAAATGAAATTTAATAAATTCCGTCGTAAACAACTAGCTGTGTGCTTGGATTCTAAATAGCTCGGCGTTGCTATTTAAGGGTCCTCGACTTGGTTAAAATTCATTAACCATTGATCCCCAGGACGTATAGCTTGGTGTGTCATTGGATAGCCATGTTTCACTTAAATTCTCTCTATTCACCTAGTTTCGGTTAACACATTGGCATGAATTAATTTTAATTGATGGGGTTAATAATTTATTGGTTACAGATATCCGACGTGATAAACATTTCTATTCTTATTTTATAGGTGTTTTGGTACGTCAACTTAATGCACCGAAGATAATGTTGTAACAGACTCGAATAAGAGGTTTCCTGTTAACTACTAGAGGACACATGGAATTTCTACGCGGAAAAATACCCCTTCCCTTGAGAGTAACATAGTTAGATCATGCTTTGCAAGAGTTGTAATATGTTTCTGTATTTTAAGAAACAAAATTGTTTGATTTGATAGGCCTTTTTTTTGGTTATTTAATAATATAATAAATCAATTGGAAACGAGACTGTGGAAAATAGCATCATCTTGTTCCACAAGACCGAGCCCCCCCCCTCCCCCGACAAATACCTGAATGGGGGTATCCTAAGTGCTGTTTTACTTTGTAAAATGTTACAGGCAGTGGCGTAATTACATATATCCCCCTCCCCCCGAAAATTTTTTACGGGCCCCCTTCTGGAATAGTAAAATACAGGGTGATTTAGAATTATGGTGCAAAATTTTACCCATGTGTTGAACACGAAAAATAATTTAAAACATTTTTCTTTTGTTTCTCTATGTATATTTATAAAGTGGTTATGAGCCCTCAAATTTGGACCATTGGAATTGCTTACTGATGATTGATCTAGAACCGTCACACATGTAGCATGTAGTTACGCCACTGGTTAACAGATACTAGCAAATAGAGAAAAACTTATTTTTGTTCCATTTTTCATTTTTCTTGAGACGTGTCATTTTTTATTCCAACACAAGTAATGGATTGTTTTCGTCGTATTTTTGAACTTTCATGTTTACAGCTGCGAAGCAATTTTGTTGTTTCAAACAGATATAATAAATTATTGTTTGGAATCAGGAAAACTATCAGAAAATGACGCTTGTACGTGTCATTGACGTTCGTCGATTTGTTAATAATTCAAGACGTAATTCCTTCGGTGAAATCATTTTCTCAAGTTGCTGTTTCCCTTCCTTTGATACACCTGCGTTAATATTTAAATTCAAGGCTTGAGTATTCGTTCAATCATAACTACATTTCATTAAAAGTTTCTGAGAAAACCTTCAGGTAGGATATCAATTTGTATTCCATTACCTTTATGTTGTTTCAGTTTTTTGTTTTTTATTTACTACGAAATAAAAAACTTAGTTTCCGAGCTATGGAAAAACAATTTAGATTGTGTAAACAACTTCACAAATAATTCGGATTTTTACTGTTGTATTTAGATTAATAAAATGTGTCACATAAAGCTGACACTGTACTCGAAAGTAAGACCAAGGCTGACGCAAAACTAGGTCGTACAGTTGGCAGATATGATCCAAATTGCAATTTTATCACTGCATAAATTTTAACATGCGCCGCTAGGATACACGTAGAAATATTAGCAGGAATTTTAAGTGAAACTAAGTCGTGCTTGTTGGAAAATAATAATATAGTTGAGAAATCAACAGTTTTTATCTATTTCTGTAGTTCAAAATATTGAAGATAAATAACAAGAAAAAGTGTAAACTGCAAGAGGTCTTCGTACGTTTATCTTGAAAGTTAACTCGCACTTTATTAAGAGCGAGAGGGTTGACGTTTAAAGAGGGAAAGTAAATCGCTGGGTTTGCTTATTATTAGATATTTAGTATTTTATTGTAGCTGACATATAGATATTTTAGCACCCAGACAAATTGACACATTCATATCAAACTCTAACAATAAAAGGCCCTGGCCAGTTTATTTAGAAATTTGTAAAATGGTTACTTTAGTCAATAGGAAATTGTTTAATTTTTTTAATAATAATCAAATTGAAACCATTAAAGCCAACAGTAAACATCTCTTTAAATACTTATTTAAAATCGGTCATTTCCATATGTAGTGGTCTACTCTCGGTAGAAATAGGCTGCGATAAATAAATATAAAAATAAAATAGTAATAATAGAAAAGCAATTTTAAGCACTGACAGATAAATTTAGACCCATATTTTTCATTATCAGCAATAAATAATAATAAAGACAAGGGCAACCGCTACGAGACCTGTTGTGCAGTTCAAACTTTTACATTAGTTTAAAAATTTACAAAACTTTTAAATATAAAAAAAATTTCGCAAAATTAGCAAAAATCGAATTTCTTTAATTTTGTATATATCGAAAATTTTTAAAAATTGAAAATTTGCAATCTTCTTACCTTAAAAGTTTTGAAAATTTTGGAACTGATTATATTCGTGAATTTCGAAAATTTTGCAATTTTTGTAAATTGAACGTTGATGGAAAATGTTGGTAATTATATGGAATAACTGGAAAACGTGATGCGCAATTGGTTTTTACCATCGTAATCATAAAAAATTACAGTTCTTTGTTAATTTAATCGACTTTGTATCTTAACAAATAAAAAGGTTAGCAATTATAGTCGCCCGGTTCGGTCGTTACGTTCGTTCGGTATCTGGCTAGTGAGATAATGAACTTCATTACCTAACGCAAATGAATCGCATAATAAGTCCATATCCAAGCAATCTTGGATAAAATTATTTTATACGGGACTTGTTATTTGCGGGGTTCCGGAACCTATCTTAATTTACAGAGTTAATTCTTAATTATATCATGGATGTGTTTTAGGATAACGCCTTAAGCATGTTTTAAACAATCTCGGGATTCTTATTTCTGTATTTTACAACGAACAAACTTCGATCGCTACAATATTCAAATTAGCCGTAAAATACAGCACGGTTTTAAATTACTTTCAAACCCATTTGACGCGGTTTCTGGAAATATTACTAACTTGTAAAACTACTTCTACTCAAGACATACTCAAGACATGCGCACTCAGAATTAAACAAAATTGGAGGAAGAAGAGGTTAACGTACTAGTTTGCGCTAAAATCGAAAGTTTAACGACCTAAACCTAAAATAATTTTTGCAGCACAAACTAAGTTCGTCACAAAGCCCAACCGATTGATCTATCGAGCGATTATTTTGTACAGCCTTAGATCTAACGACAAACATTATACATTTTAAAGTGTGGTGGCTTACCTTGTAGCGTCGGTGTTTAGCCTTAGTAGTAATAAGGCAATGATAAATGAATATAAAACTAAAATTATAATAATAGTAATAATAAGACTTCGTAACAAAGAAATTTGAATATCAATTTCAAAAAGCAAATCTTCAACTCATTTTTGATTATCAGAAAGGTATAAAAAAATTATAACAAATAAATACAGGAGAAATTATATTTTTTTTTATTTTCTATATTTTACATTCTTTCTATTCTGTTTTTTTTTTTACTGTAATTGTTTAGTCTGCCTGCTCTGCCCAAAGAATTTTGTAGCTGGCTCTGCAGATATTTTAAAATTGAAAATTTTCAGGTGTTTTGGTTTACCTAGTGGTGATTAGTTTTAGCAGCAGAAAATAGGCCAACAATACATAAAATAATGTGATGTTAAAATTCTAATAATAATAAATCAGTTTGTATTTGAAAGCAAAAGTGAAAAAAAATGAAAGCTGTCCTACAGATTTTACAAACAATAATATTGTTAATAAATAATAATGTAAACTTTTACTTTTTTTTCACATAACGTAATCCTTTTACGAACTTTATGAATAACGTAGTTAGAAAGTGTGAAAAATAAAAGCAGATAGGTTCAAAAAACATGTTATTGTTGCACTTATTTGTTTTTAATCAACCCAGGGGGCAAGAAAACAGGCAAAGTAAAGAGATACAAATATATGTATATTTGTGTACAAATACAGATAGGCCAACAATCAAATATACAGCTCTAATCAAATTATTTTTACACACATCGTGGGTTAGGTCAGGGTTACAATAACGAAACCTTGCAAAACAAGCAATTAGTCTACGCTACAGAGGTCAACATTTACGTTCAAATAACTGCTCGCCATTAACAATAATGCGGCACAACCGAGCCAAGTTTTATTATTTGTTGTAAAGATTATATAAAATGTTTTGGAATTTCTAAATTAATGATTTTCAGGAAATTATTGATCAACCTTGATCTTTAACTTTTTTGGTTGAAAATCTGGTTTCTGATCTTTAGACGATTTTCTGACTTTTTTTTTTAGTTTGGAAAAAATTCCTAAATTTTCGTATAATCTAGAACAGCCAAAAATGCGAAATTTACAAACGTTTTCCTTTTAACATTCTACAATAAATTAAACAAATAAGCTTAATTAAAAAAAACCTGATAATATCAAACATCACATCACGAATCCCTTGCATGATAATAGTACATATTTCACATGTAAATTTAAGCAGGTCTATAAAGGTCGCTTAGAACATCTGCTTGGCAATGAAAATTAGCAGACATGAGTATAATATCCATAATGTATTCTAGTTTGCAGCAGTTTCATTTTGATAAGCGTTAAAATTTTTCATGTGATTCATGTGAACACTGCCTGCATGATGCGCAATCGTGCTAAATTAGGTAGATTGTGTTACGAGCATTACCAAAATTGCGTTAACTTAATGAGTAATTAGATTAAGTAAGGCAATTTTGTACGAGTAGTAGAGTGGAAAATAAAGACCCAGGACAGAGCAGTGTTTTCAAATTACTAATCTTTTGTATCTTTTTTTGTAAAATAATGAATTTATATTTATTACTGTGTTTTCCCTCGTAGTAATTTTTATTTTTATTATTGTTTTTCATTCTCCGCGTATTTACAAATTGTCCCTCTACTTCTTCGTCTTCCTCTTCGTCTGTCTCTATTTCATCTCTTTCCTCTTTCTCTTGCTATGACTGCCTTCCTTTCGAACTTTGCGTTTTAATAAAAAAAAATAGTATTCAGCTCACGAAAAAAACTGGAAAGGTTCCTTTTCGGGAAATTTATCAGCAATAAAATCAATATGATTTCATTAATCACAAATAACTGCTAAGCACCGTAAATTGCGAAAAATTTCAAAAAGATCGAGATTTTTATTTTTCATATGACAAGCTGTAAAATAAATACAAAGGTTTCTAGATGACACCTAAATTTTTGTGATTTTTTAATTCAATTAGAAATCGTTCAATGAGAAAAAGAATTTGTCCCACCCAGGATTGCAAACTGGAACTTCTGCTTAGAAGACAGCATCCTCAGCAGCTTTGTAACAGAGACACGGTGTATATTTAATAAAATAATATTTACTGGTTACTGTCATCACCCATCACGTTATAATATGCTGGTTAGGTGTGAACCGAAATTGTACCGGAAATGAAATACCGGAAACGGAAAGATATTTCCGAGGAACGTTAACAGAACTATAACACTATTAAAAATACCGTTGGTACCGAAAACGGAAACGATATTTATTTCTGGACATTACGGTTGCCCGACGGCTTTTTGCTTTCGTATATTTCAACTGAAGTATGGAAAGTTATGATTTCACGCCAATTTTCGAATTTGAGGTTTTAACGGAAATACACGTTTTGGGGTTCAAGGAACCCAAAAAAGGTGGTTCTTATAAAATGTTTGTCTGTGGGTGGGTGCGTACATGCATGGGCGCGTTCGTTTCTTTATGGTTTCTGGAAATATAAAAATTGTAAAAATGACAGGGTTTCAAAATTTTGGAAATTTAAAAACAATTATTCATCAAAAAAACGCCCATTTTTTAACCTTTATGAACCGATAGAGCTTGCAGTTAACTACACATTTATTTGTTGTTAATTTCACAAATTTTACTCTGACTCCTTCAAGGAATTAAAAAAAATTAGATTGATTAATGATTGATTCAAAACGCAAACGCCAATCGTTATAAACTTTAAACGCTTCAATAGACTATTTAAAGTAGTTTATTAAGATCACAATAAATTTTAAACCATTTTTAAAATTAATGAAGAAAAAAATTTATACTTTTGATGACTTTTCCATATTAACAACGTGTTTTCCGGAAGTTGTTTTAACTACTCTAATAAGAAAATGTATTTTTCATTCTTTGCATATGTTTGATAACTCTTTAAATAAAGTATTTATAGCGATTTTAATTAGCCGTAGGGCGGGCGCCTATCTTGCTTTCATGCTTCCATTAGTTGAAGTTATCGTAGCTATCGCAAGTTCAAATTACAGCGTCGCTAGGGCGTTATCTTTTTTGCTTCTTTTTCTTTCTTTAATTTTTGTTAAAATAATGTCATTGATACTTTTGACAGTCGATACGATAGATACTATATTTAAACAAAATTATCGATACCTATGCGATATTTTCATGTAGATCAGAAGTGTACAAGGGGTCCCGATTTAGGTCTCTTAGCACCGAGTATAGATGTAAATTTCAATAACGTATTGGCCAGGTAAAAAGTATGAGAAAGTACCAAGCGACGTGTTTCGCTCATTTGTGTTTGGGTTACACATTCAAGTGTGCAACGTACAAATTTTTATTTGTTAACCAAAGAAATTACGTTTTGTTTGTTCATATAATACTTATGTAACAGAAACGATATTTACCGAAAAAAACCGGTAATGTAACGGAAACGTAACGTTAAATATTTAAGGTAACGAAACTGAAAACGGAAACGATATTGTTTGTTGGCGCCATAACGACAGCGTAACGGAACGATATTCTTTTCGGTATCCACATTTTTGTCTTTTTCCGTTGGAATTATTTATCATACGATGTCCCAACCGAGAAACATATTTGTTGAGCGGTACTGGCGCCATTTCCAAGTTTTTTTTCTCGTTTTTACTTTCCCATTCTAGCAAGGGTATTGTAATCATAAAAATTTTAGATTATGAAATTTTGATCAAAATACATGTTACAGAGTTATGAACACGCGAAGTGTTAAATAATCAGAGAAAAGTAATCCAACTTCTAAAAAAATCGTGTTTGGTTTTGCTTAAGAAAACTTGACTTGTCGCATGCATTCACATTCAAAGAATGAAAAATTCGCTGCTATGCAGCAACTTCTGGTAATTTAATAACCCGATAATTTTTCGTTTTGCTGGTGGTATAACTGTCGATAAAAATTGTGTAGTGAAAACAGCTTACATTTTGCCGTTATTATTTTAAGTTTTTCTTTTACTATACGTTCAACTGATAGCTCACCGGTGTTTTCTTTATTGGAACGTGCGTCATTCTTTTCATATTTTTATGGGTTTATTATTTCTGTTTTTAGTGCAATTTTTACATACTAGCCTTTGTGTAAGGGATTTAAAAAATCAAGTTAATCATTGTTTCATATAACAATTGATTAGTATTCACTTAACCACTATTGTTCTTTTTGTGCTAAACCACAGTGTTAGTAAATACAGAAAAAAACATACTACTAATAATAACCGTACCAGTAGCAGCAATCACAAACAATAAAATTTAGTAAGCGCATAAAAACCAATTTCACATTAAAACACATTAAAAAGATCAAAGGAAGTACGTGATTTGCTCAGTGCGTCATACCCAAACCGCAGTCCTATTACACGGTCTACTGTACGTAAAATTGTTAGTAATTTTAGCGAAACTATACAATCATTCCAAAAATGTACTTAAATTCGGTCACGCAGAAATAGCAGCAAAACAATGTTTGCACATTGAAGATTCCCACTCAACATACCATCGTATGTCGATGTGAAGCCATAGCAGCAGGAATAAGCCGGCTGAAAATAGAAATAAATGTAAAACAAAGAATCAAACAAACAGAAAAAAATCCACATTTCCTAACATGACAACATGCGTCAAACCACAACATTATATACAAACAGAAACAGAAACTTCGCCCCCATAATGTACAGTTACTATACAAAAAAAATGTTTGTAAGACTATTTTGATTTTATACTACATATACCAAGTTTGTAAATAATATAGTATGTTCTGATAGAGTCACCTTTTGCTTAAATGGAATCGTCAACAGACATAAGTGCAGGAGTGAGTCCGGTCATAATTAACACTGGATTTAATTATCACGCACTTAAAATCATCAAAAAATTAACGTGTCGACTGGAATTCGCAGACAACAAAGAATTGGACCATTTTGTTATTGATGTTGACATACCATCGATTTTTTGGTATTTTGACAAGCGCGTTTTTCCAAATAAACCGATCGGAAGGAGAAGGCATGTTCCGTGGCCAACCAGATCTCCAGACCTCACCCTTCTTAATCTTTTTTGCGGGGGCCTCTGAAAATTAGAAGCTAGCAACAAAATCTAACTTAGAAGATTGGGTAGACACAGCATGAAAGCAATTTCAGGAGAATGTTATGATGTTCAAATTACTTTTTTTTTATAGGCGCTTCTCTCTTTTATTTATTTTTTCTTCATAAAGCAGGGCTTGACAAATATACTCTAGGATGCCAATACCTATACAATATTCTGAGACTTGACCTCTTAAGAATTGTCATTGCTGAGGCGCGACTGGTATTGTAAAATTGTCCATGCATTTAATTTAGCAAAACATACGTTTTGTTTTAAAATTTGTAGTCAAAGTCATGAATATCTGAATAATAAACGCATGACTTCATTAATTGGGATTTAGTCGAGAACATTTTTGTTATTATATTATAATCAGGATAATCTGACGTAAACATTTGTTTTTTGTCATGTTTTCAATTTAAAACGACAATGTTTATGAATTTATGATTCTGAGTTAACAGACGGGTTTTTTGCGTAACACTGTAACTTGATTTTGTGGCATTTATTACAGTTTTTGAATAATTAAAACATCTAACTGTGTTTGAAACATACATTATTCTGATTTAAGTCGATTCATTTTTACAGATTATATTAATAAGATAAATATTTAAACTAGTGTTATCATTAATTTTATTTTTGAACGTAATACAACAATTTTTTCGTGTTTCAGAAACACCCAAACAGATCCAATTTGATTCACGGAAATTTAATTATTTAATTAATACAAAAAATACTTTATGTAATTCCTAAATGCACCTCAAAATTTTTCGCGGTAGTTAATTTAATGATGACAGACAAAATTGCTCGTCACTACTCAAAAAGTTCAGTCAATTTTTTGCCTAGTTTGAGTATCATTAAAAACTCGTTGACAGACAGATCATTTACGTTGGCATAATATATTTGTTTATTTTTTACAACTAAAGCTCATTCTTGTAAAAAAAATTCATTGGCAAAAGTCAGCTTCCAATTATTGGCACTAAATATCGTAAACAAGCATGCTGGTAAATTATGTATTAGGTATCACTGACGCACTTAAAAAACTGAAAAGGTTTGCGTGTTTCAGAAAAATTACTGTAATTTCTTATTTTATTATTATTATCATTATTCATAATATATGTATTACATAACGTCCTCCGCCTATTTCACTTATCAGCCATCAAACAATTTTTTTCTCTTTGTTATTAAATAATTCAAACAAAAAGTTAAATATGTTAAATAAGTTTGTTTGATTTTCAAACCATGGAAAGCTGGAATTTAGTTAAATGCAACTTTTTATTAAAATTGCTTTTAGTGGAAGTTCAAATAAATTTGAATTTATGAACATCATAAGCCCCTTATTTATTTAAGAGTGATATTAAGAATTTTCGCATGACTTAATTTCATGCTTTCAGCAAGCTTTTCATGCTTTGAATAATTGAAAACTTCTCCCAGCTTCTTTTGAAGCCACGAGAACTTTTGCCATTAACTCGGCCTCAGAAACAAAAACCCTTCGTATCTATTCCTTAATCCCTTTTTAAATAATCCCACGTCCACAATTCGAAATTACGTCATCCCCACACGCGCAAACTGACCTAGAGAAGTCGACCTTGTACTGCGTAACTTTAGAAGGATTATAATTTATGTTCTGCTCCACCCGAATATCACGTTATCGGAATAACAATCCAGGAAAACACTTCGTTTAGAGAGGGGTAGTTTTTCTCGCTCGAATGCTCGCGCTTTTGGCACAGTTCAACGAAAGCTTCCCCGCGTTGGCGTGCTGTGGTTCTGGGAAAACGGGGTGTGTTAGGGTGGGCAACGCTGACGCTGAAATAATGAACGGACGCGGGCGGGACTGGTTCATGGAAGAGGATCAATGAAAACGGCGTTTTCCGCGAAACCGAATTCTGCTTACTCGCTGAAACCGAGAATGGGGATGCTTTCAGTTTTGTACGCGTTCTGGATTTTGATTTACGGATTTTTTTGGTCTATTTCCATTTTTATATCTGATGGAAAATTTCTATTGATACATGAGGGATTTTAGAAAAACGCGAATCTTAATTGAAACTTACGCATTTCTTTGTTTATTTTCAATGGAAAATTTATGTAGTATCAATAACAGCTTATTTATAGAAAAGTAATGAAAAATTAAAATGCGTCGTCTCTAAAGAATGGAATTTTGTTTTGCACAGAAAATCATCCTCCTACCACAACATATGAAGCGAAATGTAATAGAAATAATAAAATATGAAAAATATTAAATTTGAAATTTTTAATTTTAAAACGAACAATGTTCGTTTAAGATTAAATTAGGTAGATTGAATTTTGGGTATTAATATAAATTAATGTTTATCTTTGCGTGGCTGTTTCCGTCATAATTGGAAAAGTTGTGAAAAACTTTTCCAATTATGACCAAGCAGCGAAAAAAAAGCATTAATTTAAGAATAAATAAACGACATATTTGTAGATATAATTAAAATATGTAAATTAGCATTTTAATGTGCATGTTTTTATCCTTTTTTTTTTGGAAATTAGCTAAAGTGCTGATTTAAAATGATTTAAAATTTTATGTTTGGCCGTAAGGACGTTTGGGCGCAGAGATGGTTTGGCGCAATAAAAGAATCGTACGAATTTCTTTTCTTTAATTAATTTCCATTAATTTGCATTTTGATAGCACCTCAAAATATTTATTAACACTTAACACGGGACGCAGATTTTTTACGTAGCTAAATAACTAGCAAAAAAAAAAGAATACGCAGTAAACGCCAACTAAGCGACAATTTTTTAAAATCAAACGGAAAATAAAAATTTCTACTAAATTGTAATTATAGGAATGTCTCACTGCGCCTAAACGTCTCTGCACTCAATCGCCTTTACACCCAAACCTCTTTGCGCTTAAACGTCCTTACACCCAAATCTCTCTGAGCAAAAATGTTCGTACGCCCTTACGACGAAACGTCCCTGTCCCCCGACGTCCTTACGCCAAACTTTCTTACCCCCAAACGTCTCTGCGCCAACACGTTCCTGCGACCAAACGTCCTTACGACACAACGTTTTTGCGCCCAAACGTGTCTGTGCCAAAATGTACCTGCGTCAAAATGTTTAATGCTAAAACGACCCTGCGCGCAAACGTCATTACGCCTAAACGTCCTTACGCTAAAACGTCTCTGTGTCAATTTTTTTTAAATTTTGTCCTACTCTCAACATCCCACAGTTCGTTTCCTTGCAATATTTTACAATATCGATAATATCGATTTAGTTTTAACTTAATTATTTTTATTTCTTCAAATGTTTTCAACAATACTCCGCCATTTTCTTTACGTTGTTTACAGTTATAGTTAAAATTTAAATTAATGTTTAATATATTTTGTTTTCGTGGCAACAGAAATTCCTTCGTTGTTTAACTTAATACATCTTTTAGCGACTAATTGTGACGTAAAAGCAGCTTTCATCAAAATTTTAATACCATTTCTAAATATACGAACCTTAATTTACTTAGCAGTTGAAGGATAAGCTACAACCTGTGATCTTTAAACTTTAATAAAACGGTAATCAACGTAAAAGATTAATTTAACAAATGGCGTACATATAATTAAAATAGTGATTAAAGTTGCGTATTAGGCGGCTAATTTACTAATTAGTGTGGCACATGTAGACATAGCAACACGCTTTGGATATTTTGTATACATTTTAATAATTAACTCAAACTGTTTACTTAAATGAAAAACATATTTTCGTTTTGCAAACCGCTCGTGCAGTATAATTTGTTGAAATTGGATGTGAATACAAAGTGCAATATCAATATTTAGAGTACAATAACCCCGTTTTCTATGTTCTATATGCTTAATAAAATAACAGGTTTAATTTGTGTACACGTTCTAATAAACGTGGTACTTTATACAAACAACACTGGCCTGGCCAAATATTCATTACTTTATAGCGGCTATTTAATGCCCATTTTATGCGTTTTCTTCAGTATTTATCTTCTTTTGTGTAAAGAAATGAAGATTGATTTGAAATTGTTTATGTAAATGTATGGCACGCCGTTTCACTTTTTATCCCCAATTTTAGAAAACAAAATTACGTTTAGTTCAAGTCGCTTAATAATTGCGGAAAACTGCTTTTTTCTTAAATATAAAAAAAAGGAAAAAATTTATTTTTTTCAAAACTTAAATTTAAGGCAATTGCTTTTGGAATTTGATTATTTCGCTACTGTAGAACGCAATTTCATATTTTGTTCTCAACAATTCAGTATTTAAGATATATTATTCACCGTTTTCCACTTTATTATCCGGCGATATCGACTTTCAATCTTAGTATTGTTGTTCTGCCCATATTCGCCAATGTTTACATAAAATGAAGAACTAACAGAGAGCAGATTAAAAATCGATATGAAACATTAAGATACCGTAAGCAATGATTACGATAAAACAACATTGTAAATTAATACCACAATAATACAAATTTATAACAAAGCTAATCTAAAGAAGATTTATGTCCGGGAACAGAGACAACGATCATAAAAATGTTGAAGTAGAATTTTTGGCCTGAAAATAGCGTGGGAAATTTGGCTTGCAGTGCTTTGTTTAGAATTATTCGATCGTAGCCAAAATGTTAAAAATTTTATGCACGTCCGGACCTGAAACCGATGCCAAATGTTTTAAGCTGCGGGTGTATCAAGGTTGACAATTACTTCAAACAAGGGTATGGATTAAATCAACCGTTCTTTAATAAACTGAAATAAAAATTGTCAGCGCCTGCGATTTTATGATTCAAAATGAGTAAAAATGTACAATTTTTAATATTTTTACTGTTTGCGTTTAAATAATATTTATTTTCAAACAGTATTAAAGAATAGAAAAAAATATATGTTTACTGGCACGTATTTTAAAAATCGCAGTATACAAAAATCAAAAATTAACACTTTTAACTGATTTTTCTAAATTACTGATCAAATTACATTAGATACCCTCGCTAGGCAAACATAATCCTCACTCAACCAATGACTTTGACTGCTACGAGTTAGTTGAATTTTTCGGAACAGTATATGTTATTTGCAGTCCCAGTACTGCTCGAAGACGTAACGCCCAGATAGGTTGGTAGCCGGTTTATCGGATTGACCGGTACCTTAACAACGTCTGGAATGTGAGCACCCTGGATCCGCACTTTGAGTATGGCCGTAAGGAAACAAAGAGATACCTCAGGTCAGTAATACCAGCAGACACGTCGCTCTTTCCTGGATGTCATCTTAACCTGTTTACCAATAGCCTCCAACCACCCAGTGTATAGCATAGGAAAATTTATAACCTATTAGGTCTGCTCCTAAACTTAATAAGTCAGCAATTTTTCGTTGTACCTAAGTACATCAACTTTCATTAAGATCGGGCCGATAGTTCCTGAGATTTCGCGTTATACACCAACCTACAGAACTGCATTTTTTAAAAACCATCTTGTTGCGTATATATCTCTAGGACCTACAGTTTTCGATAAAATTGAAGGTATGTGCATGACAATAAAAAAATAATTTATTATCAAGTGCTTGTAACTTATGGATAAATTTTATTTTTATAGTAAGTGTTCAAACTGTCCACCTCCCACCTCAATACATCTGTGAATTCTTCGATGCAATGATTGCCGAACCCGTTCAAAAAAACCTGGGGTATTTCGAATCTGATCGCAGCCATTAATAATTCTTGCTCTAAGTCCTTCGACGTCAGGAACTCGAGTTGCGTAGACAATTAATTTCAGGTGTCCTTATAAGTAAAAATCTAGAGAATTAAAATCTGAGGAACGTGCTGGCCACGGCTGAGGTCGTTCTCTTCCAATCCATCTTTTTGTTCTAATTTGTTCGAAAACTGTAGAGATACGCTACAAGACTATTTTTTTGTGTATTTCTTACGGCTCTTTCAGAATATCTTATTGATTTTTCTGAAATTTTACGCAGAATTTTTTTCTGTTTTAAAATTAGATATAAGAGATGCGAAAGACAATGAAGTTGTTCATTTTTAAAAAATAAGGAAATACTTGTGATTATAAGATATAAAGCCACTTACCCTGAAGGTTGTGTCGAGAGGTTCAAAATAAAGAAAATGGGTGTTTTTTCAGAGCCGAGAATTACTGAGAATCTCTCAACTTAATGCGACTGACACGACATCGGTGAATAAACTGGCGACGTTTCGTCCTCGGTTGCACGGGTCATCTTCAGGGCTGTGGTCATTTTGGGATCTGGAGCACAACTGTTTTCAGTTGTGTGTGTTCCAGATCCTATAATGACCACAGCCCTGAAGATTCCTGTGTAACGGAGGACGAAACGTCGCCAGTTTATTAACTGATGGCACGGCTCCATCCCGGAAGCTTAGATGCCAACAACAATAACGTTATCCGTGTTCATTTTAATAAGCAAACGTGCTAAGTTTTCCTAAAGATGAAAATATTAGAAATGGTCACTATGGCCCACATGACTGCTTAAAAAAAATATTTTTTTAATTTAAATATGGGTCCAACTACGAAATTATGTGCACCCAAAATCGAAGGTCTGGCTAGGCTACGTGTGTGGTAACTGTTGGGTTCTTTGTCCATTTTTCATTCATTCGATTGTGCATTTTTGAAGGTAAGCTTTCTAATACGCACATTGTAGTCATCATGGAAAATTTTGATCAAACCACTACGACTACAGCATAACCAAGGCCACTAGACCGTATCGTTTGAATTGTACTAAAAGATACCCGGAATGAAATCACAAATCACTATTCATATTATGTATTTTGCACATTCAGAAGGATTATGATGCTTTTTTCAAATTCCTTGTTATACAGAGTGAATCATAAGTACGGCGTGGTTTTTCAACGTCTTTATTATAGAAGTAGAGTTAGAAAAAAAAATGTTAAGAGAAAAATTACTTCATGGGTTAAAGTGCATTAGGCGTACGCCTATTTGGAAAATAAATAAATAAATTACCTACAATTACTGGTCTCTATACAGAGTGTTTTGGTTTAATGGGACAGTATACTCCTTCTGTTTTAAATAGCACACCCTATATACTATTATTACCATTATTATATTGCCCATTTTTTTGCTGTTTCCAACAATGTATGTATTTAAATGTCTATCACTAATCGTTTCGAAAACAACTATTTTTTTAATATTTGGTCCATCTTGAACGTCTAATACCTAGAAAGAACGACAACCTAGATGTCAAGGTTATGCTGAATTTTATATGGGCCTATATTCAAGTGTTTAATGCACAGTTTGAAATTTAAATACCTTCTACGGGGTGTTCGCACTTTACAGTCACATTTGGTAAAATTGGATTTCTAATACCTCATTTTTTTAAGTGGTACGCCCTGTATACATTTGTATTTTCGAATAGGTCATTTAATTTCAATCAATCAAATTAAAACCTGTATAGAAACCGATAATTTTAGGTTATACAAAGTAAATCAACAAAACATTTTTTACTTTCATATACTTCCGGTGGTAGGGAGGTACTGATTTTCTGAAAATTTTTGGGTTCAAGATTTTGCTGCCTGTCTTGGACACCAAAAACGTAAAAAAGTAGTTTAAAAAATTTGCTTGCACACTAGAGCTTGGTGGGTCGCTTGTTTGCGAGCCAGTTACGACAAAACAGCTTACCAACGTACGCGTTGCCCGCCGAGTCGGTAGAGTGGCAGCACTGGCGCGACCTACAAGTCACTAATGCAATATCACAAACATGCTTCTGGCATATGATAAGACAGTGTCCAAAGTATAGAAGAGTCTAGGCGAAGTGCTTTACTCGATTTTTTATTGACAATTTTTTGCTAACAGCATAATGAACACATTAAAAAACAATATGGCACTAAAAACTCACCCTGTATAATTTAGTCATGCCAGCAAATCTTTAATGAAATTGTTTCTAAGAACAAATAAAACAGTAGATGTAATTTTTATCTTAAAGTGAAATCTTTATTTCTTACATTTATTTCTTTATAATCTATAATCGTTAAACTTTATACTCCAATATAATAAACAATAAATATAAAATATGAATGCAACCCGAAAAAGACACTTGCATTCTATTTACATGATATAAATAATTATGTCGGCATGACATACAACCAGATTGTTGTTGAGATGTAAGATCTAATTTAGATGTTTACGTGATCTGTTACTAGCAAGGTAAAAAGTTGTCTGTAAAATTAATTTTCATGTATTTGTTGTTGTTATGATTTTTGTGTTAACTGCAAAAAATATATTAACTTTGAAACATAAATCAACAAGTTTTGTTATTGTTTTTCTCGACTAATTAAAAGCTGGAAATATTTCCATTCACTTTTATTTTTTTTTCATTTTTTTTTAGTTTTTTAGTTTTTCCTATTCAGTTTTATTTTTCAGCTTTGTTTCTAAAACTTATTCTTGCTTGTCTGATTTTATCATTGTTTTATTACGTGAAAAAATTTTAAGAAAAAAAAGGTTAGAAGAGTTAACTTTAAAAGATTATATCTACTGAAAACCTGTAAACAAGTTATCTTTTGAATTTTACTAGAAAATAACAATAACCATTACAAATAGATTATACAGCTGGGCTCCAAGGACAAGTGCTTAATTAATCGAGCAGCAAAAAATATCTTTAATCAGCGGCGGCGCTTTGTCTCGTTCGGTTGGTTGCTAGGTGTGCACGACAACCATTACATCAGCTCTACATACGGGTATATTTCCAGGAAGTCTCCATCGATTATGTAAGCTATTATGTATTTTTTTTGCTGTATTAACTTCCGTCCACGTTGTTTAATAAATGTCAAGTAGCAGTTGACTTCAGACATGAAAGGTCAACGATTTTTTTTCAATTTAAATATAACCCTTGTAATTTGATCAGTTATTATAGTGTATTGATAATTAAAGTAGTTTCTAAAATTAGGAAATAAGCTGTAAATTTTTTAATACTTTAATAATTTATATTTACGCGGTACTTGTGGTAATTTTGCAGAATTATGGTATTCTAAAACAACGTTTTAATTAATAATGAGTAATAGTATATTATAGACCAAGGTAGAGAAGACATTTTTCTCAGCCGAGCAGAATTAATTCCCGAGATGCGAAGCATCGAGGGAAATAAGTTGCGAGGCTGATAAGTCTTCTCTACCGTGGTTTATATATTATTTTTTCCACTACTAGCACCCTTATTCCTTTTATAATTAATTGGTTTTACATTAATAAAAAATAAAATTGCAAATGCAAATATGCACAAAAATAAAGTAGCCTTGCTTGAAAACAAGAGAATAGTTAATTTCAATTGACATTTAAGTAAAAAATATGTTTTATAATAGTGGTTAAAAAATGTCCAATTTTGAGGATTTGAGTGAAAACTGCACTCCTCCTGACATTAGGGAAGGTGCAGAAAGTGTTGGTGAACAGTTACTACCAGTAAAATCAAAAGATTTTTACATGAAAGTTTATGGTGAATTTAAAGATTGGTAGCAATTGTTTTCATTATTAACCAGTAGTTAATAATGAAATATTAGTAACCACTAGGAAAGAAATTCATCTTCTTGGCTCTAAAACAAAGTAAATAATGATATCGTTTAATGCTAGTAGTGGCAAAAATACTTTATTTTACTTCAACAATAATTAGGTATTTATTTTAATTTTGTACGTATTTTGACATGTTTACGTGTAATTGTCAACAGTAATATTAAAAAGTAAACAGTTGGTGTTGTTATAGCAACATTCTCTATAAGACTACAAAGTTTTATCAAAAGCCCCACCAAATATAATATTTTCTAAAGACTAACATTCGATTTCCGTTCTACTAGTCATGATGAGAAATTCTGATTAAGAAAAGAATTTATATCGGACCCCGTTTAATAAATAAAGGGATACCTATTTTGGATATTCAAAAATTCATAAAAAGCGCCACAGTGAACTACTTCGATGTAGGATCATAGCCTACCCGAGAAATATCAGTGCAACTCCGATACTTTTATTAGAAAACCATGTACCGGATTTTAATAAAAATCAATTTAAATAAATTAATTAATTGAAAAAAATAGCCTTTTTTTTGTATCCTAATTTAGATTATTTGGTGACGATTTTTTTACAGGTCGCCATACCTTCGAAATAGTTGGTTTTGATTAAACTCAAAATAAAGGGCTACAGTCAAAATTAGAAGTTAGGCATGTTTTTATGGTATCACTGTTCTTAACTGGAATTTCATTATGTTACTAAAGGACTTAATTGAGGCAGATAATTAAGTCTAAGTTACAAACATTCCTTTACAACCATTAATGATTGCGAGATTTTTTCCTAAAATTCCCAGGCTGACTAAGTATTCTAGTAAATCTATATTGTTTATAGATATAATTTACCCAATTGCAAAATGCAATAAGATTTGATCTCTTCTTTAAAATGATAATCATTGTGGGGGACGTTTGCCACATCGTTAATAAAGATTAAATAAAAGCTTTATATTCGGATAGCCTACCTGGGAACTGGGAATTACACTAAAACTTTAATTCGCATTGTCAGATAAGAGCGATAGCGATTTGTGTGAATTTCTTAAAACTAGTACAAATTCAATATTTCAAAACAACTGAAGTGAGTAATGTATATAAACAGATCAGAATAAAACTTGCTAACAGTAAATTAAGGTAGAATTTTATGATGCAAACTATAAAACTTAATAAAATTTGCCTAATTTTTCTAAAAAACATTTTCAAAAACTAGCACGTACTATTTTTTAGATATTTCATATCTTTCTCTGTGTGTGATGTACTTTATGAATATTTGAAATTTCATAAATTACTAAAAGAATATGATAAAGGGCTTTAAGACAATCAACAGTTTTGATTTTTAGAAAATTTTGATTTTAACGTCTTATTACTCAAGAACGAGTTTGACAAATCAGGATTACCTTTGGTATTACAATAGCTGTAGGGACACAATGTTACCATCTACTATCTGTAAAATTAAATTGAAAAATTTGGACATAAAAATTAAAAAAATATTGCACAACATTTTTTTTAACTTTGTCGATTTATAGAGTCAAGAATGAACTACAATTTGGTTCGTCTATCTCAGGCCGCTAATTTCCCTGTGCTGCTGTCTATGAATTTTTGAAAATTCGTAAATTCATGCTCCTTTCTTTAATAAACCGATTGCGATAAATCATTTCGATTTAAGCTAAATTGCCTCTAAGTGATAGTAAAATAAGATTCAGAACTTAATTCTTAGGTGCAGCAATATTTAGGGGGAATAATTTCTCCCCTCCTGCTCAATTTTTGGCTGATGAACTGACTGTATCGTTTCTGATTTTCTGTAATACGAAAGACTCTTTTTCCATGGATTCATAAAACGTTTTCTTTTTTTGAAAAAAATATTTAAAAACATTTTCGACTGCAAGTTAGTCAGGTATAATGACCCAGGGACTAATGCCCTATGCATTTCCGTGTTTACTAGTGCGGTCTGGTACTTGCGTTCGACTCGCTTTGTAGTGCACTCTTAACCGCCGTTTACAATACAGCATTATACAAATATACTTTTTCCAACTACGGTAAACAACATCTAAAATATCGTCAAGACCGGCCGAAGGGTTTCGACCATTTTTGTTCAATAAATCACTCGTCAGTAACAGTAGAATACAATTCTGTACGTCGTTTTAGCTACAGTAATATTTAGGAGGGGAGGGGGTTAATTCTCCCTTTCTTTTTTCTCCTATTACTTGGTCGAAAAATTTTCTGCTCTCTGGCATTCTATCAATAACAGTAAAATAAAATTCTAAACTTGGTTCTAGCTGCATTAATATTTAGGGGGGTTAATCTTCCCCCTTTCTTCAATTACTTGACTGAAAAATCGCGTTTTGCGTTCCTTATTTTACCTCTACTTTATGAAGAGGAAAGTATTTTGCTGCAAACTGCACCTTTATTCTTACAGGCGTTCTAAATTTAAGCGGCGATTAACAACAAATTACTAAATTATAGCGTTGCGTGGCAACGTGCTAGGAATATTCTGATCTTGTAGTAACTTTTAATGCTAGAACTTTGATATAAAATCATTTTGTTAAGAACTGTTTGAAGTATACGAAAGTGTAGCAGATATGCGTCGCCCAATTTGCCCTGTGGTATGAATGGTTATGCAAACTTTTCTTAACCAAAATCTATTAATGTCAAACACATCTACTTTCTGTATTATAGATTGTTATTATTTTGCTGGAAACACAACTTAACTAACTTTGGGAAAGTGTAAATTCACTTTTCTATAAGAGATAATATTAAATTTAAATCCCTTTTACTCCCACGTATTTAATTTCTGTGTTATTGGAAGTCAGTGAGCCGACAGTGTCTACATTGCTGCGCCTGCGGGGCTGTCACTATTGCTAAAAATTCCAGGGAACATAAACAGTAGAATGACACTATGTATATAACAACAAAAAATAATGATAACCTATGTACCCCATTTTTAACAAATAGTGAAATAAAAATTTTTTTTAAACGTAACCCGCACGGAACTCGAACTCTCGATCAACCTCTTGCCTCACAACGCCGTACACGCGTTCTAGTAGGCACACATTCATAAACAGCACGTCATCCGCCGGCCAGGTTTAAATTACCGGTAAAATACGCTGCATGTTAGTGGATGACGTTATACTGTACACCGGCAAAATGTTGCCAGCCGGCACCGGCCGGCTTGTCACTGCGATATATCGTAGGGAGACAGTGTAAATAAGCATTTCATGAAAAACACAAGCATGGTCGCAGCCACATAAAGTAACTTACTCTTCATGATTTTTTAAACAATGTTGTCATGTTTCCAGGATTTCTATGTTTCTAGGTTAATGCCGAAAAAGCATTTTTTGAAATAATTTGAATAAATTATCTGGGCATTTCGTAAAAAGACGGATTTGAAAAAGAGGCGAAGACAGTGGCTACTTTATTTTTGAAAAAAAAACCTCGCAGCAGCAGGGTTTTCTACAATTTGACAAAAACCAACATGTTTTTAATGCCGCCAAATTTTTCTTAATGATTTCAACATTTTTTTAATTGCATGGCATTATGTTTTCCATGTAATCTTGTCGAGAATTTTCTTTCCCTTTCATAAAAAAAATCCTAAAAATACCAGTAACCGTAACCGAAATCTTTAGTCGCAGTAAACCGTAACCGAAACTTTACAAAATTTGAACCGCAACTGAAAAGTTACTTTTTTTCGGTTTACGTCCCTGTTTCTAAGATATCGACCATATACAGACTAATACACATACACACAGACAGACATTTTTTAGAAACAACGTTTTTGGTTTTCTGGACGTCCAAAACGTAAATTTCCATCAAAATCTCAGAATTGAAAATTTTCACGGTCACAATACATTTTCATAAAGAAATAAGTATGGAAAAGTAAAAATTTACCAGAATCGACCGTTTTGGACAACCGTTCTCTATGGAACAATTTTAATTCCAAGAAAGGTAATAAAGTTGAACAATAAAAATAGGGTCGGATGCACGTGTGTAATAAATAACACTGTACATATTCTTTGCTTTTGTATGATAATTGGTGTTGACAATTTTTATTGCATTTTTACCACTTCAATAATGCAATGGAAATCACCGCAAAGAAACATATTTGCAAGCAAATAACGTCATAAACTCATAAAACACAAAAAACATGTTTGTGATGTTTTGTAGATCTTTGTGTTGTTGGATGCTTTTGCCAAAGTTAGTTTTTGACTTATGGATTTCGGTTTAGTAGATAATGGAAGCTATAAAACTCGATACGGTTGTTCGTTGCGTTTTGTAGATCTTTTGTTGGATAATTGGTGATGACAGGAGTTCATTATTTATAGCGTTCTGTTTTCGTGAAAGAACTTTCGCAATACAATTTTGTACATGAAGGATACTTCAAGATATTTTGGGCAATTTATGTTTGAAACACTAAAAGCTTTTAATAACTATAACTTACTAATCGGAAGAAAATCTGAAGTACGTATTCCATTAGGAATCTAAGGGGCACTGATCTCTAACTTAAAGTAAGCAGTTCAAGCGAAAAAATAAATTTTTTGAGGTCGTAGAACTTATTTGTATTTTTTTATGATGCATATCCTCACTGTCTAAAAATGACAAATTTACATAGAACGAGCGAAACTGCAGCTGTTTTAAAATCAGCTGAAGTTCCTAAATTTAAAATTAGTCAACAATAAATAGCTTGGAATTTTGTGTACTGAATTTTTCCACTTAGCTTATTTTTCCAAGTTAAATTTGAAACTTAATCTTCTTAGAGTGACAAAGAAAAATTTTACAGATTTATTCTTGTAACTCCCGTACAAAAATTAAATTTAGCCAAAGATAATTTATTGTTTCCTTAAGTAGGCAATATTAGTGGGACTAGCGGCAGTGCCGGAACTAGGGTGGCGGTACACCCGCCCCAGGGCGTAGCGATTGAAGGGGCGCATTTTTAATTAAAAAAAATATTATGTTTGTACATTTCCTGATTTCCGACTTCTCTGTCGTTTAATTGTTGCCAACAACCAAAATTGGTAGCGGTGGGGAAAGTTTTAATAAAGGAAAGTCTGTGCGTTCGTACCTTTGGTCGCACGTATCACCGGTATATGGTTGGCGAAAAACAGTGCTAGGAAAAAAAAGTTTTGCGGAAAAAACTGCCGGCGGAGAAAAATGCCGCGGATAAAATACCGGTTAATTTTTCGAAAAAGAAAAAGCTCTGTTAGCAAAATATAGATTTTAATTCTATAGACTTGCGTAATATATAAGATGAATCAAAAATAAAAGCAAATATTCAAACCAATAATAAATTAGCCCAAGTAGAATCCAGCGGTTCCATTCATTTTTCAAAAATTATTAAAGTTTATTTTAAATAAAATAAAATTTTGTTAGAGAACTGCTGAGATTAATAGAAAATGCATTTTAAACTCCACAAGATTATTTTATAAATTGTAATTTAAGTTCAGTGTAAAAACGTATCCTGCAGGTGATAAGAAATTTTTTGTAAGTACATCAATATTTCTTACTTTTCAGTTCTGATTTTTCTACCAATAACATGTCTTTGAAAAATTTCACCCGTAAGAAGCCATACAAAAAAGAATAATAACAAAGCAAATTCAGAATTTTAGAAATGTTACGTGTAATTTCAAGTTAGATTTAAATTAAATCATCTTTTATTTTAAATAGTTGAAACATTTAATTCAAATTAATTTTTTTTTACTTATCCAACTTTTAAGTTTATTTTTTTCTAGATCTAAAGTACGAAAACAAGCTATTTTGTCAAAATCTAATAAGTAATTGTTACATAGCCTTAGATCAGTTGTCGGAAGGATACTAAAAGTATCGCAATAGTGATACCGGATACTTTATCAAAAAGTATCACGATACCCATACCCGGACTCCATACTTTATCAAGAAAATATCGTGATATCGATAGTCGATACTAAAAGTATTGCTATGCTTTTTACTTTCCTATACTTTCAGTATAAGGAAGTATTGATTTCATGCAAATTTTCAAAATCGAGATTTTGACGGAAATACATGTTCCAGGATCCTAAAAAAGTGGTTTTTAAAAATGTCTGTCTGTGGGTGTGTGTGTGTGTGTGTGTGTGTGTGGGTGTGTGGGTGGGTAACGCTCATATCTCCGGAACGGCTGGACCGATTTCAATGTGCTTTGGAATGAGGAGGTATATCAAAAATTCATCGACAAAATAAGCTTTTAAAAAGAATCCGAAACCGGAAGCGGAAGTTAGACATGTTATTTTGCTAGCATTTTTTCAGAAACTGAATTTTGGAAATTTTAATAGTGAAGATTAAAGAAGGCCTTAGGACAAACCAAACGATTTTTTACCGAACTCTCTAGCTTCAAAATGGCGGCCGCTACGAATTTTTGAACATTTCGACTTTAACGCCCATTTACTTACTCAAAAACCAGTTATCTGATTGGAATCAACTACATCTTGTTTGGTAGCCCTTCAAGGGTACTATACCATGAAATATAATTAATTTTGAAAATATAAAAACGATCGCAATGACATCACTCCAAAATTTTGGAATTTTTCAAAAAAATATTTCTCAAAAACTGCCCACACGTTTTTGTTTAAACTTTTTAAGCTGATAGAGCTGGGAATCTTCTATAATTTGCTTTTTGCGCATTGCTATAATTTCACTGTGACCCCCTCTATGAATTTTTGAAAATTGGAAATTGGTACCCTTTTA
Source organism: Ctenicera cuprea (assembly GCA_958336395.1). Taxonomy (NCBI): domain Eukaryota; kingdom Metazoa; phylum Arthropoda; class Insecta; order Coleoptera; family Elateridae; genus Ctenicera; species Ctenicera cuprea. The sequence continues at coordinate 1,872,770 of OY284491.1, forward strand.
TTTATTTAACGGGGGTCAATAAAATATTTCTGTTAAAGCAATATAGCTCATCATTGATAGCAAAATCCGAATATCGTATTATTTTTTCGATAATTTAATATTTAGGGGGGCTACTGTTCCCCCTCCACCACAAAATTTTCGCTACAAAACTAAAAAATTGATTTCTTGTTTTGCTTGCTCTAGGAGAATCTTTTTACAAAAAATCAAAAATCGAGTTTTTTTCCCATTAATAAATAATCTTTCTGTCCTTGGAAGAATGTCACATACTTTCTACAGCAGTTGTATTCTTGTACTAGTCGTTTAATGTTCAGTGTAGGCTAACTTTTTTATTTTAATAGATAGACTCGCAAACCCAAGAGCAAAGTTGTAGGGCAAATTCTTCTCGATTGTATGGCATCTTGGCTTTAAAATCAGAAAGGTTTTGAAATTCTAAATACAAATTAATAAGAGTAATTTCTTGCTAAAAATAATACTTCTTATTTATTAATATATTTTCAAATATAGATTTCCGCGCTTCCGTAGATTTCAGTCCGAATATTTTAGCCAACCTTATGCTTGCAGCGCAGCGGTCGGTCTTTCTTCAACCTTTAAGATATTACAACTTATACGAATTATTTACTTTAACTAGCCGTGTCTAGACAGCTGTAAATCGAAAGTGTTGGAAAATATAAAACAATGTTATTTTATAAGTATAGGAAAGTCCAGGCGAAGTGCTTCGCTCATTTTTAACAATACTTTTTCAATGGGAAGTGGTGTGAAACAAAAAATAATTTATGATTTCGTTAGTGGTTAGGACCGTTCACTGTTACCCCCGGCTTTATTAACAAATATAAGATGACAGCACAACACAACACCCTTAAAATTAATCAATTGCCTGGGACCTTTACGGTCCCACCATGGTGGGTCCAACAAGAAATGACAAAATGAAACTAAGATTAATGATATCGCGCCCACTGTAGGTTGGGCCAAGTTAAACAAATTTTCCATAATGACTTCATTAATATTTATGCCTCTGGCAGATTTATTCTTACAGCACAATAGGCATTTATTTGATAAATTCCAATACAACAATAAAGTGCTGTTAATCTTCGCTAATTAAAGATGATAAAAACTATGGGCCTTTATGAAGGATTTTCTCAATATTTACATTTTTACCTAAACCAAAGTGTTTACCTGAACAGCAGTTAATTATTAAGTTTGGTATTTTAAAACTTTGAGTAAAAACTAAAAATAATTATCGCCGAAGTACCGCAAATTTTGCAATATTCGATAACGAAAAAAAGTATGGCGATACAGATAGTCGATACTGAAAAAGCAATGCGATACCAGTATTGCGGTGCGTCCGATCACTATTTCAGATAATGTAATTGATGTGGATTTTGAAATGTTTAAAGCTTTGAGGCTAACTCTTATGACTTTTGACATATTTGTATTGACGATTACACTAAGTTCAAATGAAGTTACGACCCAAAACCTTCGTTAGTTACTATCTTTAGACATTAATAAGTTATTATAGATAATATCGTTAAATTCCAAAACTTTTGTTCATTATTAAATATTAGCAGTATTGCGCTTATACATAATAAACATAGTGGGGGGTTTGTGAAGGGTTACTGCTCCGGCTTTATTGATTTTTCGCCCTCCTTTTGTGATTCATAAATTTCTAGGTAACCCAAGTTTATTAGTTTCTTCTATAATTAATGCTAGCAAGTTCGGTTGAAACTTTCTTCAGTTTTCTGCTTAATGATGAAATATTTTGTAGAAAATTCTCATATAAACGTAATAAAAAATTGCTTTTTTAAATACAGAGACGGATTGGAGACGGAAATTAACTCCAACAGGCCACCCTGCTTAGTGACAGTCGATACTTTACTTAATTATAATTTTTTGACAGGTACATTTGCCCCATCATGCCATGTCCCGTTGGGCCAATCCGTCCCTGTCCTAAATATGTTTCTGTTACAAATAATTGGTTTGGCAAAAAATATAACAATTCCGTTTTTAGTGTCGTTCTGAAGGCCACCTCTACGTTTTAAGCGTTGAACTTAAGAACTAGATAAACCATGCACTCGAACAAGTGCATTTTTTATTTCAAAACAAACATTTTTACAATACACAAGTTGTTTACCCATTGTAAGATAACAATTTTAAATGTTTGTCGGTATGTTTGGTTACTATGTGAGAAAATGTATGTGTACACTGTCATGGGGTGTGTCTTTTAATTTAGTCAGTTTAACAAATTTAAATATGGGTGGTTACTGTAATTAAAAGAAGTTTATACCAGCGTCTCTCAAACTGCGGCACGCGAAAAACATTCAACACAAAAACAACAAAAAAAAAAATGTAATTGACGCGCGTAAGACAATGGTACAATATATATTTTTGTGCGCAGATACAAGATCAAAAACATTGGGAAACGTTCATATGTACAGGAGTCTAGAAACGCTTCCATACGGAGTTACCTCCTTCCGAAAATAAAACGCTTTAATATCAATAACCCTGCCATTAATTAAGATATTTAATTCGCATTTTGTATGCATATTTAACTGTTCATTCCTTGCATTTTCACTTGTTTTCGATTAAATATATTAAACAGTGGCGAAGGGGGGGGGGGGTGCTCGACGGATACCTTAACATATTTTTAAAATACGTTAAATTATCCAATTTTTGATTTATAAACCTTATTCCTCATACAGAAGCACGCAAAAAAGGTACTCTTGTTGAACGTCACTTAAATTAACAATTTTCGAAATAATTCAATTTTTTAAATTTCGAGCTGCTATGAAGGGGGTTTAAATGTTTTTTAAAATGCGAAAAAAGTACAAACTGTGTAGTTAAACAAAGTTCCTACAAGTATAGCCCCGGAAAATCTTTTTACAGAGTTACAGCCTGTAGCAGAGTAAAGTACCAATAGAGCAATAGGGTCTGTTTTATTTTCCGAAGGCCGTATAAGGAAGCGTTTTCAAACCCATGTTTGTCAGAACTGTTTTTGTCTTGATTTGTAGAGTGCCTTCATTGTTTATTTTTGTGTGGAGATTTGACTGTGTACAAAATAAGTTAGGTGATATGTCAAGTACGCCTTTCCCATATGATCAGTTATCGGTTTCAAAAATAGTTGCTATCATTTTGGAAACACCCTGTATATAAAAACTGTTTAAATAATAAATGTATCCCTATATGAATGCCCATAAAATTTTTATTTGGGTACATTAAAGTTGTTGAAAAAAATAAAGAGTGCTGAATAACAAAAGTTTGAGAAACACTCAATTATATCGTGTGTACGGCCAACATTCCCTACTGTCATGACGTACAGGGACGTCTTTTGACTGAATCAAATTTAAAAATTTAGATATGAGTGGTTAGGTTAGTTTAGTTAAGTCGAGGGAGGAGGGGAAGGGGTGTATATTCAACTTCCGTCATAATGTGTCATTACTTCCCTTAAGTCAAAAAAAGTGGTGAAAGGGTGTATACCCAACTTCCTCCCCCTCTGTCGTGGGGTCTGTCTTGTCTCTATAACTTTAAGTATACATAGGTGGTTGGTTATTGCAGTGAAGTCTAGCGAAATGGGGAAATGGTATATGACCAACTTCCCATACTACGATGGGTTGTCTTTTGGGTGGGTCAGTTAACAAATTTAGGTATGAGTAGTTAATGTAGTTAAGTCGAAGGGGGAGACGGGCATAATACTAGAATCTTTTGGTAGGGTGGGGCTATTGCTGGGTCAAAGAAAAATTAGGTGTTTTTTGTTAATGAAGTATAGACAGCGCTAATTTGTTTAAATACCATAATGCAGAAAAATTAAAAAAAAAAGTAGTATACTCATTTTTTTATAAGATAAACACCTGTATCGGTACGTTATTCAAAAATTGCATGTTTAACGCAGAACTTTTTAGTAGTATGTCTTTGTTGCCGTAAATATGTAATGAAAAAGGTACTCATTTGTTTCAAATTTTTCTAATAATACCGTATAAGCAAGCAATGGTTGTTGTTTAATCTTTTGATTTTTCCCATTGGATTATGAGAAAAATGATTTACATTATTAGTTGTTAGCCGGGTCGGCCAATATTTTTTAGGGTGGGCCCGTGACGCCGTTGGCCCCGTAGTAACGCGCCTGGGGAAAGAGGATTCAACTTCCGCCGCTGTCATGGTGTGGTATCTTTTAACTTCAACTATGAGTACTTTATCTCTGTTAAGTCAAAGGGGGTGGAAAAAGGGTGTATATCCTACTTCCCCTTATGCCATGGGGTGTGTCTTCTAACTTTTAAGTGTGACTGGTTACTTTAGTTAAGGGTGGTGGGGAAAGGGTGTATTGCCAACTTCATAAAACAGATTTTCCTAGAACAAACGCCTATTTTAAAAATGTCATGGTAATTATCTCATCCATTGTGTGTTTTCTTTGTAGTTGTATTTGTAAATGACGCTTTAAAACAGCTGTTTTGAGAAGTGTAAACACAGAATAGAAGTGACTAATGTCTGTGTTTTTATGGTGTAAAAAAGCCGCTCATTCAGAAGGTCACTTGACAATCAGCTGAGATTTAAATAACTGAGTGGGGATCGTGAATGTTCGGCGATCTCCGCGAGTAGAACTGCTACGGTGTCCTGCTACATAACTATCCTGCTGCATTCCTCCCAGTTGTCTGTAGGAAGTAAGAGTGGTGCTACGTTCCAACGTGATACTGAACTATTTTTATAAATTTTAATGAACGTTTAGTTAAAATTACACTAGTAGTCCCTATAAAGCTTAAGAAATCCATTTTGAGAAGTTTATGTGGTGCGTTTTAATGTAGATAAGGTTTTATTTTTGCCCGACCAACTTTCACCCATTGTTTCCTAATAAAGCAGCGTAGTGAAATTGTTGCTATGTGACAAAATAATCAGTGAATAGTGTTATTTTTTTTTGTTTGTTGTTTTGAAATTGCCAGTGGAGTTCCAGTCAAAACTGGCAGGGTGTGATTGAATCCATTGTCTAAGGAATCAATAGCGGGATAGGCGCCGTTGCCGGGTTTTCACAACCGCACCGTTTAGTTTTGACAACGCCGCAAACTTGAACGGACCGCCCGCCGTACGCTTTGGTAAGAGAAAGAACAGGAGAGCATTATGTCATTTTCATCATGCGTGTGTGCTTTCTTTATCTCTTAGCAGTGGCCTTGAGGGTGGAAGGGGGAGAGGGGAAAATCCCCCTACAGTTATTTCTTTTTAAATCAAAATAAACACGTTGTTTCGGGTAAGGAATTTGGGAAACGTAATAAGAAAATACATTACATACTTTACAATTCAAATAAAAATTGCTGAATTAGCTTAATACAAAATCTAGGCTTTTCAGTAACCCTTCAGAAAAATCTTCAAAATATCTTCAGTAGAGTAATGCTACTGAATGATTTCCTCCGCCAGAAAATTTAAACTTAATCAAGCTTTTCTGCTTCTATGTGAAAATTTAAATAGTCTGCTAACGTTACAGGAGAAACATTTAAGTATTGCAATTATAGTTTACTAGAATAACCTTCAAAATAGCTTCTTCCTGTGGGCAAGGTCAGAGGAGTATGGTGGCCAATACAATTTTAATCTCTTACTTTTTTTAATTCATTGAAACTGATAGAATTTTAGTTAGTGATAACGTAGTAATTTTTTTGAGTTAAATTTGATGAAGAAAAAGTACCCATACTTGTTTTTGATAGGAAATTGCGTTGTCTTTTAAAATATATCTGTCAAAATTGCTGTTTAGTTTGATTTGTAGTTCTACTAATAAAGATTCTGTTTGTAAATGAGAATTTAAAATTAAATTCGAAAACGTGTCCTTTCGGAACTACAGTCCTCTGGAGATGGACCAATCTAATTCCTTTTTTGTCGATACTTTCGCAGTAGTTGCACTAAAATTTTGAAATTTTATATGTGAGCACTATTGATTTGTTGGCTTAGTGTTTCTACTATTTTTTGATTGAATAGATGCACCATAGGAGATGTCGTATTTAGGGGATCACGTATTATTCGCTTCCAAATGTTTTAGATCTTTACAATTTTGTGTAGACAATCTTGTTCTCCATACAAAAATACACAAAAAAAGTAATACTTGTCGAAAGTCGCTATATTTAACAGTTTTCGAGGTATTTCAGGTTTTATAAAAAATCTAGTTGCCATGAAGGTCCGAGTGTTTTCCTAAGATGCGAAAATAGTTAGTCAAACTTTGAGGATAAGTTTTACACATCAAAACAATGAATAAGTTCCTTTGAACATGTGCTCGAAAACGCTTCCTTACGGAGTTACAGCCTCCCGAAGAGGCAATAATTTAAATTGTTGACATTTCTCACTTCCGGTGGTAGTTATCTCTGTTATCCGTAACGAAGCGTTTGCGGACAAATGTCTATTGGAACTTTTCCTTGTCTCGAAATTACAAGACTACCGTTTTAGTGTATTTTTGTATGGAGAATAAGGTTTTGTAGACAAAGCTTTAAAAATTGTAAAGATCTACAGGTACACTTATTCAAACAAAAATTAGTAGAAATACTAAGTAAAATCATTAGTGCTCGTATATAAAATTTCAAAAGTTTATTGCAGCTATTACGGAAGGTATCGAGAAAAAAGTGATTAGACCGTTCTTTCTTTAGAGGGCTGTTACTTCGTGCATATGTATATTTGAATCTTTCTTCATGAAATAACCCAAGGAATCACCTCCTGAAATTCCTTACGTATTTAGGAAACGCCCTGTATGTAAGACCACCCCTGCAGGCGGAGTACTAACCGCGTTGGTAAAGCTACGATAGTCGGAATGTGCGCACTTAGCTGCGTCTATGTTGATAAAAACATCCTATGGAGCATAAGCAGTAGCATTTCACAATGTACGCAATTGGAAATAATTATTAGTTAATTAAAAATAACTGAGCTGTCGGGCTGTTTTGCAGAAAACCCCTTTTTTTGGTCATAAAAACAGCCAGACTTGCACTATTTTTGTAATTATCAGCTTAATATTTGAAAACCATTTGACGAGCTCGAACAATTTCGTTACACTCCATAGTTATTTTTTGGTAGATGAACACTTACTTAATTAAATTGCCTTAGTTATAAATAGTTCTATTCAAATTTAAGGGCGTTTAAAAGAAACACCGTCTCATTTACTTCATTACGTGTATTTAATTTTAAACGTGCTGCAATTACAAAAATTACACTGACTGTACTTACAGGTAGTGACCAATGGCACAAAATTCCCATGAGTGACGATCATAATTATTAACCTCGTATTTAATGTGTTCGGTATTTTACCTATGAGTAACATTGAATAGTAATCGTATGTATCTAAAAAACTATATAATAATGACCATGTTTTAACTGACTGTAATTTATTTAATAATAATCAACATTTGGTTTATCTAAATTGTAACCATTTCAAGACGAAAAGGGTGTGATTATCGCATTGACTGAAACGTATATTTAATTTAGATAACGTGAGTTTAGATAATTTTATCGACAATCGCTTGATGGAGCTACTATACTGATAGTTCGATACTTTATGTTTTAATAGTGTTTTGAAAAAATTTTGTATTAATATTTCGGTTTTGAAAAGTTTAATTGACCAATCTATATATTAATTCCGAAACTGCCTCAACTTTATTCCGTGTTATCTATTTCTTTTATACATCGTTTCCCAGAAAAGTTGAACCATATGCAATATGCATGGGAAATTATATTGTTCCAGATTTTATTTCTCCAGGATACTTTAGTCAAGAATTTGAACTGGATTATGGCTATTAGCTCGTATTAACGCCGTTTAATCAAAAAATAATTGACAAATTAAAAAATCTAATATTGAAAGGCTTCTAAATTTTTAAAATATCGGAAATGCTGAAATTTTTACCTAAAATTTGCTAATTTTAGAAAAATTTTGTGTGTTAAGCTTTTCAAAATATCATAAATGTTAAAAATGCCGAGAATTTCGTGTATTTTTAAAAATTTTAATATGGAAAATAACGAAATTTTTTAGAATTTTGTATATAAAATTTAAAAAATTCTATAGATTTCTAAACCATTAAAATATTTGAATTTTGAAGAAAATTTTCAAAATATCGGAAATGTAAGAAATGCCGAAAATGTTGGGTACCTATTTTGAAAAATTTACATAAAATTTTGTTACAATTTTGTATATTAAAGTTTTCAAAAGTTTCCTAATTTTAAAAACAGGAATTTTGAAAATGTTATTAAGTTTGTAATGGTGAAAATTTTTGAAATATTTTTTACCTAAACTGTAAATTTTTTTGAAAATTTGAAAATTTTAGAAACAATAAATTTTTTTATATAAAAGTTTTCAAAACTTCATATTTTCAAAAGTGGAAATAAACAAAAAATGTAAAATTTTTTTAGTTGGTCTGATTTAAAATGTTTCATTGAAATTGAGTGCCATAAAGAAAGGCAGATCAAGTAGGAATTCTCGTATCCACGAAAACTTCTAATTTAAAATGGAATTTTTTTAAATTAAATTTAAAAGGGTCCATGGGTACGTGCATCCTCGCTTGGGTCACCCATTATACTAATTTAAAATGGAATTTTTTTAAATTAAATTTAAAAGTGTTCATGGATACGTGCATCCTCGCTTGGGTCACCCATTATCCTTTTTCATAACTTGTACATGGCTTCCTTGTCGCACTTAGTAGTTTCCAGTAAAACAGTAGAATCTGCGTACATACAATTAATTTTTATGTTGGTGTGTGTTAAATGTGCTTCAAAAATTACTTTTCTAAATTTCTTTTGTAAATTTAGGTAAGGTACTAGGAAGAATTAGTTATTGTGTCCGAAATAATCATATGAAAGAATTTTTATCATCTGCTGAGGTCATAGGGGTGACTAAATACATTTTCTTGGAATATTTTTAATTTCGACATCCTGGAAAATTTCCTTTTTTACTACACACGTTTAATTTTAGATAGCATACACTCTACCTATCTTTATCATGCTGATAACAAATAAATGACATGTCGGCAACCTTGCTAATAAAACAATTTAACAGTTTCTGTTTATCAAAATGAACGTCTGACATTTCCCATATTTCCTGCTCTTTGTTTCAATTAAAATCCTTGAAAGTGTATTTCCACGAACATTTCTAAATATTTTGATCGAAATCATCAACACAAAGGAACAACATAAAACATCCCCCCATTTTATTTATTCAGTATCGTGCAAGCTGCTTTCTTTTTTTGCTTTTCCGTCTGCACCTTTGTGTCTTTATTTTGTTTTATTTTTGTCGTGTCGGGTTTATTGACTTCCAAGTCTTTAGTAAACCATTCGGTTGAGCTACTGCTCGACAGGTTGAGTTTTCTCTTTGTTTGGAGCGTTTATGGTCTGAGATTGACGCAGGACACTGACCCTTCTTCTTAGTTTCTGTTTTAGTTTTATATTTTACAGTGGCGTCACGAAGGGGTGTCTAAAATTCACCGTAAGGTGGATGAAACTAAAGGGAAAGGAGGTCCGGGGGTTATTTCTTTTACATCTACAGGCATTATTACAGTGGTGTAACAAGGGGGCAGGATGAGGCTAAGGAAGAAAGTCGAGAAACGAGACTTCCGATTTCTGAAATTTTTTTCCAGCATTTTTGAATTGGATTACATTGGCGTAACAATGGGTCAACTTTTTCAATAATGGTAGACTAATGTGGGGGCGGGCTATGGTGGTTAAACGAGAAGTATCCGTTCGTCAGAATCGATGTGTTTCAATTTTTAACCAGCTTACAGTGGTGTCACGGAAGCGGGGCCCAAACGTTTTGAAGATGGATTTTTCAGAGAAAATCGAAACTCAAGCTCTGTTAATAATTAATAAAAAAAATTAATTAAATCGGGTTGCTTAATAAAACCATTTTTAAGTATAAAAGTAGAATAATTTTGTGCAACATTTCATAACTTTGAATGAAATAATGTAGGTCGGATTTCATAACTTGGCGAAAATATTTATTGGTTGCATCCGTTTTAGTTTCCAGCTGCTTTATATTTAACCTAATTTTAACAGTGACAGATATTCTGGGTTATCTTTATAACTTGATTTAATATGCAACAGCAAAGTGCACGAAACAACCTTTCGATATTTCCTTATTGATTTTTCTATCTCAGGGTTTATGTGTTGTTTTACGGCAATGGTGTTTTTCAGGGTTCAATAATACTATTGTTAGATTTGTACAGTCTGTAGCTATAATTTTCTTGGTACAGGTAGAAATTGCAGGTAAAACTTCAAAATTACAAGGTAGAATCTTCAGTATTCTTCGAATTCTTTACATACAAACCCACTACCATCTGTTTAAACTCAAAAGTTCTAGGCTAGCGGATCTTATAATTATATACAATTTTTTTTGGTTTATTTTTAGTCCTAGACGTTGCGAAAATTTTCCCAAAATTTATTTGAGTAAGTAATAACAATAAAAATAGTCTGGTTGTATCCTTGAATTTCAATTGTGATTGTGCGTTGCCAAAGTTTTTTTTAAGATTTGTGAATGCGATTAACACGGTAAAAAAAATAATTGAGGTGTTACGTGACTGTTTCCGTGGATTAAGATACGTGATTGATTTTGGAATTTTATTGCTGCAATTGCTTGCTGTAACGGAGCTTTTTTGGCGTGGGAAATATGATCGAGCTGGTCAAAAAAGGATCTGGAAACGCTTCTTTACGGAGTTACAGCCTCCGGAAGACAAAATAGTCTGATTTATTGAAAGTTGTCTCACTTTCGGAAGCTGTAACTCCGTAAAGCAGCGTTGCCGGGTCCATATTTATTTAAATTTTTCTCATGGTATTGATGTGTAGAACTTACCCTCGAAGTTTGTGGAAGCATTTTGAGGAAACATTATTTAGACTTTCATGGTAGCTTGATTTTCACTGAAGTTGAATTATCCCGAAAACTGTTCGATTTTACGACTATTAACCGTTTTTGTAACCAAAAATCTAAAAATGTTAATATCTAAAATAATTAGCGGTAAATATTACCTAACCCTCCATATGAGACGCCACTTAATCAAATAAAAATTAGTAGAAATACTAAGCCAAGTGATTAAAGTTTACATACAGAATTTCAAAATTTTAGTTTGCAATTACTGCAAAAGTCATGGACATAAAAGTGATTAACTTTCGTCTTCAGGACGCTGTTACTCCGTAACTAAGCGTTTCCGGATGCATGTCTATGGAACTTTTTTAATAGTGTTCAGATTTTGAATCCATCCTGAAAGTGCGTCCCACATGTTATGAATCACCTTGTATATACGTATACCGAGTGAAAATATTCAACCCGCTAACATACCAATTCACATTTTCTTGATTTTCTGTTTCGTCGATAAACTTACAAAAACGGTAATGGTATCAAGCGACAAGGAAAAGTTTTACTTTTCAAATGGTACTTACTAAAATATCACGAATTTACTTGTTTTTTTTATAAATAGGAAAAAAGTTCTTAAAAAATTTCCTGTTTCTTAATTTTCCCGCATACTTGATTATTGTTTCTTAAAATATGCCGGCTGAATTAATTACTTGGATGGCCTTTCTGAAGCTGAACAATGTTAACTTACTTTTGTTAGTGACTATGAATAATTCACAATTCAAAAACGAGTTTCTATTGTAAAAATGTTTTACAAGGTTAGTAATTTACGTAGAGTTTCTACACTCGTTCGCTGTAAAATTCAATAATGGCGTATTCGATCTACTTTACAATACATTTTGTATTGTATGATTGTATACAAAAGTTTCATACAGTTTACAACAATATTTATAAGTTTTCCAAACAAACCGACGCATTTTAAGAAATTATAATTATAAAAGTGAAGATAATGATTGTTTATTTGGCTTTAAAAACAATCCGACCACAATTAAATTTTAACTATCATTTAAAAGGTGATATTTATTCCTACCCATTGATACCATTACCATTACTGTAGGTAATTCTGGTGTAAAGTCCCGTTATGTCCTTCATTCAAGGTTTCCACCCGGTATACCGGGTGTTAATGAAACATAGCGCACTCCTTTTTTCCCCTTATTTATTGAGAGAAACAAATAAAATTTAGTATAGTTTCATAGACTATAAAAACGCATTATATGGACTAAAAATTCAACAACTTTTACTTCCGGTTTCACCGGCAATGACATCCGCTTACTTATTTTTAATCATGGTGCGAAGATTCTGATCAAGTTGGTTTAAATCAATTGGTTTTTGAGTGGGGTGAAATTTTTCAATTAGTACAGTAATGTGCATAATTTAGCAGTAAGCTTGCACAGTATAGTTACATGAAAGTGTTAACATACTGCATACATTATAAAGTAATTTTTACTTATGCACAAATCCATATATAAAAAAATATAATAGGTAAAATAATTTAAAGGGTCGGCAGATTAGCGTAGTGGTGCGCCATGCTGTCGGACACGGGTTCAAAACTAGGAAATTTTTACAAAATTCTGTGCCTCCCGGGTTGAGGATAAGGGGGTAGGTTCGTTGTATAGCCACGCCTTTGTTGATGTATTTTTTTTAAATGCGCAAAATGCTGAAATAAATCAAATGCCGCCCCGTCCTACTTGACTGTCACATAAACATGGGTACCGGCAAACATAATAATAAATAAGCCGGGTTGAGATGTAAGAATAGTAGTTTGTCACCAAAAGTTGAGACAGGGTAAAGGGATTCCGATTTATTATACAGATTGGTTGCCTAGGGCGCAAGTGCTTACTTAAATGTTGTAAGGACCTTGTGAATCTGTAAAACTAGAAGAAAAATAAGCATACAAATTCCCGGAACAAAAATCCCGTAGAAACCGAATAAAATCCTGAAAAAAACGTGGAAATCAAACACTTTTCCCCATTTCCTTAAGGGGAGTACCCTTAAAAGAGATTTTAAAAATCTTTTGGCGGTAATAAATATGTACTAAAAAGTCAGGCTAAATAAGCTAAACATGTTCTGTAAACAGGAATTTGCTTATCTGCAGCATTGAAAAGTGTAACGGTTACGGTACAATGTACAAACGAATCTGCGCTTTATATAATTGACGAGAGATGAGTGAGAGAGTTATTGGGGGCTTAGAGAGAGGTAGAAGGATGGGTGAGAAAAAGGAAGAGGAGAGTCGGCTAGAATGGGGATAGGGAAGGCGCGGGGGGAGGTAAGTAAACAGTGTTGTCAGTCTAGGTTATGGTAAGGAACAGGTGTATTTTTACTTAATAAACTGAGAAAACAATGTTGGCGGTCTACGCGAGGTTAGGTTAAGTTAAGTTAGCTTAAATTAGACTAACCATCAAATGGAGAATTAAATTGTCTTTCAATTTGATGTGGGGCTTTTATATACCAAATATTAAAATTTTTATTGAATTGTTTTATTATAAATTGCAACTAAAAATAAGTGTACTATGAAAACAAAAGAAAACTTTTTTAATAACGTCTAAAAACGGTTACCCCCGCTACTGTTTCGAAAACTATTCAGAATATATTTTTTGTTAAATAATAGTTATTTATTGTACAAGATGATAAAATTGCACTTTATCTTCGAGAGCGATTTTAGCGTCGAGGCGTCAGCCGAGACGCTAATAAGCATCGAGAAGATAATGAAATTTTATCGTCGTGTGGAATACAACATTTTTTTCTATAGCAATTGTTAAAGAAGACCAAAAAATGAAGAAAAATCAATGATAAATTTAATTTAAAAGTGTCAGGAAAAAAACAGTTTCACGAAAAAATGAATAGGTGGCTTTAATAACTTTTTGGTTGCTATAGAGTTTGTTTAAAAATAAAATACTTTTTTCTATAGCAACTGTTAAAACGTGCTATTATTAACTAAAATTAGAGGCAAAAGTAGCACTTTACCATCAAGGGTAGATAAAGTAGTACTTTAACAGCAATGATAGATAAAGTATTTTTTTTTTCTACATTAAATTTTCTAAATTAAACTCTATGGCAACCAAAAAGTTATTAAAGCCACCTACTCATTTTTTCGTGAAACTGTTTTTTTCCTGACACTTTTAAATTAAATTTATCATTGATTTTTCTTCATTTTTTGGTCTTCTTTAACAATTGCTATAGAAAAAAATGTTGTATTCCACACGACGATAAAATTTCATTATCTTCTCGATGCTTATTAGCGTCTCGGCTGACGCCTCGACGCTAAAATCGCTCTCGAAGATAAAGTGCAATTTTATCATCTTGTACAATAAATAACTATTATCTATCCTTGCTGTTAAAGTACTACTTTATCTACCCTTGATGGTAAAGTGCTACTTTTCCCTCTAATTTTAGTTAATAATAGCACGTTTTAACAGTTGCTATAGAAAAAAAGTAGTTTATTTCCTTGTGAGCAACTTTATGCCACATATTGTCACGTGACTGGGCAGTGACGTCGGTCGTCTATAATTTTCTTAAGTGGCAATATATTTTTGGATTGGGATACAGAACGTATTGTAGCTTACCTGTGGCTCTATAAGCCTACAAAGTTTAAAAAAAAAATCGAGTGACCCATTTTTTGAGCAATATTTTTCGAAATTTCCAAAATTGTGAAAATATTTTTCGCCTCACAGTTATCAATTTTTTCAAATTTTCATCAAATCAATACTTCCCTATACTAAAAAAAAGAATGGAAACGAAAATGGGCAAAGTATTTGTTATAATATGTTGTATTATAATATGTTGTATTATAATTTGTAATCACCAGCAATTGTAAAATCGAAATGCTCCCCTAAACCGCTAATAAGTACTTTGTCCTCACTCGCATACTGCTTCGACTTGAAGCGCCTACGAGATGTGTGTGTACTTGTAAAACAAGCCCAAAATTCACAAAATCGAATATCGTCGAACAAAATGTGCATCAAACGAATGTTAGAGGGGGAACGAATTAAATCTAGAAATTTCGAACGACAAATCTAGAAATTTCGAACGACTTTCCATAATAACATATTTTTTATAAATTACACCAAAGTCACATTTTAAACTTGACGCAATTGAAGGTCGACACATGCAATCTAACAATTAAATCCTCGGGATCCGCGTCATAATATCTAACGGTATGGTTTACAAACAGCGATATAACAATCGTGTGACTGTCTGGACGTGATTTTTTTTATTTGTCCATGTATTTACTCCATTTTGTAATTTTGTTGCAATAGTCGATTGACCCTGGACTGTTGTTCGATTATAAGCCTAAACTATCATTAAACTTTGCCTTGTATGCGTTGAAATTTGCGTAACGCTATGATGGTGGTGAGCTGGTGACTTTCATTAAATAGTTGCTGGGACACAATTATTGCGTTTTAATAGAAAAGGCTTGTGGAAATGTGCATGTGTGCATATTACGTGTCTTTTGATTAGAACGTGGATGTGTTCTACGTGATAAAATATTATTGCAATTGCAATAGATGCACAAGTGTTGATGTTAGAATAGAAAGGGGTTTTGTGAAGTGTTTTCATACGTTTATTATTAAATCAATTCACAATATTAGGTTTGACCCCGAATATCGCCTCAAAACTGTGAAGTACACGCATTGAGTTCGTTACCAAGTACTCTGTTAATTTCTGTTTATTTATAATAAATAATAGGAGCAAGATAAGTGAATAAGTTTGATATAAAACGAACGCTTAGTACTTTTTAAACTGTTTCCAATAATAGTGTAGTGTTGCAGATTTAGAGTGAACACTTGTGGAATTAAAAATTATAAAATTAAAGGTGAGTTTTAAATTTGTAAACTAAAATATACTGTTTTTGACAAAGTTGAGGTTGGGTTAGGTGCTCTCACATTTTTATTTATAAATTTATATCAGGGTGCGATTTTTATTTAAAATAAATCGATTTATTTGATTTAAATCGGACTTTTTTTTAATAAATCGACGTTTTTGATTAAACTGATTATTGTAATTTAAACTAATCTCTGCTAACTTGCACAAACTAAACTAAAAACGTATTATCTGCAGCTGTTTTTGTTTAAATATTTTAATAACAAGTGTAACGTAATGTTTGGCATACTTCATCATATAATCGCATCTAAGCAGTTTTATGATCTTTCGAACCACAACTTACCCTGGATCAGCGCATAACAGCTATACAACGGATCTACCTCTTTACCCTAACCCCGTGGGTCATTTGCTGCGCCTCTCGCACTGCCATTACAAAAGCATCTCAGGGAGCATAAATAGTAACATTCCACCATGTGCACAATAAAAGAGTTTAAATATTGAATAGTCATTAAAAGCGTATCATGAATTTTGTATATTGTTTACATAGTGGAATGCTACTGTTAATGCACCCAGGAATGTTTTTAGTAATAATAAAGTACGGTAAGCGCAGCAAAGTGCACGGGGTCTCTAGGTGTAAACCAATAACATAGCTGCATTAGTTATGATTGCCGTGTAAGGAATGGTAGGTAATACGCTTCCGGTCCTACGTTGTTGTGCAGAATTATTTTAGTGTGAAATCAAAATTAATGTTCAAAATTTTTTTGTACAAACTTTACAAAATTATCACTTTTTGCGTTTTCTTTTCAAGGTCAAAATTTGTAGATTTAGTTTTTAATGTTTTGAATTGACAAATGCTGCTGCTACGTTTTGTGTTCCCATCTATGCTCGTATGCACTTTGCTGCGTCTATGCGGTGCCATTATTGCTAAAA
Organism: Ctenicera cuprea; assembly: GCA_958336395.1. Classification (NCBI taxonomy): domain Eukaryota; kingdom Metazoa; phylum Arthropoda; class Insecta; order Coleoptera; family Elateridae; genus Ctenicera; species Ctenicera cuprea. The sequence goes on from OY284491.1 coordinate 1,889,355, forward strand.
ACATCCCAGGGAGCATAAACAGTAGCGTTACACCATGTACACAATCAAAAATGCACGATAAGTTGCTGTGTTTGAAACGTTGTATCGTTAAATAATTTGGGATAACTAACCTACAAGGAATTTTAGCGAGAACTATAAAAAAAGTAAGCATGTAATGCCGCTTTACTTTTCTCGCTGTGCGGAGTAAGGTAGAGAGAGGTAATGTGGTCGGTTTCAAGGTTATGAAGATGAAAATTATTGTTTTTTCAAATTTCTAAGATATCGGGAATGTTAAAAATGCTGAAAATTGTGAATATTTAGAAAATATAGTACCTAAAAATTGGAAACTGCATATTTCAGAAACATTTCCAATTTTGAAAACTGAAAATTTTGAAGGATTTCAAAATATTGTAAATGGTGAGAATTTCGCGTATATTTAAAAATTGTCACTTAAAGTGCAAAATTTTGAAAATTTACATTTCATTAAAATTTTCAAAAAATTCTAAATATTAAAAGCTGAAAATTTTTAAATCTCAATTTGAAAGTTTAAAAATTTTTATTTTTAAAGATTTTCAAAATATTGGAAAAATTAAAAATGCTGAAATTTTGAAAGTCTGCATATTTTAGAAATTCTTAATTTGTTTGTTTGTTACAATTTTTATATTTCAGTCTGAAAGTTTAAAAGTTTGACAATTTTTAATTTTAAAAAGTATTAAAATTTTTGGGTGTTTTGAAAAATGTTTATCTAAAAATTGGAAAATTTGCCTATTTCAGAGCCTCAAAATTGTGAATATTGTGAATTTCAGATTTTTAAGATTTTGTACATACGTATATTAAAAATTAAAATTTTCAATAGTTTTGATTTTGAACTATCAGTAATGTTAAAAACTTTTCAAACATTTCAAATATAATGAAAACTGTAAATTTTGAAATTGTTATAATTTTTAAATTCCATTCTGATAAATTTTGGGGCTTGTATTTTTAAAAGTGTCGACAATCTTAACAATTTTAATAGAGAAATTTTAAAAAAATTTAAAAGTTTCAACATTTTCAAAATTTTCGTAGAAAAATTTAATAATATCAACAATTTTTATATATTCGAAGTTTTGTGATTATTTCGTAATTTAAGAGTCAAAATTTACAAGATTAAAAATAAAATTGTCAAAAACATTCAAACTTTTATATATATATTTTTTTTAATTTTAGAAGTAATGTAGTAGTTTATGAAAGCAAGGTCTCGTGGCGGTTGCCTGACATTTTTTTTTAATTGGTTGGAAATTTCCATTCTAAAACGCGAGCATTCGTAGTTTAAATAAAAAACAATATATCTAATCTAACCAAAGTTGTTTCCGTTGTGGGTATGATAAAGTTACTTTATTGTGGTTAATTCAAGATAATTTTTTGCTCTTTTTTTATTTAATTATTTATATGGTTGGTATTGTCATGAAAATGAAAAAATCGTAAGGAAAAATTGGTGAATTGTTTACAGTTTTGAAGGTAGAAATTAGAATTTTAAATCGAAAAAAGGTTTTGGTAGGCTAGTGGTAAAGCCAAATTGCGATTTTAGAATTTGTGAAACGACTGAAAAAGATATAATCTTAGCTGTTGAGTCTTCTATAAATCCTAGTATTTTTTTTTTAATTTTAATACGTCGATACTTCTATTGCAAAAAAGGTTGCATATTCCGCATGTTCGTATGTACGTTTAAAACTTCTAAATGTGATGTTAGTGTCCCGATTTTGCAATTTATTACCAGATATAAAACACCTGGGCTAGCAAATAATTTGCCGAGGAAAAGTTTGCATATTTCGGTATATTTAAAACCCATATGGAAGTGTGTATTTTCAAAAACGTTAAAAAATTGCAAAAAATATACATTTCAATTAAATGTTTACAGAATTTTTGGTATTAATATATTTTGAATATAATTAAAGAACTTAGTTCAAATTTGGTGGGGTAAAACAAAATCTAATCATTGTTTTCGATAGATTAAAGTGCCCTCTTTTATTGTTTTTTTTTAAATATTTATTCTGTGTATAAATATTACAATTACATAACTAATTACCAGTATAAAAACAACATATTATGTGGTAACAGCTTGATATTTAATCAACTAAAGAATTCAAATCTAGTTTAGAAATTGATCTTATTTAGTACATACATTTTTACTTCTACCTACTTAACGACATTTTTGTTATAATTACCCTATGCCATTTTATTACAGGGAAATTACAACAAAGCACACCTGCAAATATTGAACGCCGCGCCGCCGTGTACGTATTTCATTATGTAATTTTCCACGCCAGGCTATTGCATTTTTACTGCTAGTTATATTTACCATGCGACTGTAACCATGTAAGGTTTGCAGCAACTGCAATTAATTACAGCTGCGGGCGGATATCAATATTTAAACTTTTATCGTATGGAAATTTTTAACGATCACGACGAGCCTTCAGAGATCCATTTACCTTTTTAAAATGATGCTTTAAATTATTCATTTCCTTGAGCAAATTTTGTGATGACGTCATTTTGATGGATCAGTAATTTATGGAACATCCTGTACTTGTTAAACTTAAAATTGGAATTTAAATGGATAAAATTTAAATCGTAAATTTCAACAATGTCAAAGTGGAAACTTTTCAATTATTACTCACTAGCATTGATTTTTCATGGTCACGAAAGTTTCAATTTGCATTTAATGTGCAGTGCGTGGTAAGGACACCGGTGGCAATTTAAAAGGAAATTTTTGCTTGTCATACGAGTATAGTGCAGTAGTTATTTTTTTCTGATTATCAATCACAACCTTCCTCGCTAATGATAACGATAAAAGGTTAATTGCTTCTGTTTGCTGTATTTTTCACATCTGTGGGTTGCTAAGGTTGCTTCATAGAATGTTTTTATATTGTTATCGTAAAATTGATTCATGTGTTCCAATTTTTCACCTCTCCTTATTTTTTCGATAAGAATGATAAAATTCTACTTACGTTAAATCTTCAATGTCGTTGTTAAAATTGTTATTTGTTACTATGTTTGTTTAGCTTTTAAATAATAACAAAAATTGAATTTGTTTGAAATTATATTTTTATTATTCATGTACTTAAAACAAATTGTTCAGAAATGCAAATTTGTTTTATGTAGTAATTAAACAATCGCGCGGTCTACACAATGAAAAATTAAGATTGATAAGGATTTCAAGTGTTCCAGAATAGTTACATATTTTTTGTTTTTGTGTGTGACGTATAGATGGAGTTATCGGTTGTTGATCTAATTTCTGGTGTAAATTCAATTGTATTGTAATTTACTTTTACATGGCAATTTAGATAACGAAGTACATGAAAGATTGTGCTATTGTCCTTTAGAGTGGTGTGGAAAATCAATATTACATCTATTTTTTATTTGAACGGTACAATAATAAGTGAGGTATTTGAATGTTACAAAATTCATGAATCAGTTTTAACGTTGCTTTTGTTAATTCAGAGCCCACCATGTTTTTATTATTATTTTTTTACAATTTGAATAATTTTTTTAGCAGGAATCAATTGTGAATTGCATATTTGAATAACAATCCTAAAGATGCAGGTTCGATTCTTGCTGGGCTAAAACCCATATCACTTTTCAATATACCAGGTGATGAGGTGACCACCAGAACACGTAATAACCGGCCATTTTAAATTATTTATTTCAAATTTTTTGGGTAATACACACAAAAATGCATATTACGACGTAAAACGGTGTTAATTTAGACTTCCGGTGGAACCGGAAGTGATAACATTTATTTTTAATTTTTAATAGAACACCCTTTATATTTTTGCAGATTTGGATAGACCTTCAAATTTACTTTACAGCGATGTACAGTACTTACCCATTAACTTTTAGTTTTGGCTGCCAGGGGGCGTCTAGCTATTTTTAATATCCATTATTAATAGAGTATATCCTATTTTATTTTAATTTTTGGTTTTTTATAACATTGTGCGTCAAAAAGGCAAATTTCTCTATTTTAGCTATTTTTGTTTTGATGTTTTAAATTCTGACCCCATAGTGTGTTGGTTGTGATCCCCATAGCACGCGTCGCTACTGTAAAGAAAAATGCACATCCTATTGATCAGAAGTTGCCTTAAAAGGAGATGTCTCCCATCTCTCTAGAATAATCGAGCCAAATAAAAATGGAGCCAATTTAAGATTTAGATGTTTCCTCTATCATAAAACTCCACGTTTCCCACATAATTTTAATTTCAGTGCTCCCAAGAAAAACACGCAGTTTAATATTTGAATTATATCTACAGCAGTTGGGGAGACTCGTGTCTGCGTGAATAGTGACTCTATTTTGATCGCGCTTATTTTTATTTGAGCTACATTTTTAGTTTTTGGCAGTCATCAATCTCTTAATATTTTCCCAGCGGCAGCACGCAGATTCTATCAATTTATTCGCCATGCTTAAACGAGCACTTTCCATTAAGGGAAATTACTTGTATGCGTCTAGACTCGAAGTTGTTTAGGACCAGATAACAGGGGGGGCTTAAGGGGGCCTTAAAATAGTATCGTATACATTTTACTGCTGTTTGATGCTATTATTAACCGCACCTACTACTTCGGTATTTGTGTATTGATTTAAATCGGAGTGCTTTTATGCCAGGAGCTTTCGAATTGATTACGTTTGCTTAGAATTCTGACGCCAGTTCCATTATTTAAGCACGAGATTGCCCCGAATGAATGCAAGGCTGAAAACACACGTGCCGTTTGGAAGGTTTAATGGATTACCGTAGGGATGCAGCCTTAAAAATATCCACGATAGCCTAGATCATGGTTCGTTGAAATATGAACAGACCTTTAATGTTATGACGTGTTAAGTTGCAAGAATTGATGACGTAACGGGTGGCCAGAAAACTGACCAATTAGAATTGACAACGTGTTCGTAACTGACCAAGCACAATAACTAGACTACTAACGTATTATTGGCTCAAATTTGTAAAATGTGGGTGGTGGTTTTGACTCGTGCTTTATCGTGTGTAACTATTTTTCTATAGTATTCTGAAGATAGTTTTAAAATCGTTTAATATTCGATTGTGTAGTTAGCATTATCTAAAATGTTATTTTGATTGCAATAATGTGGGGGGCGCTGCAATCGATGCTGGGTATTTTATATTGTTTACTAGGTTCGGCAGCAGATGGCTTTCCAATCGAAATTAAGCATTAAATTTGTTGACGTTTGAATTTGAATTTTATTTCGATAACATTCAACCGAAAATCGTTAAAAACTGATTTATAGCAGAGGTTAAAAAAATTTGAGTACTTGACCTCGATTGCAGAGCCATCTGCTGCCGAACTTGGGTAACAACATAAAATACCTAACATCGATTGCTGCGCTGCAACATGGACTTTCTAGTTATTGGTTGTAGTATACTTTATATGAATTATGAATGCAAGTTTATTAAACATTTTTGCTTTAAAACTTTGTAGGAAAATAGTGTTGCTATTTGAAGCAAATTTTCATGCCAAAAATTTGGTGTAAATCATAAGTATTCTGAAATTTATTTTTAAGTTGCATTAAGCCATTTCTGCTAAGAAAAAATACTCTTTATTTCAATAATATTTGTGTTAGAATTAATTAATTAAAAAACAGCAATGGGAGTTTTCCCGATGATTATTGAGTTATACAGGGTCTTTACAAAAGCATGGTAAATAATTTAAGAACAGATAGCAGATCAAAAAAATTGAGAGAAGTTTACTTATTAAACATGAATTCAAAATTGCTTCCTTACGGAGATACAGCTTCGTGAAATTTAATAACTCCGTCATATATTAAGATATTTGATTAAAATTTTGAATGGTTATTATAATACTGATTATTTACATTTTGACTTGTTTTCGTTGTTATCTATTAACCAGGGGTGTGTTAACATACACGAAAAGGGTCCCCTTGCCGAAAATCGCTAAATTTTTAAACCGTTTTGGAAATGATTCAATTTGTGTGAAAAAACAAGTTGCCATGAAAGTCTGCATGTTTCTTTAAAATTCGAAAATAGTCTGTACAAACTTTGCCTCTACACATCACAGCAATAAAAACAATCCTGCGGACAGTTGCAGCCCTCAGAAGAGGAAATAGTACCAACAGGCACTGTCTCCTCTTCTGGAGGGTTTAACTCTGTGAGGCAGCTTTTCCAGACCCGTATTATATTGTTTTGATTTGTAGAACTAATCCTCAAAATCTGTATAAGCTATTTGCACTTCAGGAAACGCTGATTCTTGGTAGCAAAGTTTTTTTTTACAAAAGTTGAATTTGTCTTGAAAACAATTTGATTTAGCCATTTTCAACAACAGTGGATATGTCGAACACCCCTTGCCATGTACGCCTCTGGTTAACAGAGTTAAACGAAAACAAATGATAATATTATTCATCGATAGTAAAATATTCATACAAAATTTGAATAAAATATCTCAATGTGTGATGGAGATAAAAAATTATTGAACTTATCCCAATTTTTTTTGGTGTGCTAATTACCCTCGAGCAAAGACCGGACTTGTAGTCCGAAAACAGTAAAAAAAAACTTGGACAAGTTAGCATTAAAGACGCATTTTATTTTAAAATGGCCATCTCGCCTCATTTCCGCCATTATTGTTTTATATAGAAAAGTGTAGAAAGTTTACTAAGCCTATCTAGTGACCTTGCATGCTTCTTCACACATATGTGACTATCTAGCGAAAAACAAATTAACTAAGTGACTAAGTAATACCGAGAACTGTAACCTAATGCAGGTAATCTAGCTAAGATTGAGTCGTTTATTCCTTGTGTAAAAATAGGGGTTTCCCCGAGATATTCCATTTAGCCCTCCAGTGTTTTCTTCTTTATTTATCGCCTGAATATCATTGAATCTAATTATCTCGGATATTAATTTATTAATGAAGAGAGAGTCAAGTTTCTACGGAAATTTTCGGTAAGAATTCTAGGCAAAAATATGTAATGTGACCAGGCAAAACTGTGATGACACACTTAGTATTTTTTGCAAGGCTGATTTGGCTGATTTGTTGTGACCTTTTTGTGTTCTTTTATTCCATTTTCCAAGTTTAATGTAAGTTCGCCTAAGGTCAAACTAGAGTCGTGTTTTGTTTTGTTATTGTAATTGTAATTGCAATTGTAATATTGTTTTTATCACGTGAATAATTCGTTTAAAATTGCACATAAACGACTATTTTATTTTTATATATTTACAGGAATTATGCGGGAATTTAGTATTGAAACAAAAACTGTTCGACAAAAATAACTCTTTTTATACATGCCTATTAAATTTTATTGCGGTACTTTAAAGTCTAAAAAAAAATAAAGGGTACCTTATGGAAAACGTTTGAGAAACGCTGCGTTAAGGTTGCAGAATATTATTATTTAAAGGTAAAACTGTAAATGTTAATTCTGTTAAAAATTTTGGAAAAATGTGTCTCTTGTTTCAAAATTTAATAGTATAATAGAGCTAGGGATGCGCTACAGTTTGAGTTTTACCCCAATGTTCTAATTTCTCTGTAACGCATTCTATCAATTTTTAATTTGAAAATTATTGCCCAATTTGTTTATTATTGATATAAAATCTCTGCTTAAGTTCACTTGCTCAACGACAGTAGATCAAACTAACGGGGAATTAAACTAATAACGCCCTCTATTATGTGCGGCGAGAAAAAGTTGCAAAGCAACAAACCGGCAAAGTTGCGATCGGAACCTGCTAAGCAGGTATCTGCGATCACACCGGCCTCTAAGCACAAAACACAGAAACGCCCGTGTGGCAAGAAATAAGAAAAGATTTGGTTTCAATTATGGCTAGAATAGACCACTACATGTTTCGTTCTTGTTTGAACTCATCAGGTGGACATAATTCTAACCATAATTGACAACAAAAGCAAACAGGCATATATACGCCAGAAAGTATAAAACTAACGGGGAATTAAACTAATAACGCCCTCTATTATGTGCGGCGAGAAAAAGTTGCAAAGCAACAAACCGGCAAAGTTGCGATCGGAACCTGCTAAGCAGGTATCTGCGATCGCACCGGCCTCTAAGCACAAAACACAGAAACGCCCGTGTGGCAAGAAATAAGAAAAGATTTGGTTTCAATTATGGCTAGAATAGACCACTACATGTTTCGTTCTTGTTTGAACTCATCAGGTGGACATAATTCTAACCATAATTGAGACCAAAAGCAAACAGGCATATATACGCCAGAAAGTATAAAACTAACGGGGAATTAAACTAATAACGCCCTCTATTAAAACCAAATCTTTTCTTATTTCTTGCCACACGGGCGTTTCTGTGTTTTGTGCTTAGAGGCCGGTGCGATCGCAGATACCTGCTTAGCAGGTTCCGATCGCAACTTTGCCGGTTTGTTGCTTTGCAACTTTTTCTCGCCGCACATAATAGAGGGCGTTATTAGTTTAATTCCCCGTTAGTTTTATACTTTCTGGCGTATATATGCCTGTTTGCTTTTGGTCTCAATTATGGTTAGAATTATGTCCACCTGATGAGTTCAAACAAGAACGAAACATGTAGTGGTCTATTCTAGCCATAATTGAAACCAAATCTTTTCTTATTGACAGTAGATCAAGTTTCTGAACTTAATAATTAATATACAGTAACGTTTCGAAAAGGATGTTATCTCTCCCTTCTAATTTTTGTTGAAAATGTTCCATCTTCTATTAATCCTAAGCTATCCTTTTCCGTAAAGCAATAATTAAAGCTTCGGATTTGAGCCGAGCAAAGTTTTTTGTGAGTTAATAATTAATTTCCCAATGTTGAGTGTTTACAAACTGCAGTAGTTACAGCATGCTTTTTTTTTCTTTGGAAACGCACAACTCTGTTGATAAAATCAGATGTAATCAACAAATGTAGTTACTTAACATGCTTATCGTAATTGTCGTCACTCCACGAGTTAATTTCAAAATTCCAAAAAACACATTTTTTCATCAACTCATAATAAATATCCTCCTCCCACTCTACATCGCCCCCCCCTCCCCCGTTTGTGTAATTAATTACAAAAAGTGAACCCGCGGTTGACACCTATTCATTTATAAATCATGTCGTTGATTTGTTATTATTTTCGACCTCCACTTCGCAATTGTGTTTGCATCTGCGTTCTACTACACGTGCCATTGATAACTGATGACTCATATTTTTATGCCGTACTATTGTCCACAATATGTGTTTTAATAGAGTTTTTGTTCAGAGTTATTGGAGCATGATTTTATGTGTATTGTAACACAATAAGTTATGGGCGATTTTAACGACGTAGAATTTTTAATTGATTTGCTAGGTGTATGTGTGATTGTAACGCACTCAATTTATTTTGAGCCTTAAATTAGATCGCTAGGAATTATCATTGGGATGCAAATTAAACATTTTTGTGTGGGAAAAATTGTTTTGATTTTGAAGGCGAAGCTCTAGTTAATGCAGAAAACATTCAATTTTGTTTGAATTTAAGAAACATAAATTTATTGTAATATAATTGAAATTTAAATTCAAAACGTTGTTCGTTTAACTAAGAAACCTAACAACTGAATTTTTTACAGTGGGAAAACCTTCACTTCATGCTATAATGAGATAATGAGTTAAGAAATGAAAGGATATGACGTTTTCCTTTATCCAATTAACTCTGCAAATTAAATGCAATAATACAGGATTCTAAATATGAACAAGAATGATGCAATGATGTTAGGTATATTTTTAGTTTAATTTTGTTCCCGTGAACAGGATGTACCCATAGTTGGTGTCTGTGAAAGTTTCGAACAAATGCGGGTGGATATTTGGGTGGACATGACGTTATTTACACAAAACCAAGTTGCCAAATTTTATTTTTTTTGTAAATACATGTGTAATCGATTAATAATCATATTTTTAAACAGCATTTATAAATTCTCTTAGATTCAAACGTCACAGGTCAGAATTGCAAAATCTTTTTTTGTTCAGCAACCGATAATTTAATGATTGTTTTATTTGTTTTGTATTTTCAGAGTTTATTTTTGCCAAGATGTTTTGTTTTTTATATTCATATCAAAATTCGTTTAAAGGTCTTATTTTTATATTTGTTACGGTTTCCGATTACTCACATATTGAGAAATTTACAGATACGTCAAAAATTGTGCAAGTTATGCCGCCATTTTTATGATAGCAATGTATTGCCGATGTATTACTGCGAAATTTTGGTTTGCGAGTATCCCTGGTCACTGCTGAGTATTGCCGAGATTGTAGACTAGAAGCAGTGCCGAAATTATAAGTTTTGCTAATATGGTATTGTCAAGTACTGCTGCGTATTGCCCAGTTCCAACTATTCCCTAATATTGCCGAGATTGTGTAGTGCGACTAGTAACAAATTATAGGTTTAGCCGGTATGGCCATTGCTTCGTATTGTTAAAATGTTGCTGCATATTGGTTATTAATGCTGCGTATTGCCGACATAAAACAAAATATTGCCTATAGTATTGTCGAGATTGTGTACTACAAGTATAGTGCCGAAATTATAAGTTTTGGTCGATTTATTTCTGTCTATTTTCTTTAATATTGCCAAATACTACAGCTGAGTGCTGAGTATTGTCGAGTATTGCCGAGATATAATACTACAAGTAGTCTCGAAATTATAGATTTTACTGTATTATTGCCAAGTATTTTTGTTAAAATATTGCTAAATACTGTTCCGTATTGACTGCTATTGCTGAGTGTCGCAAGTATTGCCGTTATTGTGTACTACAAGTAGTGCCGAAATTACAATTTTCGGATGTGGTCGATTTAATTCTGTACATTTTTGTGTACATATTGGCAAATGCTGCTGAGTATTACATAGTGCCAAAATTATTGGGTTTGCCCGCCCGTATGGCCGATTTATTGCTGCGTATTGTTGTGAAAGTTTTACTAAATACTGCTGCGTAGTGGCTGGTATGTGGAGTGTTGTCGAGAGTGATATATTGCTTACGTATAGTATTGCCGAGATTATAAGTTTTTCCGGTATAGACGATTTATTTCTGTGTACTTTTGTTGAAATATTGGTACGTATTGCACGACTTCGAAATATTGCGTAGTATTGCCGAAATTATAGGTGTTGCCTGTATTGCACATTTATTGCTGCGTGATTTTGTATAAATATTGCCAAATACTGCTGCGTATTACCTTTGATTATATACCTTTAAGGGTATAGTCAATGGTATTACCAAGTATTGCCGAATAGTTTCAGATGTACAATTTAAATTGCGCACTTTAAATTCCTCACCCCTACAGTAAACTTCGTTTATAACGAACCCAGTATGTTTGTTATATCCGAAGTTCGTTTTATACGTCTTAGGTATACACGAGCAACTTGAGCAAACTGAAAATGTTTTCTCGTTATAAGCGGCAGTTCGTTATATACGGATTTTAAATAAATGACATAGAAGCGGTCATATGGTAAATGTTTCATTCTTCATTAATCATTGAGAGTTTCTTATTTTACTGTAAAAACTTTCTTTTTTATTTCCTTTCTCTTTCAACAAACCCGAACAAATATTTTGTATTTATTTATATTTATTAAATTGGTTTTTTGCTGAAGGAAAAAAGATTGTTCAATTTTCAGCTGTGTTTTTAATATTTATCCTAATTGTGGGAATTTTGCTTCATAGAAACTGAAAATAAGCTGTTTGCTTATTTTTCTTTTGTAATAATGTCGAGGACTAACAGCAGTTGTTTAAATTTAGTTGTGGTTACCAGCTGTGTCTTGTGTTTCCCAACATATACAAATACATCACAATCAGGAAAAGAAAAATGCAATTATAAATAGACTAAGCGTGCACGGTTTATGGCTTCCTGAAATTATTTCGCGTTGAAATTCGAAGTCACAGGGTCGGCTTCGGGCAAAGATCTCTCCTTAAATAATCTTTCCCGGAAGTAACTGTTACTTTGTCCTTTTCTGTTACGGAAGAAGAGTACCATATGTTAATTTTTAGAATTTTAGTGCCTTCCTTTTGCTCGTAATACCGCATAAATGTGTTATTTCTGCACCGGTTGACCTTAAAACTACTGACCCGGTTATGTCGACCGTTAAGGATTCAGCACGTTGTTTTGCTAAAGAACACGAGGATGTTACTTAGCACTTCCTATATTATTTGGATGCACATGTTTCTGGAGGTCCTTTGGCAAATGTGTTTGGCAGATACCGAAGCAGCCAATTTATTATTGCATAATTAATTCTTTAATCTGTATAAATTTGTCGGAGTAATAATAATAAATGTAATTCTACGTAATCAGATGTTTGACGTTCAGGTTCATTCATTAAGAGGATAATTATGCCAACAAATCATTACTTGACCAGATTTGGCAAACATATTTTACTAGAATTTTTTACCAGATGTAAGTTGCTCCAAAAGTGAGACTTTGACATCAGGAACTATCGTCTGCCTGTGATTATTTTTGTTTTGGCTCAAAAGCGAGCTCAAAAGTAATTTCACGTGTTCTAAATGAATTATCCTTCTACAAATATAGTGATTTTGTGTACTCGTTCGCAACAAATGTTACAAAATAAATAGTATCCGGATTTGTTTTTATCTCAAAGTTCATTGGCGGCTAATTACGAAACAGATTACTTGCCAAAAGTAATTTGGGTGGAAATTAAGTGGAAGTTTTGTATTTACGCTTTTTTTGGGGCTGAACTTCAGTCTTTGCACTTGGGCACAAAATGCCTTTGAAAATAATGTGTAATTTACTTAGAATTAACCATAACAAAAAAAAATCGTCACTACAGTGACATTTATTTTATGGTCTAATTATTTCAAAATTTCTTATCTGCTAAAGTTCGAAGTTCTCTTCATGTGATGCAATTTTTAGCAAAATGTGCTATTTTTTGTGCCCATAGGCCATAGCAGATGTGGAATTTGTTTATTATTTTCCATGCCATATCTGTACGTCATATCAGTGGGTGTGTACGAATTCGAAAATAGATTGAGAAATGTGACGATTCTTGGTCCTCATCAAAACGATTACGTCATGAACATTTTAACAAATACAAGCCCCACACGCGTCGAATTTTATCACAACTAGTGCGGCCCTTGTCTAGTGTAGGCATAATTGATGACCCAAAGCAAGCTGCGAATTGCCCTTGTGTCAAATCGGTGACACTTGCTAAAATTACTATTTCATTAAATTTTTGTGTACCCCCTAAATGCACTAAATAAATAATAAATCTAAGGTACCATTTACTCCAAAACCCTTATATTTCCCAATTTCCTTTTTATGACCAATCTAGAAAAAAATTTAAAACAATTTCCTCCCTCCCTGACAGACATCTGCATTGAAAAATCCAAAGTTTACTAGTTTAAGTTTGAAAATATCTAACTGTGATTTTATTTCAGGTTAAGTGTTTGCTCCTGAAGGAGGTGGAGCTTCGTCCTAGAAGCACATTTGCAAAGCGCCTCAGAAGAAAACTAAATAAGAGCACTGTAACTGTTGGAAAAGCGAGCGAGGGGATGGTTTACTTGTTGGCGGATTGGGGTATGGGAGATTCTGAAACCCGAAGTAGACACTATGCAGAACAAGCTCACGATTTACTTCGTCTCGATCAACAACCCCGTGACGAGTATGATGAAGTTGATCTTCACCCCCTCCCGAATCAGGTAGGAAAAATAAACCCTAATTTTTATTTTTGCAAAGAAAAAAAATCACATTCGAAGATTTGGTTCTTTTAATAAAGGGCTATTTTGAAATGTTTTCTATTGTAACCTTTTCCACTTGAATTTTTTCAGAACCAGGTTAAGGTTTTGACATTCTTAGAAAGAAAAATAATTCGTCTTAGCATAATAATTCCATAATTTTGGGTCAATTATTGAGCAAAATCCGTGTCAAGTATTGCAAAATCACGTGATTGGTTTCTGGAACTTTCCTGCACTATAAGAGAAAGTTGAAAAATATGTTTATGAATAATTGAGGGCACATTTGTGACTTTTAATATGTTACATCAGTATAAATACTTTGTACTTTTTATTGACAGTAAAATTTAATTGTTATTGCGTCGAATTAATGACTTGCCTAAACATCCTGGTCATAAAATTAATTCAAATTATTTAATAGCCAATAAACAAATAATTTGCATACATTTTAATTTGCTTCTGTATTTTTTAATTAAAAATTCTATAAACAACTATAACTGCACCTAAATATGTACCTAAAAATAACAATGAACGAATGAATACTATAGGACAATCTGAAAATGTTTTCTAATAGAAAATTCTAAAAAAAGCAGTATCAATCAATTAATCGGTCTATTATAACAATGGTTGATTATAGGAATAACAGGATATTTTTAAACTTTACACCTCACTTGTTTTGATTGACGCAATTAGTGCACCATAAACAATATCCCCTTAATGTGGGACGACGCCTGATGGGTTTAAGTGGGTTAGATCTGATAACATGCAAAATTTTTAAACTAACATCAAACTTTTCCAGAGGAAATTAGTTCTATAGCGATTGATTTTATACTGGGCGGGCGTTTCACATGGTTGTGTTAATATCCATCAAGTACGAGTAAACCGCCTGTTTCGGCGGTGGTCTTGAGGTAGAGCATTCGCTCACCGATGCAAGAAACCCTGGTTCAATTTCGATAAAATTTCTTTTTTGAAATGTTTTTTATTTATGTTTTTACTACATTTCTATTAAACACAAAATGATTGAAGTATTTTTTGTTAATTATTTGAAAATGAAATAAATTATACAACGGCTTTATAATACAGTACAGCCGATTGTATTTGCACCACAACATTGTCGAGTCATTTCGGAAATATTTGGACCTCTTCATATTTAAAAAATACCTTTTGGAACATAAATAAAAGATGAAACTGCCAGAGTATGATAAAATCGTATTTTTGATTTATTTCTTTTTTTTTTAATTAAATGGTTTTTTTAAAACTATCGATTTTTCTAATTAAAATTTATTATTCACAATTTACGTGATTTTTGTGTAATTCGCGAATCGGTGACGAATAAATAACAAAAAATATCCGGAAGTGCTGAATTTTAATTTATCATCGAGGGTGAGTGTGACTGAAGGTTTCTTCTTCCTTCTTGGTTTGCTGATTTAAAACGCTTAATTTAAATAACGGTTTAAAAAAAACTTGGTTTAAATCAGGTGATTTAAATCAAGCATACCCTGAAATAACAGAATTTTATGGGAATTGAACCCGGGATCTTCGCATTGGTGAGCTTCACCTCAACAACATCCCCACCACACGCGTGATTGACTCTTAATTCCCATTATGACAAACATGTTATGTAACACAATTCTGTAGATTTCTGTTAGATTTTATAGTATGAAACTAATAGAAACGTGGTTATAGTTATAACATCCATTTATACGAGTTAGTATTCTGAGAAGGTGATAATGGCGTTATTGGTATAGATTTGGTTTAGGAAATGTTTTGGATTATAGCCTGTAATAAGAGGAGCAAATATATTATGTGTTGTATTATTTATTGTTATCAGTAGAAAAGAAAATCCTGTTAATTAGCGAAATACATATTGATTCAGGTGATATAGCATAACAGATGTAAAATTTCTGGTTATAATAAGATTAGAAATAGTGATTAGCATATTTTTATTTATCTTTTGATTATCCACCTTTTATCTATTTTCTTGGGAAATTATCCTTATCATGAAACGGGTATTTACACGTGTGGATGGTTATCACTTTTGTAACTAAATTTTTGCTTTATCCGAATTCTAGTCAATTTATCATCAAATACATGCTATGGATTTTGTATTACGTAGATTCTCATTCATTAAATAGCCGCATAACCCCTAGATGGGGTTGGATTTTGCGATATCCTACAGTTAACATTTCGAGAGAGCTAACTTGTCGAAATCTAGCCTAATTCTACAAAATCGGATTGGTAAATTTGCAATTTTCGTTGCCAGGGGTGCCAATTTTTTCGTTGACACGGTGTAACTTTGAAACCAGGTTGAGGTTTTTGAAACACTTTGTATATGAAAAGCCTGATTTATGCAGGCTCAG
Source organism: Ctenicera cuprea (assembly GCA_958336395.1). NCBI lineage: Eukaryota > Metazoa > Arthropoda > Insecta > Coleoptera > Elateridae > Ctenicera > Ctenicera cuprea. Next base: position 1,905,335 of record OY284491.1, read on the forward strand.
ACTTAAAAATTGTTACGTTTCGGCCTTATGGAAATGGTGTCGTTCTGGTTTTACACATAGCTTCGGGCTATACCGTGTATAATTCAGGTGCAAAAAATTACTAAAGTTTGAATTAACTTCTAGACAGCGCTAAGAGACATTTCAAGTAATTTCTCGTTAAAACTGCCATCCATGCTTTTTCCAATAAAACAAGCCCCAAATCGATATCTCAATTAGGGGGCTTGTGGTGATTTTTAAAATAGAGCCTACGCCCAATTTTTTTTAGAAATATTTATATTTGGCGGTTGAAATTTAAAACGAAAGTTTTTTTAACAGTGTTGTCGGTCTAGGTGGTCTATGCGAGTTTATGGTTTAGAACATTTATATTTCTACAGAAAACAATGTTGTCGGTTATGCGAGGCTATGGTTCAGAACAGTTGTCACTATTGACAAGAAAGTTGCGACGCCCTTACGCCTTTCACCGATTACTTTTAAAAGAATCAGTTATGGCGAACGACCTATTTACCATAAACCACCGTATACACAACTCGAATCGGCTCCCAATGGGTATAATAGTGGTTTAGTGTGATATTGGGTTGTGTGACTGCAACTCGCACGTTCTGTGCGCACTCCGAGCTGCTCTAATTTAAATTTTATCACTTTTATTTAAACTGGTATTTACACGTGTGGGTGGGTTATCAGTTTTGAAACTTGCTTCAACAAAATTCTTTTCCAATTCATTACCGAGTACATGCTAAAGTCGTGGAAAGACATCAAGTCACAAGACAAAATAATGAAACTTTTTTTAGTTACCTGTTGCATGTGTATTATTATTTCATACAGTTTTCTGATATGTAATCATGGCAACGGATATAAAATAATATAATATCTAGTTACGACATGCAATCAATTTTTTAGAAATTTTCTTTCTCGTCCAGTTTACTATAGATAGATAGAGAAGAAATTGTGACTTGGTGTATTTCCACGACTTTATGGCTATTGATTTTGTTATCTTCAGATTGGCGCATTATTAAATAGCCGCATAACCGCTAGATGGCGTGCCGTTGAATACATTTTTTAATAATCTTTTTGAAATGAAACGTTATTCGTTTTCTAATATATCTAGGTGGTTTTTGATTTTTTTTAGTTATCACGTATGCATTGAAAACTGAACATGATTTTTTGTAAAAATGTAAACTTATAACAAATTCTTCATGAATTAATTTATAAATTTTTGTTTTTGTTTCAGGTTGGAGGACACACAAGACTTATGGTACTAAATCCGAGCACAATTTGCAAACCATTGAATTACAGAGAATTAGATTTCTATCAAAATATTCAAGATAAAGACATCAAACTGTTTGTACCAAAATATAAAGGTAAGCTGAGTAGATAATAAGGCAGTGTTCGAACAAAGACTAATTCCAAGTGAACCTTAGGAAGTAACAGTGAACTTTTTTTTAAAACTTATATAACATGAACTTTCACTTACGTAGCTCAAAATCTTTTTTGAACCGAGCTCTGTGATATATTTTGAACAATTCTGGACGTTAAATGTAACAGTACTTGTACTTGTTTCGCTTAAATGTCAATGAATATTTCTAGAATTGTTCAAGGAAACTGGTTATAAGCAGTTTGTTAAGTGTACAAGCTTAGGCTAGTGCTAGTTTTACATTTAGTGCTATTTTGTGTTGTATGAAATGAAAAGTAGCAAAATAAATAATCTTAGAAATGAAATCTGAATTAGTGAAGCATGTCCAATAAATAAATTCATGGTTTACTTATTCTATTCCTAGAGCATAGGTTATTGAAAATATCCGAACATATCACCTAACATGATCATTGTCATATTTTGTTTTTGTTTTTTACATCATTGATTAATTAACTTTAACAATAAATGTCTTGTGTTTGTGTGATTTGCTTAGTATTTTTTTAATTTCCAAGCGAAAGCTTGCACACAACCAAGATGCTGTGCAGTTTTTGCACTTTTGGAAATTCTCGTTTTGTTTTTTAATTCTGAAACACAAGTGCAAAGTGAAAGTTTCAGAACATTAAATTGTTTCTCTTCTGTAAAACTTGATGATCAAAAAATAAATTTTATTGGACGGGAAAGTAATAATTTATTTGAAGAATAAAATATTCTCTAAATAAGTTAAGTTACTAGTGTACTTGTTTTGTATGAATGGCTTATACCAACTCCTTAATTTGGTTTGGTGAACGGCAAAGGAAAAAATAATATTTGAAATTTTGCGCTCATAAGTGAATCCTGTTTTTGGTTCATAGAGGTAAGTATGAAAATATTAAAATTTCTGTAATTTAACTTGTGTGATTGTCTGTATGAATGGATTATTAGACATCGTTATGCCACAATCATTTGTTTTATTGAGGAATTCGGCATCGAGCTGGATCGGGAGACACAGACAGACAGACGGCTGCCTGCTGCCTGGCCTTCACCTGATCGCTACCTCCGTGCGTCCATTCGGGGTTTGTATGGACGACTTCCATTTTTTCCAATGGTTGGAAAGGCTCTTTTAATTCTACTAGGAAATTTTAGTAGAACGCAGACGCAAACGTTTCATTTGGAACGTCTGCATTCTATTAAACCTAAAATTCTTGCGAAATTTAAAAAAAAATCATCAGCAAATCTGCAGGAAACTAGCTTATTTTTGAGCACCACTAAGTCATTATAACTCATCGTATACGATTATTTACCATTACATCACACTTTTTTTGTGTTTAGCATACCTTAGTTGTTGCTTTGTGATGTTGTGGCTAAATTAATCGGCTTTTGTCATTTTTTTTGATTTTTGCTATCATTTAACACAGCTTAAAAAATCGTTCAGTGTTTACGTATCGCTACATTCAAAATTATGAAGACATAGGAGTAGTTATTTGTTGAAAGATAGTATAAAGAACTTAACCATTAGCTAAAAGCACCAATCTTAATATTATAGTTTCGAAATTTCAACCTTTGAATCTGAAAATTTTGATTTTAAATAATTAAAATTTGTAGTTTATACCTATATTCAGAATATAATCTGTCATAAATATGTTATTTAGTTTGTCTCTGCACAGTGTAGCGGTTGCCGAGGCTCGAGCAGCAATAGTTGTTCTTGGAAGGGGTATAATGTTAGCATTGGGAATTTACTGAATAGTGATTTTGGCCACCGCCCAAATACTGAATATTCCACCAGCCTTCAGGACCTATAAACGAATATTAGGTCAACTATTCGGCTAAGTACCGAAAATTAGGCCAACTATTCGACCAAGTACTGAATATTGGGCCAACTATTCGGCCAAATACCGAGTATTATGCCAAATATTCGGCAATTATCAGATATCGGACCAACTGTTTAGCCGAGTATCCAATATTAACCAACTAGTTGGTCAATTCTCCAATAATAAGTCCACCATTCGGGCAAGTATTGGATAATAGGCCAACTATTTGGCCAAGTACTGAAAATTAGGCTAACTATTTGACCAAGTGCTGAATATTAGGTCAACTGTTCGGCCAAGTACCGCATATTAGGCCCACTGTTGGAAAATATCAGATGTTGAACCAACTATTTGATCAAGTACCGAGTATTAGGTAAACTTTTTGGAAAAGTACTGATTATTAGGCCAACTATTCAGGAACTATCAGTTGTATTAGTACCGAATTTTAGCAAATTAGTCGGTCAAGTACTGAATATTAGATCAACTGTTTGGCTCTGTACCAAATATTATTTCGCCAAGTACTGAATTTTAGGCCAACTAACTATTCAACAAGCACCTGATATTAAACCAGCTATTCGGCCAAGTACCCAACATTAGGCCAACTATTCAGCCAAATATTCGGCAAGTATGGAATACCACTACTCGGCAAAAAGTGAATATTAGACATTTAGTCAGTCAAGTACCGTACTACGCACCGAATATTAGCCAACTATTTCTTCAACTGCTAAATATTCGGCTGATTCGAAAAAATATTCAGCAAGCTACAAAATATGGCCGGATATTCTGTCAATTATTCCAACCCAGCGAATGTTTTGTGCATCGCTAGCTTAGAATGTGTATGATTTGGCATGTAATTGTAACTTTTATTCAAAATTCATAACTTAAAATAGGGATTCTGCTTAAAACATAAATTTTCTTAGTCCACACCCCTGTAGGCTGCGATGCACACCGGCTAAGCGCAACTCTGCCTCTGCGTTTTGTAAAAGAAAACAGCAGCCAAAGGGATTAAACTGGCCCCCAAAATTAATAAGAACATTTGGAAAAAATAATGTTTCAATTCTGAATATAAGTTACAAATAAAGGTAAGAAGTAGAATTTTTTATATTTAAATTGGATTTTAGCTTTTGGTTAGCAACAATCATTTTTTGTATTATTCTTAAAAAATACAAAATGATATCCTTTCAAAGTCTTCATACAAAATAACATTGTTGACAATTCAGTACAAAAGAACTACTTTCCACACATGTACACAATGGTCAGTTAGCATTGTGGCTAGTTACTTTTTCTTCGTAATTTAATTTTAATATTAGTTAGGTACCCCCTACCACATGTTTCATCTCTTTGAATAGTTCACCGGATAAATATTAACCAGAAGGGCAAATTGTTTCAGGAGTTATGCAAGCAACATTATGCAGTGGAGCAAAATTGGAGAAAAGATACAGTCCCAGTTTTCGTGATGAATCTTCGAGATCTAAGAGTGGCTCCAAACGTAAACGAGAAGATGTCATAAAGTAAATATTAATTTTGTCTTCTAGCCTTACCCTTCCAAATTAGGTAACAATTATTGCTTTGAGTGAATTTGATTGTGTGATGCGTGTTGAATTTTTTTACTTCTTTTTATTATTTTTACGCTTTACGTTTTAGTTTTGAAAATTTTATTGTATCTAACCGGGCTTTACGGAGCGCTTCAAAACTAAAACAAATTTGAATAGAATAGCTGATCTAAGTTTTAAGGGGTGAGGTTATATTCCAAATATTGTTTTTGGACTTATTTTTACCATACTTTATGCACGTTTTGTTTTTAGAATAAGAGTTCACCATAATGGAAATCCGAAAGACGTCCTTAAGAGTATTTCACAATCAGATAATACAAACAAGCAATATTTCTTAATGCTAGAAAATATCACATCGCATTATGCTCATCCGTGTATATTAGATTTAAAAATGGGAACTCGTCAACATGGCGACGATGCTTCGGCTGAAAAGAAGTACAAACAGATGGCCAAATGTGCGGCGAGCACTTCGGCTGCTTTAGGAGTACGTTTATGTGGTATGCAAGCATACCAGGCTGATACAGATCATTACATCAAGAAGGATAAATATTGGGGGAGGGAATTAAATGAGGAAGGATTTAAAAATGCACTCTACAGGTTCTTCCACAATGGTTATGGACTTAGAGTAGGAGTTATAACTAAAGTAATTTCAAAATTAGAACAATTACGAAGAGTAATTGAACAGCAAAGTAGCTACAGATTTTATTCATGGTAAGTGTGGTTTTTTAAACAACGTAGTACCCAAAAGAAAAGATAAATTATAATAAAACCATTTTTTTTGCGAAACGAGTTTTGCTAAAGTGCTTATTATCACATTTATTTCACATTTTCTTGTAGCCTCTCCGTGTGTACAGGATGTTTACGTAAAGTTGCAAAATTTTGTGTCTTAAATAGTCTGTAAAAAATTTAAAATCAGTGGTCGACTTATAGGTTGCATACAACATGTGAAACTTAAATTTTGAAGTTTTTTTAAGTGCACAAAATACCAAGGAGAAAGGTTCATAAATAGCATTATTAAAATTTTTGAGCATTAACAGAATAATTAAATTTTTTAAATTTTAGTTTGAATGAAAAAACAAGTATTTTTTAATAAATGGATACGGTGTGGGATTTCAGGATCCCCTGATATAAACCAGTGATCTATTTTTCTTAGTCTTAACTTTGCAGCTTCTTTTAATTACAAAAACTACCAAAAACAGAGTCATAAATAGCATAAAATAAAGGGTTTAAGTAAGCCGTAATGATGATGCAAAGTTTTTTTGTGTTGGTTGAAAAAGTTGTAATTTTTAATAAAGTATTTTTTTTATTTCATAGAATACCAAGAAAAAAGGTTTTATTTTTAAATTTTAGTGTGAATTTCAAAAACTAGTGTTTCTAATAAATATGGTGTGAGGATGTCATCAGAGTAACTGGCAGAATTCCCTGATCTTAACTCAGAATCTATTTTTTTAGTCTTAATTTTGCAGGATTTTGTAATTATACAAAATACTAAGAAAAAAGAGTGTCATGAGTAGCATAAAATAAAGGGTTCAAATCTGCCTTATGGCAATGCAATGTTTCAGAGTATTAAATTTTAGATTGCATGCAAAAAAACAAATGTTTTTTAATAAATGAATAGGGTATGGGGGTACTGTGTTGGTTAGCTAACAAGCTAACCTGACCTAAGCCCACAAGACTATTTTTGATCGTCTTAATTTTGCAGATTGTTTTTTTAAATTTTACAGATTAATACCAAGAAAAGAGCAAGTGTTTCTTAAATAAATGAATATGATATGGGAATGTTGTGTTGGGTAGACGGGCCTGAGCCCACTGGACCGTTTTACTTTGTTTTAATTTTGCAGTTTATCTAATTACACAAAATTTTACAAAGAAAGGAAAGACTGAAGATAATTATAATTTTAGTAAAATTTAGTTTGCTTGAAAAAGTTTCTTAATAAATGTATGTGGTTTGGGAATGTTGTCAGCTAGCCGTCACGATCGCCTGAAACCCATATCTATTTGTAAAAAAGAGGATCGTAAATAAGTTGACTCTCTAATGCACGATTTTTTTTGTTTTGGATAATTATTTCTATGGGGGTCTAAAATGATGGGCAAGCAGTGAAAAAATGTTTTAAAAATTGTGGATGACATTTAACCAAAAATTAAACAAATAAAAAACGAATGTGCCCATTTGGGAACGTTGTGCACTTGAGAACCGAAAAATTGCAAAATTTTCTTGAACAGCATAAATGAACATCTTAAAGTTTTTGTGAATTTTTATTGACATTAAAAAAAACAGTTTTTTAATGAGCATGGCATATTAAAAGTAAACAAACACTCATTTAGATGTGAAAATCGCGAAAATAGTTTTCGCCCTATAAAAAAAAATAAAATATCTGTCCAGCTGTTCCAAATGTTCGAGGCAATTATCTAATAAACATGCAAATAGCAGCATTTGCAGTCGTTTAGCAAGCAAAAAATACAGCAACTAAACAACTAAGCTTTGTTTGACATAAGCACAACGTCATCAGGCCGCCAACTGCTTAATTTAAAAAAACAGATAAGTGGCAACATCTCAAAACTGATAGCACAAACGGGTAGTTGATTGTTTCCAAATAAGACTTATGTTCCCTTATGGGAACACTGTGCAATAGAGGAATAAATTGAGTTCAAGTATGCCTTCAGTTGTTAAAAGTATTTTAAGTTTCATTAAATTTTAGTTTGAATTTGTAAAATTACTTTATTTTTTGATTCTTCAGGATAAAATCAAAATGATGCTGAAGTTTCTTTACAGATTACCATTAGACATGAAATTTCACAATTCTTGATTGTCGCTTATTCTCATAATCTCGGTTTTTGATACTAATTTTATTTTTCATTTTGTTACAGTTCCCTACTAATAGTGTACGAGGGAGATGGTGGAATTCCAAGAGTGACAGTTTCAAGTACAAATTCTCGCCCAACAGATAATTTAGTTCCTAATTACTGTGATGACTGCACTCACCAATCAGAAGACAACAGTCAAGAGGTGCCGTGTTGCTACGATGCTGACACAAGTAACTCTTCCATGGATCTAAGTCACGAGGAAGTTAGTCAAGATTCACATCACAGAGGTTTCGGTGAAGCGGCGGCTCGAGGAGCAAAAAGTAGCAATTTCTTTCCCATTTCTGAAGACACTGTGTTCATGGATCCCCCTACTAATATTCCCCGCATCACAACGTCCAGCCCTGTAGATAGCTGGATGGTATATTCAAACAGTAGCAGTGATGAGTATTCCCTGTCCGGTCAGTTCCATGGGGGCAGTTCGAATGACGACACTTCTGATTTTGAACCAACTTCTCCCAAAAAGAACAAGCCAAAGCACGAGTGCAAACCTGTGCAGTATGTAGACTTAGAACTGGAAGACGAAGATGATGAGGAACTGAACCCGACTGTCTCACATAAAACTGTAACGAAAAGACTGCGAGTAAAAGAGTCGCACTTGACTGTGGCTTCCACTAGTTCACGTCCTCGATCATCGAGTTTAACTGAAGTTGATGTGCGTATGATTGATTTTGCACACACATCTTTTGCGGAGAAGACGACGAATGCCTCTAGTTCTGCAATGGTACACCATGGACCCGATGGTGGTTTTCTAACAGGAGTAGACAGTTTAAAGAGATTGTTGCTACAGATTTTATCGGAAGGTTAATTTCTTTTATATGGTGCTTCCTTTGAATTAAAGAAGGCTGCTACTATATTTGATACAATAAAATATTTATTTTTGATGTTACTTCAGAAATTGTTTTTTATTTTAAACCGTTTGGTGAGGTTATCTTGTTTTGGATACCTGTTCCGCCAAGTAGTAAAGATAAACAGCATCAATAAATAGATGATTGATATGGTTAGGGATCATCGATAGTTCAATTTGTATTTTATTTATTTTTGTCGTTAATATGCCATATGAGAAGCGAACGTTTTGTATGGCTATTTCTGAAAATTTTTTTATTGTAATTATTCATATTGATAACAGTATTCTTGTATGATAGTAATGGGGTGTTATTAGAGTGTTAGACAGACAGCTCCATGTATTTGTGTGTAAGTGACCACTGTAAAATTTTATCCCTGTGATTTCATTGTAAATATCGACTTTAATATGAATGGATGTAATTTCTAGGCATTCCATTGTTTCGTTCATTAATAATCTCGGATCTATTATAATTTCAGTGAAATATAACCAACTTGTGTATGTGCAAATACTTAATTAATTAAATTTTGGCAACATTTCTTCAATACACAATAATACATTATTGCAATATCTTTGTCGTTTAATAAAAATATTCCCAAAAGGGACCATTTTGAATTTAAGCGTTCGATGTTGCTAGTTTTGGCCACGTTATGGAATATGTTTAGGAATTTTTGAATGTGTTGTTTGTATTTTTGTGTTGAAGAATGTACTCTTGTTAATGAGAAAATATATAATTTAAATAATAAAACGTTTTTTATTAATTAGCTTCTTGTAACCACCAAGTTTAATGGCCACTCTCCCTCGCAAGATAATGGCAAACCAGCGTTTGTCAGAGAAGTTGCTGCGGTTTGGAGCCTCTGTTAATCAGTAGGTCCCCTATGTTTGTGTGATTTACAAAAAATACATGCTCGCCACACCAAGCTCTTGAGAGCAATGGACTTCACCAAATAAGTATTTATTATATTATAATTAGTTATTGTTTACAGGATGATTCATCTAAGCGTTTTTTAAAATGAGTTCTTATTTTAATAAATACAGAAAAAAAATATAAAGGTAAGATGTATGTATCGGATTTCTCTATAAGACTGATGTTTTGATTTTTACTTTCTCATATTTCTACTGAAGAAAGGAATGTTGTCATTTCAGATTTTAATGGAAATACAGGTTTTGATGCCCAAGGAACGCAAAAAAGTGGTTGTTAAAAAATGTGACACTGGGTGGGTGGTGCATCATAACTATTGAATTAATGGTCGGATTTTGATGAGCTTTAGAGTCTGTGGGTATGTCAAAAACTCACCAACAAAATAAACTTTTTAAAAAAGTGTAAGTTAGACGTTTTTGTGGTAGCATTTTTTTCCTAAACCAAATTTTACAAATTTGAAAACGGAACTGGTAGAAGACTTTATGGCAAATCCAACGCTTTTTTTTTCGAACTTCTTAGCTTCAAAAGGGCGACGGGTACGATTTTTTGAAAATTTTTTACTCAAAAACTGGTTGACGGAACAGCTTCAAATATTTTATCGTAATGGCCCTATAGGAACACAATGTTACTGTGCACAAAATTTTTCAAAAAGTTAGAAGTTATGTAGCGAAAAAATTTCAAAATTTTGTAAATTTTCAAAATCATATGCAAAAACTGGCCACACTGCTTTGTCTAAGTTTTGTAATCTTTTAGAGCTTTCGTTCGTGTCTCGGCTCGCTAATTTCTCTCCGATGCCTTCTATGACGTTTTGAAAATTTGAGTACTTGTAAACGAGTTATCAGATTAGGATGAAATTTGATACTGGAAATTCTTTAAGAGTGCATAATGTTACAAGTTATTGAAACATTTGGAACTACTAAATCTGTGAAGTGAAAAAATATCAAACTTTCACTTTTTCAAAAACATACTGCTCAAGAACTGGTCACACGTTTTTTCTTTTAATTTTCTAAACTTATAGAGCTATGGATCAGCTACAATTTGGTTCATGTCCCAGGCCGCTATTTTTTGACACCTTCTAGGAATTTTTATGGAATATTACTCCCATATTTAATAAACGAGGACCGATAAAAAATTTCTGTTTCGGCTGAATTGCCTATGAGTGGTAGTAGAATAAAGTTCTCAACTTAATCTTGAAATACGGCAATATTTGGGAGGTTTAATTTTCTCCCTCCTACCCAATTCTTGATGGAAGAAATTGTCCTTCTGTTTTTGGGTTTGGGTTTAGACCTTACCCATGTTTTACGTAATTTTTCGAAAATTTTGAATTCTATGGAGGTTTAAAGAAAAGTTGTTGACCCCTACATTTAGGGTGTACTTAAGTGTTAAAATACTCATATTGTTAGCAATTTAGTTTTCGTTATGTCAGTTTAAACAGATTTCTACAAAAGTATAATTGTAGGCAGTAGTAAGACGTTAGAACATTTAGCTTAAATTGTTATATAAACGGCAAAAGTAAAAATTTGCAATAAGTATCACATTAAATATTAAGCCCGTGTATTAGAAAAGCCCATATGTTGCAACAGTAGTAGCCAGGCCAGTCCCACAGGCCGGGCCGGGCTAAGTCTGTCGGATCAGCCTTTTGCATTTCATCATGCTTTGCAACCATTGCTTATACATACTAATTGTCACTATTTTATTGGACACATGGACAACTAGTGAATGCGACAAAGAAGGGATAGGCAATTAATGAGTGCTATGATGAAGGCTTAATACTGGGCAGCCCAAGTGGGAGATTTATGTGTCTGTGAATACTTCTCTATTGAAAATATAAGTGAATATTGGTATGGATATGTGAATCCACACTTGGTTCACCCACTATCTTCCTTTTTTGTCACACTCATTAGTTCTTGTAAAATAATGGCAATCTGCATAATAAAAATTCTAAATGTCATGAAGTTTCTGTACCTACTGTGTAAAACTGTTATTTTTACAATTAAAAAATGATAGTGCTATCTGTGAAAATTCTGTTTTCAAGTGCAGCTTGTAGGTATACATTTACATGTTTACTTCATTTAACTTATATTCGTAAAATTGATTTACATAGGTAAGTTACTTTATTATTTATAGTTAAGGTAAAGTGCGGCCCACCCTATCAAAAGCTTATCGTTACGTGCCTGTCTAATAGGTTTATTTATTTATACTATGTACATCAGCAATCAGAATTACAAAAGAGATTCTATGAGCTAATTGTTTGATTAAGTTTATAGACTTGAAGAGATTAGCACCCATCAGTGCTACCCCGCCTTCTCCTCCATCTGTCGAGGATGTTTGGATCACTCTGGTGGATTCACATTATTCTGTAGATCCCAGGGCCATTTCGGTTTAAGTCGCCAAAAATTCGGTTGCTGGTTTAGCGGTGCTACGGTGTCGTTTGGATGGGCTGCAAGTCTGTCATGGTGTCTGGTCGCCCGGTTCGTAATTACGTCATGCACGTATAGGATATTGGAGTCTGTATGAAGAGTGTGGTTCGTCACATACCAAGGAGCACCCATAAGAATTCTTAATGTCTTGGACTGAAATCTTTGTATGATGCCTATGTTAGAATAGCTAGAACAGCCCCATAGCTCGCAACCATACGTCCAAATTGGGCGTATGATGGTTTTGTATATAAGAATCTTATTTTGTTGCTAGTGGAGACTTCCTGCCTATAAGCCAGTACATATTTTTGATTTTAAGATCCATAGCCTTGCGTTTCTTTTTTATGTGCTGTTTCCAAGTTAGCCTTTTATCCCAGTGCAAACCCAGATATTTAACTTCTTCTGATTGTGGTACAGGAATGTTGTTAATGGTAACTGGAGGGCATAGTCCTCTTCTCGTTGTAAATGTTATATGAACTGACTTTGTCTCATTCACCTTGATTCTCCACTTGTCTAACCATTCTTCTACTAGATGAATGTGGTCTTGTAGTAAGCTTGTAGCAGTTTGGGGGTCTTCACTGCAAGCAAGAACGGCAGTATCATCTGCGAAAGTTCCCATATCAGTATACGGCGTGTTGGGTATATCAGCAGTGAACAGTAGGTACATTACAGGACCCAAAACACTGTCTTGGGGAACCCCGGCACTAATTGTTTAATAGGTAGCTGTGTAATTTGGTCACGTGCAGTGACACTTGCATACTTCGGTCAACGCAAAGGTCTTTCACATGCTTTAGAGAGCAAGAGAGTTGTAAACTGGTAGTAGGGTGAAATTTTTCCAAAGTTTTTTGTGGGAAAAAAACAGTTACATAAGTACCACGTGTTAACAAAGAATCACAATTAAAATAATGAGCAAGCATTGCAGGGGCATGACTTATTAAAATATGAACATGTTTCCAGTCTCTATTTCTCATCATACAGGCTTACAGCTGGAAGTTTGTGGGCAAGATGTGGTTATACGAGGACAAGGAGGCTACGTGTTCGATAAGGAAAGGCGAAACACATACCATTTTGCACTTGCATCTGCCAAGATGTATCTTGCAGAGAAAAAGTGTGTGCATCAAAAACGCTTTCTTCATGTTGTTGTTGCTCTCTGGGACCAACATTCAAAAAGGGTAGCTAGTTCCCTAAAAGGGAACTGTTTGGCAGCATTTTATATTGTAATTGAGACTAGATTTTATTATAAAAATATTTTTATTATGCTTTTCCTTAGCAATAAAACTGTTACTTTGCGAGTACTACATAACAACATATATTAACTCAAAATATAATTCAAAAATAATTTCTTAACCATAATGGAATAAACACACAAAACTGCACTATCTACCTTAATTTTAAAACAATATATAGAATAAAAAATACAAACAAGGCAAAGAAAAACAAATAAATAATATAGTAATTATGCGAGCCCCTTGATAATCGAAGTACACGATTCATGGTGTTCCCTAAAAATCCACCTGTTCTTTCCATGTCATCGTCCACTTCACGAAGAATTTTATCTTGATACTTGACTTCATTTCCGATGTCAATTGAGAGCGACTTTAACACATGTATTTTGTCTTTCAACTCGTCAGCAAGCCGTTCATTTTCATCTTCAACTTCGTTAGAATTTTGAGACAGTGGCTCGTAGAAATTTCCTGCATGAGCACGTCTCATTTTTGAAGCCAGTTTGTTAATTTAAAGTTTTTAGGTTATGTTGGGATAACTTGTTAGTGTAGCTAACACATCATTTACGTTAAGCACAGTATTATTTATTTTTTCTGTTTAAATTTATGATTTTAAACTAATAATTTGGATAATTAGTTACGTATGACGTACGAAAATCGTGTAACTTTTTTCGAATAATGACAACGTAATCAGAACTGACAGGTCACTAAATTACGTCGAAAATGACTTTACCGAAAATATTTCACATCGAAAACAGTATTGTGCATCGTAAAAGATTAGCATCGTTGAAAGTTATCTGTAAATTGTGAAATAAAGAGAAAAATAAATCGGCTAGTTCAAAAACATGACTTTGTAACTGCGCGTAATTGTTTAAAATACTTTTTCAACAACGGTGTAATGTAGTTCAAGTGTGTAAAGTAATAATGGCATGGAATTTGACATTTTTCTTGGTATGGACTTTGGAAATTTACAAACTATCGAATTTGACTACTTAGAAACTATAGGTTTTGACACAAAACTGAGTGAAAAACTTCGCTTAAACTTTTGTATACGAAATTGTTTTATAGGCCAACACACACACTCATCTCACGCTCTGCACACGCGCATGAACACGCGCACGTACACGCAAACAGAAGAACGCATATAGAACACGCACACAGAAACATACACACAGGCACGCACACACATAAACGCGAGCGCACGCTTGAGTACCAATTCCATATAACCCAGACCCAAATACTCGTTTAGAAAATCACAGCATTGAGTTTGTAATGTCTTCTTTGTGATTAAACGGCGTTCTATGCCCTTAAACCTTTTCACAGCTTTATCTTTAGTAGATTCTCCTAACCGCCTTAGATCTCGATTAAAGGGCAAGTGTACTACAAAACTAAACCTAAGCCACAATCCTTCAACCTCTTTATGTAACCTTTCGTCTAAAGTTTCAAATACTTTTTTCCTTTATCCGGGAACGATAGTTGAACTTAAAGATACCATTCGTAAAATTAAAAATAAAAATTCTGCGGGGCATGATAGCATCTTTACAAAAATTGTACAACATTTACCGTATAAGGTACTAGAAATTTTTTTACACTTAATTAATAATTCATTTACATTAGGCCACTTTTCCTCCGCTCTGAAAACTGCAGTAGTTGTTCCCATCCATAAAGGTGATGATTTATACACGACCCATCTAACTATAGACCTATAGCCCTTTTATCTATGTTAACCAAAATCATTGAAAAAATTGTAAAGGGGTACCTACACAGATTCAATATCTTATCCAAATTTCAGTTTGGTTTTCAATGCAACAAAAGTACTAGTGACGCCATGTTTAACCTTTTGCACGAAATTTACTCTAATATTAACAATAAAAAAATAGTTTGCGTGATGTTTTGTGATCTCTTTAAGGCCTTCGATTGTGTTAACTATACTATTTTACTGAAAAAACTAGAACTCTATGGTGTTCGAGGTGTAATGTTAAACAAGTTCAAAACTTATCTTAGTAATCGAACGCAATTAGTAAATATTTCTAAGAAATTATCCTCTTCCTCTCCTATTACATGTGGCGTACCTCAAGGCTATGTCCTTGGACCCATTTTATTTCTCATTTATATCAACGATATTTTTCAACTTGACATCAGTGGTAGTTTCACTATATTTGCTGATGATACATGTATTCTATGGTCAGACCTAGATTCTAAAATTTTAACTACTAATATACAACGGGATATGCTAAAAGTAAAAGAATGGTATTATTCCAACCATTTGTGCTTAAATACACAAAAAACCAATATTTTAATTTCAACAGATGTATAAATCCAATTGCTCTTAACAATTCTGTTATAATGCAAAGGGATTCAATCAAATTTTTAAGTTTATATATCGACAATTCATTAAAATGAACTAAACATTCCGATAAACTGATGTCTAACTTATTAAAAAACTGTTATGCAATTCGCACCATTTCCTATGAACTGGGTTACCAAACAGCGCGACTGGCCTACTTTGCTCTGATTGAATCGCATTTACGCTACGATATTACATTTTGGGGTACCACATCACAAGTAACTCCCTATTTTATTTTTATTGCAAAAGAGGGCAGTTAGATATCTGTGCAAAGCAGGAGTACGGGATTCTTGTAAACCTCTCTTCAAAAACAATAAAATTTTAACGTTAACATGTCTTTTTTCTTGTTAGAAATAGCTTGTTTAATTCACAAATATAAATCCTGTCCATCAAACCCATCTCATACATTTAATACTAGAGCTAGTGGAACAGATATACATCTACCTCTGCCAAATTCACAGATGATAAAAAATTCCATATTCTATACCGGTAAAAAAATATTCAATACTCTACCACTTAACATAAAAAATATTTTAAATATTTCAAAATTTCGTAGAATTTTACGGTTATTTTTGTTAAGTAAAGCATATCGACGGTGTTAAGCCAGAACGACGTAAGCGCCATTCAGCATATTTTACAGAAGTTACAAAAAACTGTTTTTCTCTTATACTTTTGTTGTTACTTTTGGAATTTTTGCACTAATTTATAGTATTGTAATTACTCTATCTTATACTCAACTTACAATGAAATTTGTTGTTGGGATATTTAAAATATTTCCAGTAATGTACAAATTTGGCGTTTGTGCCAAGTCTCTAAATCTTTAAACTACAGTTCGGCGTTTGTGTCTTAATCGAGATGGCGGTTATGCCAACACATTAGATGGATTAGTGGATTTATGCCATTCATGCCTAAAATTCTATTGATTATTCTTGGCGTTTATGACGAAAGATTAAAAAATACAATAAATTTTATTAAATTTTTTATTACAAATAATGCATTTGGAAACATTTTCATTCAAACACGGGTTTATTAACATCTTTTTTAACGATATTTTCTTTTGTATTTATATATTTTTGTCCGGAATCTTTAAGAACTTTTTTTTTCTTTTCTTAGAGTTTCGTTTTGTTTTATTAAAATCGTCGTCTTTCTCAACTTCATTATGACTTTCAATATCATAACCTTGAACGTCTTCCTCAACTTGATTATTAACTTCAGTCTCATAATATGTTTCACTGTTGTCACCTTGGATATCAACTTCATTATGAGTTTCAATCTCATATTCTCCAGTACCTTCAACACCTTCACCGATTTTGTTATGATTATCAACTTGATATACAGGATCTTCAACACCCCTCTCTTTGTTGCCATAATGGTCAGTTAATCACGTTATTTTGCCCTTGGAATGTGTTTCCTAATAGTGGATTAAATATATTTTCAATATTTTTGAATGGAAACAGTATTTATTATCACAATATATCGTTTCCTGAGTATGTTCGGGAACAGTTTGAAAATTATTATAGTTTGTGTCTGCGGGACTGTTACGTTGTATTTTATCATTACTTCTATTAGTTTTATTATCCGAGTCTGTATTTTCTAAAAGGGCTAGTATTTTTCGAGTTCGCGAATTCATCTGCAAGTTTTGAAATGACATAAGCGACAAACAAAATTCGGCAAATATTATACAATTGACTGATTTTTCAGTTACAAAAGTTTGTATTTTGAAAATACTAGCAGCAATAACTCATATTTATACCTTGTTTGTATGACATTGCAATGGTTAAATAGTAAAAACGTGTAAATAGATTGCTTATGTTTACATACGGAAATGGCGCTTACGCCAAACACATCAAGAAAAAAACGAATTGGCATAAGCGCCACACATTTAGTTACAGATTTTACAAGTAATAAACGAACAAAGACTGTTAACTTAATTCAAATTTTAAAGCAAACGGTGTCTATTAACCATAGTGATAGTAAATAGTGAAAATATTTGATTTACAGTTACATAAATCACAGATAACCTCTACCATACAAACGCAATGGCATACTGGCGCTTATGCCCTATTATGTCGAACTAATAAAAAGAGGGGTGGGGTGAATGGCGCTTATACATCTTTTATTACAAAATAACGTTATGTTACAATTTTTTGTCGCTTATGCCAATAGAACGAATAGATGCGGCTTGATTTCACCTTTTCAATGATACCAATATCTCGATTTCGCATTTTTGGCGCTTATGCCGTTCTGGCTTAACACCGTCGATATTATTGTTTACATGATTTTCTTACTGACAGAAACTAAATTTTCCTGATAAATATGTGATATTGGGTAAATATGCTGGCAAGATATTGCTGTGTATTTTAATTCATCAAATTATTTTCCTACTTAAAACCAAAAATTTTAAACTATTTATTGATAATTATGAAAGGATATAGATTTGTTCGGAGTTGTAGATACTTTTCTTTGGTCAGGTTGAATATTATTTTTCATTATCTTGGATGATGGTAATGAGATGAGCCTTGTGGCTTTGTTTTCTTCAACATTAAAATGCTTACCTTATCAGCATTATATTTTCCAGAATACAAATTCTAAAATAAATATAGAAACATTAGTATAATTAAGTGACAAGATTACATTCAAGGTTGGTTTAATGTGTTTATGCATTTTCAAACATTTATGTTATGTAAAGTATGGAAAGAACATACTGGTGTAATTAATTTTGACACAAACTATGTATAATTTAATGTTAATTTAATATGTTAAATAATTAAAAGTGTTTGTGTAAAGTGAGAAATGAAAAGAACCTAATTAGTAATTTTATTATTACTCAAACTGTATATAAACATCATAAGTAATGTTAGTTAATGAGTTGAACCAATTATAAGTGTTTGTATTAATTTAAAACGTATTTATTTGTTTATGTTAAAAACACCCCGTATATAAATTTTGATAGTACTTGTATAATAGCCATGTATTTAGTGATAATATTGTTCGCAATTTAGAAAAAGGTCAAGGTTAAAGAAATGGGGCTAGACAGTGTTTTATGTTTATGTACACTCCGAGATGATACATAGGTCGTTGACCTCATTCGTGTGATTTTAGAATACGAAAATTTATATTGTAATTGTTAATTGCAACAGCAATTTCACTTTTTTTTAACTAAGTTAAAATTCCATAATTAACTGGTCTAGTAATTAGACAAATTTATGAACTTGATTTTAATTTAAAATTTGATTCAAATGTTGTAATATTAGTTGGTAAATTTATTGACGTGAATGTACATGTATCAGGGAAATTATTGATTTTACGATTCTTCAATGTGATTGGACGAATGGGAAAATGCAGGAATCCTATTGGTGAAGATAGATTTGAAACTTAGTTGTTTCCGGTTTGGTTTAAGATTTCTTTCTCGTGGGTGGCGTCTGTAATTGCTCCCAATAAATTTAATTAATTAGTGGAAAATTGATAAATTAAAATAATTAAAAGTGTTTCAAAGGAAAGTTAATAATGTGTTTTATTGATTGAAGTGATTAAAAGAAAATCCAACAAGTAATTTAAAAATTATGTAAAAAATTAGATTCGTATTGGAGGCGTAGGTACCTGAGCAATTTATCAGTACCTACAGCATAAAAGTAGTTCCGCGATTTCCTGGACAGAAGTGCGTAGTGCTACATGATGGCATTGAAAGTTTGACACATGGAAAGGCAATTATTGTTGATCTTCCGGAATCCAAGTAATTTTGGTCCTTCTGTTAATGTGGATTCAATTAATTAATTGAATCACTTTCTTCGTGGTTTTATATTGGATCTACAAGAATAAATAAAAAGAGTGGTAACTTTTTACCTAATAAAATCGTAATTACGAACAAATTCAACGTATTAAGAATTTTGGAATAAAATTATTATTAAATATGAAACACTGCTAGGATGAATAATCATGAGAATTTTGGAAGCGGAGGTAGTACTTACCTGTAAATTGATGTTGGACTGTATTTTTAATTAGGAATAAACATAGCATCTATTTATGACGATCCCAACGTGGGGCTTTTCAAAAGTTTATAGATTATTTAAAATCTATAAACACAGCAATATATTGGTGTTTCCACTTTTTAATATTTACATTGTTTTGGGAGGGACCCACAAATGTATTGCGAGACGGCAGCAGTGATGATTTATCTCTTTGACAGTGTCCGTGAACTTTAACCTAACCCTCCTGAAATGTTCTGGCAGTTGACGAGGCAATTCGATTCGTTCAAAAAGTAAAATAATAAAATAACGAATAAAGCATACTTCGCTGATTTATTAATTAACACACCAATGTAATTCACAAAACTCAATTTATTAGAAGCTTCAGCTTAGTAAAAAGACAAGACTACCAGCAGAAGATTGAAGACTAGTAAGTACTGTTTTAATTTTAATCAAATATGTTTGTAGAATAACAATTAACTAGTAAAAACACAGTTAAGAAGCTGAGAAATACTTATATGAATTATTTTCAGGCAGTTAAAAGAATTGTACTTCCGATCACTGTTGATAATAATCACAACATATAAAAATTTCCTTTTGCTGTAATTTAAACAATCAACATCGTTTGTATTTTAGTACACAGCTACATGTTACAATGGTAAAAGGTGGTTGAATTTAAAATTACACTAATGCTAAAATAACTACAATTTAGCATACTCTACGATTTCTAAATAGGTATTTCTTTTCAGATTATATTAACTATGTCTCTTATAATGATTGCAATATTTTTTAGGATTCATAACAACACGAATGAAGGAAAAGTTAAAAGAGCCTCCTTACTTCATTTGAATGAAGTTTGCACAATTTTCGTTTCCCAAACCATTGGTATACAGTGTGATACATAACATGTGGAACGAATTTTCAGGATAGATTCAGAATCTAAATGTAATCGAAAAAATTCTCATAAACATGGGCCTGAAAACCCTTCATTATAGGGTTACAGCTTCTTGAAGATGAACCAGGCTAATCACTTTTTGTAGATAACTTTTGCGGTAATTGCACTCAAATTTTAAAATTTCATATGTGAGCATTATTATAATTTGAATTTACAGTGTAGGATGAAAAATATTACCTCCGTATTTTTCTATTTTTCAAATAGACGTTTAATTAACCACAAAACTAATTCTTGAATTTTGTATTTTAGAATGCGAACTTACATCGCGTTGCGGTAAAACATTTTTATTGGTTAGTCGGATGTGGGCGTTACTTACCATAATGAAGTTGTGTTACGGTATTTTTGCACTAGCTGTTATTTTTTATTTTCGTTTTAATCTAATTTTTCTGTTCTGTGTTTGTATTTAGGATGGAACAGATAAGAGAATAAAATCGTAAGTATCTATTAAGCGATCAAAGTCACTATTTTCTTTTCCTTGTGAACCCTGGAGGGGGGGGGGTTCAGTGTAGGAAGTTTTCCCCTTTTGTGTCAAATAAAAATGATGACACCACGCATTTTCAGAAATTTATTTTAGTTAGGGTAAAAACAGATTTGTAGAACGTAGAACTCATCCTAAAAATTTTTAAAAACAAAACATTAGGATCAAAACATTCAAATAAGTATACCCATAAACATGGGTCCGGAACTGCTCCTTTACGGAGTTACAGCCTCCTGAAGAGGCTAGTTTGAATTGTTAAAAATTTCCATTTTCGAACCGATAACAGTACCTCTGTAAGCGAGTATTTCCAGACGAATTTTTATAGGAATTTTTGTATCGTTTTCATGTGTAGAACTTGCTGTCAAAGTTTGTATAAACTATTTTGAAACCTTGAGAAAACGCTTAGACCCTCGCTTAGAGCGTCATGGTAACTCGATTTTACAAAAACATTGAATTATCTTGATAACTGTTAGATATAGTGACTTTCAACAAGAACACCGTTTTTGTGTATTTTTGTATGGAGAATAAGATTTTCTAGACAAAACTTCAAAAATTGTAAAGATCTAAAATATTGGGAAGCAAATATTAGGTGACACCCCATACGAAACACCTCTGGTGCACTTATTCAAACAAAAATAAGTAAAAATAGTAAACTAAATCAGTAGTGCTCACATATAAAATTTCAAAATGTTAGTGCAACTACTGCTAAAGTTAGGACAAAAAGTGATTAGATTGTTCTTTCTTCAGAAGCCTGTAACTCTCTTTAACGCATCAAAACAAATTTCAAAACTTGTACATTAAAATCTTCAGAATTTAAGTTTAAACTTAAATGTTTGAGTTTTCTGTAGGACTCCGTTAGTGGTGTTTTAAATTGCAGTTCTGCTAAATGTCATAATTCTTATAAAACCCTCGCTGCCAATTTCTTCTTAATTTAAATTAATTTCAACATTTGAATAAAATTTATTCTAGTAATAATAAACAACATGCCTCAAAACTTCAATGCTATCTTTATCATTATCTGATTATCAGTTTGGTGTTTTGTTTTTATGTAACATGTGGCAGGTCACATCATGACATCACCTAACAAATCCAGTTTAAACCAGTTTACTTTGCAGATAATTTTTCTTTGCAGGTGCGCAGATTCGGTTATAACAAAGCTGTGATTGGTTCATTTTCCCATCCCAGTGCTTACTTTTATTAGTTTGCGCGCAGTGTCTGCTGTATGTTGGTTATGTTGTTTTAATTCTTTTAATTATATGTTAATTGTATTACTTTGTGAAAACTTCAAAATTGTACAGAAATTGTAGGCAGTATTAAACGTGTGTGGTGTATACGCGTAAGTAAACACCAATTTCTACACAATATAGGCACAGACATAGGTACTTACATAATTTTACTTCCTAAAAATGTTTTGTAAATTCTTCAAAGTGAGTGGGTGTTTAGCTTTTAATTTGAAATGGTGAAAATTCATTAAAACAATAATAGAATTATGGACGAATTATAATATTTTTCGAAATGATGATACCATAAACTGATGAACATAAAAAACAGGTTGCCTGATTACTTTAAGAGTTAGTGAATTTAGTTTCATTCTTGTGTGATCACGAAGATGATATATTTGATTGGATTTTGCTAATTTGTATCTCTTTTACAGCTTGTGTTGGGGGGAGACAGAATTTTTTCCTTTTCCAATGCATCAGGAACTCGTATCTCTGATAAAAGTAGAAATGGATGCTTTTTCCTGCAAACATGACTTCTTATAGGTAAGGTAAGATATTTAAATTACTTTGGAAGTTTTTATGTTACAGGGGGTGGTGTTTACCCCGGAGGTAAGGGAGCTAGGTATATGTTGGGACACTATGTTTCATTTAGGTCTACCTAGTTTTTTTTATTTTTCGGTTATGTAGAATTTTAATTTATTGATTAAATGAGATTGCAATAAAGGTAATTAAGTTTTAACAAACATGAACATTTATTATGAGCAGCCTACAATTTCATGATCCTAGTATACAGGGTGAGTCATTTAAGTGTCGCCGCACCATTATTTCCTAAACTATTGAGAATATCAATTTTTTTATTAATAAATGTTGTTTACCATTAACTGCTGCATAACGTGAAATTATTACAAATTATACTGGGTGTTTAATTATGCGTGTACAGCACATTACGTTGTAATGTATGATATGTGGATGGATGTGTGACGCCTCTAAAGGCGAAAGTAGTGGAACGATTTTGATGAAATTTTAAGTGAAGAGGTGTGTCGAAAATTGTAGTTCTAGTTGAGCTTTTCAAAAAAAACCTAAACCGGAAGCGGAAGTTAGACTTGTTTTTCACAACACTACTTCTTCTTCTTCTATAGCTATCCCATCTATCGTCGGATGTACGCCTCCCCGAGTTGCTTCCATTCTCTCTTATGAGAAAACAGTTTTTTACTTACAACTCCGTTATTTGTAGAAATAAACTCATCAAACCTATATCAGAGAAAAGAGGAAAAAGAGCTCTATCCAATGATGACATTGTTGAATTTGACGCATATTTAAAAAATAGAAATATTAAACATTGTGCTTTGGGATTGTGTATAGCCCAAAAACCAAAGATTTTATAATTTTGTTTCTATGATTCAATTTGTCTTAAACAATTGGCCCAGTAAGGTCTAAATGGTGGTAGATAACTTTAATATTAACTCTAGAACACTAAACATACTTGAGAGTTGCATGAATACTAAACACTTGTAAATTTTACTACTTTTTTTTTAATTAAAAACATTTTGAAAAAATAAACTATTATCACATGCTAAGTGTACAGTTGGTTTTTGTGTATATAAATGAATAAAAATTCTCAAAAAATAATTGAAAATCAAAAATTACTGTGCGCAGTTTTGGCAGCAACTGGCTCGGTATGCTCCACAAATACGGCGTCCACAATGATTTGTTGTCATTCTTTGAAGACAAAATGGGCAAAAATTGTAGATACTATGCTTCTTTGCACCCTGGGTGGGTCTTTTATCTGGCATATTAATTTTCAAAATACTGCATATATCTTGGCATCTATGGCCACCATTGCAAATATGAGGTGTTAACTCGCATCTCTAACCACGGTTTCACCAGTTCTTCTAACCATGGTTTAATCAGTTCTTCACTTAGATTCAGCATAAATGTTAATCTAGGCTCCCATTTTACATTATTTCTGTTTCTATTGGAATTATAGATCACAAAGGAATTTCTTGTGGCTATATTTATAATGTCATAATAAACACACATTTCCACCTATAAACACTACACACTCGTAAAATATACTACCTCGACATGTAACGTAAATACTAAACACTCGCCCAGAGAATATGGGAAGGGGTAATTATAACGACATGTACATGTACGTACGTGGGTATCCAAACAATGCAGATATATGAATATGATAAGCGATGCATAAGCGGATACCTTCGAAACTAGAAACCGAGTCCTCGTAAATTTTACGACCGTTTAGTGCTCTAGGGTTCACGCCTACTCATGGTTTTGGGTTTATCCGGTGCTGGAGGTCTTAAATTTGCCACTTCGAATTGTGTTCTTTCTTTCGTTACTCGGTTTAGCAGTAGTGTTGTATGTGTTGGGCGAAACATTGAACAGTATTCTATGGTCCAAAAAGTGAAAAGAGGTCGAGGCCGATCGTAGGAAGAGGATATAGTAGAAAATTAGATAATAATTGAACCTACTTTGCTTGCATTGCTGTTTGTTAATTATAGGCTGATAGGTAGATACTTTTAAATTTAATTTTAATAATTGTTCGCAATAATCTTACTTACTAGGCTGTTGTTTGAATACAGGGTCTGCTAATATTAAAGAAGTTTTTCTCAAAAATTTTGTTATCTGAGGGAATGCAAGTCTTATACCATTGAAAATAGAAGAAAATTTCGTATCGAATAAGCGCAAAAAATTACTAGGTTGAATACTGTAAAATGTAATTTTATAAATGATAACATTCTAGTGCAACTATTGAAGCAGTACTATTTTAGCCTTAATTTTTTTTAATGTACGGTCTCTTCTAGGTAATAATACCATTTTAAACTGTTTTTCTAGAACATATACCACGAAAAAATATTAAGGGAGTCGCAACAGTTCTGCCATTTTTTCAAGATGGCGAATTTAGCACCACTAGGATCACTGTGGACTTTTGATATGTTATAAAGCGTATAAAGGTGCATCTATTCTGAAAAAATCAAAGTTTTCCTAATTTTTCGTCAGTTTACCACTGATGATGACAGCTTTCTGTCGAAATACGTATCTGGTATTTAGTTACTTGGGTGGAAGGGAATTTTAAAGTGTTGTTATTCCACAGTTCAAGTATTTTTAGTTTAAATCAAATGTTTGAGATTTCTGCAGGATTCCTTCATTAGGGCCCTAAATAGTGTTACAAGCTGATATGGATCTTCAAACTGTAAAAGATTGAGAAACATTTTTTTTGATTTTATGGGTCGGAAGGAGCCGTACATTATGCTAATAGTGAGTTTTGAAAAGCTGCCCGGTTTTAATGAATGGGGGTAACTTGAATGTTTTAAATGGGATGATATATAATTTTCAATATTTTTTAATATCTATATCAAAGTATTATTTTTTCAGATTTTTTGAAAAACATTTACTACCCCAAATAAATATTTGTATGAAATTCTGTAAATATTAAAAACCATTACGAGATTGTTTTTATTTAAATGTACCTACTAAAAATAAACATCCAAAATCTAATCAAGTAAAATTTAATGAGTGAAAAATGTACAAAATATTTCATCCCTCCCATTTATTAGGAGTTGTAAACGTAAAAAAATAATCTCGTAGGGGTAGTCAACGTTTTTATAAAAAACTGAAAAATAGAGGCCGTACCTATTTTGATGCGGATATAAAAAAGTATGCATCATTTTATTTACAATTTTTCAGCTACCCTCCAATCCCTAAAATAGGGTGGGTTTGCAGAACTGACTATTAGCCTAATACAGGACCCCTTTAGTCCCATTTTATAAAAAAAAATTTTTGCTTAATCTTTTATATTTTTGCAGATATCAGATTGTAACTATTTAGTTGCCACACTTTGTACGTATATGAAATCCGAATCCCTTCGACCAATCTCAACTTGCGTGAAATATTATTATTATATATAAATATTATTTTTAAAAAGAAGTTACCAAAAAAAGCGTAGTCTGTAGCCCACTGGTTCGACTAGTTTAAATTAAATTCATTATTTCAATTAAATCAATTCTAAACAACCTGTCTGAAAACTTGAATGTTATCAGTTCTTATCAGTTTCTTCTTTTGTTTAAATATGTTTACATGTAACAGGTGCATAACAAACCAGTTTATCATTCGACCTTGCAGTTAATTTTCGTTCGCAAATTCCAGATGTCTTTTCTAAACAAGCTTTATGATTGGTGCATTTTTTCCCTCTCCCTGATAACATTATTAGTTCACGTTAGTAAAGCTGTAGAGATAGCTTGTTCTATAAATTATCTGTTAAATCATAATTGCGTAAAATGTATTACTTTGTGAATCTTGAAATTGTACAAGAATTATGGGCAGTGCTAAACGTGTATGGTGTATAGATGTAAAAATCAACAGGAAGATTCATAAAAAGGTACAAATACTACCTACATACCTATAATTTTACTTCTTAAATGCTTTAAAAGGGGCGTTTTGTTATTAATTTGAAATGGGGAATAATTCATTA
Organism: Ctenicera cuprea; assembly: GCA_958336395.1. Classification (NCBI taxonomy): domain Eukaryota; kingdom Metazoa; phylum Arthropoda; class Insecta; order Coleoptera; family Elateridae; genus Ctenicera; species Ctenicera cuprea. Next base: position 1,931,805 of record OY284491.1, read on the forward strand.
AACCGATAATGGAATTATATTATATTTCGAAAAATCCCGTGGTAGCATTAATTATGATAGGTAATTTAAAAAAATACGTTATTTGATTGATGTACAAGTTATGACTGTATTTCATCAATTGTATGATCGTGAAAACACATAATTTATATTATGGCTTTTGGTAATGTTTATTTCTTTTGCAGCTTTCATCCCGATAGACAGAATTCCTTCTTTTTCCAACGCATTACCAACCCTTTTCATTAAACGCCTGGGATAAAGGAAGAAGTGGTTGATCTTTCTGCAAATGTGACTTCTCATAAGGTAGGTAAGATTTTTAATATTACTTTTGAAGTTTTAATGTTAAATGCGGAAGTGTTTATCCAGTACGTTTTAAAGATTTCTTTTTAATTTCTACTTGTCCCCATCCGACTAGAAACACAACCTGAAATCCACCAGTTCATAATCTACTCTCTCATAGAAAAGTAAAATAGATTTTCGGTTTAGCTTTTATTTTAACCAAAAATATTAAATTGAAGACAACAATATCTGGATATTTCTTTTTATTCTAAAATTTCAAAACCTATCAAGTTTTCCACCCCAAATATAAAATTAGGTTAATGATACTTTTTGTCAAAAGCTCATTAGAACTTTTGCTTGTCTAATTCTAACTCGGGAGTGGAGAAATTAACAGAAATTAGCCTATTCGATTTATTTCATATTATATTTTAAACGTACAGATAACATAAGGCGTTGCCAGCACACTTTATTGAAACAAAAATAACAATTTCTTTTTGGCGAGTGCAAATTGAGAGCAAATTCACTCTGCTGTAATTTATACAAAAATTATGAATAATTCTAGCGTTTATGATAATAAAATGAAAATATTTCTATTTATATTATACAGTGTGTAACAGAACACATACACACTATCTTTTATCTTGAACCTACATGGATGAAATAAAAATGTGTTACCTATATAAATCGTAGGTACACGAGGTATGCAGTAAAAATAATTATAAATTTTTTGTGGCTCTGAAAAGGGTAGTTTTTGGGGGGGGAGGTTCTCGAGATTTTCAAATAGGAAGGTGGTTTAAGTCGTACTTTGTTTAAGAGGTATTTTTAAAACCAACAAATTTAAAAAAAGAAAATATCGATGCCTCAATACCGTTTCAAAATGGCGGCCAATTATATTCAAAAAGCAGTCATTATACATAAACCTTTTCCCAACCGCACATGAATACCAAGAAAATTGGTACTGATCAGTAAAGTACATTAAATTAGTTTTCCAATGATGTATCAGATGAGGACAAAAAATAAATGTTAGTACCCCCTCTCTTTCTCAAAAGAGCAGGAACATTCAAAAGATATTGTCTCAAAAATCTTAAATAGGACGAGGGGTCAAGTGATACCTCATTTTAAAGGTCTTTGGTTTTTCAATATTTCTCACCGTTATAAAATGGCGGCTCAATTTATAAAAATTTACTTCTTATTATCGGATGAAACACTCCCTCTACCGCATCTAAGGCAGTGAAACAGAATTTGTTTTGCTGATTTATAAAGTCTGTTCACATAACATTTAAATCCATGTTGGAGTATGAAGGAAGGTCTCGCAGCGGTTGCTTGACAATAATTTTTATATGATTTAGTGTTGGGATTTAAAATTCTAATTTAACATTAAAATTTGCAGACATTCATAATGTGAACAAACATTGAGGAAGTTTCAACGTTATAACTACAGTGTGCTTCTTTATTTGATGAGCGCTTGGATTACTACGAAGATGTTGGACCAGAAAAGGAACTGGATTCCCGGACAGGATCTCTACAGGACTGCAGTTGGGATTCATGGAGAAATGTGTTATGGAGACTAATAATAAGCAGTCACAGTCAGAAGGAGAACAACCAAAATCAGAACCAATGTTAGAACCCCACCTGCATTCCAAATTCGCTCGTACTCCGGACAGCTTGAATTCTGCATTCGCAATCATTTTGTATGAGAATTATTATTAATCAAAAATTTTGGTAGTTATCTGTAATTCAAAGCTCTAGTTTATTTAATTTTTGGTGTTTTGAACTTGAAATTTGACCAATTTTTTGGACAATGTACATTTTATTCAATTTGTTACACTTTAGCATTTTCTAAAGTGTATCTTCAATATTAGGATTTTTTCGCAAACATTTTTTCAAACAATTTAGTGTGTTGTAATTTCAATCTTTAATTTTACATTTGAATTTCCAGATGTTCATAATGAGAGCAACATGAGGGAGTTTCTACATTTTAACTACACGGTGCTTCTCAGAATGCAGTCAGAATGAGAATCGGAACAATAATTGCTAAAACAGAAAGTGAATTTTTACTTCAAAGCTATTTTACTTTGACTTTTACTTTTTATATTTTCATATATAAATTTTTGGATAATTTTATTCTGGCCTCTATGCTTTATTTCGAATATTTAATTAACCATAAATTTGAAAATGATATTTCTAAAGTAAATATTCTGTTTCCTTATTATTTAATTTTTTTTTATTGTAGATGCTAATGGAAGTCTTCTTCTTCATTTGTGGATTATCATTGGAAGCAGCAGGGTTGAGGGTGAAATCTCAAAATCAAAATATTTAAATTTTAATTTTAATCCGTTAGAGATGCATCTTTTTTCGAACAGTAAAATTTCCTTTATCTTATTTAAAGTTTTGTGTTCTTTGTGTTGTTTCTTGTAATGATGCGAGTTTCAAGAAACGTGGTATGCATGTAAGATAATGAGTAACTTGAACAAATGCATACGTTACATCTCTACCACATCACTGTTAATTTACTTAATTTACAAATCTTAACAGGGGAATATTTATATAATTATTTATAACAAAAAACGCGTTATGGGTTGGGTAGCATTTCCCTGTAGCTTGGTGTATTAGGCAGCCATTACCTTCCTTTAACTCTTACCGTTATAATTACTTGTCAATTTTTCTAATCGGGTTATAATTGTAGCCATTTCTTTTTGTATTTGTGACTCTTTCAATTCCAAATACCTACAAAATGGCTGATTTTCTTGATATGGTTTCATCTTTATTTCTAGTAGCACTTTACGCACTTATCCTTTCTGTTTAAGGAAGGGTGCACCCATGCACTGCATCTCATTGATTTTCTTATGAGATGATGCCATAGTCGGCATGAGCCACTAATTTCCCCAATTTTTTTATCGAGTGTTTTGAATAGCATCACTTGGAAGTGGTTGTTGTCGCTGATCAAGTTTGTAACTTCAGCGGGCAGTAGTTGGCTATACACATAGTGACTTCGAAGAGCCTAACATACTTGGTATGGTGCCCGAAAGGGGTAGCCAGCGGCGACCCGGCATGTTGGGGAAGCTTACTTGTTCACCGACCTCGATACTTCTAAGTTTTGCTATTGCACTCGTTTTTTCTCTACGATTTGGTATAGTGGGTGGGACAGTATCGAATTAGGTCTTCTTTATGTGCCTACTTCTTGTAATCATTATTACAAGGCATGAACCACCATTTTCCGCAATTTTTTTTTGAGTTTTGAATAGTATCACTTGAAAGTGGTTGTTGTCGCTGATCAAGTTTGCGACTCCAGCAGGCGGTAGTTGGCTATACACAAAGTGACTTCGAAGAGCCTAACATACTTGGTATGGAGCCCGAAAGGGGTGGCCATCGGCGACCCGGCATGTTGGGGAAGCTTACTTGTTCAACGACCTTGATACTTCTAAGTTTTGCTATTGCACTCGTTTTTTCTCCCCCTACATTCTTTTCTGTGGTCATAATTTCCAACTGCAAAGTTTCCAGCTTTTTTTTTATGACCAAATGCCGTCACTGGCACCACTTCTTCAAACCCAAGTTTTATTCACAGCACTGCTATTTGTTTCTTCTTTATTTATAGATAGCACATTAGTTGTCGTATTTGTCCTCTCAAGTTCAAAGATTACACGCACAGTATCTCGTTATTTTTCTAATGAGATTATGCCATTATTGGCATGAGCCCCACCATTTTCCCCTATTTTTTTTTCGAGAGTTTTGAATAGTATCACTTGAAAGTGGTTGTTGTCGCTGATCAAGTTTGTAACTTCAGCGGGCGGTAGTTGGCTATACACGAAGTGACTTCGAAGAGCCTAACATACTTGGTATGGAGCCCGCAAGGGGTGGCCAGCGGCGACCCGGCATGTTGGGGAAGCTTACTTGTTCACCGACCTTGATACTTCTAAGTTTTGCTATTGCACTCGTTTTTTCTCTCTACGATTTGGTATAGTGGGTGGGACAGTATCGAATTAGGTCTTCTTTATGTGCCTACTTCCTGTAATCATTATTACAAGGCACAAAGCTTATAAGTTTGCTTATGAGATTATGCCACGACCGGCATAAGCTCTTCCATTTCAATTTTCGCCCCAAGTTTGAACGACATCAATTGTTGGTGGTTGTTGTCGCTGGTCGACAAGCGAGGGACTCCAGCTGACAGCAGTGAGCCATCACATTTTGCTATCCTTGTGAGCGCAGTGACCCCGGAGAGCCCAATACGTGGTATGGGGCCCATTACGACCACTGCCTATTCATTATCGACGTCAGAGACACCTTCTCTGTTCTCTGATGGGGCATGTCGACTAGTTGGGCGGCGGACGGCAACTGGCGTGTTGGGAAACTCTCTTGGTCCATCGACCTCGATACCAATAAGTTTTGCCGTTGCACTTGTTTTTTCTCTCCCTACATTTTTTCTGTGTTTATAATCTCAAACACCGCAAGGTTAAAACTCTTTTTTTTCAGTCAAGTGCCCATTACTGGCACTACCCTTTTCCAAACCCAAATTTTGCTGATAGGATTGCTACTAGCTATTTCGTCTCTTTATATTTTTTATATTATATTATATATGTTATATAAGGGCCCTCCCCTCAAGTTTCAAGTTGTGACTCTAAGTTCTTCCAACAGAGTTGCCAACAATTTCGTTTCTTATACTTCAGGTAAAACTAACACCTTCATATGAAAGTTAACTGTTATGCTAGTAGCATTGCCCTTAAACTTAACTTTGGCGGGGAGAATTTGCCAACAATAATTGGGATACTAGTGAAAATCAACAACATGTTGTAGCGAGTAACTTATGTTTTTTTTCTTTTTGGGCGCCCAAATATATGTGTACTTTTCTTTCTCTCTTGTTGGGAGTGTTTACATGGAATCGAATGAATGGGACGCATATAATATGCAACAATGTAAAAGGTATAGGGAAATTCAGACTGAACTAAATAGTACAAATTTTTTAAAGCATTAACAAAGTTTCTAGTGGGAAATATATTTAGGTAAAGGGTAGGAAGAAAAAGACGTTCTCAGACTACCACTGGAGGAGGCAAACAAGTCACCATCTCCATACAGAAGAAGATGCATCTGCTTTTTAAGATTACGAATAGAAAAAATATTGTATACTCATTTTTGTATTGTAAAGGTCTCCTAACGGTCAAGTTCCTTGATTTTTTTGTTTTAATTTTATGTAATCAATCAATCATGTGTAGTTTCAAAATGACATGAATTATATTAACAACTGCATCTGCCCTAGTATGAACAGCTGCATATTACCTAGCCAGATTTATTGTTGTAAATACAATCCACGCCCTTTTGAATATCTTTGCTCATCTTGAAATTAGCTCATGTTCTATGACCTATTTTTTTAACATGTCTTGTGCATGTCATCCTGTCGTAATTGTATTGAAAAATAAACAATTGTCAATTTATTTTTATATTAGAACTTTAGTAAGATTAGGTTAAATTGCTGAAAAGTTAGGTTAAAGTTGCCTTCAGATAGGTTATGTTATTGCCAAGAGTATTAAGGCAACAGCTCTCTCGCTGCGTTTGTGAAGCACGTCCGCGAGAGGGCAGCAGTGAATTTTAAGCTAATCATCCTGAAATGTTCCGACTGTTGAGACGATTCGATTCGTTCATAAAGTAAAATAATAACGAATAAAAGCATACTTCGGTAGGCACTTAAACTGTGAAAATCGTAATCATCAACTTTAGTCGATTTTGAAGAAGCAAAAAAGGAACTACGTTGCTAAGGGTAGGATTTTCCAACTTTCATTTATAATTAATGTTCATCTAATTACCTTGTGTTAGTATTTAATTCTAAAAGCTTACTTATAGATAATTACTTTATTGATTGTAAATTTATTTATTTTAAGTGACCATTAGAGCACAAAATGGAAAAAGCACCTCAGTTATGAAGATCCGGAATCATCAAGTATTGACGATCTTGTGTCCTTGAAGATGTGAAAAAGAGCGACTTAAAACAACATTCCTTATGGTAGGTAGCTCTATCTTTCTTGCCCGATTAACATTTGATTAATAATTCACCATTACACTTTTTAAACTACTTTTGTTTTTCCATAATTTGGAGTTTGCATTTTTTTTTAAATGTGCAAGAGACTTTCCACCTTCTTTCATTTATAGTTACCTGATTGCCTTTTGTTAGTATAATTCTAATAGCTCATTCACTGATTGTATTTTTAAATTTGAAGTTGTCATTGGAGCAAGAAATGGAAACACACCTCAATAAATTGTGAAGACCCGGAATCATCAATCAGCCTTGTAGTGGGGAACTTTCCATCCTTTGAAGATGTGAAAAAGTCAAACTTTTCGTATTAATTTTGATTATTGTATTTACGTATTATTAAAATGTTAATTACAAATTGTAATAAAAATATAACTAATAAAATTAACATTTGCAACATTCAACTTGTTTTAATTATCAACTTTGTAATTTATCATAAAATTACTAAAATACATCTGATTGCAAGTGGACAAAAATTTATTTTAAAGTTTCTAATCTATACAGTCAAAATTATTCAAACTTAATATCCATGCATTGCTGTAATCCTGTTACCAAATACTTAAAATTTGATACTCTATACTTCAAAATATCACAGAGTGGTAAGGGAAATTATAAGAATTTATTTTTCCGAATAAATTTCTTAACATTTCGGCTCGCAATTTAACCAGTTGGTATCAGGACCACAGAAGTGGGGAAAAGTCTTCCACAAAGTTATATTTTTGACAAATTTCAAAGTTTTGCAATTTGAATTCTGACCAGGATCACAGAAATGCAAAGAGTGGTTCAAATATTTATTTTTATAAGTAGAATGTAATACAGTTTTCGATTGAGATTTTCACCAGTTGCTATCAGGATCACAGAAGTGGTAAGAGACATTGTAAGAATTTATTTTTCCGAATAAATTTCTTAACATTTCGGCTCACAATTTAACCAGTTGGTATCAGGACCTCAGAAGTGGGGAAAAGTCTTCCACAAAGTTATATTTTTGACAAATTTCAAAGTTTCGCAATTTGAATTCTTACCAGGATCACAGAAATGCAAAGAGCGGTTCAAATATTAATTTTTATAAGTAGAATGTAATACAGTTTTCGATTGAGATTTTCATCAGTTGCTATCAGGATCACAGAAGTGGTAAGAGACATGATAAAAATTTATTTTTCCTAATGAATTTCTTAACATTTCGGCTCACAATTTAAACAGTTGGTATTAGGATCACAGAAGTGGGAAGAGGTCTTCCACAAAGCTATATTTTTGACATATTTTCGATTTTCGCAATTTGATTGGAGATATAAGGTACATGCTATACTGAGTGGAATTGGCGATATAAATTATATGCTATACTAAGTGGGATTGGCTCCATAGGGTACATGCTATACTGAGTGGAATTGGCATTATAAGGTACATATATGCTATACTGAGTGGAATTGGTGTGACAATTTATATGCTATACTGAGTGGGACTGGCGTTATAAGGTATATGCTACACTGAGTAGGATTGGCGTTATAAGGTATAATATGCTATAAGACACACACACTGTTCTGTAGTCTATGGTTCTGCTCAGTAATAAGTGCCAAAAATATATACTGCTTTTGCTTTTTATAAATCTGGTTACCAAGGTGACCAATTTTTTTACAATGAAAAGGACGAAAAAATTTAAGAAAAAAGTACAACGTAAATAAATGAAACATTTTATTAATTCAAACAAAAATACACTAATTATGCTTACATCCTTTTTAATTATTTAAGTAAAGGAGTATTTTTCCATTGAATAAATATTTTTTGTCAATATATCATTTTCTAACAATATATTGGACATTTCGGAGCAAGAAATATCCTTCATATCGGCGCATCTCTGAATACAGAGATTAACAGATTAGTTTTAAAATATCGAAAAGGAGGACACTTTTCGAGGAAGGACAGAACCTACAAAAGAAGGACTGTCCTCCCTAAAGGAGGACGATTGGTCACCTTGGGTTACCTTACTTGTAGATGATGTGGATGAGTTACTACACCTACCTGGTTAAATTTATGTTAGTAGCAACATTTTAATCTTCTACTAACTGTTCTGGCTAGAATTTCACTTTCTTTTTCTTTGAGTAATTTAGTTGGTCACCTTGCACGTAAAAGGCGTTTCCTGCATTTTCAACTACTTACCTACCTGTCTTGCCACCTCTCTTTAATTTCAGTTTACTATTTTAGTACCTAAGTAAACTTGGAAACCCTATTATTACAATATTCCGTTGTTTTAGACGCAGCAACACCCAAGATGGGTGCGTATCAGTACAGGACATAAACTCATCATCTCAATTGCAAGATGCAGGCAGTTTTTGAGATTAGGAAATGAAAAAACATTGTATGTTCATTTTTATATTGTAAAGATCTGCATGGTAAAGTTTGTTGAATTTTTAAATTGTATGTAATGAATAACACCCAGGTTCAAAACTACGTCAATTGTTTTAACAAATGCATAGGCCATGGTACAACTGCATATTACGAAGTTGTAAATACAATCCAGGCCCTTTTGAATATGGACTGCACTTACGTCGACACATACTTTTTATAGCATAATTATATTAATTCGTAATTAGGTTAGGTTAACACACTCCTTGTGTGTAAGTGGCCTATGTAATATTTCTTTATTTCAATGATATAGTAGTATCCAAAAACGAAGTTTTTTTGTCAACATTCACTTGTTTTAAAAGTAGTGAATTCCAACGTTTTGCTCGGAAAAAATTATGAATTATAAATTTTCTGGAGAAAAAAATTCCATTACTTTCTTAGCATGTATTTCGACATTTTGAAGGAAAAAATATGGATTTTTACATTATTCAGAGGAAAAATTACCGATTTGAACGTTTGTGGCAGAAATTTTCTGGTTTTGCGTAGGAAAAATTTAGATTTTGTCATTTTTTTGGCGGGAAAAATTATGGATTTGACATTTGCACAAGAAGAATTATGCGCTTTGACACTTTTAACGGTAAAACGATGGATTTTATTAATAATAATAAAGTTCTGACATTTTGCACAGAAAAATTATAGCGGGAAGCATTATGGACTTTGACCTTTTTTTGTGGGAAACATTATGGATATTGACATTTTGTGCGGGAAAAATTATGGACTTTTACATTTTGGAGAGAAAAAGGATATTTGCGATCAAAAATGCTTTAATTTAAGGTATCACTTGGTAAAAATTACTCGACATTTGTAACGCCCGCCTCTTTCCAGAAAAATATCGTCTGGAAGAAGCCTCTCACTTATTTTACGACCAGGCCAAACAATTCTAGCTACGCCACCGTTTGACAATTATTGATTTCGGTATATTTTACATTTTCTCCTTAGCTTCATATTTTAATTTATTTATTGTTCGAGACTGTAGACGATTCTATCCTACAGTTTTCCTGAATTACAAAACACAGACCATTTTTAGTATTTTATTGTAAAATGACAAAGAACAAATCTAAAATGTATCTGAATCATACGTTTGATATAGTTATCATATATAATGCAATACGTTATATAGAGATTCTAATAATTTAAGTTAAATAAAGTATGTAATTTCAGAAAAAGAAAAGTAGAAAAACACAAAAACACATTTGCAATAACAAAATAATTGCAAGTATTTGAACTGGCCGTTCATTAATGTTAATACTGATCTTGGCACCCAACGTTGATATAGAAAACTAGAGTTAAACAGCGAAACAAAATAAGGAAATCGAACAGATTATAAATGTTTTTTGCCCGGAAGCCCTCTTAACAAAGGCTACAAACGGCCTAGAACTAAAAAAGAGCATTTAAAAATCTGCGTGTGCAAAAAGATTTAAAATATTATGCAATATTCAAAGTTCAGTTTGTGCCCATAGTTCATAGTCAAGCTAAATTACACTAAGTTTACCCTATAAGTTTCCTAAGTATGTAAATAGTAGAGTATATGTGAATAGAGATAATATGTTGATATACGCTCTCAATGTAATGATAAATAGACAATTATCCTTGATTTGTATTAGTTGATCCCACGGTCAGGCACGAAGGCCATAGCGTTTGTTCCATAATATCGCGTGTGCCAGTTCACGCTCGAAATATCAAACATCACATAGCAGAGACAACCCAGTCGAGCAATTTTTTGCAGCTCGTCACAACTACAGCTGCCAAAAGATTGCCGCAAAATGTCTTCTTGAAACACACAGTCAGGTGGAAAAATTAGTCCAGTAAATTATATGCAATAAAAGAAGGTAAACCCAAAACAATTTGCAACAAAAGGTATTTCTTGTTTTTTGTCCTATAAAAAAAATGAACCGATTTTATTACATACCGTATATTGCAGCATATTACGTAAAAGTTTATGCCCTTTGTTATATAAGCTGAGTAAAAAGTAATGCACATCTGTAATTCCGTAAAAATTGATTTTATGAAAAAATAGCTTTAATAAATGTCGTTTATTTAATTTCAGCGCATACTTTGTCAATGTTCAATTTTTTATATGTTTGGTTATTTGGTTGCCATGGCAAGAAACTAAAAGTATGTTTTCCCCACTTTTGGATTCAGCAACTGTTTCTCTTTCTGGTACAATATTTTTTCAGGGGAATACATAACAAAATTATCGAAAAAAATACTTGCAAGAGTTCAAAAATGTTCCAGTTGCCATAGCAACCAAATAACGTATAAAAAAATTAACATCAACAAAGTATGTGCTGAAATTTAATAAACAACTTTTACTCAGACTATTTTTTCATCGAATCAAAATTTACGAAGTTAGATATTGTGTTACTTTTTACTCACCCTGTATGAATTTAAGCAAATTAAGCTGCTTTATTTAATATCTACTATCCTGAGAAATATGGGCAATAACTTAAAAAGGGCTTACCATTGATATCCTTGGCTACTAAATATAAATGTTAATTGGTATATAATATACACGGCGATTGAATACTTTAGTACACCCCTACAAACGCTTTTGTTTTTTAACTAATATAAATGATATTTATACTAGTTAAACCCATATATGGGTAGACAACTTCTGTGACCCGTATGTGGGTCATGAAAATGGTAAAAACATGACTGATGGGAAGAGATTATGGTGTGGAGGCAACAAAGATAAAAATTAATTTTGCAATTAAAATTTTTTGAGCCCTCAAACTCTTGTGATACCACTGGACTCACAATTTAATTCCAAGTCACAAATTAAAAAATATAGGGGGTCAATTCTGTTGAAACCGAAAGTAAAAAATAATTATAGACAAATAGTCCAAGTTGTGAGTTTTTATGCCAATATAACTCATCAGTTCCAAAATAACAGTAAGTAGGGGTCTCAAAGATTCTACATCATATGGAATGAGGAGATAGTGATATTGAAAAAAATTAATCCTTGGATTTTCACAAAATACACGTGTACAGCATCTCTAAAATCATCTTTTTTACATTTGATACAGCTGCATGTGAAGAATTATGCTGACTATAGAAACTAGTTGGGACTCGTATGAGTATGTGGAAAAAATTTGGAGTTTATTTTCAAAAAAGCTGAATGCCGCAATATATGGTACTGCATTTAATGTTGTTGTCTGCCGCTTTTACAAAATGGGGCCTTTCTGACACAGTTGATGTATCAAAAAATGTTGAATACTTTTTCTTATTTTGGTTTTCACATTCAAAATTTCAAAACTAGTAGATGAGGATAATTTAATGAAAACCATAAGTTTGTTTCAGAAACAATAGTTGTGGTCAATGCATGAAGCGGCTGCTTGTCCAGGTCAAGCACCGCATGTGCTACTGAACAGAATTGGTGCGATTATACTGGAAGCATACAATACACTACAAAACTTTGACAGCTGCTGCCAGAGTAATTAAAAGCAGCACATTGTTTAATAAAATTTGTTTTCAGTTTGCTACCAGCAGCTGCCTACATTGGACGCAACCAATATAACCATAATGGTTATAGTCATAATCCTCGCTTAATCGTAACTTTTGAATCAATGATCATCCATTTTAATCAACATACTTGCTTTGAAAAACGTTTCCCATTTCCTTCTTGAATTAAGTTAAAAAAAGCATCAAAATTAGTTAAAACAATTTTAGAATACGACTTGTTATGACCAAAAAATTATTTTTTTATTAAACAAGTCCTAAAGATTTTATTCTTAAAATTACTTGAATTTTTACACATTATTTGGTCAAAGGCACCATTTTTTAAAACGGCATTCAATCAACCTGATGAGTTTATCAATTGCTATCAGAAGTAGCAGAAAATGAGGGGGGGATGTACCTTTAGCTGTAATTTGTTTTAAGTTAATTCACAATTTCACTGGACTACTTAGATATAAACAAAACGAACACAAAGAAAAAAAAATTGAAAGAAAAATTTAATGCAACATAAAAAGAAAAAATCGCAGGTCAAATTAACTTATACAAGAAAAAACCTGAGAAGCCGCTCGACATAAAAATAAGTATAAAGTTAAATATTCACTAAAAAGCAATAGCAAATATAACAATAATGGATATTAAATTTATGTGAAAGACATCTTGTGCGTACTTAAAAATCTGCCGGAAATCATTAAAAAAATAGATCTTTAACACATTTAGATGTACACTTACTAACGTAGATATTGACTTCAAATTTGGCAATGCATGCATGCGATATGTGTCACAGTGGAAAAATTTTGATTCAAAATATAACAAGAGCGGATGAAATTTGGATCGCACGGTCAGCATGTCGCATTTTTCTTCTTTTAAAGTATGATAATAATGATTGTCAAAGTGTATAATAGTAGTATATAGATAGAGATACGCATATACCATATATAATAATACGAGACGCGGGCGCACACCGTGTAAAAATATCGGAGATTCATTTCAGAAATAGAATGGAATTGAAATTATGTGCACGCCCGCTTCCTTAATATGAACCGTTCTCAGATCTATGCATGAGAAACATCCATATTCTAGGGTACAACTACACCCTGTAATACCCTATTACTATCACTGGCTAATTTTACCTTCTAACGCTATACTAACTTACAATACTAAAGTTCCGCGACATCACTAACAATACTAACAGATTATTTCATATCATGTTAATTTTATTTCTTTAAATATAATAATATTTCTTGACAAATAGGTAGACATTTTTTTTCACCTTCCTCTCCTTCAAATAAGGTTCTCCAAAAATAAAACAATTTCCGTTCTTTTTTAGCTCAACAAACCAACCAACACTGATCTGATATGAAATACTCTTTGATTTTTACGTTAATCTATATTTATGTAACATGTAGTAAATACTTTCCTATAAACTTACAAAAAATAACATCGCGGCGAGTTGAATCCAAATGTTTGTTCTACTTCTAACACTCGCTTAACATTAAAGCCATTCAATACTGAATTCAGAACATATAAGCAAGATCTGAGAAAATACATTTAACAAAACAATCGTAATAATAATAATAAGGAGTAAAGAACAAAAGAAAAAAAATACTAGAAGTAATCGCTCCTCATAATAATAATACTAGTAACTAAACAACTACCTTAACAATACAAATTTTAATCAAAATAAACATACTCTAATAATAATAATTAAAAAAAAATACTACATCATACTGATTTGTCGTACATTCTTATCCTGCCTGGACAGTCTGTGTAGTAATAAATAAGCGCAGCGTTCATTAATAAACTAGCTACCACTGTCGCCACTGCACTTCAGTTTAATACAGTGGCTGGAATGAATACTGTGTGTGTGTTTTACAGGTTACATTATATGCTAGATTTTGAGAAAGAGACTCGCAAATGATTGGACTCTGACAGCTGATAATTGTGCATCTTGATTAGGGCTGCCACCGCTTCGTCCATGCTCGGCAGCTGTATTAGTGCCATTTTTCTGTCTTTTCTGTAACAAAATTACACAATCAGTTTGGTATTGCACAAGTTGTGGTATTATTGACTGGTCAATTTAGCAATAATTGACCGTCACATTTATAACAGTGATTTGGATGTTTAAAAACCCAAAGTTGTGGTTTTTAAAAATTCATTTATGTGCATGCAGGCATGTGTAAGACGTATCCCACATTTTTAGGACTTCCAACAGAGAAACTATTGAAAAATGGAGATTTTGGCGTAAACATAGGGAGTGCAACTATCACAACGTGGGATCTTTTTTATCATTATGTAATAAAAAAAAGTAAAATATTCAGTGATGTGAGTCTCGGTATTTTACCAATCGGTAAAATGGTAAAATGGTATTTTACCGGTAAAGTAAAATCACATTTTACCGGTAAAATGGTAAAATCATTTCGAATTGCGGCGCGCAGGTGCAGATATTCGTCCTACTCCAAAACAAAACATTATTTTTCTTGGAAAGGGTCAGAAATGTTTTGTGGCAGGAAACCTAAATAAAGATTAATTTCTTTAAACCAATCATATTATAATATAATAATATATACTAAATATTTTTTATTTTTGTTATTAAAAGTTACATCAATTACATTTATTAAGTTTGTTTAACTTTATGTTTATATGTATAAGTTTATTTTATCTAAATGTTTATTGCGATTTATATCTTCATATTTTTATTTTCGTTATCACATTTTGCTTTGTATTTAATTTAGGTATACTTTAATAATTATAACAGTAACTGTAAGTTACATAACCGTTATATTTTTATAAACTATAAATAATTGTATTTTTGTGTTTTGGTATCAAGTATTAAGTAGACCTGTCGAGTATCTAGTATCAAACTAAATGGTTTTTCATAAGGAATCCAATGACGTCATTTTTGACGTGAAATTAATTTTACCGGTATTTTACCGGTAAAATAATGATTTTACTTACCGTTTTTTATTTTACCGGTAAAATCACATCACTGAAAATATTACAAACAAGCAGGTAATATAGATTTTAGTCGTAACAAAAACAATAGACGGGCTTGCCGTTTTTGCAACTCGAAAAATGTGGTATAATTAAAAAAATAAGCAAAGCACTTCGCTTGGACTTTCCTATACTTTTATATAAAATAATTAGTTTAATATATCTAATTACAACAATTACAGCACATCTAGCTAAAAACTGTTTTCAGTTGTAGGGTATTTAAATATGAACCCCTTATAATTCGTCTATGCTAGAACACTAGCCATATTATCTGAGTAGCAAGTTCGGGGTAGCAGTGGTCGGCTGCTGCCTTTTATAATGTAATTATACAACGTTCATCTCTCACGCACTACGTGTTTCGCTTTCTACCATGTGCACACTTAAGTTTCAGCGATGTTCCTATGCTGGTTAAGCAGCGACGAGAATGTTTTAAAAAAAAATTAAATTTAAAAAAATGTGGGCAATACTAGCGAGTTTTGTGTAAACTTTCAGACACAAAAAGATACTTACGGAAAGAATTTGAAGGCCTTAACAGTAAATCCATTCTTGGTGAATGCTTCTTTAATATCCTCCTCATTGACAGTAGCAGGTATGTTACTTAAATGCAATGTCGAAGAGGGCGGGTAGATATTCTGGTAGTTCTTAGAACCTGGTTTCTTGAACCGATGTAGAGGGCTCTGGCTGTAGTCTTTTGTGAGACCTGCATCTGGTTGCCCTTCTTTTGGTAACTGCACTGACTGATGTTTACTTAGCATGACACGTATGTTTTTACCAAAAACTCGCAACTTGTCCATGTGCGTTATCGCTAAAATTATGAGTAATTATACAATAAATCAAAGCGTAAAGTAAAGTATGTTTAACAAACCTAAGTGAGCTTGGTGAGGTTCTGCTAATTGAACCAAGGCCGAGTCCTTTTTGTTGTAAAGGATTTTCACCCTTTGCACGTCACCGTATACACCTGAATATCGAGAAAGATTTTAAAAAACTAGTTCTTGCATGCCAGAAATACTCTTATAGATTTCAAATTTAATTTTATACTAAATAGATTGGTAAAGTTTATTTATACAGAGCGAGTCAAAAGTGTGGAGACATTGATTTCTGCCGTAAATATTCATTTTTGAAAAAAAGTTTCAAATAAAAGTTATTCAGGAAATTTTTTATTTATATGCTGATGTATAAAAACATGTGTTTTTTTGTACAACAGTTTTTGAGATGTTAATACACAAGTTTTTTTATAATATCAACCTAACTTTTTTTTCAACAGTTTGAGAGAGTATTTTTGAAGAAAATTCAGCTTAAAGTTGTAATTCACCAGGGTCACACGCATGATAAACAAAAAAACATCACCATAACTACATCAAATTAGATGATACGATTCTGGAAGAACTTTAGACCCAAATCAGTAAGAAATAGAGATGAATTACTTAACGTTTTATTGCCTATATTCAGTAATCTGCTTTTGCAAATAAGGCTATAAGCAACTATTGTGCAGAAATTAATTTAAAAAAAATTCTAGTCTTTTAAGGTTGAAAGGCAAAATTACTATTGAAATCGCGGTTTATATACGAGAAATTGCTACATTACCTTAGAAACAGCATTGTTTACCATTATTTCATAGTGAACTCAATTAATTTCAAATAACAGCTTTTTATAGTCGCCAAGAAAAGACAAACTGCATTAAATAGTTCAAAAAAAGTGTGTGATGTAATAATTCTAAAACAGTCAAACAAAAAATTTTTGAAACGTCAGCATACTTATAGAAAATATTTCCCGAAAAATTTAAGTGAATTTTTTTCCATGTCATAATAGCGGCAGAAAAGTATTGTGTCCATACTTTCGCTTCGCTCTGGATATTTTCAAGACTTCCAACTGCCCGATGGGAGTTCTTTCAATTGCTGCCGCCCTCTATCGGATGAAGGTATCTGAAGCGTAGCTGGGTTAATATAAAATTCTACAAGAAATGTGTAAGAGTATTTCTGGAGAAGATATAATTACTAAATTAAAGGGAGACTTTCAACTGAATGATTAAGTTGTATGTAAGGTTTGAAAAATTGACAAAACACTAAACAAGTACAACGAAAATTATGTAACATGTACATGCAGAATTCAACAAAACAGAGAGCATAAAATACAAATAAAATTGAAATAAAGTCTACTTTCAGATTTAGAAAGACAATAAATGTAAAATTAACATGACAAAGGCGATTTCTAAGCAGTAAGCTCGATAAATAAAAATCTTTTACATAAAATTCACAACACAAAAATTAAATTAATGAATAAAAAATGACTATTTTAACAAAAAAATCCAATCCACTTCAATTTATTAAGATTCCAAAGGGAAGAAACAATAAATCAAAAAATAATGCTACAACTTACAGCTAACATTTTTGAACACTTTCACTTGTGTAAATTTTATTATACAACATGCAACCTTAAAAGATGATACATGGGATAAATACGTTAATTTTTAACACAGGTTAAGAAGTAACAAAAAAAAAAGAACAAGGTGAATTGGATTTTTTAATTAAAAAAACTCTGGTATTTTATCATTACACTGAAACTTGAAATGTTCCATTTTAATTAAGTAAACGTTGTAAAATTCTGTTAGTAACTTTAAGGAGAGATAAAAGAGCAGAGTTCCTGATGACTAAATGATATACTTAGTTGACAGTAGCTGTGCACACGTACCAAATAGGGTAAAGAGAGCGTCAGGCGTGACCATCTACGGAAAGAGAAAGATGACAGTAGTATGTAATGGCAGCACACAGAGGGAGAATTGCCACGAAAATGGCAGCAAATTTTATTTGTACAACACCACATTAGACCAGATCAAATATCATCAAATTACTTGGATTAATAAAAATCTTAAAACAGGACTCCTGTCTAATGCGGTGCAAATGAGACTTGAACCAAATGATTTTATGTTTAACAAAATTGTGAAAAATCAGTTGGCACTTTTAACTAAAAATCTTGTTAAATAACTAGAATACAGTTCACAGAGCACTGATTTTCCAAAAATAAGTACGACCAATTTAAAAGAAACTTAGTAAGACTGAAAAATAAAAATGCTAAGGTAAAGAGCTTAAAACAGCAATAATTAGTATTTAATAATACGGATTAGAGTTTTTAAACGTGAACTGTACAAATATTCATTATGCAGTGTGTCCCTCTAATAAATATTTAAGCTTGTATCTTCGTAACTAATGGAAATAGAAAAAACTCCTTTAAAAAGTCTTAAATGGCATTCCTGATTTTGTTATTCGCGATATTGACTATTTGGTAAAGTTGAAATCAGAAGAAAATTTTCTATGCAATAAAACATAAAAATCTACGTTATTTTATTTATAAAATCAAAGTTGATTTTACTTCCAGTGAAAGCACTAGAGCACGTAATCACCATTTTGTAAGGCTTTTTACGACTTTGAACTTTTATTAAAGAAGTTTTCGTGTATCTCCATTACTTATGAGGTTATAGGCTTGCCTGTTTATTTTTGGGACACACTGTATATATCAACTCCTTGATTGTTGTCACATTTTACAGAATGTTCTTTTTAAAAATATACCAATACTTCAATAATTTAAATTTGTTATTCAAATTACTGTCTTTGAGAAATTGTATCCTCTTCCCTTTCCTTTTAAAGTAATTTTAAGTAATAGTTGCGATATATTTTATTAAATTAGTGAAACCTACTAACTCTACTTGTCAACTTAGGACAAATTTAATCAGATCGACTTGACCATAAAAAATATATAAACAATTAAAAATCACTCATTAAACTTCCCATAATTAAAAAGACAACCATAAAGGAGCAGTTTTGTACAAAGCTGAACACTCACCATTATTCTTTATTTTGATACAGCAGACTCACGATAACAAAAACTCTGGCTGATATGAACTTGAACATTCACGTAAATTTTATAATGAACCACCATGTAACAGGAACGAAATATATCTCCACAGTGTGAACCCACCCATCTGCATCAAGCCCTACTACACTGACTTGAGGTCTCTATTGCTTAAAAACTCGCCGACGCGACGTTCCGAACAAAACCAAAACTTTAAAAGCACAAAATCATTCAAATAATTTATTGTAACCTCTCCGATATTTCAATAATCAAAAGGTTTCATTACTTTCATTCAAAATATACTAATCACTACCAATCACTAACTTAACCTGAAATATGAAATTTGATTTTGATGCCAATTAGCCACGACCGGCTTCAAGCGCCTCTGCAGCACCTGGAATATGTAGAAAAGTGTGATGCAAATAGAGACATCAAGTGGATGTGGTCAATACATTTATTTCTGTGCTTGGGATTCCCCTCGTGTAGTAAATATTTTCTTATTGAACCAAATTTGTTTGTATATGGCATATGCATAGAGAACCACCTACTTTAAAGCCTGCAGCAGTAAGTTTTTCAAAGGCTACACCATCCAAAATGCAATTGACTACTGCTGTTTTCTTAAAATAAAAAACGGTGATGGCTGAGTTTTCTGCAAATAGGGTAAAACTTAATCTGGCAACACCAACTCGGAAGTCAAAAATTATAGAAGCATCAAATAAATGTGCAGGATTAAGCGCTTTAGAATATATTAAAAGCTTTTAAACTATTGTGCGCGTTTATAATTTTGAATTTGACACATTATCCCAGAAACGTGAATAATCTCGTGAACATGAACAGGTGTGGTTTTAATTAGTTCACATTATCGTCGGTCTACTGTATCTTCAAAATAAACCAACAAAATTAGAATTTTAACTTGGGTGAGTAATCAGCTTTGATACCAACACAAATCAATAAAACAATGTCGTTTACACACCACATTACTACTCTTACCTCTTCATTTAAATTGCTAACGAGTAAGACTGTGGCCAGGGCAAGTCCAGGATTGGTCAACCCTCTTAAACCTGGTGCTGTTTGACCCAGGGCAAAGCCCCCAAGTGCCGGCAAACCACCAGCGACGCCTCCAGCATATGGAGAAGCCAATGGAGAAGTGAGACCTGGAATGAACGGTGAAGCCAATACTCCTGGTGCTCCTGCTAGTAGGGAATCTGCAATACATTAGGAATTAAGCAATAATTTTTTTTTATTTATTTAAATAAGAAACGATGGTTTTCAACACTCACACACACCTGCTAATCTTTCTCTTGCCAGTCGTGGTTGTGCTGCTAATAATAATAGGTCGGCTCCTAGGCCTGCACCAAGTCCACCACTGAGGGCGGCTAGCTGGTTATCCGTGTCCCCAGATGGCAGGTTGGGATTTGTGAAGTCCCTAGACTTGTCATTATTATATTTAACATTGAGAGACGACATTTTTGAATAGTCAATACGAAGCGTACAACAACTATTGTAGATGTTCTGGCCATCCAGTGATTGTTTTGCTGCTTGTGCCGATTGTGTGTCTGGATATTGGATGAGTGCTTGGAATGAATCTGCATGAGAAAATAATTGGTTTAAGAACTGCTCATTTTGGAAACAACCTTATTACTTACTGTTTTTTGTGAACGTCACTATCTTCAAAACTTTACCGAAGCGTTGAAATATCTTCAAATTAAAAAAGTTTATATAGAAATCATATTTCGTTCAAGGAATAATGTAACTTACCACATGTAATATATCTAAACTGATGGGGTAAATCATGTGCTCTATGATCACACGCAGCACCGTGTTTGGGCCACCCTGTATTTCTTGGCCATTTGTTAGTGTAACAGGGGGCGTAGGTGTCGGCGTTACCCCAGGCTGTTGTGACGCTGATATAGCTTGGGCAGCTTGAAGGGCAGCTTGAGCAGAAGCGTTCTGCAATAAAGGAGACTACCACTTAAGTTGCGCTGTTTTCATTTTTTGCGTTTATTTTTAACAAGCGAAAAAATCCCTGTCTCCGATGCAAACATTCTAAATTATATTTCCGCTAAAAATCGAGTTTTCTTATCTTGAGAAAAGTCACGGTAAAAGACTTACGCTAACTGAAAAAGTTTGATAGCTTTCAAATTGTGTACAACCAATTAGCCAACTTGTATTTATTTACAATTAAGTTTAAAAGCATTCTTTCCCCAAGTTTTGAAGGAGCTTTGTAAACTTCTGATGATGGGGAAGATTTTGGCATGTGACAAGTACAGAATAAACACAAATAGCACTTTTCTTTGTGATTCTGAATTTTTATTTTGTATTGATTATATTATTTCCAGCATAATAAGTAAGTTTCTTGGCGATTATTAAGGTAAATTTTTAAAACTTGTAAGCTTAGGTGCGATTCTAAACAAAAAACAGGGAGAAGTAGCTCTCAGGACTACTGCAAAAAATGTATCATAGTATGTATATCTAAGAAAATTTCCACACCACGATTCGTAAATAAGTAATCTCCTGCTACAAAATTCTATCAGGAATAGCCATGTTAGTGAAAACTTGTGCAAGCCTTATTATAGAATATTGCATCAATAAACAATTGACTAATACAATATTTATTTGGTAAATAAAAAAAAATTCGGCTAACGTTGGTAAATTCTAAACAAATTAATGAAATGAATGATTCAAATTTATATAATAAATCCAGATCCCTTTCATCTGTCCAGCTTTTAGTGGCGAGAAACTCCCGCTACTAGAACCCACATATTTACGCGTCCATTATAAAGGCCCATTTTGTTTGTACAGCAGCCCGCTACAGTTTTCAATACAGATAAGCAAATTTAGGGTTCTACTATTTTTGTGTATTATAGTAACATAATCTGCAGATAGCGCTAGCGTCGTTACGAAAACAAACTCAAAAAACACCGCATCGAGGCCGCTAGCGGCGGGAACTTGAGCTTTCAATCTCGGGCTACAATGTGCATTACGAATTTACGTTTCATTTTATTGAGTTGTGCTGCAAAAGACGAAAACCCATACATTAAATTCGGAAATATGTACAAGTAAAAGCAGTAGTTACATTACAAGAGATTTTTGCTCATAAATTTGTTAAATAAGTACGGACACCTCGGGTTTAGGTATGAAATAGATTGAACTGTTTGCTTATCGCCCACGAACGATAACGAATAAATAGGCTAAGAATTAGTAAACAATATCCCAAACTTGACCCAAATATTGGGTTAGGTTATAAGAAACGCGCCAGAAACAAATTGCTGCGTTTACACTACTAGCTCGTTCACAGGTTTCGCTAATTTATATTAATGCTTGAATAAAATCAATTTTACTTTCCTATAAGTACTTTTAAAATATTGATTTTGACAGAAATATATGTTTTAGACTTCCAGGAACGGGAACCCAAAAAATGGGGCGCTTAAAAAATGTCTACTTGTATGAGTGCATAGGCCAATTTCGAAAAATCCTAAACAGGAAGCATGCAGTTATTCAGATGAAAATGAGACCAGATCGAGATGAAATTTGATATGGAAATTCCCTAAGGGTACTCAATGTTACAAACTACAACAACTTTTGGAACTATTAAAACTGCGAAGTGAAAAAAAAAACTTCAAAATTTTGACGATTAATAAAATATTACAGAAACACTGAACGATTTTTTTAAAATTTTTGCAGGCTTGTAGAACTAGGGATGAGCTTCAATTTGGTTCGTGTCCTCGCCCGCTTATTTTTCTGACGCTTTCTATGAATTTTTGAAAATCGATAATTTATGCGCCTTTATTTAAAAAAAAGGGGAACAATCTGTCAAAATTCCTGTTTAAGCTAAATTGCTCATGAGTGATAGTAGAATAGGATTTACAACTAAATTTATTTAGCCAAAAAATCTAAACATTATTTCTTACTAACAAAAAAAAAATAATACTATGATAAGCCACTAGCAGGTAGGTAGCTTACGGCAGCCAGCGCCGCTAGCTAAGCTACTTTAAGTAAAGCGAGCTCATAACAACGACATTATGCTGAAGCAACCGTGGTTATCAGCGAGGTGGTGGTTATGGCTTAGCACGTTATATTATATTTTTACGTTGCACAACGTATCTGTATTACGGGTTGTGTTCGTCCTGTGCGGAGTAATATTAATGTGGATTTGTTTTGTACCGCCACTGCTGTGGGGCTACATCGTTGTGTGTAAATACTTTTGAACATAGGAAAAATAAAAATTTCTCAAGTATAGGAAAAACTTGGCCAAATGTGAATGTATAATTTAAAATCATACTTCCTCTTCATTTCTTGGTTAACTTCAAGCCACACTGCATCTGCTACTTCTTTCTCAATTAACTAACTAGGTTGTAGTAAATACCAGGCATCCAAGGAATTCATAACTTGGAAAATTACAATAATTTTTAATTGGGGGAGTATTCCTAACCCAACAGACCAAATAACATTAAAAAAATAATAACTAGGACAATTATTTCTTCAACCGATGGTTAACGTTAGGATTACCAGAGCGTTAAGTTCATCCTTTTGTTGAGTTTGTTGCTAATTAGCAAACGCTGCCTACTGAGTAATTGAATGCGTTGATGTAAATGGATTATAAGGCTTTTATAACTGGGACAAACACAACACAATACACATTTATTTTAATTTAGAGAAAATTCCGTATTGATTCGTCATGGGTGTGTGTTTACAACATGCACACAAAAATTCAGATGAATGATGAGGCATTTAATTAGAGTCCATTAACGCACGGTATCATTTTACCGAGTCTTCAATTACAAAACACTGGGTGTTTGCACATACATATAAATACAACAGTAGCAGGTTTTTCACGAGGGGAGCTTATTTTAATGTAAAATAGAAAGGCCCCTAATACACGTCCGTAATTTAATTACAAATTTCCGAATTAATTAAGCGATACTCGAAGGTAAGCGATATTCAGGTTTCTAAAAAAAATCCAGCCCGTAATTAAATCGATTAACGTTCCCAGGTTTAGAAATTGTTTATCCTGCAACAATTTAATTGCAAAAAAATGTTCGAAAATATTGAAGGACGAGAACAAACAAACACCTGATGCTATCTAATTCCGTATATATAAAACTTCGGAGAAGGTTCGAGGCGGGCGGATTTGTGGGGTAATTTGATGTTATTACTGAAAAACCTATTATTGGTGTTAAATTTATTGTGTGCTTGGATAAATCGTTTATTAAAGGATCGATTGCCGTGTTTATAAAAACGAGAGCTTAATACTTTTTAAAAATTTGGCCTTATTAAGGTCACATGGGAGGAAATTTATACGAAGGGTAGGAGAAAATGTCTAGCGATTCGATAATAAATTTATCTAAAAATAATTTTGGAAGCATTTAAACGATTTGGAAAGGTAAAGGTGAGAAGGAAATATCATTAATTCTATAGTATATTAAAATATGGACAAAAATTGATACTAAACTGAAAGAAGTAAACGTAAAGTGGTGAATAGTAAAATACTTGAGTTTTCTTACAGATAAATCAAAAATGTTATAAAAGCATTTCTAGAATTTAAAACCTTGCGGTGGCCGCCGTGTAGTCCAGACTTAAATCCCTGCGATTACTTTGTCTGGCAATATTTGTGGAGCAATATTTTTGCACATCGGCTATAAACTGGTAAACGGAACATTTTGATTACTATAATAATGATTATCTTTAAACATTTTTGATTTTTTTTAAACATGCTTGAAAAAACACATGACAGTGTGCATTTTGTTGCGCCCCTGTTACTATCGTTAAAAATCCCAGGGATCATATACAGTAGTAGACCACCATGTACACAAAAAATGAATGATAACCCATACACACCATTTTCAAAACGTAGTGGAATTAAAATAAAACGACTTGCGTGACCCGTACGGTTCGAACTCTCTCATTCCATCACCAAGCTACCATGTCTGTTGATAGCAGATGTTAAAATATGATACACACGTCATCCGCCGTTCAAATCCCCGCGAGGGTGCGGGTATTTGTGTCGTCTTGTGTTAGTTACATGGGGGACTATATGACCTCAGCAACTGTCGGGGTAAAAAAGAGTGACAGGAAATATTACACAATTATTACAAAAAAAAGCAAAAACTAAAGTCTTAAAATTATTTTTTACCTGTTGGACTTAAAAACGTACACTTTCCTTTTGTAAGATTAATCGATTTAAACACGCAACAATTTCCCCCAGAATTGGCCAAAATAACATTTTTAACGCACCCTAAAATTTACCACCACGTGTTGCATGCTACCATAAAGTGCTTGTGTATATACGAGACGAGATTGATATCTATGACAAAGTGGTAGCAGGGTTGTTTTTCCAGGACACTTGCGTGAGCGAGAACTTGACGCTAAACTTCCAGTTTAGGAGGAAAGAGAAACGCTCCTTAGTATCTAAGCACTTGTCATTTAGTTTCAGAGCCCATTCGCATCCTTTGATTAACAATAGTTGTCAAACGCAGTTCCTCGAAAGGTGTTCAAATGCCGTCTCCTAACGATTCATTAAGAATACGAGACAGCAATTAAAAGGAAGTGTTGCCACCGCAGTCCTCATTAATTCCCTTTTGCTACTAGAACGCCAACCGAAAGAGAGACAAAATAAAAAAAGCAACAGTTTTTTCTGAAAATGAAGCGGAATAAAGGGTTTTGCAGTGACAATTATATCAAAAAAAAAAGAAAAAAGGAAAAGTGTCAAATGCAACAAAAGCACGACCAAACCCGTCTCTTTTCCACCAAACGACTTGCAAAAAGGATTACCTGGCGAAATAAGCAATTACACGTGAATAACATTAGAAAATAATGAACGAACGATCAAAGAAAAATAGAAGGAGCGAAAACAAGGAGTTATATATTACGTGAAAAAGCACGAAGAGAGATGCGAGCTATAAATTCAAAGAGAAAGCGGATAAGGAAATTTATTCCACAATCAAGTGTTCCGACAATTTTTGAACCTGTGATTCAAGATTGGATCGGGATCTACGACCGCCGCCGCCGCCATCATTACGTTTTTATAACGCAATAAAGGATTATGCGAAACTCACGCCTCGAACTCGGTTTGGGTCACGATTCCTACCCGAGTAATGAGGGCGCATTAAAATAATTGGCAGTAGAATCGACGGTCATTGTAGAATTCTTTGTTTTGGCAACAAAGAATCTGTGCTCTGCTAAAATGTTATTGTTTTGAGGACCGTGGGATTATACTTGAATCCTGAACAAAGATCCCTGATCTAGATCATTAAAACAAGAGAAAGAATAAATTACAATTTTTTTTTAATTTTTATCGTTAACTTTATGGGTACAGTAGCAATTCTTTTTTTTTCTTTCGTCTTGGTTAGCAATTGAAATATAAGACAGGAACAATTCCAATTTTTCAGATTTTCGAAATAAACAATTTTAGATAAAAAAAAATAAAAAATACACATATTAGAGAAAACCACACGATCTTAAATTCTTAGTTTTGAAATTGAAGCAACAATATAGAAAAGTCGTAGGGGAGACCGCCATGAGACCTTCCTCGCAAACACCAGCTGCTTCTTTTCTTATTTTCAGATTTAAACAACTACATTACTTTCTATTGAAGAAGTCATGTTAACCCGCTCCTGTCATTTTAATAAATTATGCATTTTCTGGGGCTGGCGGTGCACTGGAGGTTTGAACTTTTCTAGTTCATAATAATTATTTAATTCGAATATTTCCATCCGTTCTCGAAACTTGTTTCTGTTTGCCGTTAAGTATTCGCCTTTTACTTTTGTTAAGAAGTAATATGTGACTGTAATTATTATATTATTGTATAATAAATTGTAAGTTGACGCAAAAGTACAAAATATATACAGACATTAATTTACTAAAAATTAATACGCGTGACAAGAAATTAGTCTGACAAGGGGGATTCACGTATTAACCAATACTTCTAGAGTTAAAATGGGTGCGTGTATTCCCCACATGCAGAACCCGTTATTTCCATTTCCTGTCCATATATATACACATCGGTTCATAACGTTCTTCGACGTCTTCCGATTCCCAGTCTCCATTCTTCTCTATCTCCCCACAACTCTTCTTCTATTCCTCTCTCTCTCATTTCTTTATCTATCCCTTCTCTCCAGCTCTTTCTCGGTCTCCCCCGTTTTCTTTTCCCAGGTGGTTTCCATTTTAATATTTGTTTCGGGATGCGTTGTTCTGGCATTCTTTGGACGTGGCCGTACCATTTCAACTGCTTCGTCTTTATATCGTCTACTATTGTGTGCGTGACTTCCATCATTTCTCGTATTCTTTCGTTGGTAATTCTTTCTAGTCTAGATTTTCTTGCCGCTCTTCTCCAATAATCCATTTCCGTTGCTTCTAAGGTTTTCTCAGATTTGATTTTTAACTGCCACACCTCGCTTCCGTATGTGACTATGCCCTTTATAATAGTGTTATATATAAACTGTTTGTTCTTTTTTGATATTTGTGAATCCCATAATATACTATTTAGTAAAGCTATTGCTCTTCTGCCTTGGGTGTTCCTCTCTTTAATTGCTTCATCTAGTGTCCCATCTTGCGTTATTTTCATCCCTAGATACTTGTATTTCTGGCTATTCTTTATTATCTGTCTATCGTTTAATATCAGGTCTTGCTGAGCTCCACCTATACACATATATTCCGTTTTTTCCATATTTACTTCCAACCCCCACTTCTTGTACTCTTCGATTAATTTCCGCGTCATGTATTCTAGGTCGTCGTACTCCTGTGCTATTACGACCTGGTCGTCCGCAAAACATAATGTGTATAAGGTGGTGTTGGCTAATGGTATGCCCATATTTCCACATTTTCTTTTCCACACCTTCAACGCTTGTTCTAGATATATTTTGAATAATGTTGGGGAAAGACAGCATCCCTGTTTTAGTCCTTTGTTAACATAAAATCCATTTGAAGTCTGTTTCCCAATTTTCACTTTCGAGATATTGTCCTTGTATAAACTTTTAACAGCTTTAATTAAGTTTGTGCTTATGTTAGTTCTCTCTAGGGCTTCCCATAGCTTCCTTTCCTGTCCAAGTTTCCTATAAAATAGCGATATTCTTTTATATACAGCGTGTACATGAACTGGCGCGGCGTTGTTACATAGCGCCGTTATAATTCACCTAGCAAAAAGTTATATGAAAAAAGTTATTCCAGAGATTTTTCGCAATCAACCTTTATCTGCTGGGCTCCGACCACATACCCTTTCACTTTAAATGAATTTCATTTACACAGACTGTTACTACTGCAATATAAGCAATTTCGGTGCTTTAAATGGAATACCTTATGTATTATTATATTTCTGAATGCTCTATTTAATTTTCTACAAAATTATGTAAGATATTGCCTAACACGTAGGGTTAATCCGGATTTAAAAAAAACTGACTGAACCCGTGGGTTACGCACCACGTAATGTTTGCTATCTTTTCTCAAAAAAATAATACCCACTGCGCGCCACGTGGGTTGCATAATCACAGCTGCAGGCGTATTATTCTCAAGTTGAGACAGGTTGTAGGGATTCGGATTTAATATATAGAAGATATGAATTGACAGTTGGGTTTCAATTTCAAAATAACATCAAAATTGTTTTTTAATTGTGACTTCTTCCAGCGTGAATCGGTATGGTTCAATGTAATACATGCATACCGCAATTTATTCTTTCGACTATATACATACAGCTTGTTTTCTTTGGGTAATTTTGAAGAAAATTGAAATAGTGATATTTTGTTTAAAAGGGAACACGCTGTATTTATTTTATGGCGTCATCATGTGTGGAATTTAATTTTTTTGTTTCGTAAAGCACGTCACCACCTCATTAATACATATAAATAAAATTTCTGCCTTTGCCGGAGATTTTTGAAAGCCTGCCGGAGGTCTGAAAAGGCCCTGCAAAACCTGAGACTTTCGCACAATATCGGAGATCTGGCAACCATGAGTGCTTTAAGTTTTAGTACTAACTGTGTATAAAATTTGAGTTCAGCACTGTTAACCAGTCTAAGCATTTGTGTTTGTAAACAGATCAAAATTTAGAACAATAAATTATTGAAACGTGGATTCGTAATTCCTTCACTTTCTGAACCACCCTCGTATGGACAAAAATCCAAGATCACGAGCTTCCCAATTCATAACAATTCAATAATAAAACCAAAAACCGCCAGGCACGCGTATTATGGAAAAAAAGAAAACGTAACCAGGAGCGGTAATAGCCCGGAGTAGCTCGAGTTTTCCATAACAATGCCGGTTGATGAGCAAGCCGCGAATTGTTGGCAACATTGTGTTGACACGAACCAAGGCTGCTAATCGCTGGAGACGGCACAAAACGCCGGAAAATCACTTTTGTGGCGTGAATGGTTGATAGCGTGACTGTTATCATTGCGAATATGAATAGCGAAATGCACAAATGCAAATCGCGACACATTTTACACAATGCAACCGCCAAACGAGGCCCATTATCTCTCGACGTGCGACTA
This sequence comes from Ctenicera cuprea, assembly GCA_958336395.1. Classification (NCBI taxonomy): domain Eukaryota; kingdom Metazoa; phylum Arthropoda; class Insecta; order Coleoptera; family Elateridae; genus Ctenicera; species Ctenicera cuprea. The sequence goes on from OY284491.1 coordinate 1,961,271, forward strand.
CAACAGAAAACAAATACACCTACCGTTACAACTCGTCAAAAAATGAAAAACCCCGGCGACGGACGCGACGAGTGTAACAAAATTTTTACTTCACACCCCGGTAAATGTTATGTTTCACTGAATTTACAACGATAATTCGGAAATATTTGAAGTTAACAAACTATATAAAAGGGCATAGTCCTCTATGCAGTGTTTTGCATGCACACATACCGAGACCGTTTCAATAATTTTCACAACATAGCTGAGGAACAAAGAACTTGAGAAATAATCTTCAAAAAAACGCTGTCGGGCCACGGGACCTTCCTCCTATTTATTGAAATTTTGAAGTTTTAAAGCATGTACTTAAAAATTTCATTTAGAAATTTTTATCATTTTCAACAATGTACAATTATTTACAATTTTGAAAAATTTCATATTTCATAACATGATTTTTGAAATTATTTTTTTATGGAGATTTTGAATGTTTTTAAATTCTTTATTATTTTTAGTAAATTATACATTTGGAAATTTAAATATTTACAAATTCTTCATAATTTAGAAGAATTTTGAATGTTATCAAAATTTGAAAATTTGTGAAAATTTCCCGAACTTAAATAGCAATTAAGTTTGAACATTTTAAAAATGTCTAGTTTTTTATAACTTGAAAGTTTTTGAAAATTGTGAAATTTTTCAGAATTTAAAAAATATTAAAAAATATAAAACTTTTGAAAACGTTTGTTAATTCTGAAAACATTTAAAAATTTTGAAAATTTTGGAAATTTCTAGTTTTCGATAATGTGAAAATATTTGACAATTGTGAAAATTTTCAGAATTTAAAAAATATTTAAACATTTGAAAATTTGGAAAATGTTTGTAAATTCTGAAAACGTTTGTAAATTTTTACAAATTTTCTAAATTTTAAAGATCTGAAAATTAAAAAAAAATTGTTTGGCGATTATCCAATTACACTACTGTTCAGGTAAACGACTAAAAGGAAATCTGCCATAGGTGCTTTCTCAAGGGAAAGTTGTTCCTATCGTCATTTAACATGTGCATACCGATTTTGGAGGCGAAATTTCTGAATTTTCCATACTGCCAGTAGAAGCATGGAAAACAAAAAAGGAAAACCTACACTACGTTTCCTTTTTGCGATTTTTAGAGGAAGACCCACAATGAAACTGCAGTTTCTGGTTTAACGTTTTATACTATTGACGTGTTCACGAATATTTCAAATTGATTTAAGTAAAGTTATACAGAAAAACGCGTTTTATAGGGAGATGAAGAGGAAAAATAAGAGTAAAAGTAGATTAATACCAACCGATAACTGTTCGTTTAAAGAAATGTGAACGTAAGTGCTTTAAAATGAAAAGAAATAATGAAGAGTTGAAGAAGTTCAGGAGAGGACGTTTATTATAAAAAATGATCTTTAAATTTGCTCGGGCGGTTTTTTTGAGAGTTCGTGATGAAATAGATTATCATAAAGTTGGCAAAATAAATCAGCGTCTAAATGAACAATTTATTCAACTTTAGAAACAAAATCAATTGCCTCGTCTAATTAAAGCCGTCTTAGTAAGTAGGTAGGGGGAGGGAGGGTGTAAAATCAACAATTCTACGAAGTTTCCAATTTTATCAGTTGGAATTAAGTATTCCTTTTTCAATTAAAATCTAATATCACTTCCTTAATCAGTGACAAGTCACGACACGGTAGTAAACACACTATGCAAACAACTTTTAATTCCTAAATCAATTAAAATTTTTCCCGTCTACCGGATCAATTTAAAAAAATAAACTTTAATCATCTTCGAGTGGGCAGAGAGACAGGGATTTTAAACGATTTCTTTTTTTAACAATTACAAGAAATTAAGACTTACTGCATTCGAGTGTGTTTGGTCGGTCTTGAGTTCTTTATGATTCGAGTACTGAACGTAAACGGCTCTTCCACGTAGCTGGGCCATGCAGTTTGCGAAGTAGTTCACCATGGATGTGGCCGAACCTTCGTCACCCATTTCAAGGAAGGCCTGGTTCTTTCCCTTTAGCACCAGCACATTGGTAACACGACCAAAAGGAATACCCAGGTGGATGATCTCGGCTTCTGTGACGTCGTTTGGAATGTTGCGAATGTGAATGACACGGGATGGCTTACCTACGTTCTGCTCTAATTTTACCTGGAAAAGAGAAACGCGCATTAAAAAATGAAAACTGTAAAGAGAAACGGTCTGAAACATCTTTATTAATAAATATTAAAAAAATTCAGTAAGTAATTACATTTAACTACAACACTATATTATACAGAGGGCTACACGACTTTTTGAACTAACTGGGGGGATTTCTATGGTCATTTTAAAAGTAGAATAAACATGAGTCCGGAAACGCGTTTTTGCGGAGTTACATCCTCCCAATCATGGAACAGTCTAATCACGTTTTAATTAATATCTCCGTCATAAATAGAGATAGTTGATTCAAATTTTGTATAGATATTCTATAAGTTCTATAAGTGATGAAGTGCATTATCAACTGTTACCGTTCAAATCCATAAACCAGGGGCGTAGATATAGAATAGTACGCGAGCTATCTCCTTAAGTATTTTGAGCACTTCCCAGATTACGGCCCTGGTTTAATGGATTTGAACGAAAAAAAGTGAAAATGTAAATTATTAATGCTGAAATATTCACACAAAATTTACATCAAATATTTCAACTTACGACAGAGATATTAATAAAAGTGTGATTAGACCGTTCCTTCGTCGGAGTCTGTAACCCCGTAAGGAAGCGTTTCCGGACCCATGTTTATTGGGCATTTTCTACTTCAAATGATCTCAGGAATGTGCTCTTTAAGTTTCTCCCTGTATTTAACATTACTGTTAAAATTTCCATCACATACATTATGATTTGCATTTTTAAGTAAGTTACATGAAAAGGGTAAACAAATAGACAACTTAACAGCTATTTTTTTAAACACCAAATTTAGAAAAAAAAAACTATGGCCAGTATTGAAGCGGGGACCCACGGGTTACCAAGTTAATATTTTTTACTGTCAGCCTAATACAAGGCATGAGATGTTTTGTTTTATTTTCAAAATTCCTACAGGTTATTTCTAATTACTTTTTTTTGTTAATATACTACAATTCATCAAGACGTATTTATAGAAGTTCATTCAATTATTTCGTACTAATAATATTCAGCAGCTTTAATAAGCAGCTGCCTTTGCATAATCAATTATTCAGGTTGTTTTAATAACTACATAAACAGATACTGTTCTATTTTTATGCCATTAATTATTCAATATTGTTGAAGTGCAATAATTAGTGCTGGTAAATCATTGCAAATCACTAGGGATTAACAATTTATTAAAATTTCATCCAGATAAATTATTCAGGCTCTAAAATTATAAATTACAAGTTTTTATTTTTTAGGATTATTTGCGTTTAGGAAAACTACAATATTCAGTAATCCAGTCTCCTTATTTAGTATTTACCTTCCTCGCTATACGAAGCATAGCTATAGAGGAAGTTTTAAAAACAAGACATACTCAGAAAAGCAATTAAAAGGCAAATAAAAATATGCAAAAATATGTTCTATTTAAAAAACATCACTTTGCTTTCTACTCTTATATGGAATTCTCCCCCCCCCCCCTATATAATTAAAAATAATTTGAAAATATGATCCTCTCGGTCCCCTAAAACTTTTATTCGAAACATTTCGCCGCGTCGTCGGTTCACCCTGTAGAACGGTTAAATTAACTTTATTTTTAAATTTGAATAATAATACAAATAAGAAATATTTCTTGTATTTATTAGTGATAAAATTTTGTATGTCACAACACTTTCTCAAAGCAAAATAAACAGGATTTGCTATGCAGGAAGTTTCAGTAACTTACCGCGATTGCTTTTTCAGATTCAAGAGTGGTATATGTGTGGATTATTTCACATAACATAAATTTTTAAACTACCAAATAACACAAATGAGTTGTTTGCTTCAACAGGTTAAACTTTTCTATTGGCTGCTAAAACGGGAAATGCAAAGTAGTGATTGGTTGATTGAGAGTAGAATTATTTGCAGAAATGTATAAATGGTAGCATAATGTTACGCTTATGAGTAATTTGCAGTAATGTATCTAACAACTGATTTCTTTTACCTACCTATGCTGGATTATTCAGTTGTGAAATCAATTGTTCAATAGCTCATGAAAACGTTGACTATTCAGCATCTATGGTTAATGCACAATTACTACACTCCATGGATATTATATTATCAATAATCGAAATCTTGTTAAGTGGAAATTTGACTAGGTTAAATTATTTAGCGACGTCTACTCTCCTTCTGTATTGAATATTTAAAGTGTTGAAGAGCAGATCAATCGCGATCTGTAAAATACATCTACCCATTCAAAAAGTTAAGCAAATAATTTTTAATTATTAAAAAAAACAGCATTACTCATAATTATTTTCCAACATTTAACTCAGGAAGTTTCTCATGGTTTTAAAACTTTAATGATTCAATTTTATAACGGCAATAATTTTCCATATCAAAGTTTTCTTTTAAACTCTCCTACCAGCCATAATTACCGGCAATAAATCCCAAGTGCCATAAAATTCAAACTGTATATGTACAAAACGCACCGCACCGGACCACATTTTTTTAACTTTTTTTTTGCGTGGAACGCCATTTATTAATTCCACCCGTGAAATAAATGGCGCAACCTGAGCGTACCTTACCGTTTATTTCATTAGCTATTCCGCACAACAGACGACAGCTTAATAAAATGATTAATTAACAAAGTGAATTTAAAAAGCATCGATCCTGAAATACTTCGGTGCTGAAAAGGGTTTCGGTTTGCACTCTAAAGTGGACCTTACAGAACACTGCTATTGCCCAACTTTTGCAATGATGAGAGGACTACGTTCTTAAAATATCCCTACATGGCTGATCGCACACAAAATTAGTTATTGATACTGCATAGGTATGCACTCATTCAAACATTTTATTTATATTTTAAATAAGTTCGTACATATTTTCGACAGTATTTACTGAATTAGTACAAACAAACTGCTGAACATCTTCACAAAAAAGTGAAAAGGATTAAGATCTGGCAAACGAGATGGCCAAGCAATACGCTTAAACCAATTTTAAAAAGAATTTCTTAAAATTTTAACCTCAGGTACGTGTAAAATTAGGCTTAGGTACGTTGTGTTGAAACACTCACACTGTATACTTAGACTTACATAATTAGATGATAAATTACAATAAAATCAATTTTTAACAATAAATTGTAGATAAAACACTAACTTGTAAACACATAATAAAATAACACTGAAATAAACAATAAGATTTAATTTATATTGCGGACTGCGGTCTTAATTGGTTTTTAAACAATGCCATGTGTATAATAAAAATTTATCGTTGATATATTTACAATTTATTGTAAGGAACTGTCAGAAAGACAATTCCTACATTTAGATTTCTGTTATATGTATTTTATATCTGAAAATTTATTGTGTACTGCTGCTACATATCAAAGCTTTCTTAAGCGCAAAATATATACTTGCACACTTGTATTTGTGTAAAAAATTTAATAATTTTTATAATGAGTACAATTTGGTGAAAAATACTCCAAAAATTAAATTATTTATATTTACTGCACTTAATCAGCGTTTCTAATCGGTGGACCTAATAGGCGCATCGACTGCAGTTAATTTCAGATTTTAGATAAGACAGACGCACAAAGGGTGTCTCGTAAAGGTCTGTACATACTTTTATAATTCACAAAGTGAAGTGCTTCCTTACAAATATGATTTTTTTTTGAAAATTTGAATCTTATAAAGATAGTTGCTTTAGGAAATTTGACAAGCGAGTTAATACTTAAATTAAAAACAACAAAATGAACCGCCTTCCATGTGATATTATATTTTAATTAATTTTAGTAATTGTATTGAAAAAATAACTATTTATTTTTAAAATACGCTCCTGCCACGCCAAAAATACGCCACTGATGGTAAATATAATTAGGGTTTTAAGTTTGAATATTCTAGTGCTTGATATTTAATTACTGCCTGCATTTTTTTGGTTTGCCATTATTACCTACGAGCGTCTCTAAACAATCTAACAAATCTTTAAAAAAACATTCATTAATTTCAGGAACGAAGCATTTGCGGACCAATGTTCACTGAAACTTTTTGCCTTGCAGATTCACCCCTAGAAGTTTGTACATAACTTTATGAGACACCCTATAACGGACCAATCACAGCGCTCTACTGATGTTTTACGGCAATCAAATTAAAATTGCAGTACAAGCGCAGCAAATTATAAATAATTTTAGTTTACAAATTATCAGTAATTTGCATTTGTGCAAATCGATAAATTATCGCCAGGGAATCGTGACAACCGCATAACAATATGTAGTAATTATCGCTGCACGTTTTAAAAACGAAACAAAATATAAATATTGCATACAATTTGAGCAAAACGGGGATGGCTCCACTTTTGGGCTAAAATGAGCGCGTATATCTACTTTCATTTGATGGATACAGTCATCTTATAATAAAATTTAAAAAAAAATAATCAAAACACGACGACGTAATGCTTTTGACCAAGCAATATATGTACCTCCAAATGACATCGATTATTACAAGTCTTTAACCGCGGCGACAAAAGAAATGGGTAGCACAGATCATGGCGATATTATTGTGACCAAAATCAATAAATAACCTTATTTGTATTCAAAAAACAAACAATGAGCTATAAATTAGACTAGAATTTAAGGAGGGCCGACAACGCAGTAGCCCCCCCCCCCACCCCGATAAACACGAACTAAACATACATATGTACTGCAATTATAATTATTAAATAATTAACCCAGCAGAAACATATCTTTATTTCCAGATCATACAAGACCAGAGACAAAAATATAATGAGTTTTGCGAGGTAATAGTCTTCCTACAAACACCCTTAGGTTTAAGGGTTGCCCTAAATATCTAATTATAAGAGTAGGAGTAGCAGTTATTATTAATTGTTTCGTTGGCCTCCTATGAATTGCCGATTCTGCTTTATTCTTAGGTTGTCTTTACATGTGAGTGTGGTTCATTATTTACAACATAAAACTGGATACTACGAGATTTTTTGTGTTTAACGCTTAAATTCGACATGATACACCAATTTTTTATGCTTGACCAACCTTGATTCACATTCGCCGATATTCATATAAAAATACTAGCAAATATGTAAATTTAATACATTCTACGTTGCTGGGAAACGGCGATTTCCGTTTCAAACAATAAATTCGGCCTTTCAGTGAATGCTTGTTTGCGTAACTAAATAGCATTCAATATTCGATTTTTATAATACACTTCTCTACCATTTGCAGATGTTTGTTTATATTGCTACGCGACGGAACTTGAAAAATCTTAATTATTAATACTTTGACACTATTAATTAATTTTATGCCCTTGACCATCATTGATCCGTATTCTAGTATGTCTTTTAACAATCCCACAAATTTTTCCCAGAGTGAAACAAAAGCTGCATCAGCTCTCCTCAAAATCTCCCAGCAACGTGAGCCCCTTCTATGGCGAAGTAACGGTTACCCCACGTCCCAGTGAATCCACCCCAAGGTCTTTCCAAAAACCCTGCAGTGATCAGCTGCTCCAAGAGCGTTGCATCAGCCCGATAGCACCAGTGCAGCGGGACAAGCAAAAGCCTTAGGCCCGATTTCTACGTACACACACCACAACAACTTTCAAAAGCTCCAGCTCAAACTTCTTATTTCATATTAAATATTTGATGTTATAATTTTGTCTGTTAAATAAATACCCGAAAGGTGTTAAATTGTCAAATGCTCTTAAAACGAGTTTAAATTAGCCACCCACACTTTGAAATAAATTTCGTCAGCGGCGCCATTCCCCCCTCCCATTACCTAATCGTGAAACCGCAAACGCATAGGGTCCAGTTATTTATAGCAATAATTGCACGTTGCACATAATCTGAAAATACGAACATTATCTCGTATATAATCCAACGACGAACTCTAACATTATATTTTCCCAAAAATTTTGTTTTAAAGCTACTTGCTCTTGCAGGAAACTCCTCAATTTCTTTTTAAATATCTGCATTTTGCCAACAGTATTAATTGGTAACATTGCGTGACCTCAAGATATTACTAATAAATAAATAATGTCTTTATCGATAACGTAATCTGATAAATTTTTACAAGAATTTAAAGTACGATTTTTTAGAATAACGCCTCAGGATCAGTTTAGGAAATAATAGAAAACTAGCTAAGCCCGTGGGTTCCGCCCCAAGCTTGTTTTTTGTAACCTCTTTTACAAAATAATAAATAAGCTGTGTCGAGATATAAGACATGTACTGAAAGATGCAAGAGCCTTGTCGTCGTGTTATCGTGAGACAGCTAGGGATTTAATATAGATAGATATATTGTAACAGAACAAAATAATTATTTCAAATGTCTTTAATATATATCCCTACAATAGACGATAGAATTTGAAAATATTATATCATTGCAGAAGGTAAAAAGTCACGTAAAAAATTGTTTGTGATTTATTTGAACGAAGCAGTAATTAAACGGAATATATTCAGTTTATACAATGTTACCCTATACTAATTTCATTACCATGAAAACAACCGATTCATGATTAGGTAAATCAGATTAACATTCCGTTCGACCACTGATTGGTCGATTGTCGATTAAATATAACCAATTAACTCAGGTTGCACGAAACACAAACTGTAATTTACCTATAGATTTGGAGATTTGCATCTCGTTTCAACATTGTTGTTGATTACACCACGGCATCTCACCTTAATCATTCGGGACTTTACACGGATCCAGATTGCGTTTGAAATTTACAAGCTCGATGCGATGGCTATAATGCACTTGGACAGACCATCTGCAGTATTATCTTACCTGCATCAAAATTTTAGCGTGGGTGGGCGTTCGAGATAATTGGATGCACATATATTCAGCTGGTGGCGTTTTCTAGAATTTAGAAGGAACATTCTATAAGCTACAAAATTATTTATGCAAGTTACGTCACGCTACGAATGCAAATTTTTATGTTATTATTGATCTCTCGGGATTATTTTTAGAGGACTAATTTTTAATTGAAATTTTTTTACGTTTCCTGTAAACGACTGATAAGCGTTTAAGAAAGCAAACGACTTTCTACAATAAAAATGAGAAATGTGACGTAGACCCTTCACACGAATATGTAAATATTCAGGGCGAACCACAAGCCTACCAACAAAGGGTCCTTTTTACAATTCCCACTGTTTGAGTAGCGCTACTGTGGTGTAACACATAAGATCATATCAGATAACAAACATCCTTTGTAAAACCAACACCCCCACGGTTTAGGGATTCAAGTCGCAGTGGCGTGCTGGAAAATAGAAACGCCAAATGCACAGGGATTAAAGTTTATTGAACAGCAGCACACGAAAAGTTTGTGTTCGTGCTGCCGGAAGCTCGAATCTCCATGTAATTCCTTCTTTCCACAGTACGTGTATAACGATTACGGGAATTATAAATTTAATCGTTGTAGACACGGGTGCTCACAGGTGGATTTAAAATACCGGGTATGTGCTAAAAAAAAGTTGTTGATAAAAGGAGCATAAATGGGATTAGTGATAATAACCTTTAATAATATAGAAAATTGAAAAAAAAAGAAGCTTAACACAAAATATTTAGGAAAAACCTAGTGTAAAAACTACATAGAAAACAGATATTTATTTCAGATAAAATGCTAGAAAACGCATCTTTGAAGGAGGTTTGAAAAAACCTAATTTACAAAAAAGTTAAAAAAAATTATCAATTCTGAACTAGTCATTTAGTCTTAAGACATTTTCAACAAAAATCTTTTCAAACTGCCTCGGAATTAATAAATTCCTCTGTTTATAGAAAACTCAACAGTTAACGTTCGTTGTATCCCAGCAACGACGAATTTATTACCTGAATTCTAAATTTACAATTTCAGAAAGACTGTCAGTATTGAACCAAGAATCCACGGCTTACAATGCGAACGGCTTTATCGATAGGTTAATAACAAGTTACAGGACAACATCAGAACCAAACTTTTTGAAAACAAAAAATAAAATAAGAAAATCCTTACCAGTTTTCGCATAGCTAGCTTTAATTGGTAACAGAAAACTTCTTAGAAAGATGTATTTTGAAGAGGAAGAAAGTCTCTGTCTGGAGGAAGGCTTTAGGAAAAGGTAAGGAATTCTGAGAAAATTCTAGGAAATTCGGAGAAAACCAAAGAAATCAAAAACTTCCGAAAAAATCACGGGAAAATCAAGGAACACCGGGAAAACCCAGGGGGAAATAAAAGAATTCCGAGAAAATCCACGAAATTTCGGGCAAATACCGACAAAAAGCGAGGAAACCAAAGAATTGCGGGCAAAATACAAGAAAATCTCGTGAAAATCAAAACCAATTTCTATAAAAATAATTGAAATTATAAATATTACTTGAGCAAAAATTGGAAGGCACTTTTAAAAATTCGGGACCTTCAGAGATTCGATTCGAATTGAGATTTAAAAAAATTCCGAGGAAATTCAAGGATCTCCCCAGGAAATCTAAAAATTCTCGAAGAGATCAAAGAAATTTCGTGAAAATCCAAGAAAATTAAAGGTCATCTTAAGAAATTAAAGAAAGTGCCACAACAAAAAAGAAAATTGTTTATAGAAAGAAATATGGTGTACACAATTTATGGTGGGGATGTACCCCTCCCCCCTCGGAAGAAAGTTTTCTGGAATAAACCTTGAATAAATAACTGTCCATAAATCTCAGAAAATCGTTAAAAATAAATCCTCAAAAAAGTTGACTAGCAGAAGCTTCAGAAGATCTATAATAAACTCGAAAATAGGTATTCGGAAAAATTATTTTTGAATTGTACACGTCGACGTTAACTTTTTGGTTAAATTTTGAGATGATTTTTGGAAATGGAAAAAATTTGTATCTTCAAGAGCATTTTCTGAAAATAGGAAGTTGTTTCTCATCCAAATTTTCTAAGAAAATAATAGTTATCAATAGAACCTATTCTTTTCAGACAGTTTTTCTCATGTAGTTCCAAAAAACTCGTTCCTGTGTGATTTTTCTAGATTTTTAAGCACACTTTTTTTTATGAACTTTTACCCGCCCCATTTGAGGGGATTATCCTCAGTATTTTTTGCCAAGACCAAAACGATTAATAAAACTCTAAAAAAAGTCATTTTACAACAGATAAAATAATGGTATAACTCTTTTTTTGCGCACTGCTCATACATTATATACCAAAGGAAAAAAATCCTGTTAGGGGCGGACATGGTCGTAGATATTAATTACGACACGAAAAGGGAGTGTAATATTGTCTGGATTTTTACCCAGCCTCGATTTTCATCGTTCGTTCCTGGGAAGCAGGAAACTTCGGCTATTGTCTATTGTGTTTTGTTATACCCGAGATTTTATCTTCAAGTTTCTTTTATGTGAACTGATACAATGTGGTGTAAGAAGATCGTAGCGATGTTAGTTTTCTTAAGTAGTCAACTTTTTCATTATTATACTTGAAGCCGCTGTTATTGCTTCCGCTGCAACTTTTGCATCGACGCAAAACTTTTGTAAGAGCGAGAAAATATTTCATAAATTCTTTTAAAATTCAAGCAACAAGAGTTCTGTTCATTATCGGCACTGTAAAAATCAACAATAATCGAGTTCCCTAACTTTCGAACAATGCCCGGGATAATTACTCAAATATAAAGGGGGTAGTACATAACATCGACTTTGTGCAGACTTATTAAAATTGAACAAAACCCACCCGATTTTGTTTCGAATCTAACAGGGAACAAGTACCAAGAAAATGGACTCCTTGTTAGCCACTAAACAAAGGCCGGTTCGCTAAGGATCTATATTTATTTTATGATTTTCCCATCTGAAATTCCATGCAACATTGCGGAACTAACACAAGGAAGGCGACCCCTAACGAAGAACGAATATTTGAAGTCTTGAAGTTCGAATGTTGCTTCGGGGCAGTATTAGTAGCGCACGTGTCGTTTTGGAAAATTGAGTTCGGGCGTGTTCTTTATACCCACACAAATTAAGAGTTTACCTTTAATCGAAAAACTGACCGAGAAAATAAAAAGTTAATTTTACTAAGACAAACAAAACGTCAAATGTAAAATATAGAACATTTTACGCGGAAGGGGCAAAGTGGAAAACTGAAATAAGCCAAACGAGCTCAGAGCAGCTTCTCTATACTTGAGAAATATTTATTTGTATATATGTATATTTATAGTCCGCCTATTTTTTGCGTTGGCAGATCGCTATGAAATGTTTGTTTATTTTAATAGCCAAGCGAGGATAATACCACCGTATACGCAAATTAGCTTATAGAGCTAAGAATGAGCTACAATTTAAATTTTATCTCGATGCGCTAATTTCTCTGTGACGCATCCTATGAATTTTTGAAATTCGTGCTCATTTAATAACAGGTGGACGATTTGTTACTTTAGCAAGTAGGCTTCAAATTCGTTTTGATCTTCTCACTGTTATAAGTTTTTTGCGCGCCTTTTATGAAATTTTGAAAATTGGAAATAAGCGGTGACGAATTTAAATGTCCCCGACCCGCTGCGCTGCTTACATCCTCACTCTGCGAGATCTACAAAATAATGAAAAATTGGTAATTGGAAATGCAGCCCATGTTCTCCAAGTCAGGTTGAAAGCTGCCTGCTGATCAGTAATGGCAGAACAAGATCCCGAACATAACTTTTAGATGTAGCAATCTCCCCCGTTCCCTATTTATAGCTGACAAATTATTTTGTTTTGGATTTTAGACGTACTCTAATTCCAAACAATCTTTCATAAACGGAAAGACAGTTCAAGTCATAACCGGAATTTACGCAATGACTTAGAGAATTTGGTAAGTTATGCAATTATTTATTGTGTAATACGTAATTGTCAGAGAAACCATTCGTTTGTTATCATGCTTGTTATTCAACATGGCGGATGTAAACGTACCGCCTATTAAAATCGGCCGAAATTTTACGCAGATTCGGCTTAGAATTTCAAAAAGTATACTCAAGAAGACCGTAATAAGTCATTCCTGGTGTCGTTCTACGTGATGTTATAAGTTTTCTCTACTGTTTTAGAAACTTGCTTTGATCAAAGCATCAACTCGTTTAATGTCAGCAAAAATGACTCCTGTTGCAATGCAGTTGAACCTCCTATTTCTGAATTGTTACGAAGTCTTACGACCATTACAACAAAATTGGCTAAGTCATACAAATTTGTACTCGTAAGTGTTTTTTCAGTGTGAGCTGAGGCTGCGTAAAATTTCAGCGGTTTGACGTCTTTATTAACAAGACATTTAATTATACACGCTGTTTCACGCTACAGTTGACATTTATATTTACCATGTCGAAGAACAAGTGCACGGTTTCCAGGACAACCGTTGTCATGTTTACTGTTCAGAGCACGTTTAGTGCTGTAGTACTAATAATAATAAAAAATTAATTTGTGTAATCGTTTCATGTGCTGGAATTTAAGAGGATATTTTTAGCTGCTAATTTTATTTGTTTCTACAGCCGTGCCCCGAGCGCAATAAAGGCCTAACGAGTAAACCTAACGCAGTCGATCATGTCAGGCATACGTAACCTGATCTTAGGTAGCAGCTGCAAAGGTTTATAACATGCGATTAAAAAAACACCTTTGGTCTAGTAATGGCTATGAACGTCGCACTACTGTGCTATAAACACAGAGTTAGTTTTTATGAGGTACATTATCAAATATTAGTGAAACTACAAAACGTAACATATCCAAAAACCAAAAAATAAACTAATAAAGCGTGGCCATGGAAAACAAAGTTTATGTTGGAACTACTTAATTTTCAACAGGCCTTGACCAGCTTGCGCTAGCTGTATTCAGAACACAAATGTCAATGTCAATCTTAATTGTAGTAATTTTCTGAATATATCAAAGACAGACGTAACTTGCTCTAATGCATTTTTATTTACAGTCTGCCAATTACTGCTGCTGAAATTTATCACCGAAGCCACTGGGTAAACCACTACAACTACACATTTTTGCCAAACCTCCGTTTTCTTCAGACTTGCGAGATCTTAAAAACGAAAAAAAAAATAAAATTAGTTAGGTTTGTCTTATAATGTCTGATGTAAAACTGTTTTCGTTAATAACATCTGAAATCTACATCTTGCAGCAAAGACGTACATACGTAGAAGCAGATCCCTACAATATAATGTAGGTTGCTTCAGTTTTAAATTTTCAATTACATGTCTGCCTTGGGCGAACACGAGCCAGCAGACGAATAAATGAAATATCATAAAACGAAGTAAAAAATTCTTTGTCTAGAACTTTGCGTTGTTTAGCGAATTATGCAGATTTTCTTAGCTTTATTAAAGATAAACATAGCAAAAAAAATTTAAAAAAAAAACAACGCTCAGTAATGTACCCGTGTCCGGACCTTGTCCCAAAGCAGCAAAAAAATTTCGGTAAAATACAATAACAAAAAACCATAGATGTACTCAAATACATTAGGTTATACGTGAACCATTTTGCAAGGTTTTAATACAACTACAACTGCAATATTTGAGATACATCGTGTCGTTCAGTGTTACCATTTTATTGAGCTAGGCCATAGAGGTTCTGTACTCCGTATCGTGAAATAGAGAAAGATATGGTATTAGATGAAGAAAGTAGATAGGTCAAAATGACATACTCATAAAATTGTTTCCTGTAGTAGTTTTAAAACCAGCGACTATTTATATTCTACGCTTATGAACTATTTTATTTTATTTTACTATTACACAAGCATCAACTGCAGCTGACCAAATAAATAATAAGTAACTAAACGAGTTCGCATAAGGTCAAACATACAACCGTGATGCTGTAATAATCTTCTAGATAATACCAACTATATATTTACAGAAACTATGCGAGAATTTATTATTACTTTACTTTGAATACTTACTAAATACTAGACTAAATATCCGGACACTCGGCCTAACATCTAAATATGCTATATACCTATTCTAAACATCGTACAATATTTTACGAGTTTTTTCCAGAAACATTTTACACAAGCGTTTGAACAAGAAAAAACTATAAAAACGTTAAGCAAGTAGCGACCCAGCTTCAATAAATTACGAAGTTTTATCTGTAAGGTACCTGACAGTTTCTCGATAAGTTTTTTTTAGCCCCGGTTTTCGTTTCGGCGGAACATATAAGATATTTAGCCGTACACGTCTTTGTTTTATGTTTTCAATTTCGAGCCAGTTGGGCGTGTCACATCCAGACATTGTTGAATTTAACGGTAACATTGCTCGGAGGCTTTACATGTGATGTGCATACACGTAACTTTTGAGTTAATCCTACGGGAACATATTGTGGATGTTTCAAAATGCCTAAGGGAAGACTTGCTGTTTTTCATTTAATATTAAAAACTAAACTAACACCCCCACGCAGTTTCAACACGCACCAAGTGCGTAATTAAAAATTTGTAAAAACCACTTACTCAAAATGAGTAATTTTTCTTACCTTTTTGGCGCTTTCTTGATTGTTGTTATCAGCATGATTATTAGGAGCTGAAGGGGCCATAACTGATACGTTTGACTGAGACAATAATTCGTCACTTCCTCTCTGTAACAAAATTGCAAAATTAATCTGCATGTTCTAACAACAAAAAATTGATGCTTCTCCTCAAACTTTCAAAAAGCGTATTTCAGATAAACCATAAGCCAAAGTTGTAGATTTAAAACCATAGGAATAATCAACAAGTGAAATAAATTAAATAAAACAAATATTACACAATTAAAATCCAGGCCGCAGCAGCAATAAGATCAAAACAAAGAGAGCATAGCTTTTAATTATCTGCTAACAATAACTCAGAATCAAAAAGACCGACAAAGTAAACTTTTTAACCAGTAATTACTAAAACAATTACACACAGATTGCTCTGTAATTGTTTGAAATTAGAATTCTAATTGCTGTGAAAGAAGCGCGCTTTAAAATCCTGTTTGATAAGACGACAAAAACGGAAACGGCCTAAAGCGGATGGGGATCGAGCTGTGTCCACTTAAAAAATAACAGGCAAAGTCGTAAAACTCCAAAGAAGGACAAACTTGAACCTTTTATATACAACTTAAAGCGTTTTGGCAAACCAAAGAAACATTTTGGTTGGATTAATTCATTATGAATGAAGTGGGTAGATAATCATAATAGCTATTTTTGGAAATTTATGTGCTAGACAAAATAAATTATGTTAATATTGCCAGCAAAAATATATATAGAATACTGCCGAGTTTGCATCGTTTTCGCAAATAAGAAAGTTATGTTGTTTGCCTTTTACACTGGTCTTGATTTGTTGATGAAATTCAAGAGAAAAAATTCTTTTTCTAATTTTCTACTTTAGAGAAATAAGATTTTGTATCAATGCATCAGGTATTTGCCACCTTTCAAGTCAATATTCTGCTTGTTAGAATTTTACTGAAAATATAGGAATGGGTGCAAAAACAACCCGCTATGAGAGATAGACGACAAGTGGGCCAGGTGGGGATTCACGTATCCGTAGATATTCCAAAATTTATCTTATTCATTTCCTTACTGCACCCATTAGTTGCTTGAGTTTCTAGCAAAATAAGAACATTATGCATAATTGTTCACAAAAGGCATAATCACTTTAACTTTTAACAGAAACCCTTCAATTTAATAGCTTTGGTGAAAAAATAAAAATTTTTCGGTTTTCTCTAAATGATGCAGCTAGATATAATAGTATCTAATAATGAAAATAATATAAACGTGGTTAAAAAAATAATATTAAATAAATACGAAAATGAAAATTAATAAAAGGGTGATGGTTTTAGCAACCACCATCTGATATTTTCTCAGATATGTTCCAATTTGAAGGACATCCTAGTATGGTTTCAAGTAATGTTAAGAAGTGCAAATTTGGCACAGCAAAGGCACACAAAAAATTCTTCTAGATAGTCCTGTTCGGTCGACATAAATTTATACAATCGTACCTGCACGTCGGCAATTACTAAATTACACAGTGGACGTAAGCCAACCGAATTTTCAATTTTTAAAATTTTCTTTGGTACAGTACCAGTTTCTAAACATGCACAACACAAGCATCCATAAACATTTGGGCCTTTCCCCCTTTTCTCAGCTGAAAACTACCTTTCTCTTGAATAATAATAATATTAATAATATTTAGAAAAGAGCAGTGGAAAAGTTTTCAGAATCCCCAGATTTTCCACATACTTTAGTGAAAAATTCCGCTTTTATTGCAAAGATTTTCCATTTATTGAAAATCAAGATACTTAAGAGATTTTCATTTTACTTAGAAAACTTTCGGTTTGGTCTGCGGAAATTTATATATCGCTTCAAAACTGTGTGTGTGTGTGTGTGGGAGGATTCCCTCTTGTCTCAACGAAAATATATGAGTGTCGAAGTATCAAGCGTGTAACTCTTCACGGCTGTATATTCTCAGATTTATTGAAGATTTTCAAATGTTTCGCTCTTACACATAGGTTTAAATAATATTAAAAACTGCACTGTTTGCACAACAAATGTGGTTCCAGAAAGACTTTTTTGATAAAGATATTAGAAATTTGTATAATCGTACCTGTACGCCAGCAATCACTAAATATTAAAAGTGGCCGGCCGAATCAAATGTTTTCTTATTTATTTTTTGAATTGCAACATTTTGATAAAGCCATATACGAATTTGGGGCTTTTCCCCTTTTCTACCAGAAATAGTGTTTTTCTCTTATGGTACATCATTGTTTATTATTAATACAGGGTGTTTTCTAAGTACGTATAGAAACTCCAGGAAGTGATTTCTTGGGTTATTTCGTGGAGAAAAATCATATGAATTATGTTCGAAAATGCTTCGCTACGGAATTACAGCCTTCTAAAAAACGAACGGTCTAATCGCTTATTTGTTGCCAATTTTCGCAGTAATTGCATTAACATTTTAAGATTTTAAGTACAGATTTGTATAAAATATGCAGCTTTACTAAACAGAAGTAAGCGAGATGATTTTGAGTTCACTTTTTTCAGGAAACAGTTTCGCTATGGTGGAGGAGATTTTGTTAGTTTGTACCACAAGACATGCGTGTTGAGATAGCTGATCTGAACGTACTCGTTTACTGAATTTAAGAGTGTAATTAAATATGAGTGCAATGCTTCTATTGCTTGGTACTTTCTAGATTTTCCATTTCAGTGAAAACTGTTATATCGCTTCAAATAAACGTAGGCTTCTCTCAACGAAAATGTCTGATTATCGGCGTATTAAGTGCCTCTTCTCACTTACTTGTGCATTTGATTTACAAAATTTAATAGGGGTAAAATAAAGGTGAGCGAGATGTTTCCCGTTTTCCCTGTCGCGTCGTCGTCGAGTTTTCATAGTTCGAAAAGTCAGCGAAGTGAGTGAGCAACAGCTCAGTGGAGTGCGAGTGCATCCATTTCAGACACATGCTCTCTGCTTGCCAGCCACTTACGCGAAGTCTTTGTGTGTTCTTTCGCATTTCCATGCCAAGAAATTGTCGCTGAATTCGAAATGTATTCAAATTTTTAACGCCCCAGTCTCTCAGGCAAGTCGAGCGCCAACTTCTCCGAATAAATCGGCAGTTTATGCCTCACCACTCGGCTGTGTTCCTCCGTCATTTACATTTGCACCGCTCTTTCTAGTTCGGCCCTAGTTTCAAACGTATGGATTACTTAGATGCTACACTCTTCTTATGGAAAAGTGGCATGAAATTTGTTTGTTCCACTTTACAATCATCAACGGCGCTGATGGCGACAGGAGACACGTCGTTCTGCTCCCGTAAAGGTTTGTTATCCTAATCGGAAGGAATGTGTATGTCCCTTTCGCTTCGGTTCTAAATTTAAACGCAGAAATATTGACGTGTACGCTGTAAAATTTATTGGCCGCTTTGAAAACGGGAAAATACAAAACCTGAAACTTATATTTGGGGCAAGTTGTCGCGTGTTTTCGAAAATACCAAAGTAAAAACAAAGTTTGCGACGAATAGACGAGAATTTACCTTAAATATATTAAAATTCTTCCTGAATTTATGAGAATTTTTATTATAGCTTGTTGTAGATTTATTAAAAAGCTTTACCTTCTACACGAAATCCATCAAAAAGTTTCCACTGAACGATTTTACCAAAACATTTACAATTAACCACATCAAACAACAACATATATCCGGCGTGACACTTAAAACCGTTTTTCAGATAGTTTAAAACTGGGCCAATCAAATTTTCCGTTGTAATTATTCATTTTGTAGTCCCGTTTGCGGTGAAAAGTGGCGTCTGTCTCTCTAACCCTAACTGCGAATACGTTTCCTGACTCAATATACGAGATGAAGCTTTTCCGGTTGCTGCTTCTACCCGAGAGCAAAAGGTAAAGTTCATATTATGCTTGGAAAAATCAGAAAATGTGACATGAACATCTTCCGGCTTAATTTATGATGGTTAATTAATGAATAAATAATTAAAGATGAGATTTTATATGCTCTCGCTTTGACAACTGACACTGATTAAAACAGCTACTCAAAATAAAAAGGATTTTTCTTTAAAATCTTCTTCTTTTGAGTAAATTGCAGATACACTACACTTATCGATTTGAATAATAAGAAATGAATTAAGGAATAATTATCTAAAATTTTCAGAGAAAAAACAGAAGCTATTTACAACAGTGTTATTTTAAATTGGCGCAGCATTTCGGATAAACGTTTTTCATACTTCAAATATAATATAGCTAGCACTGTAGGGAAAGCAGTTCAAAATACAACACGAATACGGCAGAAACTCACAATAGCAGAAAACATATACAAATTCTATTGCTATCCTTGTCGGAAAAGAATGTCTCTTTCTAATGTTTTGTATCAAACCGGGGTATTTCGATTACTACTTCTAAATTAGAACCAAAAGAAAGTGAAATAGGGGACCTACTGTGAGCTTTGGAATAGTCCTAACATATAGCCGCTAACGACGCTGTAACAAGGCACTCATACATCCGCGAAAAAATATACTTTGCTATTGGAGTTTACCAGTAAATCCAATTTCGCCACCAAAGCACGGTGGTGGTGGTGGGGCGGGGGAGCTAGAAAAATACGGGAATGTTCTGACACACCTTCAGAATGGATTCAGAATCAAACATAATAACAAAAGTTACTATAAACAAAGGTTTGGAAATGCTTTGTTACATCCTGAAGATGGACCTGTGTAATAACGTTTGGTCTATAACTTTCGCAGCAGCAGCACTAAAATTTTTAAAAAAATCTGTAAACATACATTTAGCTTAGTATTTCAAACGATTTTTGTTTCAGTAAATGCATCAGATGTGTCTCATAAGGGAGACAGATAACGAAATATTTTCTTCTAAATATTTTAGATATTTACCATTTTTTTTATAAAATCTTATTCTCAATAAAAAAATACACAAAAAAGGCACTCCTGTTGAAAGTTAATAAACCCAACAATTTTAGAGATAATTTAATTTTTGTGCAAAATGAAACTACCTGAAGTGTTTTCTAAAGGCGCCCAACTAAGTTTCCACAAACTTTGAGGGCAAGTGCTACACACTACAAATGCTGATAAAGTTCCTGTAAATATAGGCCCGAAAACACTATGGAGTTATAGCCTCCGGAAGTGGGACGAATTTCAACAATTCATACTGTTGTTTCTACCGCAAGCTGTAACTCCGCAAGCGTTTCCAAATCTAGGATTAAGGAAAAAAATCGATATCTTAATTTTGTGTGGGAAAAAGATTCCTCGTGGTAAAAAAATACCAAAAACGCATGGACAAACTTTTTCCCCCAAATTAGGCAGATAGGTGAAAATTGACCCCTCTAAATATTACTTCACCAAAACCTTGCGGAGACAACCAATGAATTATATCAATTCATTATTCAGGATGCCTTGTTGGTGGTCGGGAGACCATAATATTAGAAATTAAATTAATTTTCTACCGGAAGGTAAAATAACCTTATACGATATTTCATAAAAATATAATTTTTTTGGAGTTACTATGTCGCGTGACGTAGAGATAATTTATAGCGTAAAATCAACACAGATCACAGAGCGCTGTACAGATCGTTCGGCCGTGATGTCAGAGCTGGTCAGGTCAGTTATTGCTGCAATCTTGGTTCGCTAATTGGTTTGTAGGAAAAGCAGAAGTTGCGTGTGCACGTGTTTGTATACTATGCAGTTGTGATCATTTTTGTTCTATATTTTAAGTTTTAAAGTGCTTTCTTCAGACAGATCTAGTAAAAACAATCATAAAAAGAAACATTTGCGGTGCAAGTTTAGTATGTGGAAATGAAATCTTGAAGATTATCCAAAAAAAATACAAAATATTGCAATTACAACTAAAAACAGCCTATTAGAGCTTATACTGTCCTAGGTAGGTCAAGTTTAATTTTACCTGCTTATAATTTTTTCCAAAATTGCGAGTTCAGAATATGTGGGGCTAATGAAACAAATGGCTCAAGGTGTTGGGCCTCCTACCAACTCTACTTTTTTAACATTGCAAGCGTTTTAAAGTTAATTTTGTACTATAAGCGACCAACTCTAGTTCATTTTAGTTTCACAAATTTGGCTATGTTACATTATATGGCACCTACAAGTTCAGCAGTTACGTAAGTAAGTTTCATTTCAAAGCCGACTAAATAAATCAGTTAGAAACGTCGATTATCCCCAGCAAAATAATTTCACTAATTTGTGTGTTCAAAATTTCAGTACTCATTAAAGACAATCCTAATGTAACAAATTAACACTACTTGCAAATCAATTACGAGTTGAAGTTAGATCCGTAGAATTTCTAGCAAATCGAGATGTAATATCGCCTCTCTTCATACAAAACCTTCGTCTACCACCTGTTGTCTTTCAAGGATATCTTGTCGAGGAATGAGAAGTACATAAGGGTGTATTATTAAAATTTCATGGCGTATTAAGGACAATGAGCTTGGCACCATACAACAATGCACTGCAAGAGCGAAGAGTGAAAAATGGAACAAAACGAATGCATTCAGTTAAACTTCGTTCGTTATGCAGCAGCTAATAAAAATGAAACGGCAAGAAAAGTGGTTTTTATTTTTTCCATGTTTCTGAATTTATATAACACTTACCAGAAACGGAAATAAAAATTGCAACTCGCGGAAACGTTCTTTCGTAGCAGCATAATAAAACTAAGGTGACTCGCGCGAACTACAATCATTTAAAAAAAAATGTTCTCGGAAATTATTACATTTAGTGCAAAAACTCGATAAACTTTATTAATTTAGTACCGCGAGTTTTAAATACCTACCAGCACGACACGCAATATTAAACCCAACACTTTACCAGTGTTTCAAAACGAACGTAACAACTTCAACAAAATGTTACAAAGTCGGTTGCTGGCAAACGATTTTATAAATATTATATGTGAGGCGGAAAAACAGGAGAACCGTGTCAGTTATTGAAGTGCGCATAACCGTTCGTTCGTCTCGCGAATTTAAAATTTAGTTGATGCAGAGCTGTCTAACAATGTACCTTCTTTTCAAGAACTTTGAGCAAATACATTTAGTTTCCCACTTTAAAAAGTTTCCCCATCTAGATTGTTTTTAATGTAAATGATTTTTGTCTCGAAAAGTTCGCGAAAAATCCTGTTTGCACAAACTTCCCCAAACATTTAGACCCTTTTTAGTCGAGCAACGCCTTCGCCCTGTTCTTCGAATACGAAACAAGCGAAAAATTGCAGTTGAAAATTGAATGCCTGAGACTCGAGAATATAACTTTATTATGAGGAAATGTTCACTGCTTCTGCAGGAAAATAACACTTACCCGAGAGATACGGCGCTCTTTAAAGGGCAATCCGTGTGTTGCAATCTGCACTTACTAAATACTTGTGTGAAACGTTCGCAAAGCGTCTCCATAACGTCTCTCGTATCTCGATTATGCGATTACGAGATCGTCTCACGATCAACAAGTAAGATGTAAGAGACGAGAAGGTCGCTCGTTCATTATCTTGTTTACGTGCGGGCCTAATCGAGTGCGTTTGTAATACCACCATGGAAGGGAACCCTTCCATTATACTACACACAGATATTGTATAAATTTGCTGATTACTAAAGCACTAAACGTAATGCTTGAATGTTCCTTGCAGTCTGTATAGTTCAAAATCTAAGTAATGAATTTTACTTATACGCTGGAAAAAAAACCTTAAAATGTGCACCTGAAAATAATCGAAAATCATATTTTTCCAGCAATTAACAACAAAAAACTGTAAGATATTAAGCATACATAACAGACATTTTGGGTTGAATTTTTATAAAAAATGAGGAGGAACTACCATTAAATAAAAAGTTATCTATCTACGATCTATATACTTGTCCCGTTTGAAGCCGAGGTTGGTTAGAGCTTCCCTCATTTGTGTGTAACAGTAGAAGTCTAGACAGAGGGGACCTACACTCTACAGTCCCAAAGGTATTTAATGCTTCATGAAAAAAAGTTCATATGAACATATATCCCCGAAAATGCTTCCTTAAGGAGTTACAGCCTTCTGAAGATGGGCCAGTCTAATCACTTTTTTACCGATAACTTCAGTAGTGGTTGCATTTACATTGTGAAGTTTTTTTATATGTAAGCACGACTGATTTAATTTAGTAATTCTAATATGTTCTGTTTGAATAAGTGCACCAGAGGTAGCTCACGTTACAATTTTTGAACTAAAATACACAAAAAAGGTTCTCTTATTGAAATTCGCTATATCTAACAATTTTCAAGACAATTCAATGTTTTTGAGCGAGTTCCACACATGAAAACGTTTCAATAAACATTTGTAGGGAAACGCTTCCTTACGAAGTTACAGCCTCCTGAAGAACCAAGTTTGAATTGTTGAAATTTCCCACACTTCCGAAGACAGTACCTCTGTAACGAAACGTTTTCGGGCAAATGTTTGTTGGAACGTTTTAATCCTTTTCATGTGTGGAACTCCCTCTCAAAGTTTGTGGAAATTATTTGGACATCTTGATAAAACATTTAGACCTTCATGGTAACTTGATTTTTCCAAAAAATTGAATCTCGAAAACTTCTAGATTTTGCGACTTTCAACAAGAGTATTTTGTTAAGGTATTTTTGCATGGAGAATAAGCTTTTGTAGCCAAAACTTGTTTTATTTACAATAATTTTAATGAACTTCAACGAAGTAAAGCTCGACCTTATGAATAAAAAAAAATAAGTTGTACACATTTTTAGATTGTATGAGATAACAATTTTTAAGCGATACTATTTTGTTTAGTTTCAGATATCACATGAACTGGTAATTTTGTACCATTAAAATGGTTAATTTTTTTTATTAAAAATTAAGTGATTTTTTGTTTGATGCGCTGAAATGTACTTACTTGCAATTATATTAGCATAAAATATGTTGACAATTTTAGATTAGTTACATATTTAAAAATAATACTTGAAATGCTTTAAATTTTTCATAAAATTGCAGTTTTATTCAGTATATACAATTCTATAATTGTGCAACCCGCCATAAAGGCTGCAGATTGCTATGACGTACACGACGTTATGGAATCAAGAAAGTTTATCTGAAAGTAGGGATTCGCATTATACGGACACTGTGACGTCATCGTTGGTATCAAGCCCAACTGAATGTGAACAATGCCGATTCCCGTTGCGCTTTATTTAATAGGTATGGCGTGATGGTTTTCCTAAGAAATATATTAATACCCACTAACATTTCTTCGATTTTCCCACGTAACTGATCCAAATTTTGAGAACGTTTTTAGTAAATTTCGTTTTTTAAATATCCCCATAAATTAAAATAAAATAGGACATGTCGGGAGGACCTGCAACGCGTAAAACTTTAATAGTAATAATTTTTACAAGAACGGAGTATGTTGCTGTAAATTTTAAAATTACAGTAAAACTGAAAGAAAATAAGAATTTTTCTGAAAAACAAATAATATTTATTGATATGAAATATTTATATGTTTAATAGAATTTGTTTTATTGGTATGAGCGCTGTAGCAGAAGCCCGTTTACACATGTTTAGTTTGGTGTTTATCATAGCGTTTTACGTTCACGGATGTCCATAGAACATCCTGCAATGAATATTCTTTAAATGTATAAAGGTGTGACAAATGGACATGCCATGGACATCCATATGGCGTCCACTGTACTCATTATGGATGTCTTATCGATATATTCATATCCACAGTGGGAAATTCTGTGAATATTTTGTGAATATCCTTGTGCTGTATGGAATGTAAGCATCATCAAGTGCCTTATGTTATATTCAAAATTCTATATTCAAATTTAAAAGTTTTTACTTGTCGTTGTGCAATATTCGAAATTAACATTCTAGTTTGAAAAAAAAATTTATTGCAACGTAAAAACCAATAATTCAATTGTTGAACTGAATTTGTAGTTTTTATTTTGCGATTGATTTTTTAAAAATTTTGAAGAGTTTTTCGAAAATTGCACAATACAAAGACAATTTTTAATTGGAATTTAGAGATCTAATGTAGTGGCTGCAAAACAACACTTCAAAATATTGGACTAATGTGACCTTAATGACCAGTTTTGATAAGCCAGCATACGAAAATAAGTGATAACCTTAAATCAAGTGAACAAAAGTGAATAAAACGTTTTGAAGTGAATCCATACCAAATAGTATGCATTTGAACACCCTCTGTATAGTATACATAAATCTTTCCATTCGTTTTCTTTGGCTTCAATTATGAAATTTTACAAGAAATTCAGAAAATACAAGTCTAGTTTTTTAGAAATTTCAAATTAATAAACGGAAAAACGTGGGAAAACAAAAATATTTTCCAAGGTATTAAATTTAAAAGGCGACCTAAATATTTCCCGATGAATTTTATACGTATCACAATACTTCGATAGAGTGCAGGGATCAATAAACATTCACAAAACGTGCGCACTTGTTGAGCAGCACGGTACTTCCTGCATACAAATTAAAATTATTTTTGAGGACAGTCGGTGCGTAAAGTCTGCGTTCTCTGCTCTTTGAATGTTCCGCAATTCACTTATTTAAAACATCTAATAGAGTTTAAAGGAGCTTGAAATAAAAAGAGCTTATTTTTTTATAGTGGCATATTTTATTATTTTTCTGTTTATTTTTGGGGTCGAACTAATAACACTAAAAGAAAAAAAAATTGTATAAACAAAATATAGTCCTTCTCTCGCTAGTTTAAATATTATGTATAGAACAAAGAGGGGTCCATAAAAGCAAATACTAGGATGTATACATCAAAGCAAGTAGGCACTTTATCTATGCACCATAATAATAGCATGAAATATTGAAAAGCAACAGTTTTCCTGCATCAAAGATTTACAATTCAAACCCTGAATTTACGCACCCTTGTGTTCGCTTCACCGATCTATCAAAAAACTTTCCTAGACATTTATGGGACAGGAGGTACAAATCCTGTGGGAGAAATGGATTTTCCTAAATCCCCAGCACAAATGTTGTTAGTTCACGGTTGTGCTTTTGTTACAGACCGAAAACTATTACTCTAAAGTTCCTGAATTTATTGCTCAAATTAGAAATTTTCATTAATTCAAAGTAGAACTTTTTCTTCGAATATTTTATAAGGCACCAACGAGTAACGGAAACATTGTAAAATAGAATTTGGTTTTTATATTATACAAGGTTTGTTTAATTATGACAGAAACAATTAAAAGGGCCATACCAATATACAAAACATTTTTTTAAAGAAATATACAATTTTCAGGCATTATTAATCAATTAGGGTATTTTTGTGATGTATTTTTTTTATGTAAATTGGCAATTTTAGGTAAGCTGCGAGCATGTTAATACGAGGACAAATTTGTTGAATCAAGTTAGTAATTTCCAATGTCAAATGTGCTACTGTTTTTTTTAAAGATCTGTCCGTGGGTGAGTGTGTGTATGTGTGTGTGTGTGGGGGGAGGGGGGATAAGCATATTTTAGAATTCGAATTTAGTATCTGATAGAAGGCCCTAATGGCAAATATAACGCATTTTCCTCAATTTACTAGCTCCAAAAGTTCGGTCGCAATAACTGAAAATTTTTGACTTTAACGCCTTATTAATCAAAATCAAAAATGAGACCGGCCGGCGGCGCAATTTTTAATTATCCTCATAGCCACAGAAAAACGCCCCCACAGTGTTATTATGAACGAAAATTTACGAAGTGAAAACTGCCAAGAAAAAAAAATACAAACTTCTGAAAATTTTCAAAATAATATTACTCAAAAATTGGTTACACATTTTTTTGTTAATTTTGCGGGCAGACAGAGCTTGGGTTAAATTATAATGTGTATGGTGGTTGCTTATAAGTGACAGAATAAGATTCACAACTTAATATTTATTTTTTAGATGCAGCAATATTAGCGAGACTAACTTCTCCTCCCTTTTACCTAATTTCGGCAGCTTTGGTCTCTGGTTGCCTTCATTTACAAGCAACTTTTTCCACAATAACAAAAAGCCATTCTTTTCTCCAAAAGAAAACCTAGACACGGCGTGCAGGCGGTGCAGCTAACCGTATGTCTATGCATGGTTGTGATGTCACCGATGTGGTAGGAGTAGTGCGATCTATGGTCACTGTCAGTGTCGGCCAAAGTGCGCTTCGCTAATTTCTTTAAACTTAGGAATTTCTGTTATTTTTTAAGTTTTAGGAATTGTTGGGCCTACTTGTAATTTCAGGAAATTTTAGGATATTAGAGGCAGTATGACTCCTGAATTAAAATACCTATTTATTTACAATGTGTGGATACTGGATTGGTTTTAGATCTTCTGTCCAATTTGTCTGTATTTTATACAAAATTAGCTGAACCCACACGCAACGCCCCACGCTTTATTTCTATAACTTTGCGCGCATCACTTGGGTTGCGTAATCTCAGCAGCAGCCGAATTCCTCTCAAATTGAGACAGGTCGAAGGGATTCAGATTCAATATACAGATATAAAACAAGCTCTATTTTCTTTAATGCTTGACAATAGCGAGCCAAACAGAAAAAATGTAAACGAATTTTGACAGTAATAGGTGGCGGCCACCGTGACAGTAATTGTATTTCTTAAAGTATTCTTCGTTTTAAAGCTGCCTAGTTAGATATATACCTACTCGAGTGTTTATGGTCAACTTACCAAAATCAAATGGTTCAAGTTGGATGACCTTGCTGGCCAGTGCATACACTTTCATTTTTCAATGAAAACATTGAATCTAATATATTGCCTTAGCTTTAATCCGAAACAATGTCGTTTTGTAAGTAAACGATTTTGACAGTCGTACAAAGAATTAAGTTCTTTGTTAAATGACATAAAAAATGCTGCTATATAAAAATTTGACGATCGCATAAGAACAACAAAAGACAATCCGCGATTGTAATTGCACGTGTAAGTGGATTGTGAGGACACGCTACGCTTTCAAAAGTGGCATGTTCAGCAGTTTAAAAGACAACAATTGTTTTCCATACGTATGTTACACCTTGTATATCTTACCCCGGAGAACGTACTCTACGTTCGGAAAGTAAGTTTTTCCTTGTGAAAGTGTCTACGCGTCCTATCAGCGAAAGAATATAGTTTCGTACGAGTCCGACCGCACTTTTAATTATAATATTTGCTGTGAACAGACGCGTTGGTGCAGTGGCTACTTCCGTGTACAGCGTTTTGAGGAATCGGTGATCAAGGGTTCGATACCTCGTAGTGTTAACTGTTTTTAATTTTAGATTATTTTTTTATTTGGAAACATGGTAGAATGGCCCGCCCGCAAAAGCGCGGAACCATGTACATCTGGTGGAAAAATTTAATAATTATATTATATTATTTAATTTATGAACTGATCGGACATACGTACGTAGAAATTACAATTGTCCACTGAACGGACGCGTAGCCACTTCCTTTGCGTTTACGTCCTATTACTTGAAAATTTTTACGTTAATTTGAATTGTATAAAAATGCCAATCCATTTTGATGTTCATGTGCACACTAAAACCGTTCAAAATTTTCAGAATCGAAACAATAGAAACGTAATGTTTGAAGTCGTGTATTTTATTATAACACACCATTTAGCAAGAAAGCAATAAAAACGATTCGGGCATCAGTTCTAAGGATACTGAAAATACTTGTGCGGTTGCACAAACCCCCTCATAACATAATTATGACTATTTGTTCCCGGTAGGAAAATGCCATGACGGAAATGCTGCGGGTGGGCGAGAGGACATAAAACCCTTTTAGCGTTTAACGCCAATCACTTTGTATTTATATATGCAGTGTACACATGGCCGGGCCGACGGCTGTAAAATCTGTTTAGAAATCAAAGTTCTATTTTTGCCCCTGTTTCTAAACGATCGACTTTTAAATGTATACAACACATGGCCGACACATGAGCAACACACACACACACACACAATTACGCGAAAACGAAATTGGGTACAAAAGGAGGAAAAATTCCGGATTTAAGCCCGGAGCTTATCTAACGAGAAAAAAAGAGCATCTCCCGGAGCTCATTTCTTGCACGAGTTCAATCTAAGAAGTTGTATTTGTTGGCGGCAGTTTACAATTAGTTAAAGAGATTCATAAATTATGCTTACGAATGAATATTCAGTTCGAATTGAAACTTGGCTGGCTGGAAATTTTCGATAAGAAACATAATACCCAGGTGCTTTGCATTCGCCTTATAATTCAATTTTATTTGTATTGGCAGGCTTGCTTGCTACCTACTCGTACAACACGAAACGAACGAACGAACTCGCCCTGCGAATTTGAGTTATACCCACCCATCTGACCTGGAGGCTTAATCTTGTTCGAGTAAAAGAACAACCGATGTTCGAAATTTCCTATTCATATAATGAACCAATAGGAAGAAGAGTTCCGAATTCCAAACAACGAAAGGGGATTAAGTCCGACACGAATTCCATTGAGGAAAGCGTGTAAAGGAGGCGGCATATAATAAAACTCTTACCCGCCGCCATGCAACAATAAAGATGTAAAATGTTCCTAGTTTTAAACGGCTTTCACGTATGAAAAGTGTTCAAAGTTAGAATTCAAAGTAACCATAAAACATGGTCCATAAAGTGCCTTCAAAAGCGATCTATTCTAGTCCCATTTGTTGTTACAAAGTTGCGAGCAGCGAGCACAAGTTAGTCCGTCACACAAAGGGCTAATGTTTTGCATTGTTTCGTTTCATCTTCTTTTCGCGCGAATGATTAAGTGGAAAACTTTAGATATGAGGGCGCGTCTTTACGCACAATTTCCTAACGTTAGCGATTCTTGCACCACTACAATGTAACCCAAAACTTTTTATTGCTACGAAAACTCGTGCCGAGTGAATGAGTACCTGCGGGCACCGTCACACCTAACCACTAATTTAATCTCACGCCCTCCCGACAGACATTATTCACGTATATTTAATATATTATTTTGCAAAAATTATAAATTCAGTGAAAAATAAATTGTCGACGAGCGACGTAGGAAGTTTCAGAAAAAAATCCGTACAGAAAGTTTCTTTGTGTATTATTAAACAAAATGATGGAACCACTTCAATTAGAGTCTTCCGAAGCAGAAACATTTCTAGTTTTACAGTATTTTATGTTGCTAAAATACTCTACAGCATAACGTTTTCGTCCTAACAATTATTTTAAGATCAGAATGTTCGTAATATGTTCCACTGCTCCACCACCACGCACGGTTCAGCAGCCGTTTCGACTCGGAACGTCTAGGTACAAGCACAGATAAGGTTAACACTACAGATATACGGTAAATATGTGAGCTATCGGCAGCTTGCTTTATATGATTAATAATCTGCAAAAAGATGGCGCTACAATGACAATTTATAATTAAGTCTGTGATGACTGTAATTGAGCAGATTACTTAGCACATATTCAAACCAAAAGTTAAGACAGCCATCTGCCATGCTTAATTGTCAAATCGCAATTTTTCGTAAATAATTAATATTGAAGCCAATTCTACTTGTAGCCAAACTAACGCTAATTTCGTCTCCAAATATGAGCGGACATTTTGTATAAAGAATCGTATATCTGTAGTGTTAACCTTATCTGTGGTACAAGGCAATACAAAATTAGAATTTCTTTCCAGAAAATTTTTGGGAGATTAAAAATAGTTCACATATTTAAAGTTAAACATTAAAAAATAGACAGCTAGCGACTCTTCGCAGCACTCAGAAACCGCTTCGACTCGTAACGCCTATATAATAATACAAGGCAATACAAGTAAAGACACAAATCTAAACAAAGGCAGACAAAAATTTTTTTCATTTCCGCAGAAACTCGTTTGGAATTAAAAAAAATAATTTACAAATTTAAACATTCATAGATAAATAGTTCGAAATTTTTCGCAGCACTCCGCAAACGCTATGAACGCCTATACATGCAAAGATACAAGTGAAAGCAGAAAGACAGATATTATTTTTTTTTAATTTTCGCCGAGAAAAATTTTGGGATTGAAAAATAAATTTACAAATTTCAACATTCATACGTAGATTGGTCCCGACTCTTCTCAGCACTCAGCAGCTGCTTCGACTTTAAACGCCTATACAACCTAATACAAGCAAAGATACATGCCAAACAAAAGCAAAAATATACAATTTTCTTTTCACTTTCGTGAAAAAAAAGTTTGAGAATACAAAATTAATTTAAAAATTTAAACATTCATAGGTTGACACAATCGCGACACTTGGCATGGCA
Source organism: Ctenicera cuprea (assembly GCA_958336395.1). Taxonomy (NCBI): domain Eukaryota; kingdom Metazoa; phylum Arthropoda; class Insecta; order Coleoptera; family Elateridae; genus Ctenicera; species Ctenicera cuprea. The sequence goes on from OY284491.1 coordinate 1,992,955, forward strand.
GCACTCAGAAGGCACTTCAATTCGGACCGTCAATACAAGTAAACATATAAGCCAAAGAAGTTAGAAAAATATTTTGTTTAATTCAATCGGAAAAAAGATTTGGGATTCAGACTTGAGCAAGTTCGAAAAAATTTATTAAATTTGTCTTAAAGTCCCTTATCCACAATTACGTTTTCGTATTTATAAAATTCGGTTTGTGAAAAAATGATACCACAAAAGCAACTGTTATATTCGAATATTTCCTGGGGGCGATTGATAAGTTCATATGGCCCCCGATCTAACATGCATATGAAAACAGAAACACCTACGGCCCTGGAGGGGGTGGAAGCTACTGATGGACATAATCAAATTATTGAAATTCGAATAATCGAATGATTCATTCGTATTTTTCTATACGGTAAAAAGTACAGTAAGTGCCATTTAACCTTGCAAAAAAAATGACGATAAGTTTAAAAGGCAAGAAGCCGTTACACTCTCAAGCAAAAGCAATCCCGTAGTTTGAAAGCTAGTATAATATCTAGTTGCTGTTAATTATTTATGTCATTATTATTTTGTCATACGCCAAAATAGGAGTTTCTAACCTTATGGCGCACGGGCTTTTAATTTGTCAAAAAATCCACAATTTTTCGTAAGCCAAAAATAAATTGACTTTCACTTTTTAGTAGAGTGTACCACACTATCCAACAGCCAATTAGAGCTAGTTTAAGTTACGACTACCGACGAAACAAAGCGTAAGTAGCCGAATCAAAGCCCACTAAAATTTGCAAGGTTAGGTGGCACATGCTGTAGTAAAAACGCTCACCGCTTGCTTCTCGAATGCTGTTTTAGATTAATATTAAAATTTTCATATACGACTCTGCCTTGATATGACCACGAGAAACAAAACAGTGCGGTGGAAACTGCTATTCCTAATATCAACAATATCCGAATGTTCAAGTTAAAACATTTTTATCTCGTTGTGCTTGCGCGTTGAAACACGCCGCGGAGGCCGCCTTTATGCAATCGCATTATAGAAATTCTGTCTTCATTTGCGTATTCGCATCATAATACCACGTGCCTTCATCGTGTCATGTATGTGCATTGGGCATTTGCAGTTGGCTACTGTACGGGGTATCGCGAGTAACGCCCGCTTCCGAAATAGGCAAAATCGAAAACTTTAAAATAGTAAAATCATTCGAATGATTTTCTGTAACCTTTCGAGATATCTCGAAATATTTGAATGATTCCAATATTTTCATTTGAAATACACTACCACTAATAGAAGCGTAGTTCATCGCACCGAGCCCCGAGCACTAGCCTACGGAGACCGCCAACTTACTCTATTAAACATTGTTATTTTACAATTCACTTCATAAACATTGTCACGGTTGGATAAAGAATAACTACACCGTCATGTTTAAAAATAACAAGAACTTATTTTAATTTCTAGGGATTGCATGAAATACGAGTATTTATACAGCCAGTGTAATGAAAAATTTCGATTAAAACAAAAAATAATAAAAATATTAAAAATGCTCTGGAAATTAGAAACGTACTAAAAGAAAACATTCAACATTTCATAATACGACAGAAATTAAACACGTATTTCATTTTCATACAGCGTAAAATGCGTCCTCAGCTAGATGAAAATCAATGTTTTCATTCCTTGAGCCCAGCAGTTTAACATTTGCATACAGACAAGCGGTCGACACGACCATCAAAATCCCAAAGCAAAATATTTTTAAAATTAACGAACTAATTAACTGTAGCCGGAAGTGGAACAAAAAGATCCGGTCTGTTTCATTTTACTGCGGAGACTCATTATGAAATACACATCAATTAATTCCTCAATTATAAATCAAAAAGAGAAACATTTTCCACGGTACGGGCAGCTCGCGCGCATCCTTCATTCATTGTATGCGAAATCTCACACGCCATCAAATAGGTGCAATTAAAAACGAGCATTTGCATTCCAAATCTACTCAAAGGCGATGAATTTGGAAAAGGGAATAATAAACACAGTAGTGAACGCCGTAACAGAATTCTCTATCTGCTAGACTGTTAAGAGGACGTGGAAAGATCAGGCAGCAAAGTACGGAAACGGAAGAAGACCCATGTTCTTAGACCATCGAGCCGGAATAATCTTCAAGCGTGAACAGCACGAACTGATTATGTTATTCTATCTACCTATTTACCAAGGATCTTGGCTGCATGTGAAGTTGGAACTAGTTGAATGGATAATGAATAATTAAACTGCTTGTTGTCAGCTACTTAATTATTGTAATTAAGTAAAGTGTGGTTTTTTACGGTGCTCATTCCATGCAAAATATGCTAAACTGTGGAAGAATCATGCGAGAAAAAATAATTTTCAAGAGATAATGAAATCTAGAATCTAGAAGAAAAATCATTCATAAAAATTGGGTGTTTTATTGCACTTATGTGTCATATATGACTGAATAAGAACCAACATTTTTGAAATTTTTAAAAATTCAAACAATGCGATTTAAGTTGCAGGGTGATTGCATAGTATAGCGTGAAGTTATCGATAACAGCAAATACATAGGAAAGTATGCTTTTATTTATTAATAAATAATGTCTGAAAGTTTGTTGCAACCATCTAAAAAACATCCCTCTTGCCTAGCTAATTTTAACCAAGTTCGATATTCATGCTTGCTGCAAAGCGCGCTCGTGCTTAGTACTCGGGCTTAATTTAACTTTCTCATAATAAAATTACACGAAAAAGTATAATTTATTATTATTTATCGATTAGATACCTGTGAAAATTTTTAATTAAAGAATTACCACATTGTACATTCGTGGATGCGACTTGCATATCGCATCTGTAGGCGCTCGGCGAGTAGTAGCAGTCAAGAATAAGCGCATGCGCATTCAATGTTAGTCAACCGCGCTATGGTGTCTGTGGATGCGTTATCAAAACCGATTCCGTAGGCGGTAGGCCAGCCAGTGTTGGAGAGTATTTTTGTTGCGTTGATGTGTTTCGTAACTTTTCAAATTATTTTAATAAATCAAGCAAGCATGGATACTGAAAATGAAAACTCCAACGAGCGACGAATTGAACGTCAATTCAAAAACTAAATATTAGAATTCAATGTAATATTTAAATTCTAGAAAAAAGACAAACTAAATATATACTTGTTTTGCATATGAAAAATATGTCAATTACGTAAACGGGTTGTGTTAGATAGAAAATTACTGTATTTTGGCTGTTATTAATTTTTTAAGAACAAACGTAAAAAAATATATCCATACAACAGATTTTTTTAAATTCTGATGCAAAGCTAAAATCGTGTAGAGCACGAGTATTGATTATCTTAAGGGATAGGTACAAGTGATCTTTAGCGCAAAATTTACCTAAACAATCGTGGTATTCGACATAATTATTACAACGAGCTTTCCAGCTTTTTGCATTTTATTTGATAATTATAATAGTAGCTATAAGCAATTACTATGTTAACGTTATAAATAAACCAGCGCTGTAATTTTAAATTTAAAATCTTAATTTTAAATTGAAAATCTGGTTCCCCATTTTTATAAATTTGAGAAAATGGAGCAATGAGCTGAGAATTCACATACTTGAAAAGGTCGTTTCCACGAGTTCTCTCAGAAATGATGAGTTTTTGCTCCCTTCAACCTTTGAGAATTTCCTAATCCACCCAGTTTCCTACTTTCTAGACATTTGCTTGCAAGCAAGAATTTTAGTTATTTATATCTTCGATTTCAGTGTAATTTGACAGAAATATTTCAAAGTTTTTTCATAGTTTTCAAATCAGAGAAATTGCTCGACTGTTTTCAGGTTTTCATAGCCTAAATTTAAACAGTGACCCAGTGGCGGCCCGTGGACTTATAAGAGAGGCGAAGCCCAATTTTTGTACAAAATAAATTATCTCTTTCCAAACGCCGGGGAGCGCGCAGTACCGGCACTCATGTTCGCCGAAAAACTTGTTTTGTATTTCCTACTGTAATTACTAGCTTAGGTTGAAGCGGTGATGATACGTTGTCATGGTAAACACGTACCTTAATGCGTCGATAAAAAAACTCACATAAAAAAATTTATATAGTTTTATTGATATATCTCCCCTTAATTATAAAATATTAAAATTTGTTTTTTACAAATTATTAAAGATGAAGCGGCACTGCACTCGCTTCACCCCACGTGCCGCCACTGCATTGACCTGCGTATTTTATTAGATATATAACTTTACTATCAACGCACATATTTAATCGTAAGTAGCAGAAAATAATGAGTATTTTAAAAATAAAATTTAACGGAATTTATTATCCGTAATGCGTAATAAAATAAGATATTTTCAACACGTTTGGACATTTTAAATTCCACCAATGTATATTGTTAAAATTTTCTTTTATTAGCCAATTTCAAGTTCTTCCTAAATGGTCTCATTTTTTAGATGTTTCATGCAATTATTTTAAGATAAAATATCGATAATGGGAGGTTTTTGGAACCATTCCTCAAATCTGCCGCAGATGTGGCGTTTTTATGAAAAAAAAATGTTTAATTTATGTCAAATATAATAACCATTACGATTGTTAATTTTTGAAATAATGTAAGTTAAAATTTGATATCTAAATATATATTAATTCAATAGATGGCAGCACATAACGTCAGCCAATCCGAGCTTAAATTTGGTGTATAACCCTGCTGCCCTCTAGTAAGTAATATTTAATTAAAACACGTCTCCCATTCATAGACGGACCGATACAACACAAGAAACTTCGGGGTACAAAAGAAATCCGTGCAATGTAATTGCAAAAAAACCAAATTCCTACCGCAAGAAGCAAATACCACTGTGAAAATTCTGGTGCTGTTTTAAATATTAAAACACTGTAAGAAATTATTCTCGACACAATAAAGTTCTGACGTTTTTCTTTCTAGTTTTTTGTTTAATAAATGCAAAGACTGCAGAGCAGCAGCACATCTGCATCCAATAATAAAATATCAAAAGCTCCCAGGGCGTCGCATTTAATATTGCAGCAAACAAAAAACCGAACACCCCCTCTCGAATAATATTAAAAGTCACAAAATTAAAGCCGGCGAGTTACGAAGCGATTTTGATGATTAACGTCGAGTTGAACGGGGATAAAAAAAACATGTGGCAAAAAATACGAAATGTCGCACGTACAATCAACCGTGACGGAATATTAGAGATGTTTTCATGTGCAATTACGTGAATTTAAAAATCCGAAACATGTTCCAACGAAGGTCAGCCTGTCTGTGTGGGGCTCGCTCGCAGTTGTACACGAAAATTACTCGGATGGACATCAAGATTGACTCCACGTGACGTACAATTTCCGTGAGCGGAATACCGCTTTGTCGACATCCTACAAAAGCACAAAGAGCTAATTCAAAAACATGTACTGGTACTACAATGACAAAAAAAACGCTAAGTTAGTTAAGACCATACATTGGTTTTTTTATTTAAATTTCTTTTTGACGTAGAAAATATGAAACACAAGTTTTTTTTTCGAATTATGAATGAAAAAAGACATCCTCGGAAAGTTTGCGAAACCGAAGATTCATTGTGACAAAAACAAGCCTTGACATTATTAGAATGCTAAGCAAATGCAAAATTGGGAAGAATGCAAATAAATTTGCATTTTTCAGCAAGTTCAATATCAGCAAAAGAGTATTTTTAGTTCTTGGAAATAAAACAGCTAATATGGAAATTTTCATCAAATCTGTCATATATGAATGATATTTTTATGTTAAACCCAAAATGTGATATAGAGAACGTAACAAACTTGATGGAAAATACGTGCATAAAGTCTAGATCGAATTTAAAATTTTTCCAATAAATTTATTTGAAAACTTAACAATGCTTTTAAAAATTTCAAGTTGAATGTCGCTATTTGGCATTTCCAGTATAAAATAGTAAAATAATGTAAATGTTTGGAACAGGTTTAAGTTCAAAGCGGGAATTTGTCGTAAAAAATGTAATAAAGAAAAACACAAATCTGTTGGTTGTGGGCACATTTTCCGCATGAAAAAAAGACATCTCTGAAACTAAAATTTTGAGAAACTTGAAAAAAACATAAACATAAAAATGAAAAAATAAAAATGCAGAAATGGTGGCTAAATCTGCACACACAGCCAGGAAAAAGTTGTTACACTGTATCGTTGGGAACAAAAATAGCAAACAGAAATTCGCCACACTTTCCTGGCTAATTCGCCTTCAGTGTTGCCAGATGTTAGTTCTTATGAACAACATTAAGTAAATTATGTGAAGTATTTAAGCATTAGCTTTTACCCGATACGGTAGCGCAATGAATGAGAATGCGTGAACAGATAGGCAGGTTTTGTGTTCAATCACCCTTTTTTCGTTTTAACTTTTTTTAATTCTCTTTATTATTTTCTTTTCTATTGTGCAGGTGGTAAAATGCTACTGTTTATGCTCCCTGAGATATTTAAACAATTAGGTTGCGACACAGGAGCAGCAATGGTCGCAGGAATACTATGAGATGTTTCGCAACAGCTCCACTTCCAAAAACGTTTAACGTTAAGTTTGTATTTTATTGCATTTATAAACCGAAAATTCTCCTAAGATAAAAACGATTCCTTGGAAGTAAAAAAAAAACAAAACTAAAAGACAAACTTGTCTGCCAAAATTAACTTTCCTCATTTTTGATGCAACTCAAGTTGTAAATCTTATTCTACTATCACTCCTAAGTAAGTCAGTAAGCTTAAACAACATTTTTTGATTGTCCCACCTTTCTTAAAGAGGCGTGAATGTTTAGTTTCCAAAAATTCGATCAATGTTTCTGTGCTTTCAGAATTCTCAATTGTTTTGAAATTGTACTCGGAAAAACCTATGGTACGTACTTCCTCGTAATTTATAATCTTATTATACGTGAACAATCAATTAAAATTTTGTTAACACTACTTATTTTCAAAAATTTCAACTACTTCTTCGATAGTGATACGGACACTTGCACGGCCACCACTGAAAGTGACCATAATGTGGATACAACAACACCCAATCGTGTCTGGTGGTCACAAAGCCCACCGAATCTATAACGGTATAATCCCGGTGGGCAATATGAATACACAAAATTAATGGTGGGCGTTGTGTCCTATGCCCTCCTATCTTGATCTTTTCGGTCTTTTTTAAATTGACGTAATGAATCTTTAAATTGAATTCTGAATTTTCCTAAATGTTAAATTTTTGAAATATTTCACAAGTGTGCGCAGCAGTAGTGTCTAGACAGAGAGGACCTATATTTCTGGATAGATTTTTAACCACCGTAACTTATATTGTTGCAAGGAGCGCTTCCATTTGCAGGGAACTTATCGGCCGCAAAATATTTAAGCGCAAATACACTGAAGACGCCCCGACCCCGAAATCGAAACAGCGTATCTTGCTCAAAACCACGCACCCAAAAGAGCTACGACCGGCTTCTACGTTTTGCTAGATTTTTACACTTTTTAACTTCATGTTTACACAAATTCTCATCCTATGAGTTCAAACTAAGACCGCTTTTCAGTGACGGCCAGCAAGTTCCTTGTACCTTTTTTACCTTCCTTGCTATACGAAATATAACTTTAAAGAAAGTATTGTGATCGTCAGGTACAAAAATTTTCAACATTCTTACTGTTTTTTAACTTTTCAAAATTTTCAATAACTATTCAGAAATTTTAATTATTTTAAAACTTTCAAAATTATTTAATTTTCCAAAGGTTAGCAAAATATTCTATTTCAACTCCAATTTTTAAAAATTTCCAGCAATTTCCAAAATTATCAAATTTTTTTACAATTTTCGAAATTTAAAGATTTAAAAATTTCCAAAATTTTATGATTTTTAAAAATTATCTAAATTTTCATAAAATCGTCCAACAGCTTCAAAATATTTTGAAAAATCTCAATATATGTGAGGAAGTGTCCGTGGCGGTTGGTTTCCCGACAGCTTTTTAGTATTTTTATCCTCCACTTATATCATATATTTTATATTCCTTTGAATATAGGAAAAATAATTGTTTACTTCAATGGTACCAACAAAGTATAAAAAATGATAAAAACAAATAATAAATAATGAATACAAAAACGAGATTTTCTTCTAAAAAATTCATTTCGCGCACAAACGCGTTCCAAAAAAAGCGCGTTAAAAGCATTTTGAACGTTGTAAATTTCTAAACTTATGAGATTCCACTTCAGAACAAACAGAATAACTAACAAAATCTGCACTTTGCTGCAGTTTACGAAAATTGAACCAACCAGCTTTAGTTCAGATTAAATTTAAGCGGATTTTCGGTTCATTCTACGTTAGGTTTCAGTGAGAGAGTTATTTCAAAAACGTAATTGGTTTAGGAACTTGCACGGCCAACTATCTCTATACGAAAGCGGTAAAACATACCGCTACATCACCTAAGGAAATTCTCAAAAGCCGCCGGAATTCAATGAAGGACTAAAATCACTGAGCTTGAGAATAATAAAATACACTTAGGCGTAATGTACTCGAACTCGAGAAGCGAACAAGTTTTAAATCCAAAGGAGCTTGTTTATTTTACATGTAATGGAATGAAATTTTCCTCTTAAGGCCCCCATAAAGTACGTTATTTTCCACATTTCAATACCTACCGAATATGTTTTCCGGATTTTTTTGTTCGATAACTTTTCAGTCCCTAAACGACTACTTTCCACAATGGGGGAAAAAGAAGGGGTTCTGCGGGTTCGAAACCGGCATGTTGGGATTCAATACAGGAACACACCGGCGACGAGGAAAATTTAATCACTGCAATATGCGAATATAAATTAAGAGCGAGATGGAATTGAATTTTAATGGAGCAGACAAATTCGAATTGCACATTCACAGTATAAAACCAATCTTAATTCGGGCGCCTCTCTTGAATACCTAAAAAATAACCCGAGCAAGCCCCCGGATTTGGAGATTCGATCTTGTAGCGCGGGATTTCTTAAATGATCAACCCGATCTTCCTGACATTGTAAGATGGGACGAAAATCGAGCCGGGAAGTGCAAGGAAGAATGGGATACAAATGACGTGCATCAAATTTACGAGGAAAGCCCACCGTAGTTTCACTTAGTTTAGTCCTTAGTTGAATTCAAAAGCGGGGGCGTATTTTATTCCGCTTTGAAAAGGACGAAATGAAAGCGCGGAATAGTTGCTGTTCTGAATCGAGGTGTGCTTTGCCCATCATAATGTAAGCACGAGCAGGGACTACTTGGTAGGTCCATGTATGGACGAAGAATAGCTCTCGGTTTGTTTTATTAAAGCCTTTAACAAATAATTCAACGTGTTCTCAGAGATAAGGTCTTTGTACGTGTGGCAACATTGCAAAGCAGAAGTGGAAGTGTGGTAAAAGAAAAAAAAACAAAAACACAACCACAGCTAAAACTTCGAAACGCAAGCAGAAAAATTAGAGCTTGTTCCAATGACCTATATTAGGGAGTGATCGCGTAAATGGTGGGGCAAATGTACGAATATTATTGGTTAAGAACAAGACGTTATTACAACATACAAAATCTCATCCATTTGTGTTTACTAATTAGAAGAAGTTTCTGATTTATTTTTATACCTCATAAAATTAATTTTCCAAAATTCAACAAATTAATATTGCCGGAACTAGTTACTTTTAAATATCTTTTTGTATTAGTAAAATTATCGTCATTGAGACCATGAAGCTGCGATACCGACGGAATGTATTAATCACTTATGACGCGATCACTTTCAGTAGAATCTGTTAGAATAAGACAACCACATTTAGCGAGCTTGTTTCTGTGTAATATTTTAGCGGTCTACTGTCCAACGGAAAATCGTCTTTCTGTACGGCCACGTAAATATGTGGGTGTAAATATGTGGTGTGAGACTCCCACGACTAAAAGTTGAGACAGGTAAAAGAGGCTCCGGATAATATGAAGATTACAATGTGTTGTTTTTCATTATCAAATATTTTATTATAAATAAACCTATCAACATTCTAAAAATTGTTTACCTTAAAAACAAATTTGTCACATTTGACAAATTGGTACAAACTCTGTAATTTCAAGACAGCTTAGTGATTGCATACAATTTGATTGTTGACGGCATCTACCCGTAGCTGGAACGCTATATTTGACTTGTGAGTCTAATTTTTCGTATAAGTATATAACGTCATTGCATAAAAAAAAACAAGTGGGGAATATGGGTTCTGTTAACAAGTTACGTTGTGAGAAGGCATTTATAAAAGACCTCCATCTGCATGCGCTCATTTTGTAGGTCATTGGTGCTACTTTTACTTACATCAAAACATTCTACTGTCCTAAGACTGTCATATTAACTTTTCCAACTTTTTGGCAATACTTTGTTTTTTTCTCTCCAAAAATAATACTAAAAGACGGGTCTAACTCTGTGTTCCAGTGATGTGAGGAAGAGGAAAAATGAAAAAGGGGACGGGAAGGAGAAATAGAGGCGATGAGCGGGAGAAGGGAGGGGAAAGAAAGGGAGAAAAAAAAAAGGAAAAGAAAGAGAAAATAACAAACAATGAGAAGCAGCATAAAGAAGGGAGCAACAGAAAATAATAGGCAGACTCGCTCATACTGACGTATTAAAAAAATCGCGAAATATTTCAATTTTTCTGAAAAATTGGCATGAAGATCCGAGTTTTCCTTAAAATACGAAAATAATAATATACATAAACTTTAAGGGAAATTCTACACACCAAGCAATCAAAAAACTTTCTATAAAGACCAGCCCCGAAACGCTTGGTTGCGGAGTTACAGCCTTGGGAAGAAACAATCTGGACTGTTCCCGATTCCGGAGAAGTAATTTCCGAAGCTATGTCTATAGAAACTTCTTCCATTGCTTTGCTTTTCTAACTTATACAAATGTTTTGTTAATAGTCTAGTAAAAATTGGCCCAAAAAATGAATAAATGAAGTTATAAATCACATTTTGAATTACGTTTGTACTTCCAATAATAGCATTGACAATACCAAACAATCATTTTATTATTAAATTTATCGATGAGTAACCACTGACATTTCACGTAACTGCATTTATATATATGCTTCTCTTCACAGGTGAGTGTTAGACTTTTCTCAAAAAGGCTGTAGGCAATAATAGTTGTTTACCTACACTTAAAATCAAAGTACACGCAAAAATCGGCCAGTGCGATTAATACAACGAACAATAAAATTTAGAACGAAGGTTTCGACATTTGCCTAAAAACCAAAACGATGCGTTTAAAAAAAGGTAAAATCAATTAACGAAAAACTATTTAACATTAGATGTAATTTGACGAATATTTACTTCATAGCAATAAAATAATTTTTTCCGTTAATAAATAACTGCACGCGGCGCAAATAAAAATTAAAACTACAGAAATTCTTACTTTGCTATTAATACAAAACTGTAATTACTTTTGGAGTATAATCCTCCACAGGAACCTAGACGCTCTAGTCTAGCAAAGAGAACAAAGCTAGGAACATTTAATTAAAATGATGACAATGCGTAAAGCAAGACAATTTTCCGTTACGTCCATCTAAGAATTATAATTTTTAAAAGAATGAGGAAACATACAAAGAACATGTCCAATTTAAATACATCTGAAAAGTAAAATGCGACTTGCATCCTTTAGTTAAAGTTCTACGATTTTGTTTTAATTTTCTGCTCTGCTTCATTAATCCACGACAGTTGAAAAAAGCAATTAATCTTACCAAATCCTTGAAAAGCTTTTGAAATTGTATAGCAGAAGAGTTGGTTTTCCAACTTACCTGAAAATGAAAAATAAAATTAATATCGATTTAACAACAATTTTACAAGTCATAATACTTGTTCAGTGTACTTGCAAATACTCGTAAAATGTCCATGCAATAATTATCAGCTAAGCGAAGCTCGGGGATTTAAAAAAGCATCAAAAATTAAATGTGCAAACTGCAAGAAGCAAAGGTGGTACAACACTACAATGCAACAAAATCTTTATTGGGCTGTCTCAATAACAGTTTTGTTCAGTTTCTTTAATTTGCAAATGTTAGTTCTCAAATTAGCCCCCTCCCCCCAGCTTGAAATGTTATAAGAAACGGTTAGCATCTACATTATGTAACTTTATTTATATTTATATGTTAAATGTAAAATTCTATAGGCAACATATTGAAGTTATTTTCAGTAGTATTAACCAAATCTATAGCAATTTCCTTTTGTGTTTCGTACTCGAACAAACACATGAATAGTTTGCTTAAATTTATTCGCGATAAAACTTTGTACATCAAAAATAATCGGGTTAACGGTTTCTATTGGTTGCTGCAACGGAAAATGCGACTTAGTGATTGGTCGATATATTATAAATAAAATGATCTGTAGTAATAACACAAGAGCTTCGGAATGGCCGGTTATATTACAAATACATGCTGCAGAATTGTAATGAAGAGTCTCAGTTTGACAGCTAAAAAAACCGAGCGAAAAGGGCGAGGATTTCTCTGTCGAACAGCAAAATTAACAGGATATGTTGTGGCGGAAGAAACTTAATTTTGAAAAATTATCTTTTTGATTTCTATACACGTCCAAATATTTCCCATAAACATTTAATTTCTTAAAAATTTCCTAAAAATGTATTTCTGCGACGTAGTGATTGGTCGATATATATTGAATACAATAATCTGGAGTAATAACGTAAGACAGGCATGGGCAACCTTCTGAGTAGCTGGGGCCAACTGAAGATCCATTTATGTATCGCGGGCCGTAAATAAGATAAAAAAAAATCACTCTTTTGGAAAAATATAAAAATACAAATAAGTATACAGAAATATATTCAACAAAAACAGAATATTTTAAAAATGAGGAAATTCAAAAAAGTATACATAATATTTCACTTTCGCATAAAGCCGGCGTACAGTGGGCTATTTGATGATTTTAGCGGGACAAAACTCAAAACATGGTCAAAACTATCAAAATTTAATAATTAATGGTTTAGCATTGATAAAACAAAAATAGAAATAATACTTAAGCAAAATATACAGTGGCGTAGTTTAGAAGAATTTTTAATTCTAATCATAATATTATATTTCGTTTTTTTGCAGATTTCTGCAAATGAAACTTTGCAATTACATAATACAGGCCCATGCCTGACGTAAGAGCTTTGGAATTGCTGGTTATATTACAAATACTTGTTGCGTAATTATAACAAGGAGTGTTAGTTTGATGAAGTTTGAATTGTAAATGCAATGTATGCATATTAACATGAACATGAATTAAAAAAATATCCGATAAACATCATTTCTTAGTAATGTCAAAATAATTTATTTTTGCGACCTAGTGATTGGTCTATATATTTTAAGTGGAATAATCTGTAGTAATAACATAAGAGTTTTGGGATTGCTGGTTGTATTATAATTCTTGTTGCATAATAGTGTTAGATCAAGTTAACATATGTTGCTGTGCAGGAAGTTCGAGTTAAAAATTTCCACTTAGCACTTCATAAACACGTACAAACATTTTGGATGAACATGTCCTTTCTTAAAAATTTCCATAAAATTACTTTGTTTCCATAGAAACTATAAAAAATTGCGGTTGTTTGATATTGCTGTGCAATTTCCCCTGTTATTTTCTAGTTTTGCTGTTTAATAAACCAAATGTGTCGTCTCTAAAATATTTATTTATAGATCCATTCAATTCATTCGTCCCTGCAAATCGCCCAGGCCTGTGCGGTTCTGCACTGAAAGGCAAAAAATCCTTATTGCCTTATTACACTAGCATTAAAGCCTTTTTGACGACGAGTCACAAAAGAAACAGCAGAACCTCCGCACATATCCCTTTCACGGGGGTAGTGGAAGAAGATGAAGAAGGCGATTCAAGTTCGCTGGAGAGAAGCAGCTCGGTGAAGAAGAAGCAGAAGAAGGAGGTTCACGCTCGACCGCTCGACTTGAGCAGCCATGCATCCTAACGCGAGGATAAAGGCTATTTATAACGTCGTTAGGTGAAAAAACAAGCTCTATCTATCAACACAAGGTATGTCTTTCATTGAACTTGCTCAGCTTGGCCTTGAGCGCCGCGTACAAAGACCGGCAACTACCAGGATGGAAAAATGAGAGTCGTACAATTAACTTCGAGCATGTGGTCAACGAGTTCATTGTATTCGAGGGGCAAAGGGGGAAAATGCTGTTCACAACAATAACTGCGCGAATGAAAACGCGAGCTTTCGGGCAGCGCTTTAGCGTAAAATTCAGCGGGCGCGCGTACGTAATTCAAAACAAAACGTCAAATTCTCCAGTTCCTCAAGAATTCGAGATTAACGAACTCAACCGCGCGCACTTTTCGAATGCTTTCGGTTGTTCCCTTTTGCGGCACCATTAAAATGTAGTAAATTAGAATTATTAGTACGCGGTCTTGGAATTATCTGGATATTTTGAGGAATGGAAAGCACTTTATCATCGGTATTTTGATGAATTTCCTTGTTCTCAATAACAAAGCATCCTATTGAATAACGTTAAATTAATGAAATGCTTCTTTCGTATAACAAGCGAATACTATTGTGTTTTCAAATAATAGAAAATTGTACAAGCTTACTATAAAAAATCTACAACTTACAAAACATCAAAAACCCGAATTGTGTTACCTTAAAAATCGTGTCTCTAAAGTTAGATGTTCAACATCCACCTAAAATCACGAAATTGCATTAACCAATGAATTATTTATCATCACAAATGAAGCAAAGCGTTAGTTTTTAGAACTTTTAAAAATTTAACACGTGAAACTGCTAGAAGTTCGGAAATCCAACATCAAACATTTCCGCAATATTAACGTGTACAGGAGACAACCAAAGTTTCCGGTCGATGAGGTCGGATATTTATTATGTATTACAAAGCATTTTACTTTAAGTCTCTTGGGATGAATGTATGAAACTTCCCCATTAAAGTTTAAGATTTGATAGCAAATCCGACCGTAACGGGAAAGAGGAACAATTTCGCTGCGGAATATGATTATCTATTAGTTAAATTTCAATTAGCAATTTAAGTCGCGTTAAATTTCAGGAAAATCTTATAAGCATCAATAATTAATAAGCCACTGAATTTAAGAAACAATTGAAGTTAAATCTGAAAATATTTTTTCAGTATTATTATTCCCTATATTTTATTAATTTCGGAATTCAAAACCAAAAATCTGATCGAAAAAAAAAAACTAAATTTGGGAAAATTACATTCCTTTTTGCCGATCAGGTTTTAATAAAGAATCTGAAAAGCTAAAAATAATAATTTTGTTTGCATAATTTTAATGAGTTTTTCATAAATATCAAATGGAACTTTTAACTGTAATTAAACTTCCTGCAATGTTATAATTTTACATGAAACTTGACTCAAAAATATTTCATTATTTTTACTTACATTACCTAATTCTATTAAATGTAATTAAAAAGTTCGGTCTTAGAAAGTAGATTCACTATTATTTTAAGAACCGTTACTTGATTATTTACAACTCACTTCTCAATGAAAATTGAATTTCAGGAACTTTTCATGGAAACTGTTCCAGTTTCAGGATTTGTCACTGAAATTGCATATTAAAACTGATATTGCATAGGAGTGATGTTATATACAGAGTGGAGCAACCCTCTGTATTTTATAAATATATGGGAAACGCTATGCGGAAGAAAGTATACACGCCGTGCCGCATTAGATCAAAAGAGATGACTTGTTGCGATGGTGTGAACGTTTTGACGAGCGAAGCCGATCGCACCCGACACCGCTGGTAGCACACCGGAAGCTCCGCCTTTTGCATCATCCGTCTCTTTTAATTTATAGGAGACTATCGTATATGCTTTCTCTATCTTACACATAACATCCCCATGTTCCATAAACCGATTTTATTCATTGTATATGAAGAATTCTGCGAAAAATGCAAAAAACTTCAATACCTAGTCTTGTAGGCCGAGATAGAACATTAAAGTGTTAAAAATGTCAACCATTACATTTGTACCAAGTTTTCGTTCAATTTCCAAAAAAAGTGATCAGGTGACAATGGCGTGAGATAGCCGCTTCCAGGACCATCAGGCCTGCTATCTGTCAAATCTGGCAACGAAAATTTTAAAAACGCCACTAGAATCTAGTGAAATTCCTAGTAACACTTCGGAATCAGGTACAAAAAATTCCCCTAGAACCGATTATATTCAGAAACAGGCCTATTACTACAAATAACCGGCTCAGTGGAAATTTTTTGTCACCAGATTCTAGGAATGTCACCAGATTTGACAATTCGCAGTCCTGGTGGTCCTAGAACCGGCCATCTCATTCTACTAGTGACGTTTATAAAGGTGAAAAGTGACCTAAGTAGAGACTCTAACAGATGATCTAGGTTCGGTTGGGACTTGGGAGTTGGTCATTAATCTGACAAAAATTAAAGTGGAAAAAAATTTAAACAGTGGTAACTTAGAAGGTTGCGAGCTGAGTAGTTTTGCTTCACGAAATTTTTGTTGGACTATATTAATAAAACAGCAGTTATTAAAAATTATACATACATCGCTGCCCCACTGTCTACATGCACTTTAACGCACTTTTTCCGACTGTAATCTAAAGCCTGAAGGTCATGCCTTCTACTTCTAACTTTTCAGATTAATCTTCACAGATCAAAAAATCTATTTCTAGTTCTCCAAATGTTTACACAATTGTTTATGCTCTGGTTTCAAAAATAATTTCATTCTAGCACATTAGCTAACGAGTTCGCCAAGTTGTATACAGAAAATCAGGCTAAAGCAGTTAAAACAATAGCAAAGCACACACCCAGCGAGCGTTTTGTAACGTCGCGTTGTTCCGTTTGGATTCCACATTGAAATCGTATGGTAAATCTGGAAATCGAAATCTGGGATGGAAGGCGAGCATAGCGGAACGAAACCTCGAGCGGTCCCAAGGATTCAATTGTCTAGAAACCGCCGGCGATCCTGGAAGCGCTCAAAATTTCGTTTTGGCACGTCAAATACACATAATATCAGCTTGTTCATATATGCGCATCCGTCTGACTGATTGCAGAGGGGAAAATGAATAGATTTAAGTCCTAAATGTATAAATCCGAGATAATATTTTAGGGAATGGGCAAACACACCGCGTACTGAACACTAAACGACCGCTTAAACGAAAAAAAAAACCTGGAAAATTCAAGCCGATTTTCAGGTTTTCACTAACCGAGCCCTACATATTCGTAGATTAGGATCTTGGCCCTATGAATACAAATTCTCGAATTAATATTCAACAAGAACGTGCAGTATCCGCGGGTCTACTTAACCCCTCCATAGTCGGGTCATTTAACTCTCGTCGACAATTAAACCTTCGCATATACGTGCATTAAATGCTAAAAATAAAAAATTTCCAGAAGCTTCGCTGATTGTTATAACTATTTGCCGTGAGAACGTTTTAAAATAGGCGAGCTTTTGTTTCAGTTTTAGTGTCTCATTAGTGGATCGTTAGGATGCTCCCACTCAAAATACGCACACTACTCTTTAGCGTCCGTTACTTAATCGATTATGAGGACCATCGTGGAAGAGAACTAACTGCTCGAAACTTTGCTGTTCTTGCTCGTCAAAAATGAAACAGCTAATCAGGATTTCATCGTCTAGGAGTGTCTATAAATATTGTTCTTGTCGATTATTATTAATCACTGAAGGTCTCGGTCAATGACTGACTGCCAAACTATACTTAGCTTCAGATCAAATTAATTCGCTTATTTTACCAAAGCATAAGTTCGCTGCTGATGTGCTCTTTGAAATTGTATAAAATCTCAAGTCATTGTGCGTTTTCGTTCAATGAAAAATTAGACGATCATAAAAGGTTTTAGTATGGGTGTTTCCTAAGCTAAAATAATTAAGGGGGAAGATTCCTCAAGCAATTTTATGAAGAAAGGTTCCTTCCTATGAACATGTGAGCTCAGAGCTTTAGTTGATGTTGCAAATGTTAATAATATCTTGTACAACTTGTAAGATATTGATCTGAAATTCGGTACACACATATCTTTTAGCAAGAGCAACTATGCTAGATCGTTTTGACGGAAAATGAAGTTCAGGGTGATTTTCTTTGGTCATGAACACTTTTCCCCCCTTACCTTTTTTATGATACGTCACTGGCTACTATAATCAATTTCTTTAAATTGCCTGATCCCCTTTATTTTGTTCATGATACGCCACTGGCTACTACAATCAATTTCCTTTTAAATTGCCTGTTAAGACTGAGAACTTTTTCATTTCTTGCAGTTTTTTGATAACTCCATTCGTTCACGAGTAATTGGCCTGAAATGTTGACAAAATAACACACTGAATTCTAAATAAGCTAAATTTTCAACGAAAACTAAGCTCTAAGCACACATGCTCATTTTTTTTAAATTATTTCTTATGGTAAACCTGCGAAAAGGAAACTGCGAAACTTGATTTCCGGTAAACAGTTTTGTTTTGCTAACCAAGCAAACCAGTTAACAAAAAAGTGCGACTAACGCAAAAAATAAGCAAATAGGGTAAATGTTAATCCTGATCTCGTGGGCTCTTGCGCAGTAGGGTCACACGCCAAAGCCAGGCTACAGACCGACCTAATCAATCTTAATTAGACAAGCAATTTTAGAAAGTGTATTTCTAATTCTTCGACCACCAGTCCTATTTTTTACTTCCTGCTTTTTATTTTCCTGATTTAAATAAATTTAATAAAACAAAAACTATTTGATTAGGGTATAAGTAATTCCTAATCTCATGAACTCGATTGCAGTAGAATTTGTAAACGCGCTCAACACGCCATAGCCGGGCTAGAGACCGACCGACTTAAAAAAACCTAATTAGAACAGCTTATTTTTGCCCTAAAACTTTGTTCGAGAAAACTCAAAAAACATTATAAAATTTGGTGCCTTTGTGCCTTGAGTAGCCAACGTTTTTAGGTTTCACTTATAAACACCTCCCTGGACATCCTAACGCGGAAGCTAGTATTTTAAGCATCCCCCCAGCTGTACGAAGAAGACTGAGCAAAACATGGCCAACAGGTGTGGACCCATAGTTTTATGTATTTATTTAATTATCTTTAAAACTAATTATGTACATAAGTAGTAATTAATTCGGAGTGTAGTCACTGAACTACTTCTCCCTTCATTTGTAATTTAGTAAACTAATTTACTTATTGCTCTGTTGAGCAGATTGTAAATATCTTGTATAATATTAAAAAAAAAAAAAACTTAAAAGCATGCGCGAGTTTAAGATGAGACCTGAGAGACTTGTGTTCCGTCATCCTTTGTGAAAAAACCACTAAACATACACTTCAGAAACCTATTTATATTCCTACATTATAAAACTGTAGAGGGAAAAATGTGATGTTTTTGTGAATTAAATTGTCCCTCTAAACACTGTTTTAGGTTAAGGGTTGCTCTAAATAGCTAACTGCTCATACATGTTTGAATCTTGCTTGAATTTGGAATGCAGTGACAATATTTTTATTATTTCAAGTTTTTCGCAGTTCTAACTCAACAAAGACGACATCATAGATTGTCGTTGTACGTCATGCAGGGGCGTCATCTCACGTTTTCTCACAACTCCACGAATAAATACCGAGTTTCTGATACTAAAATTTGCAGTATAATCGTTCAATTTCAAAGAAAATCGACATCCGGTACCGCCTACAAGAGTTTGACAATAAACAAATTAGTCCGTTTTTCCCAAAAAATAGGTCATGCAAGCTGAAGCGGTTCAATGTAAAAACCGCACGTTCCAGTAATACATTTGCTCTACTCATAAAAATGCTGTGAATGAATAAGCGCTTTCACAAATACTACTACCAGAATTAATCGCAGTGGTCAGTTAGTACCTTGAATTTCGTAAGTATTATACTTATTATTTAAAACTGTTTTTTAAATCACAGGGAGCAATTGCCCTCCCCTGTCCCTCCTAAATGACGCCCCTGGCGTAGTGCTCATACAGCATAAGACCGATAAGAGTAGGGATAACAGTAATTATTAATTTTTTCGTCAGCTTTCTGTGAAATTTCGATTGTGCTTTGTTGTTGGTTGTTTTTACGCATCAGTGTAGTTCATTATTTACAACATAAAGTTAAATAGTTTTGGATTTTTTTGTTTGAGACTAAATTGTCAGATGCTCTTACAACGCGTTTAAATTGGCCAAGCCCACTTTGATTTTTTTTAATGAGCGCCATTATCAAATTCTGAAACCGCCAGTGCTTAAAATGTTTGTTATTAGCTCCGTCTTCACGGATTTTTCCTACAACCCATGAGATACTGTACGCCCTCTAATAGTAATAAACATATTTTTTTTTATTTCCCTGCTTTTCGGCATTTACAGATATTCGAAGATATAAATAATACTATAATACCATGGTATTTTTTATGCAAAAGTTAAAGGTTTTTAATAATGTATATGTCGGCCTAATACAGCACTAACAATAAAAAAAAAACAGAGCTTAGTGATTGCGCATAATTGGCACAGCAAGTTTAAGACTTTAAATACTCTTGCACTATCCAAAACCTAAAGATGCAAGCTGCAATTCTAGAAACATTAGTTTGTATGGGTTCACAAACGACGAATGCAAGGTAAGCCAACACGGGCCAAAACGAAAAAGTCTGGGTGCTAGTGGGATTTTTAAAGAAAGCAGTCTAAGCCAAAAATTAAGAATACTACATCTATACATTTTTTTGAATTTTGTATGACTTCTTGCAATTTGATTATAAATTTGTCTGAATAATTAGTCATTTTTCTTATAAATAAACCTACAATTGTGTTGTTATCTTTTACGACATTACTTACTCTGTGTTGATGAATCATATTACAATGCTAATTCCAACCGAGACTAATTTTAAATATTTAATAAGGCGTAGGTGTTTTATTATCATATTCAAATTGTAGTTACTCATTTAGCAACATTAATGATGCTTTAAGACTGGATAAATAAACAAAAGTGAGCTTGTGGGAAGTAGTTTAATCGAAAAGTTTTTTTTCCTTTTCAACTACAACAGTGCTTAACGAGATCGTTAGTAGTAAATTGATTTCCTACATAAAAAATAAAAGGCATTTTTCTAATTTCCTAAAACGTCATTTTAACAAAGGGCTAAAAGCCATCAAAAGTTCACTAGCTTTCAGCAGTCATGTAGAAAGGCATTCAAGGATACAATAAACGGGGAGCACAAAAATATTTCGATTGTACGATAAAAACAAATCAATAACACGAAGCAATTTCTAGTAAATAACTTCATAGCCATAACAAATACCTTTGCAGTGCAATAGAAGCACAGCAGGTAGGTATACACTTTGCCTGCTAACAAAATAAAACGAAATCAGATTTCACGGCAATTCACCTACGTCTAGCTAGAGCAACTGCATAACATTCTAATAATTGCAAAACTGCTTCTAGGAGGAGTACAATGTACCTAGACACTTCCAACAATTTTATGAATATTAAATTTCTTTCCTTTCATACCAACATTCTTGTCGGATATTCATTCACCCAGATCCGTTTATCGATAAATAATGTAATTTTTCCATTACTTCGGTGGAGTAAAACTCCAGGGAGAGTGTGAGCATCGGTGCTATAATATTGATTGGAAGTATCTGTAAAACGATGAAATTGCACGGGCGCCATTTCGAATCTGAAAAAATTCAGTTGCACGATTCCCATCGCTTTGTGTTAGTTTGCAAAGGTCATGCTCGAGCGCAATGCAGCAGAGTTAGTTACACATTCCTTAGATTCGCCATCGCCCATCCTGGTTGTGTTCGGGTTTCTCATATAAAGGAATATTTTTATAAAACCGGGGCCCTGGAGAATTTATATATTTCAGAAACCTCCGACGGACCCGCTGGGGAAACACTTCGAGGTCCTGCTGGAAGTTCAAAACTTACTATGCGGATTGAAAAACTCTTGAAATTCTTGTATAAAGTGATAGACTTGGCTGGTACTCGAAAAAATTGAGGGATGCCTTCACACAAAAAAGCAAACTGACACTTGGATGAGAGGAGAAGCCTCGCAAGGTTTTTCGAGGATTTATTCCTTCTTCCAGTATACAATCTCATAACTCCCACACTCTCCTCTTGATTGTCAACGAGAAAGGTTTTGCTATTCAAAATACAAATCACGATAATATATTCATTTTATGACTAGACATTGTTTAACGGAGTTTGAAAGTGGAGCTTTTCCTTTTTCAGGATTCACAGGGGAAAATTCATTTTCAGCAAAGTAGCAAACAAGAGTAAGTACAGCTCTACTATAGGTAATTTAATTCCCTTTTGTTTGCTCGTCTATTATTATATTACATATTTTTCAGACAGTGCTCGAGAGGACAATTAATGTTGTAAGTGGTTTCATCATAAAAAAATCTAATTTAATTAATTAACAGTACATTTCACACCCAGAAAAAATTTTTATATTAAATTTTTTGTTACAGTAAACCCAACCAAAATTAGTTTTTTCCGAGACAATTTCCTACAAAAGTATAATTTTTCTTATATTATTTTAATAATTTAGAACGAGTTCCCGACCAATTTGCATAGTAGATGTGGTTCAACCTAGTTTACTGTAAATTAAGGTTAGAGTGGCACTAAGGGCGGGTGGTAAATGAGAGGACTGGGGTGGGCAGCGGTACCTGTTCTGTCTGAGTTTTGCATACACTCAAGTTCAGAGTGCATATGAATGCACTGACAAGTGTTCAGTGAAGAAAACGTTTCAAATATATGGATCAAAAGTGATCATTTTTCCGTACATAATTCTCAAAGTATACCTTACATGTTTTCGCTAAAAAAGAGACTTGCGCGTTTTCTATAGCGGAAACACCCCGATTAGCACGACTCTGTTATTTATTTTATAAAACTTGTCTTTGTGCGTTTGTTACCCAATTTAGTCGTTTATATTGCCAGTTGTTACCAGAATGTCACTTTTATTTTGGCAAAACTCACGTTTTTGATTATGGGTCGATGATCCTTCTAAAACGACTTTGAAAGTAGATGATCATAAAACTTTGCGAACAGCTGGTCTATAGTCAGTTTCAACCTTTCGCTCCAACAAAATTAAACCACGCCCACTATGCAAATCGATCCAGAACCACTATTGCTATACTACCGCGTTACATACCTTTCAATTTTACTAAAAAAAAGTACTTCTATTCTAGTATATTTGCTATTAGTACAAATTAAATAAGAAACTAAAGGTATTTTCTCATTCAAACAATTCTGCTAACAAAAAGATAAAACTTCAATCACAAAATCCATCTTGAACTATATTGAACTGTAGTTTCTTCTTACAGTCAATTTCAACCTATCGCCGTAACAAAAGAAAGACACGCCCCCTGTGCACATCGACCCAGATACCCTATAGCTATACTACCGGGTTACATACCCTTCAATTTGACTAATAATTTACTTCTGTTTTCGTATATTTCCCATTTGTACAGATTAAAATTAGAAAATAAAGGTATTTTCTCATCCATTAAACCTCTAACAGTTCTAACAAAAAGATAGAACTTCAATCAGAAAATCCATCTTTGAACTGTATTTTTTTCTGGTTTGCACATAAAGCTGAGTGTGCGGAGTGCGCTATTTTTGATACCAATAAAGTGAATGGTAGTTGATAAAGTCAGCAGCAAATCGATCGCTTTCCTTCAAACACTGGCAGTGCGTTTTCACATCAAATCGACACATTATTTGCTCGGATCCTATATAGAATTTCAGGAATTTCATCAACAACGTCAGAGGTATCATACAAAGTCAATACCAATCAATCATAAGTTGTGACATTCAATAAAACGCAGCGGAAGATTCACGCACACATTATATTGATACAGAAACACAAACAAAATGTTCTGGCACGAGCCACAGTATTAAAAAAAATTACCAATCATTTGCGACTTTTGATGCACATACTGAGAAACGGTAACCAAACATCAAACACGGCTAATGAATCCTTTGATAAACGAAAATTAAATAAACTAGGTAGTAACACAAATAAAATTGTGGAAGTTGGAAAAGTTAAACTTTTTCCGCGCTGCGCTACAACCAAGTCGGCCGCCTTGCAAAAGTACATTAAGAAAACGAGTTGAAAATACGACGACCAAGAAAAATTATTCAAATATTAAAAACATATTTAATCTAACCCTAAAGACATTCTCAAGAATCCTCTGATCTGAGCGGATGATTTATACAGGGAGACGAATATAATACGTAAAAATATAGGATTAAGAACTTCTATGAGATTAAATGCGCTAGCGGTTTGAATTGGAAGCTGGGATAGCTTTATATGAAATAAATTTCTTAGAAACATTTTCCATGTTTCTAGTCTAGTATTTAGTCAATATTTAAATTTTGAGACAATCAATTAATAATAAATCCTGGCATAATCTTTTGAAATATATAGTTAGCGCATATATGCAATTTTAAAGGAAATGTATACGGGCTTAAAATAGCAACACACCCACATGTTGGGCCTTTAGAGCTTGTTTAGAAACGTATTATTCATTTGGTCAGCTAGTTTATTATCCGGAGCTATTTGATAACGTAATTAATAAGCATAGCATATGCATGGTCAGGGGTTTTAAAAGAAAACGCGAAACAATTTTATGGAACTTTGGTAAAATGTTTTTCAGCGCAGAACCTCTGGCTCAGCTCAACAATAAAGCAACACTGAACGAAACAATGTATCTCAAATATTGCGGTTGTAGTTGTCACAACCTTGCAAAATCGTGCGTTTCACGCATAACAATGGATTTAAGTACGTCCAACTTTTTTTTTACTTATTAAATTTTAACGAAAATTTTTTACATAGTTGGGACTAAAATTCCTGTCTTTGCCGAGTCATGTAACAATAAAATTGCCGCACAAAACTATAGAAAACAAAACACGCTATTTTATGTACTGGTGGTAAGACCACTAAATCAATTTCAATTTAAACAAACTGCTGCTGTGGCAATCAACAAATTGCTGTAATGTTACGAACGATTACACGGTACGGAGCATTAGCAAGCGTAAAAGTTTCTGGATAAAAGCCAGACAAAATAAATAATACACAAACGGGATTTAAAATTAGCAACTTTAAATATTCAATCTGAGTAATTACTGCGGTGAAAATTTGGCCTGTGCGAAATTATTACGCCATTAGGAGCCGAAAAAGAGAATACAAACCACCGGATTCCTCCGGTCAAGTGTAATTGCAGATAAAAGAGCATGTAATTCTCATAATGAATGTCAATCCTAACAATACACCCCGATGTTGTGAAAAATAACTACAATGTTTATTTGGATGATCGAACAAACCCCTGAAACACAAAAAAAAAAGATTACGCCAGAATACAGAATGATATTGTACTTAAAATTACGGAGAAACATACGTAAATACTGTGGATAACAACATTGAAAAAAAAAATTGGAAGAAAAGATAAGTACGTACAATAACAAAAAAAATAACGAAACATTTCCAAAGGTAAACATAAAAACTAAAATGAAACAAATCCTGCACTTCGGCCGACTACAATTATTAAAAAATAAATTAACAAGCTGTCTAAGTAACCTTACATAAATTTTCTTTAAGCCTGGCGAGTGTGCGGGCCATGCTTTTTGGCATCTATTGGTGTATGAAATATATCTCTACTTTAACTATTTTTACGCTCTTCTACAATATTTCATGATACATTTTAAAGGAATCAGGACTGACATTTGTGAAGGCCGGACATAATCTTTGATAATTTGGAACATGGCATCTTATTAGAGATGGAAAGAACATTTTTTAAAACGCCGGATACCGAATTACTCGGCCGACTAAGAGGCGGAAACTGTTACTGGTTTTACCACTTGTCGTTTTTATGACTTTCTGATGTAATTTTGTATCTTTATGCAAGTTGGCTCCCCACCGTCGCTGCTTTTCTATGTACTTCGTACTTTAGTTCACAGAAAGTGGTGTTTTGAAATTGATATGTCTTATGTAAAATGTTTTACAACAATACACAACTAAGGAGTGCGACAAAAGAAAAGATCAGCATCTAATAAATGGGACAAGAATGTTATAACCGGCGGGCCAAGTGAGGATTTACGTATCCATGGATGCTTGTTTACAATTATTAAATATATAAATATAAAAAAATCATGAATCCATTTTAAATTTAAAAGTATCAGTGGCGACTTGAATCCCCACTTGGCCTGCCCAATATCTTCCGTCCTTCTCACACTCACTAGTTGCCTATCGTTTCCTTATCCCACTCATTAAGTGTTTATGTTTCCAGTGGAATATTGACAATTTGTGTAAATAATTACGAACCTATGAGTGTATTGTTATACAGTTACCTATTTGTTGATTTGTGGTACCTACTCTATCACTGATTTTTATAAAAAATTTCTTTACGCTCTTCTACAATATTTCATTAGAACTTTTGAAGGAATTAGATCTGGCGGCTGTGGATGCCAGGCAGGATCTTATGTCGATTGGTATATAGAAACATTACTCCAGTGAAGATGCAAATCTTTATTTTTTTACGCTTTTCGCCAAGGTTTCACAAAGAAATTTTGAAAAAGCAGGTATGGCGACTGTGTAGGCTAGACATGGATGTTGACGTCGATTCTGATTGATATATGAAAACATTTCCTTAAGTACTATACTAATCTTTACTTTCTTACGCGTTTCTATACTTTTCTATAATATTTCATACTACCCAGCGTTGCCTCATTGACAAAGAACAGGGAATTCTGCCATATCTACCCCGCCTTTTTAATCGCTTCCTGCCATATCAGTAGCGCCTTTTTCGTTCTGCCATGGTTTAGTTTAGAAGAACAGTGGAAAAATCCTGTTGTCAGGCCGCCATTGTGCATTAAAATTTTTTCACATACTACACAGAAAATTCGGATTTTTGAATTTTCTGGTTAATTGTATACCAAAACACAGTACGCACATAAAACGTTCTGCTTTATACGTACGGTTAATAAATTTTGATCAGGTCTGGCGACTGTGGAGGCCAGATACGATCTACACTGGCGAGCAAAAAATTGAGGTCAACGTATAATTATGATATCTCTGTAGAATTTTCTGTTTTAAGCTTATATTGGCCAATTGTAAACCAGTTTGTAGGCTAAATTAAGAATTCAATGATGAATTGCAAAGCATATTTTTTTGTTTTTACGATTTATTGTGACAGAGCAACAAATTTCAATAATTTTGTCACACTATACCATTTCTGATAAAATCTCAGTACTTACCGACATTAAATTCTACAATATCATCTACGTAAAACTTTATTTTCAATTTTACTTCCATAAAATTGGTCTTCTATCGTAACATTCGTTTATAAATAAACAGCAAATATTCACGCTTATATTCAAAAGCATTTCTACCACACAAATCTTTTCAAGGCACATCCACATGCATATAGTTTGCTGCAAACATAATTAACCAACAAAAAGCGGCGAATCTCATAATCAACCCTTTCACTTAACCCCTTGCGAAGATTTTTTTTATAAATAATTTACGTCAAATAAGGGCCTAAGTAAGTAACAAACAACAAAAGGGTTACCTTGGTCTACATTCGGTAAACGGAAGCAAACGTAATGGAGACGAATGGCAAAGAACAGGAGGGGTGGGTCGGCTCCAAAACGAAAACATAGATTACAACAAAAACGAGCTTTTTCTCCGACTTGCCCTAGCTAATTCTTTACAGCAGCAATTATTTTTTTGTCCTTCTGTCTCTAAGTAATCGATGAAACCATCAAGAAAAATGACCAATTTACCCACACTTTTAGAATAAGGCGAATGTGCATGTTTGATGATCAAAACAGAATTTCAGTTGTTTAAAAAAAGTTACTAAACAACAAATCCGCAAAAAAAGGTCTAAAGATTTGCATTTAGTTTTAAGTTTACGTAATCTAGATGTTTAAAATAAACTAAATTCCGGATGTTGCTTTGTAGAGTTCGTTACAAAACAACGATAACAAAGACTTAATTAGCAAAAATTAACAATTCGAAAAACTATGGATGAACTACTTCCACAAGTTGCGCATTTTCAGTAGAGTTAATCAAAGCCTCGGAAGGGATTTTAATTAAAACCTGTATGTTTAATACATTTTAAATTCTTTTATAAGACTCAACAGTTCGAAATTTATTATGGAAGCCGTTTCATTAATTATCAATTAGTACATGGAAATTCCTAAAGAATTTATTTTATCCCAACTTTGCTTAACCTTTTTAGAATTCTAAATGTGAATATAAAATAAATGAAATAGAGGAAAATTTAAACATTTTTACTCGTACCTGCCCCTCGCAGCCCTACCGTGGCAACACGCCAATAAATAGTGAATACTCCGCCTGGAGCATTAGCTCGGCTGGTCCGCCATACCTCACTAAGTTACAACCCAAACTTTTTGTGCGTAAAAAATCCCTTTTTAAACCAAAAACGGAAGAAAAAATTCCTTCGCTAAAAATCGGGGGCAAGAAGGAAAATTATCCCTTCCCTATTTACAGCTGCAAAGTTGTGAATCTTATTGTACTACCATTCCTGGGCAATTTAGGTTAATCAGGAGTGTTTTATCCCCCGTGTAATAAATAAAGACGCATGAATTTTCCATTTTCACAAATTCATACCAGACGTTACAGAAAAATTAACGAACTGACATACGAAGCAAAGTCTGTACCCTATACTGAAAGGATATAGAAATTTAAAAAAAACTTAACTGAACATTAAAAAAAATGTTTGCATTGTATTCACGTTTATTGATTATTAAATGAGTTGGAGCTCATAATTTGGTTTAAAAAAAGTTTTCTATTAACATATGAAAAAAAGTTGAGAACTTAAACATAGAAAAAAATGCTAAATGTTGTGAAAAGAAATCAAAATATGCAATAAAAATATGCTTTTATTCCGAAAAATGCGCTATAAAGCTTAATATGTCACTTATGGGTAAAATATGCGCTGACAAGGACAACGGATTTATTTCTGGTCCATTTTCCTTTATTTAATAAACTTTAATATTTATTTACATTAGTAATTAAGTTATAATTTTATTTTTGTAACTAGTTCAATAAATTTATTTGTGTTTTAGTTGTTTTTTGAGATTAGTCTTATTCCCCACCAAAAGCATGGAAATCATAAATTGGAAAAAAAATTAAACTTCCTCTCGGTGGTAACATTAATTTACTTAAACAGAAGTAATAAAAATGGTACATTATCATAAAATGCACGGCGGTATCTTGCAGAAAAACTATAACGAGTAAAACGCCAAGAATCCGCGAATAAAAAAATTGCACTATGCAACATGAAACGGTAACACGAACATAACATATTCTTATCAAGCGTTGGCTAAATTCCCGGTTGTGTTTTATTACAATCGGCACTACATCATTGATAAAAGCGACCTTGGACATAACTACGCCATGTTAACTAGCAAATAAATTAAGAATATGGTCGGTTCACTAAAATATACAGCTAGCTGCTTCCGACATACTCAGAATTAAAATTAGTGCCTGAAGAAATACACTTTTATGAAGAAAATTTCACCGAGTTGACTTTCACACAGTAAAACAAGCACTATTTAACACTTCCGATAATCAAACTGTTTTAATACCACCCATTGTTCTTCACGAATACATTTTATAGGCTCGCAATTAAAAGGTAACAACAAATATTTGTTACAAACCCATTTACGTATTTGGGTAAATATACCTACAATCCGGTCATCTGTTTGCGGTTAATATACAGTCCCACGCTGCAGGGGTTGGCACGCCCTTTGAACGTTTGTTTAATTAATATGTGAAATGGTCAAATGAAATTTCTTTGCGATATCGAAATTAAAATGGTAAAAATTAAAACGTGGAAAAGATCACGGTTGCCAAGCAATTTGTTTTAAAACAACTTCAACGGGGGGTGGTACAAATCATTGTGACGTTTTTGGGAAAGCGACATTTGGTGGGGGCGCCGCCGGATACAAACTAATCAGCTATTACTAATTGTGAATGGAATCTATTGGGTTGATCAACTGTATTAACTGACAGAATATCGATAAATAAATTATATTTAAAACTATTGTTTGCTAAATTTAATGCGTTTCGGCTGCATATCAATGCGTTATCTTATCATAAAAAATTGAAAAAGCGGGAAATTAATTAGTAACACCCTACGCAGATTCATTGGTATGATTAACAGCAGTCATACGAGTTTTTCAAACCCTGCATGTACGCTCTGATAAAAACAAAATAAGTCGTTAATTAAAATTTTTGGGAACTACGCATCCATTACGTCAGGAAAATTACATAATTACTCAACAACATATGCTATTTTTATAACTGCTAATTAATCCACTCGATAACTCGATGTGTTTGTTTATAAAAAACCAACAATTGTTTTGAATTTTCGCTGGACAAAATCAACTACAGCATCCCAACGCAACTGGTAGTTGTTGGCCTACATATTCCCACAATTTCATCCCTAATTACATCAAGTGGTTTAGTTGGCAAGCTTTTATGTTATTCAAACCTCGATTAACTTCGAAGTTGAATTTCCGCTACTGAAAACGAGCAAATCCCACAAAAAGCAATTAAAAAAAAAACAATCTTACCATATCGTAGCCGACCAGTTTATCTGGCGTCGTCTGAGGGTTGTCGAAGTAGTTGATTTCGGTGAAGCGATTGACAATAAGCGTACTAGGGGCAGCCAGGTGATTACAATAGAGTTGCGGGGCACATTGGCCGCAGGAACAAGGTACGCTCGCAGTCGGATATACAGGTGGGGCTACGTCGGGACAAGGAATGGGGCACAAGGGCACTACGTAAGGGAGTTGGGTGGGTGCGCTCAGATAGAACGTCGTGGTGCCTTCGGGAAACGGACTAAAGACGAAAAGCACACGGTTTTTTTCAATTTTCGGCTCGATCTTCTATTACTAACTATTTTCCGATTGTCTTAAGCTCACACGATTGTCTTTTTTAATTGATACGATTAACGTTATGATTGTTCCTCTTTTTTTTGGTATGCTTTACAATATTGCACGATTGTCTTCGTAAACGAAAGGCTTACTCTAATATTATCAAGGATATAATTATTATTAGGAGCTGGTTAATATGTCCAGCTCGTATTTTTTTTGATTGCGATAAATAAAATCTCAGCGATTTCAATTAACAACTGTCGCTATGATTTTAACAATTAAACTATAATCATATAGATATGTATTCTTATTTTTATTATTATTATCCTAGCAGGTATATTATATAATAATTATTATTTCTATTAGATTAAATTTATTATTATTATTATATTTTTTACCAATGATTCTCTATCTATGTATCGAAATAAATAATCTATATTTAAAAACTTATTCGCAATTTAATTAATAATACTGATATATAATAAATATGTGAATTATTTAAATATTATAATTAATCAACCTCTTTGCCAAATTAAATTTGACTTTTTTTTGCTATAAACTTGATTCGAGTCGTTTGCGACTAGGCCTTTACGTACGTGTTAAGTATATAAATAATGTGAGAAATGATTTTTTTCTTGATTGTCTAAAAGATATGTTTAATTAATTGAAACGCGTAGGAAGATGATATGATGACCACTTATTAAATATTCCCTTTTTTCTTTAAAATCTATTATACATAGAGATTTTGAAATGATTGTCGAAACAAGTCACACGCACACGCACGCACATTCACTTAAATCTGCTAAAGTACACCGATTAAAAACTACTAATAATATTGACTTGATTGCGAGTGTGACACGGTTTTTTTTTATGAAAAGCGACCGTGTCGTAATATTGCACTTGGCCCTTCGAACGAAAGCTCGGTGATGGTTTTTGAGGACGGTGTGTTTGGCAACACTGACGAGTAGTAGTGTGTCGGAGCAGCGCGCCTGTTTTTGAGGTCAAGAAACCCGAAGAACTGCTACTCTCAAGTTCTTAATCCTTATTTTATTACAATCTATCACACGTAATAATATTACTTGCTAAATATTCAGTGATTGTCGTTAATTCTTGGACAAGACGCGTCGCGTCGTCTTTGCCGTCAAAAATGCGGAAATAAATTGAGCAAAATACAGAAAAATCTTGTCTGTAATAAAATATAATTCGCGATTTGTACTCAAAGGAACAACGTCAACGGGGATATAATAACAATTATGCAATTATAAATTTGATATCTATTTTAACTAATTAACTTTAGCCTTTTTGGTTTTTTCTTTCTAAATACCTAACGTACGTTCTTTGTTTTTATTTTTTTTTAAATCAACCAATTACCCTAAGTACGGACCGAGTTAGATTAACACTGTTGATATTTTTTTACCTTCCTGCAGGTTAGGTCGCCGACAAGAACAACACTTAACTGAAAGACACTCGGACGAGTACAAGAAATGTATAAAGTTGGGACGTGAGAATGAAAAGCAATAAATGTAAAGACTGACAGCAGTAGACGACAGGCGCGCTTGTAAGTAACGACAACGACACTCGGGACAGCAGCTCCCGGAAGGATATGCAAGGATGTCTAGTGAAGGACCGGTGACAGAGTGAGTAGTTCGTAGGAAATGTAGAGGTGTGGACCGCCGCACTCGCTGGCTTTCTCGCCCGGACTGTGGGGCTCCGGCTGCGGCAGAGGACCTTCCGCGGACCTGCGCGAGGAGTCTTCAGGCCCCCTCTGGTGGGGGACGCGACATCGTCGATACAACCTGATGCATGCAGCTTATACCTTTGCGCTTCGCGGAAATACCTATTTCGCGTAATCTAAGCCTATTCACTCGATTCCATTACCTCCTGAGCATGACGAGATTTTTAAGTGCATTGCACTCCTTAATTGTACCACCACAAGGCCAAGCACCTCTGGGGCACCACCAGCAACTCGCTGCCTGCTGATGATAATTTGACGCAATTTATTACGAAGAACCTCCAACCGACCACTGCGATCGAACAGGTTATTAGCAAACGATTCGCTGCGCTAACCAAATGTTTCTCCTCTCATTGAGGATAATTGAAGAGGTCCTCCTTTACTTCCATCAAAGTAAAACTGCACTGCTTCAAATGCTACCTACCGACATACTCTCCTCGGTAATTAAATGATTTATTTCGAAACCTACTTAAACATCATGTTCGTTTCTGAGAATGCATCATGGAAATACAAAGAAATGTCATATCCTCAATTACAGCTTTGTCACTTATTGCCGGTTAATTCACCAAAACTAAGACGAAAAACTTGTATAAAGTTTCTGATGAATATCGTAGCTTAACCCCATAGATAGGGGTGGAGCTTGAAATGGTGACATTTCCTAGTTCACTTGTGGATTAGAATCCCATTTAAAATAAAATTCTCACGTAGTTATGAGTGGTTGTTTTGCATAACTCAGACCCCCCCCCCCCCATTCCATACATTATCTAGTTTAATTATTAATGATATGGTTATCACCATGTAACGAAAGAAGAAGTTTTACAAGTCCTGATCTAATCCAAAGAAGAACATATAGCTAAGCTCCCACGATTAATCAACAAAAGCAAACTGAGAGTAAAAATGCAAAAATTTAAAGACCGCACTGTTGTGGATCTAAATACACATATTTGAGTTACTAAGCAGCCATCTTCAGGAGGACAGATTGAACATGAGACTACAAGCCACGAACAGGAATGCTGCATGACGGCCTACTGAAGATAGCTATTTTGCAACCGACAATATACACTTACGATGCCCCCGCAATTAAATCACCAGACCTTCTTGATGTCCGTTTAATTATTCATTCATATTTTTATCGGATTGCTATGGAACGCTGTTTTACTTTTTATTAACATTTATTGACGTAAAAAAATATCCATTTTCAGATAACATTTATTAACAAAAAAATTTGTAAATCTAATTAATAATTTTTGATGTCAATAATTGATTTTTTACGACGATTAATAAAGGTAACCGAGTTTTAGACAACAAATAATTTTTTGACGTCCAAAAATTCAATACACGATTTTTAACGTCAATAATATGTTTTTTTAACGTAAAAAATTCATTTCAGACCTCTCAAATTTGTTTTGACGTCAAAACTAATTCTTGTTTTTTTAAACTATTTATTTAATGTAGAAATTTAAGACAAATCCTTAGTTACTAATAAAAGAACCGCAGTTTTTGACGCCAATAAATAATTTATCGACAACAAATACTATTTTTTGACGTCAAAAAATTATTGGTTGGGATCCGAAAATTGCTCACAGAGTTTAGAATTAAATAATGTATCGACATCAACACTATCCTATTACCATAATTAATTATTTGCAGACATCAATAAATGCTTCTTGAAGTCAAAAAAGTCAGCGAAGTCTTACTCGTTCGCTATACCAAATTAATTACCCCAATTTATCTACTCGCCACAAGAGTGGCTTTATGGTGGGTTTACAAAAGGTTTGTACCAAAAAATGTTTATACGTCCTATCCCAAGCCCTATTTTTTGTTGTGATTTTATGATTCACGCATCACCCATTCGCCCTAGCGCACATGCCACATTATTATTAATTATTGTCCAGTGCTTTGGCAAGTCGGTGCGGAAGTATGTGCGTCCTCTGTTAGCAGTCAATATTTACAATACGGTTCTAGTTCTTGCTACTACCATAAGTAGGTATCCCGTTAGATGGCACCATTTTCCGACGTCCAAAACTCATTTTTCTGGCGTCAAAATTATTGATTTACCTCTGAAAATAATTTATTGCTAGTTTAAAATTATTTTCGTTTTGTTATTATTTTATAATAAATTGCCAGAACGGTCACAAAAATTCATCATTGATGTCAATCAAACAATTTCCGACGTTTGAAATTCGATTTGTGCCGTTAGAAATTATTTAGCGACTTAAGAAAAATACATGGAGAAGATAATGATTACACAATGTCAAAGCGCCAGCTTTGAGATACAAATGTTGAAAAAAAAGCGTTACGAATTAAGGCAAAAAATTTGATTATTTAACTTGTAATTGAAGATAGGAACACACCAATGCCAATGTTCATATAAACCATGTTTTAGAAAAAAACAAAATCGGCTTAAATCTACTATGTTCTGGGGAACAGATTTTAACTATTAGAACATTAACTTGTTTTTAACTAATACAATAATATTACTTATATAATTTTCAAAGGGACCACCTGCTTGAATGTTCCCAATGCCTTTGCGCCATAACATAACCTTCCCAATTGATCATAAAGTGACCATACCTTCATACCCTGCACTTTTAAAGTAGGTCTCCTGTTATTACCTTTCATTTTTCACTTGTATACGCGAGCTTACTACATATTTAATTATTCGTAACCTTAAAGGTATGTATGCATGGGCGCCCCATAGAGGGTCGCTTAGGGGCCTACGTAGAAGAAGTTGAACTAAAAAATGTGCATGAAAATTTCTTCTCTATGGAAGCTATATTTTAGTAACTTGTAATTACATTCCTAGATATTCAAAATGGCTCAGGAACAGTAGAACAGGCGGGGAAGCCTCGACGGTTTGCAATAATAAATGCACGTGATCATGTAAAACAGAACTGTATACATGTAAATTTATAAGGAGAAATTTGTGTTTAGTATAAAACCAGCTTTAGGTATGTTTTTGGCCAGTCTATAGTAATTTAAAAATGTTTTGATCATTTTTGAAAATTTTAAGTTTCCAAAAACCCTGAAACAATTTTGAAAATATCGATGTCAGAAGATTTGAAAATTTTCATAAATTATGAACATTTTTGGAAACGTAAAAATTTTTAAAATTTTCAAAATACTCCCAAATTGATTTTTCTTAGTTTTGAATATGTTTGCAAATTTAGAAAATTATGAAAAAAGTAGGTAGTTTACGCCAAAACTGGAATTTACGCAATGACGTACTTAATTTAGTGATTCGTGCAATTATTTTTTAAGTATATATGTGTTGAAAAGGTCATCCATGCAAATTGCCAAATAACTGTCACGGAAAATTAGAGAAAACCAACAATACGTTTAATAACAACAGGAATAACTCTTGTTGCGGTGGAACCTTTGTTGTACCTCCTCTTCGTGGATTGTCACAAACAGTCTGACGACCATTTTTAAAACGGTTAGTCCATTAAAAAACTGCAATTACCTGTTTTTGAAATTGAGCAGAGTCGTCGTAAAATTTAAGCCGGTTTGACGCCTTTATTAATGAGAAATCTGAGAAATTGAATTAAAATACGCTGTTTCACAGTAAAGTCAACATTTATATCGAGCGCGTGGTTTAACAAGTACACGGTTTCTATGACAACGCGTGTCTAGTATCCTATTTACGCGGATCACCCAAATTCACATCTCACTGCATAAGCTTCGGTTTTGGCGTGAACTAACCTCGTAGATATGCCTACAAAAAGGATCTAGCGGCGAATGTCCAAACAACTTTTTGTTGGTTTAATTCCAATAGATTCATATGGCTTTTACCTGCCTGCCTTTTAGTAGGGCAGTGTTAATTTCAGGACTTATTTATTTCTGTATAATAAGTAAAGTAGATAATTATAGTAGAACATTTAAAAAAACCATTTTTTCTTATAGAATTAACGATTTTCACACATTATGAAAATCACTGGGTATTTTTCCAAAATTAGAAACTTTAGGGACCAATTCACAAAAATAGGGAATGTTAGAGACCATTAAAAAATTAGAAACTTTTAGGAAACCTGGTATTCCCAGACTCTAAAACGTGTATATCCGTCAAAATCTAAGGTCCGAAATTTTGACCTCCTTATAGCAAGGAAAGGTAAAAAGATTTCTAATGAAATATCTATAAAAACCTGCTTAAAAGTTAAATTTATTTCGAAAATGATAGTCAAATTCTGGCATCTATACCTCCCCCTCCCAAATCCAAGTGTAAAACTGACCACTTTGACTTGCCCCCCTAAACATATTTGTGCGCCCATGTATATACGAGAGAAAAACATTTCGATGCCTTTTCCTACTGAAATAAGCCATCCCACAGGCAGCTGACAGCGCTATCTGCAGGTCTACAGTGTGATAAATATATTAAAACTTTCGCGAAGCACGTTTCCTTTATAGTTATCAAAAATGAACACGCTGTGACCTCCTCATAAGCCAAGCCTATATAAAACTTTTTATACTCATTTTTTCTGATTAATATTTCACGTAGCTCTTCCGTCTAAATTTTAACTGTTATTAAAACCTTACCACGTACTCCTCAAAATCAAAAATTCTGGAAAAGGACATCGTAGTAAGCTTACCTGCAACAAAAAAATAAAATTAGTTACCAAAATTTCATATTTTATGGAACAGGATTTTCTTATTCTATACAATTCGTCGATTCTAAAGCTATAATACGTTTTTCCAATTCGCCATTTTTTTAAGCTTACGACTTTATTTTTATTTCTTCGAATTTTTATCAGCCCGAAACTTCTATGTAAAGATAATGGTACAAATTACAAGTTACATTGACTTCCAACTAAAACAAGCAGAGTTGGAGAAACAAGAGGTAGAGACGTTTACATTCGCGTAGATCTAAGGGATTTCGATCACACGAACGGCAAGAAAACAAGTATTAGGGGCGAACTGTGCTGATCCGTTTAAAAGTCGAAGCCCGGCAGGACTCAAGCTTTTGCACGAAGGCGGCTTATGCAGAAAGGTGGTCAGTAAAAACAGTGACGCTCTTTCAAAAGCCGATAAAACAAAAACACTACACAAAGGCCGTTGGGGACGACCGTAGCGCGGACATGGACGACAACTGCCCTGTTAAAGGCGTGTAAAGGTAATGGACGTGAGCAAAAATCCCGGCGAAATTTATTAAAAATTTACACAGCGCCGGATTTTTTTATGTGAACAGACTTCGTAAAAAGATGAGCAGTTTAGTGCAAATCAAGGAAACCATGAATTGAAAAGGAACGACGTCTGAGTTATTATATTTACGCTCATGAAGTTTGAAAAAAGTGTTAAAATGCGACACGAAGTTTCAGGAAAAACCAAACGTTATCCGAGAATTAAATATGGCGCATTCGCGAGGATAATCCGGTATTAGAGGCATTTAACAGCAGAAACTCGCTGGATGCAGTAGTAGCTAAAACGGCCAGTGGCAAAACATTAGCACTTAACGAAAAGTAGCTCTGCGGCAAATAAAGATTGGCAGCAGACGTGTTATAAATATTCTTTTACACTAGGACTTTTTTAGCTGATGAAAAAGGGATCATTAATCACCAGGTCGGAGTTTATTCCGTAACCCATTGAGCGACGCTAATACTGATAATTTTTATCGACGGTGCCGTTAGTTCAGAAAGCACTTACAGGGGCGCCGTTTATTTTTGGCACAAAGGATTATATCCACCAGGACACAGAAATGGTAGGTAGGTAAGTACAAGATAACTTTCAATTTAATTAGAATGTCGGTCTAATCGGGACCACCGATAACAGCATCCGCTGTATTTGGTTGCCTCTCTCGAGCTGCAACCCCTCCATATTACGAAGACCACTTCACGTTGTCTACTTCAGCCCATGTGCATAATTTTCAGGAGAGCGAGCGGGAAAGGTTCAGACGGTCGGAGAAGCGACGTCCTAGAACGCGGATGTTTTCTGAGTTATAGCATTTAACGGCACCCCCTTGAACTTGAAGTTGGAAATATAATCTTTTGTAGTAACTTCAAACAATTAAGCATCAAACTATAACATCAACTAACAATGTTGTACATTAACCAAACGTGTAATTATATACCAGGCATCCCTAATAGAAGTATAAGCTGTACATGCAAGCAGAACTAGTTGGCTATGCTTGGTTGGAAGCATTAGACCGAAAACTCAAGCACACGATCTCATGCAATTTAAAACCATTTAAGAAAAAAAAACTAAAAATTCAGAGATTAAACCACCAATCCGGAAAAAAACCAACGAAATCCTAATTAAATCCCAAACAAAATCAAGGCTATTTTTCCTAAAACCAAAATCCTCAAATTA
Source organism: Ctenicera cuprea (assembly GCA_958336395.1). NCBI lineage: Eukaryota > Metazoa > Arthropoda > Insecta > Coleoptera > Elateridae > Ctenicera > Ctenicera cuprea. Next base: position 2,031,765 of record OY284491.1, read on the forward strand.
AACCTTTCTATATGCAAATCAATGACAAATTAGTTTGCTAACGAGCCTTTGGGATTTGAACCTCATTTCCATGTGTTTTCGATGGTTCTGATAATTTAAATGTAGTTGAATATGAGTTCGGGATGCGTCGCAAGCAACGCCGCCCTTCACACGCACAAGTTAAACGCTTGCCAGAATTAGAAGCTAATCTTTGGATTCGATACAAGGGGCTTGTGTTCGGCTGTTGGTTCAGTCAGTCGGCAGTTAATTAGGTCTTTGAAGAAACGCCCCGCAATTAATATCCGTGCCAATTTTGACAAGTAAGCAGTACAGATGGCAAAACAGGATCTCTCTGATGTGAGATTGGTAATTTGAATATAAGATGAATTAATTTAATTTATATTAGAAACGAAAATGTAGAAAAAAAAACACTCAAAATCGGATTCTAATCCGATTCGAAAATAAAAACTAATAAAACAGAAAGAGCACATAACTAAAACTAAAATTCAATATCAGACTGAAAATGGGGTTTAATCCAAAATTCAATTTTAATCAGATTATGATTTTAAGACATATTGCGGGTCGAACCATTCCTAAATTTAAGGCTAATCAACTGAAGCAGGAAAACCACTTCAGCAAAAACTGGAGTGAATTTTGAAATTAAATTCACCCCCATTCCTTCAGAATTCTTAACCAAATGTTCCTATGAAACTGAAAAATAATAACGCTGGTCAATAATTAAAACAGATTAAAATTGAAATCTAGTTTTAAGACATATTAGAATTGATGAAAGTCGTAGGAATTTGTTCGTCCTAGCACACAACGACCATCTTCGAATATATTCGGAAACTGACAGCACCCGATTAATTTGATGCAAAGAATAGAACCACTAACTAGCAGAATCCCCGATGCCGAAGCCGACGACGTGTGAACGTAAAGTAGCATTTAACCAAAACTGTATTTAACAGAACGGAATTAAACAGAATATCACAAGAAGTCACTTTATTCATGTTTTTTTTGGTTTCAGTACTTTTTAGTTGGTTATTTTGATGAATTGATGTGATAATACCCATAAAAACTTGATTTTTTTTTATGTCGACAAACAGCAGTCAAAAGGGTTAAGAAACCAAAATCTACCGTTTTAGCATAACGATAAAATAGTAGCGTTATACCGAAGGAAAACTAATAAAACCAAAATATGCTTTGAAAATAAATATAAACAAAGAACAAAAAAAGGTGTATTTCTGCATATACCCGGTGTAGAATAAGAAAAATTGACATAGAAATCCAACGTTCATTTTTACATACAGGGTGTTATAAAGTATGGCTATGGACATATTTGCTTATATAATTTTACGTTTTTCGAAAAACCTCTGTGACTAACTAAAAAATATTTACTGTTGCGGATGTTTTGGTGTATTAAACAAATCGTCCCCTTTGAAGTAGTGACGTCATCAAGATTTTTTTAAATTATATATTTTTAATTTCGGCTTTGGGTACCTTATGGCATTTACTTTATGCTAGTATAAATTTTCCTTGATGTTGCTTATATCGATACAAATCAAAGTTAATCGAATATAAATTAGTTCTGTTCACTGCAATCCTGTTTCTCACATATGCTGTTCGTTAATCACGCGCAATCGGTTTCCGAATACGAACTCACCTCGGATTCTGTTTAAATACTGTTCTGTAAAATGCCAGTTCTGTCATATACCTATACTCGTATAACCTACCGTTACCGAATATAACCGATCTTCAAATAAATCGGGTGCCTTCGCTTTACGAATATAGTCTGGCCAAATTTCATTTCGGCCAGATTCAGATTTAGGTCCAAATAATTTCCACATATAAATCCAAAATCAGATCTCAAAACCTTCCACTATTCCGTGCTACTATAGTATCCTCGATTTATTTAAAGATTGGCAATATTCGGTAACCAACAACAACTGATTTATTTGATGATCGGCTTTTTTCGGAAACCGATCACAACCGGTTTATTTGACGATCGGCTATATTCAGTAATCAAAATACATAGTCTGTTGCTGAGTGTAACTGATCATTAAATAAACCGATTATGATCGGTTTCCGAAAATAGCCGATCATCAAATAAATCAGTTGTTGGTGGTCGCTGAATATTTCTGAGCTTCAAATAAATCGGGTGATGTCAGTTTTCAAATATGAAAGCGGTTGTGGTGTGTTAGAACGAACATATCACTACTACTAATGTGGTAAGCCAAATTTAATTTCATATCCGAATAATTTCCAAATATAAAACCAGAACAAGAAACTTAAAAAAACTTTCACGATTCCGTGCCACGTATCGTTTTAAAAATTTCAAATGCGGCAAATGAATCAGAGAACGAGTATTCAAAACGTTCTTGAGCGAGTACTCGAGCGTAAGTCTAATGTAATTTGGTGGCAGCGGCCGACTTGGCACCAACCCTCGAAATATCGATATCAAAGTGCGCTTCATATTCGCCGATTTCCTATAAGATTAGATCGGCGACTCTTTGAAGGCGAGAGGTTGGGAGAGGAAGGAGAAGGGTTCACAGATGGGATAGAGCGTATATTCGATTTTGGGCTTACGCGAGATTTACCTTGTTTGCTTTGTTCCTTTGCGAGCCTGGATGGATAAGGTAGGCGTTTCTTGTACAGGAAAACTAAGATTTTAGCGGCTTAGCCCCGCATTTGTATTTTTACGGGGAATGCAAAGTGTGGCGAAAAGTCATTAAAAGGTACGAAATGTAGAAAAAGTGAGAGCATTTTTTAATATTCCGAGCCCCTCTAAAAAAATATTGTTTGCACAGTTGTATTTGTTTTGCGTTTACTTTGTGAACACACTCCTCTGAATTGGTTTTTAATGATTTAGTCGATATGTGATTGGAATTTTGAAACGGGATTGTTTGCTCTGTGACGCGACTCGATATACGGCTGTAATTTGCTTAAACCTGGCGGTATTACAACTTGGATATTGCAATTTTTTGCGCGTGTTTTCGTTCAATTTCAATTGGCTCAGTAAAGGGTACTGTTATTATTTCCGAGTTGACAAAAAAAAAACGTATAGAAAAAACTTGCCTTCGAGCACGAAAAGTGCGGGTAATTCGATGGTGTATTATGCAACATCATATCATGTTATACAACGTACAAAAACGTGCTCATCGATCCAAAATGATTAAATTGCCCGTCCAAGTGGTTACTTGCCTCTTGATAACATAAACAAAGGCTTTTTAACTTAATTGACAATCAAGGGGAGATGCTCTAAAAACTGGAGCATCCCGTAATTAACTTGTACGCTGCACTGATTACCTCGATTATTAACAATGTGTCGCACACTGGCGTGCATTCAGCCCCCATCAACATGAAAACCCGCTGAAAATATTAATAAACCCTGTACGTGTATGTGTGCATGGGTAAATGATATTTGAACGTTAGCCTGATGAGGCGGTAGAGTGTTTTGTTTTTCTAATTAATTAACCGTGCAGGGTTTTTCAATTCAATGAATATTTCACGAGGTTATTGTTGTTTAATTTGTATCGCTATAGAAACAGAAACCTGCTGATTCCAATCAAGGGGAGGTACTAAAAAAAGTCGCGTCTAAAAAAACTATGAAGTCAATAATGTAGCCAAAAAATCAAATGCTCGGTTTCTTTCATTACTAGAAACTAATATTATAATTGCAAGAAGTTACAAAGTTGCACTTTTCAATTTCATGCTAATGAGGCATAAAATAGGTAAGCGTTGCCAGTAAAGTATATCGACTACATTTTTAAATTGGCTGTAAAAACTTTCGTCAAGTCCAAATAAATACTTTGAAAAGCGAGGGTCATACATACCAAAGTTATGAGAACTATTTAAAGTTCGTGCTCTATCAAAGTTTCAACTACGAAAGCTACTGAATGTTAAAATAATAACAATGAGCGAATCACTTCGCCTGCCCTTTCCTATATTACAAAAATTAAAGGTATATTTCTATTAACCCTTTACGCGTCGACAGTGACTACAAAATCGCGATACTCCCATCAATTTAGTGTGAGTATAGTATACAGTATACATCATAGTCGCAGATATGGTCAGTTGCATGTTGTCTGTGGCTAAAAAAAATTTTATTTAATTTCCGAAAAATGATTACTTGATATTAAAAAAACATTGAAAATCTAAATTTTTGAAATTGTTGACGTTTTGGCAATTTTAGGACAATTTAGAAAATCATTGAAATATTAAAAATATTGAAAATTTATGAAACTTTTGAAAATTTTTGAAAATTATGAAAATATTTTACAACTGACAACTGAAAATATTTTTCAAACTATTAGGTAATTTCAAAAATTTAAGAGTCCAATTTAATTACAAATCAATGGGTATTGTTGGAAATGGTTTTAAATATCGAGCTTTCATTTCTATTCAAGTATTGTATCAGCTAGTTGTTGAATGACAATAGCCCATTCAAATTTCAAAATATGTACCTTTAAACATTAACTAATTAAATGATAATAAAAGTGAGCTGCGTAAAATGGCAGCAGTATTGTATTAGTTTACAATAGAAATGTAATATTAAACCCATTGTTTTGTCAATACGCATAGTTGCAATAATGTACGTATTAAATAGACTAAACATTATATCCTGTATGTAATATTAATAACATTTTGTTTAAATGTACACAGACGTACCCATACAGATAGATAATATTTTATAGGAACCATGAAGTGCGCCAAGGAAAGGGTAGGCAACTAATGAGTGCAACAAAGGATTGGTGCAAACCAGGGTTGTAACTTTACACGTAGAAAATTATTTTCTACATTACACGTAGAAAAGTGTGTAGAATATGTCGAATTATATGTAGAAAATGTATGTTAAACAAAACTAGTATATTTACCTTTTTTTACATATTATACATGTAAAGTATGTAGAATATGTAAAATATGTACCGATAGATTCCAGAAAAACATTCCATAAAATTATTGTGTTATCTTTACTATATAGATGAACGCGTATGTGCATAGTAGACGGGGGGGGGGGGGCGGCATATGACTATACAACGGTATGAACTTTTTCTATTCAAACGTACCGCACTGCAAAATGTTCTTAATTGTCGGTAGTTACTAAACGACAGTTGGCTCCACAAAACATACAATAAAATTGCGTATTTTAAATAATTACGTCTGAGGCGGAAGTACCACTCGCCCCCACCATAACTCCGGTTTTGGTTGCAATTATTTTACGTTTTTAGTTTTTTACTATTTTGAGATATTTTAAATTTTAATTTATCAACATAAATTATTTTACTTTGGTGTAGGGAAGGCACGTATTAAGTTGTATACGTGTTTATTTACGTTTAAAATCAAGAAAGGTGGCTCCGCGGTAAGCGCGTTCACCTTTCATTCAAGAAACCTGTGTTCGATTCCCTGGCCCGGCCGCCTGTATTGCATCAGGTTTTTACGTGGTTTTCCTGAACCACAAAGTAAATACTGAAACAGTACTATCCGCGGAAATCACCCCTTATCCAAATTCCTTGCTCTTACCCATCCTCACCATTTTTTCTTGGCTGAAGAAGGGCTCAGGACTCGAACGCGGAGTCTAAAAGACCTCCATAGCGGCCGCCCCTTCGCGAAGAATGCACCTACAATGAGATTTCCTTTTTTCTACGTTTAAACTGTCTGATTTTGCATCGGTATTATTCTACATGTAGAATATGTAGGAAAAGGGCTTATTATTCTACTTGTAAAATAACCATGGATAATAAGTATATTTTACATGTAATATTCTACATGCCCAACCCTGGTGCAGACTAAGTGGGGATCACGTATTACATATTTTTAAAACTAAATTTAAAAGCTTCTATGGGGATTCGTGAATCGCACATTATTTCCTCTCTTTGTTGCACTCATTAGGTGCTTATATTTCCCATGAAATGGTGATGATGTAAACAGTCATACGTTAAAACAAACTGAAACGAAACCCTTTGTAATGTTGTTTGCTTAAATAATTAAAGCGGTTGGAAGTTTAATATTTACGGTTTGTCAAAATCAAAGTAAACATATTGTACATTAACAGAAAAAAAATATTTTTATAGTTTATTTATAATCCTGTCACGATCGCAATTTGTTGCAGAAGAGGTCTCATAGTCTCTAATAAAAAAAAATCGAAAGGGTTCAAGTCTGGAGAACGAAGTGATAAAATTGATAAAATCCAACGATTCGGATATTGCTTGTTTGACTACTCCTTCATTCTTAATACAAAATGTTACCAAACCAACCAAAGTTATTGCAAATTAGCAAGCGGGACAAGATTGTCCAATTCTGTTAGAAAAACTGGAATTAATCGTGACCAAGTCTTCTTTATAGTATTGCGGGCTCCAACAAATGGTCGACAGTAATTTCTGGTCAAACACTTAATTTCTATCAGAGTTTATTGAAATGATAAGCTTTGAAAAAGGAACAATAAAAAGGTTGAGTTTGAAAACTCTACTGAATAGCATGAACCTGGTTGCTTGTATGAGCATCGTATAAAAATAAAGGAAACGAATGCACGCAAACAAAATGTAAACATTTCTAGTTTAAAACAGATTGAATTTTTGTGTCGGCCAAATTTAATCAAAAAACGCCAGCAATTGCAACTGCTAATTGCGACGCAATAAAAAAGCGAATTATGTTGTAGTTATTATTATAGTTACTACAGAATTTTGTTTTCATTTTCTCTTTGATATTTTACATTTGAAATTTAATTTTGACATTTACAACATAATTTTTTAAAAACCCATACAGTGTTTTCTTTTTTGGCTACGTATGAGATTATTCCACAATGTTCAGTTTCATGAAGTTTTATGATATTCGTCAATGGATGAACAACAATATGGTAGTTGGTAATAAACGCATATTGTAATCGTAATAGCAGTTATAGGCTGTGTGGTCAATCGAATATTCCGCGTCAGAACTGGTCCTTTATTCCAATAATAGCATGAGCGTTGTTTCTGTAATTGCGATTAGTTTCAAGTAATACTTGCCCGTGCAAGTAATACCGCCCTGCATATACAGTTCGATTAACTGTTTCTGTTTTGAGCACACTTGATGCTTATCAAAGCCTGTTTACTTAAGTGATGCAATCCAACTCAAAATATTAATTAAATCGTCTTAATTAAAAGTTCTTATAAACATATATTCCTTAGTTATTTTTTAAGCTAATTGCTATGATTAAATTAACCTTGGTGATCAAATGATTATTTCTCTAGTGGTGAGATATTACGTGTAATAATAAACCTCGAAGTGTGTTTTGCAGACCGTGGTTTTTAATATTGGACAATGTTGGTTAATCATCAGAATCAGGGAAATTTAAAACCGCTTACATATTCTGAAAACAGTTTTTTAATAAATATTAAATTAATTGTTTCCCCTTGAGGCTCTACCTCTTCGCATGCTTATTACGTTTTGTTTTGCTTTAGGTAGTACATGAATTTACAAATGCTTTCTCACTGGTCTACCAATTCTTAAAAACCAAAATTACATTTTTTATTTACCTTTCGTTTAAATAAAAAAAACTTCAGCTTTGAAAAAAATTTATTGTTTGCATAACACTATATCATTTTTACATAAACACAACTTGGACTCTTCACAAAAATGCGGAAAAACACGAATTCACATTTCGAAAAGTCTTGTAAGTAAACACTGCAATATTTTTCCAATTTTAGATGTTTTGCCCCAGCAAGAATATTAAACCCATTTACTTTATTATTTAACTCAATGCAATACCTGAATTATATCGCTATAAAATAAAAGTTCCTCACAACTTAAGTGAAGTGCTATTACTACTAAACGTCGGATTTATATGCACCAGCACAGCTCAAATATGCAGGAAAATTATGCACCAAAACAGCCACAATATGCAGAAAAAAATTGCATTTATTTATTTGCAAAGAATAAAATTACATAAGATGCGCTATGAATTAAACTAGAATATAATCAGTTGACGTAAATATACTGTTATAAATTAGATTAAGTTCTGAAGGTAATATTTGAATGTGTCGATTGCTAATATAATTTTTTTTAAGAATCATGAGGCAGTGCGTGAGCACGACTCCCTGATTCCCATCACACCCCCCTACCCGGGCTCAGCGGACTTGCGCTATACACCGGTCTAACATGCCCCACCCCTGAAAGACATGCAACGCAACTTACACACCACACACACACAATCCATGGACACGCCGGATTTAAGTTATTCAGAAAAATTTCCGACGGGCAGAAGACTCGAACCTACTGCCGTTGGGAGTGTAGTTTCAAAGCCTGGTACTTTAACCACTAGACCACCCGCTGGCCCCCTACTATAATTACAAACGAGGAATTTTTCCATGTTATCTTGTATAAGTTTTGCCTTCTGTGCGGGGTCATAATGTGGTTCAACTTGGAGGAGCATCGTTCAACGTCACAGAAGGTGATAAGGGGTGGGCGATATACAGAATGTATCAAATTGCGTGTTAACTATGAGTATCTCGCTTATTTCAAGGCGATGGTTAATTTAGAGAAAAGTTGTGGAATCTTATGCCCACTAATAATCTGAAAAGAAATTGGAGATAGTTTGCTTAGTTTCTGAAAGAACTGGAAAAAACTGTAATTTTGGATTTTGTTTTCGGCTATAACTCATTTATCATTTATGTTACATATTTCTAGTTAACGCATTATTAAGACACTTTCTCATGCTGAATCTAAATTTTTGATCAGATTTGATATAACTGTTACCATTGCTCATTTTCGACTGTCAACTTTTTTTTTCTTATGGTCGGCATTTTAATTTTTTATATTTAAATAGAGTTTTTAATTCTGATTTCAACGATGTGTCACACTTTGCATTTTGTTCAAGTTTTGAACATTTTATTACAAGAAAATAAAATTTCATAAAAGTGCCATGGAAAGACCACGTCATTTAATTTATTTTGAAAAAATTCTAGTAGGCCATGAACTGATAGAAGTAAAACAAACAACTACTTTTATTTACTTTTATCTTTAGATACATTAGGTACGCGAAAATTTCAGCAAACTTTGTTTTGAGCGTAGGCAGCAGGTTATGTTATTTTTTATAAAAACAAATAAATGACAAATTTTCTGAAATACACCATTTACTGAAAATTTCACTTTTTTGCAGTTTTTTTGTTTGCAACTGACAACAAATTTTAGTAACAGGTTAAATAAATACAACAGATAACACTAGAACTGCACTAATACAAGCAAGTATTAAATAAATGTTCAAAACATGTGACACCTTTGTAAAACATGTTCAGAAGCTCGTCTAAAATAAACTCTCTAATGTGTGTGTTAGTAACTGTGTCATTCATTTGTTTTTGTAAAAAATAAGTTAACTTGCTGCCTACGCTCAAAACAAAGTTCCCTAAAATTTTCGCGTACCTAAGGCTAAAGTAAATAAAAGTAGTGTTTTGTTTTCCTTTCATCAGTTTATGGCCTACTAGAATTTTATCAAAATAAATTAAACGACATGGTCTTTCCATGGCACGCTTCCGAAATTTTTATTTACTGTAATAAAATGCTGAAAACTTAAACAAAATGCAAAAAGTGACACATCGTTGAAATCAGAATTAAAAACTCTATTCAAATATAAAAAACATTAAATTGCCCACCATAAGAAAAAAAATTGCCAGTCGAAAATGAGCAATGATAGCAGTTATACTAAATCCGATCAAAAATTTAGATTCAGCATTAAAAAATGTTCTAATAATGCGTGAACTAGAAATACGTAATATAAATGACAAATAAGTTATAGCCTAAAACAAAAAATCTAGAATTTCAGTTTTTTTTTAGTTTATTCAGAAACTAAGCAAGATAGCTCTAAATTGTTTTCCGATTATTAGTGGGCATAAAATTCCACAACTTTTCTCTAATTTAACCATCGCCGTATTTCTTCAAACAAGCGAGATCCCCATAGTTAACACGCAATTTGATACATCCTGTAATATGAACACATATTCATATTTTTTTAATAGCAATATATCGATATCAAGAAATATCGAATATCCACATAATGGATATATCGATATAATTTTGATATAGAATAACGATATGCAAATTATAATACCGCCCACCTCTAGACGTTACTAGCGCATACCCATACTACTTGGAAATTCTTCTACGCTAATTTTAAAACCAGAATTTCCATTACTTACTAATTACAAAAAACTTGCCACAAAGTTAATCTATTTAGCGCAGTTCGTTGATAGAGCGCACGATACTATACTTCCGTAACCTACACGACGATATTTGCTGAAGTTAAGAAAAATTCGTGTTTTGCTTAAGTCGGATTATCTATGCTTCGATTCATTGAAAAATGTCACAATGACATCAAAGTACTTAGGCTCAAGATAATAGGCGGCCGTTGTGACCAAGGTCGGTGTCCATGTGTCGATCAGAGGTCGGTGGCAGTTGTTGTCAAGACAACATATCGCCGTTATTATTAAGGTGGTTGTTGTGGCTGCGATCAAGGTGGACGACGTTGTCAAATCTTGTCGATTGGTCTTGCGACCAAGTTGACCGTTGGACCCACGATCACAACGCCCAGAGTTCCGCGTGGCCGTTGTGGCCAAGATCGGAATCGGCAAAATACACCTTTTTTTATTTTGCTTATGACGGGAAAGTTTAGTCTTTTTGCTAAAACGCTGATTAATTGGCTTTCTTAGTAGAAGCACCTTCAGCTGTGAAATTTAAAAATTCAAATAGTTTTAAAGTTTTTTAGTTGAATTCCCAAGATTTCCATCGATTGTGTTTTATGAACAAACAACTATTTATTACATGTAATGAAATAAAACAATTATTTCAACAGATTAAATTTGTGTTCTACTGAAAAATGACCATCAAAATTTAATTTTTTAACTACAAACTTGAAAATGAAATTCAACATTTCGAGAAAATTAAAAATGGAAGTGTAAAAATAGTATATTAAAGTATAAGTGGATAAAAAGGTCTTTAAAACACGCGCGATTTTTCGAGCACGACAGCGCAGCCGGAGTGCTCCAAATAGAGCAAGTGTTTTAAAGACCAGTTATCCACGAATACTTTACGCTATTTTTTTTTATTGGTGCACTTTGAAATCATAAATACTGGTATTATTACTACAAAAAATGGAAATAAGAACTAATAATGTAAAATGGTTGAATTCGTGATGTGACATCAGTATACCTTTCGTTGTCATGGAAATGTTGTCACCGCACTGCTTAAAAATGAATTCTAATATCGATTTTTTAAATAGTAAAGCAGAATCGCGGTTAATACCGCAAAAATCTAATGATGCGTATAAAAAAGAATATGACAAGTTCATCAAATGGATGGAAGAGCAAAAGGTAACAGATATAAATGAACGAGTTGTGCTTGCTTACCTTCAGAAATTTGTTAGTAATATTTTATTTGACGTTACAAGGAACTCCTGTCAGATCAATAATCAAAAAATTGTCATTTAGACTTCACGTTTCTCGAGTTGTTGATGTTGCCATGGTAACTTTAAAAAACGCGCGTTTTTGAAAGTTCGATTTAAACAAGCTGAGGCGTGCTTTGAATAGGTAAAATGGGGCACCAATAAAAAAAATTAAGTTTTTTCATGAAATCAAGGAATTTAAGGTTGGTAGACTTATGTGTTTAGAGCTTTGATTGTCTTACAATAATTCTGAATTACTTCAAATTTATAGACGCTTACCTGCTAATAAAACCGAGTTCTAAAAAAAATTAAAACCCAGTTATTGAGATTATCTGAAAATCCCACAGAAAATCCGTAAATATGTATAAAACAAAAAAATTGCGACAATAGGGAAAATGTATAAATATGCAGTAAAAATTCATTTATTGTGAAATATGCACTTGCTGTTAAAATATGTATTCAAATGCAAAATAAAATTGATATCATTTTATTTGGAATTCCGCAAAACGCAAAGAAAATGTAAAAAGCCCCCGCAATTAGCTAGCAAAAAAGTGTGCATAAAATCCGATCTTTAGTTAACACCCTCAATGTTGTCGAAATAAAATTTAGGCGAAAAGCAGTGTAACTACGGATGAAAACAAGGTAGATTGCGTTATTTTGTGGAAACAGGAGCGCCCTACATGTGTCTCACGTCGGACATTAACAAGGATAATGCAGTCCTGTGTCAATCCCCTGGCATCCTGCCAAAGTTAACTTCCAGGCTCATTTGAGTTGCCCGTCTGTAATTCACACCTCGCTCAGCGTGTAACAATTTATGCTGTAATGTCTTCTTATTATTTATTTTCTTTGGGTAGGAAATTAAATAAATATTAACGTAAATTCGTAAAATGATACTTGTTGCTGCCACAAGAACTCCCTTCCTTTTAATTTGATATCCTTATTTCGTTTCATAGCATTTGTTAAATTAAATTGTGTATACAGCAAAGTTAATTAAAAGTTGTAAAAGTTGAGCGCCTCATAACCTTATTATGTTCGTATTTTATTTAATTTTGTTCGGTTTGCGACGGTATTTACGGTGTGCAGTCGAAGGAACGTTCGCATAGATGCAGTTTCAGATAATATGTAAAAATTCTTCGGGTTAATATGCAAATCGCTGCGTCTTTGTACAGCGTGTTATAACGAACTTCAGATAAAGTTGTAATTTTAATGCTTTTCCTCTAACTTTAATCTTTTACGATTGTGGAAATAGTTAGGAATAAAATATAACTTGATTGTGAACGTCCTAGTTAAAGATTTTATATTAAAATACATTAAAGAAAACAATTTTAACTACAAGCTCAAGTTTATATCTTTCACAGCAGTTCATTTTTACTGTATTTTCAATTAATACTAGAAGATTTAAAAATAATAAAATTATCGCTTTTTCGCATTTAAAAGTTTATTCAATTATTTGCATTGGGGTCTGACCTTGATGTGGACTTCGGCGAAATTTTTTTTTATTTTCAATGCTGTCCTGGAATATCGTTAAATATTTATCCGAATAATAACTTTAATATTAAAAATGTCAATATGAATAAATATTTTGTTTGGGTTTAAAAACGACGTAACAGCTACAATTGTATCGCATATCTTCAACGGTCCGAGCAATTATTTTCTGGGCTTCACTATACAGGGTGTTAATAAAGTATGAATACAAGCTTATTTTTCGAAAACGTCAGGGTTTGTCAAAAAAAAAACGTCGGTCGTACACGTCAAAAAGTAATTTACTTTTGCGGATTTTGAGGTGTACTTGAAAAAAATATCCCCCCTTATCGTTTGAAGTAGTGACGTCATCAAGTTTTTGCATGGTAGTATCAATTTTTTTTAGAGTTACATATGAAACATTTTGATATTTTCCTCATTTTTCGTGTTCTTGTGAAAGTATTACTTTGAATTTATTCGATCAAGCAACCTCTGTAAGCATTGATTAGTAAACAAATAAAATAGATGTGGTTCTGCCTATTTCATCAGGGGTTAAATTTTTAAATTACTAATCGCAAAATTTTTTCTTATGTAACTATTAAAAAAATAATTGATACTACCATAAAGAACCCAAAAACGAAATTAAAAATATACAGTGTCATTTAAAAAAAACCTTGATGGCGGCACTACTTACAAAGGGGAGGGGTCCATACTTTACTAACACCCTGTATATAGCAATCTATTACAAAAAAACTCTCCAACTGGTGCCAGTATTGGACCTGGAAACCACGGCTTGTTGGGTCAACGATTTTACCGCTAGCCTATTAACGCGTGGTAGCAACATCCATATAGGTTAAAATGAAATTCAATTTCAACTCTCAATGCACAGCCCATCAATACCGACCAATTGTAACTAAAAGTATTTGTTAAATACTCAAACCTTGACGACAAGCTTGTTGGTGCAACAAATGTAACAATTGTGATAATGTTCCAAATTTCGTGTAATTCGCGTTAGCCTTATCGGCATTAACCTCAATTTCCGAGTAACAATTGGATTTCTTCTGCTCCATCAAAAGCCTCTTGCTAGTTTTCCGTTTCTCAACTGAAAATACCAAAACTTTGAACAACGTCTACAGTACTTAAGATGTTTGCTAGAATATATTTCCTTTTACTGTTTACTTTAATATTTTAATTAAAGTATTTTATATGATTCAACCGTACATATCTCTTTTGAATGAAAATGCAATAAGGAGATTGCCTTTCTTTAAATACTTTTGCTCGTACCTCTCTAATTATTCTTTTACCAAGACCGGTTCATACATATACAGAATGTTTCAAAACAGATTGGCATAAACTTTATAACAATGAATTCTTAGTATTGACAAGATTTGCCAATTTTATGGCCTCTACCAGCTTTGATCTCAAATAAAATTATTTAATGAGTACGTTTACACCCAACTATGTTTTGTGGACTGACCTAAATTTACCGCAAGTACTAAGCGTTTACACCTTCGCTTTGTTCACTAGGACCAAGTTTTTTATAGTTCAGTAGAGTCCCATCTTGGTTCCGGCATAAGCACAATATGTTAACAATACTAAAGGTATTACCAATTTGTGTTAAGCCCAACTTCTCTATATCCCAACCGTATTGAAATGCATCCTTTCAAAATTACAAAAATAGGCGAAGGTATTCGCCTGAACTTTTCTCAATTTTAGGTATCTTTACTTAGTCTATTTGCAAAAGTATATTAGTATGACGTTGTTGCGTACAACGGCGGTTAAGGAGGTATCGCAAAGCGGGCACAGAGAGCACTAGTAAAGAGGAAAATGTCTGAAGCACTGGGACACTACATCTAAGTTACAAAAAAAAATTTCCAAGTTTTTGTTTGAGAAAAAAAAACGCATTTTTGAGAAGTCGATTGAGCAATTCATCAGCCAAAAATTAAGCGAAGGAAATTCCCTTAATATTGTTGCACCTAAAAATTAACTCCTAAATTTTATACTACCATAATTAATAAACAATTTAGCTTAAACCAAAACAAATGGTTTATCGTTTTCGATTTAAAAAAATTCACAGAGAAATTAGCGGATTGGGATACCAACCAAACTGCAGGGCTCGCAACAATTTTCAACACAAATATAGCTACTTGGTAGCTAAATCGCAACTTAAAAATTGATACCAATTACATTAATTTTGATACCTACAAAAAAAGTGGTATATAGGTATACTAACGCTAACAGATATCTTGAAATAAAATGCAAAAAGAACCTATAAATGTATTTTAATTTAATTGAAAAATACAGCACCCTTCCACACAAGTAACTAAATACCAGATACATATTTCGACAGCAAAGCTATCATCATCAGTGATAAACTGACACACTCACAATTCAATTAATTCAAGAAGAAACTAAAAAATTTAAATTAAACTTAGAAATTTAGAATTTCTTGTAAATAATTTCAAATCAAAAAAAGAAATAAAATAACTTAATAACATAAACATACAGCTCACCACTATTTTAATAGAAACTTAGGTTAGTAATAAGTAAGGTGAAACGCAAGCAATGTGTTTCACAAAGTCGGGAGATAATAGGCGGGTCAAGTGGAAATTCAGGCATACATGGATATTTTTAACTTAAAATTATTACGTTAATTATTTAAATCAAATTGAAAAGTATCCGTGGATACGTGAATCCCCACTTATCCTTCTATCTCCCTTCCTTGTCGCAATTAGTTACATATGTTTCTAGTAAAATATCGACATATTTACATGTATTTGTAATGAACTAAACATACTTTTAATTAAAAAATAATAATACTGTGAGAAGTAAGGTCAACAAAGTTAAAATCTAAATAATTCATTTATGCACATCCGCACCTAGATCCAAAAAATCCAACAACAATATTTCAACTGTGCATGTGGAAAGATAGCTAGAACTTATGTCTTTGCTTAAACCATTGGTGTGTGGAATAGGTTAACCAGAAATTACACTATAACTCTCAAACTTACTAGAAAATTGTACTGATTTGACAGAAATTTAACATTTTTGATGTGCGGGCATATTTTTCTTGGTAAAAAAACCTATATTTAAGTAAAAATGTCACTGATGCAAGGATGTTGCCAATTTCTGAACAAGGGACTCGCTATTAGCGCTCGCATATTGGCATAAAATTCAAATTATAGCACACAATTGGACAGTTATTTTCACAAATTAGAACATAGTTTAGGAACTGTCAACCAAACACTGCCCCTACGTCTATTAACACTGTTAACAGTGCCATCGAACTTATTCTAACGGTCGAGTGCTCATTTAATTTAAAACCGCTAGACGCAAGATAAAAGTAAGGCTAAAAGTATACATTTTATTGTCATTTTTCTAAAGTACATTTATCGAATAATTATTTTATAATAGGAAGCTCTATAAATCCTGCTAAATTTACCAAGGTGATCACGCGAGCCCCTCCAGCACAACCCTGCACTAGGGCATTGCAGATTTAGCTACTTTTATATAGTGTTTTAGAGTTTAAATACTTTTAGATGAAATAACAACCTGTTGTGAGGTTTGAAATAGTACGTCATTCCTAACTGTACGAGCCTACAAAGTTTGAAAAAAAATCCTGTGGCCACTTCTTGAGTAATATATTTGTTTGAAAATGTCCCAAAATTATGAAAATATTTTCATTTCAGTTTAAATTTTTACTAAAATTCTCTTACGATAAACATTGTGTTCCCCTAGGGCTATTTTAATACGAAATTTAATTTCGATCTGCCAACTAATTTTTAAGTATACAGGTTTTAAACCTAAATTTTTCAAAACATCGTAGCGGCTGCCTGTTTAAAACTGTTGTGGGTCGAAAGTATTTTTGATTGTGCTGTGTATCGTATTCTGTTCTTCAATTTACGAAATTCTATGGGAAAATACTGAGGTGATTCCCAAAAACATACTACTTTTTAGGAATATATATTATGATACTTTTCAAAGAAAGTTATTAGAAATTATAATCAATTTTTTGATACAATACATACTACATTATATTACCCCAATAGACAATTTTGGACAATAAAACGCTCCATATTGATATAATCCGTCGTAAGTGCACGTACCCAAAACTTTCATATGAAAAAGGAGCACTTGTTATCGAAAAATTTATTTGCATTAGGTATGCTGCTGCATTTAAAATATTTACCGCACTTTATCATATTTTATAAAATCTCAGGCATAGAAACGTTATTTTCAAAACAACTTTTTGGCTAGAGAAATTTTCGTGGTACATAAATATACCACTTCCTTTGGTTCCTGAAGATCAAAAAAATGCATTTCCGTCAAAATATCAAAATCGTAAATTTATTGGAATCAGAATTGTGATATTCATATTGAAAGTATTGAAAAGGGTTGTTTTACCCCCCCCCCCTATTGTTAAGTATTAAACAGGGTACAGTTTGAGAATACACCTCAGGGAAAACTGGGCAATTTCAACGTCTTAACAAATAATTAACATTTAATGTCCTACTAACTTCAAACTGACCATTGGGGAATTTGCTCTGCTTAAGATCGTAACAGTTAATGACAGCTCACCAAAGCTGACTATGTTACTTCACGCCGTTTGGTTGGTAAAACAAAACAATTTTAAACTTTTTTTTAATGTAATTTGAGTTAACCAATTTTTCGGACATGTGAAGAATACATATACCCAAAAAAATTAAATCAAGCTACTTTACGAATAATAAAAGTTTTCAAAAATTCATAGGAGTCAACACAATCAAACAAAAACTGTTTGTAGGCGACCTCAATCACCAATGAAGCAAAATACATCAAAAGCTTGAAAAAGTTACCATACGACTTGACAAAACTTGTTCATCATGCATGACTTTTCCATTAATTTCCCCACTACATCTATCTAACTACCTCTTTTCGTGTTTTCTAAGCCGCTCAATGCTAGACAAATTTTAGAAGTTACAAAAAAACATCAAGAAACCTAAAAATGCAGAAACATTATTGAAATTCCGTCAGAAAGTTACGACGAGTGGGTTATAACGATAAAATATATTTTGATAACTGATTGATTAGGCCGATATTACACAAGCATGGTTAAAAGGGGGTGGATGGGGCAGTAGCAGCGATGCACTGACGTAAGAGTAGGGTGAAATAGGAGGGATGATGTGCACCTGTGTCAGCGCGCTATACCTGCCTCACCTGTGCGCGCATCAATACCGGGGGTCCCGGACGACCTGCGCGCTCTACCTCGCGACTACCCTGTCCCTAATTCCGCTAACTTACCCCCCTATCAACATATGAGCCCCGCTAATTATTTGTGATAACTAATAATTAAGTCCTGCTTCGATTTGAAGGCCGGCTGGCCTTTTATTAAACTTTTTTCATCAAAGCGCGTGAAAGAACTTAGTTTTCATCGAAATTTTTTTACGACCCCATGAAAGGGGGCCGCCGGTCAGCTTCCATCAGTCTCATTACGTGCGGGTCATTAGGCAGACTTTTAATCTGAGCGTTGATTAAGTCACACCGGTTCGGACTAGACCAGACGGCAGGCAGGCATTGAAATCGGAGGGAAGCTTTAAAATATTTTATATTTATATGAACAGCGGCTCTAGGACATCAATCAATAAAATTGAAACACATCTTCGGCAATGGGAAGGGGGGGGGGGGCTCGTTTTAAACATTTTACGTCCGCAAACAAGGTGGAAGACGGACTCGTAAATAACGTCATATAAAGCAAATCCTGGAGTAGGACAACTCTATAACTTAACCCATCAATGACTTATGAAGCCGGGACATTAAGGGATAGAACCATAAAAAATCTGTAAGAAAACGGGCTGACAAAATAGCTAAACCTTTATATCGCATAAACGACGGCCATCCATCCAGAAAACAGCGGTTGTATCTCCATAAATGTCGAGGCAGCCGCCGCGAGAGTTAAAAATGACAAAATTTGTATAAAATAGCGTTTCATATTGAGTGAGCAACCTCCATCACATGCACGTGTTTTGTGTGTATATTTTATACATCAAAATAATGGCGTAACGTAACATTTATTACCTATATAACGCATGCACTCACTACACCTTTTAGATTCCGTATAGGTTACGGCGGCCATTTATCTCTATTATAAACACTTTCCAAAAGTTATGGAAAAATAATGTTTCTTAAAATGGGAAAACATGTACGTCCCATACGAATAATCAATTCATTAATACGTATAAAAAATTCGTCGAAATAGTGACATCGATAACTCACATTATTTTGCTATATTTATATTCCCCAGCCAATAAAAAAAAATTGTCGTAAAGTTTTAATATGCTCTCAGCGAAGAGGCGAATTTTTTCATACAAAGAACTAGAATTTCTAATTAGAAGCATTGATAGCGCAATTTTGCATTTCAAAATTCTCCTCTCGGAAAACAAAAAAAACTGGTAACGAAACAAAAAAGTAAAACTTAAAACCAGGCAACTTTACTTTTTTGGAAATTGAAATCGCCTAATATAGTTTTTAATATTAGTGAAAAAGCTAATTAAGTTTCTTTAAATATAGTATTAAATATTAAATAATAGACGCCAGAGTTTTATTTCGTTGAAATTGGAAGTATAGTTATTGTTCGAATTGTTGCAGCCGCGATATTACCTTAGCTGTTGAGTCGTTTACAGCACCTAACAATTTATTTATTTCCAACGCGCAAAAAATCTTAAGAAATAAATCGGATCAGAAAATAATGTTTGAAGCTTAAAATTAAATAAAGAAAAACAAATATTATTTTGAATTGATTGTGTGGTAGGCACATGGTGAAACATTATTAATAAATATTTAACTATTAAAAAATTAATAGATTATTAATAAAATAAAACTCTTGGTAATTGTTTCACAATTTGTTGGTTTTTATTTTCTCGACTTAAGTTTCAAACAAATATTATTTTACAAAAATATTTCAGTACATTGGCAACTTTGCTGGCTATTTTTCCAAATATTAATTTTTAATTTTTGGCAAATATCACCTTCGTATTTCTGCTGAAATAGCTGCAAACCATAACCTGTACTAATTTGTCAACTTTACTCATTGAGAAACATACTTGCCTATTTTAGGAACAGGAATTAGTAATTTTCACCAAGTGACTTTTTTAAAGCGTCAATGAAATTGATATACCTACCACCTGACTTGTGTGATTCTCAATATTCCCAACGTCCAGAAAAATAATACATGCATACTAAACAATAATATCACACCGTCTTGTAGTGCAGTGCTCGGCTCTTTAAGGCCGACCGGTCGTACCGTAGGGAAAAGCTGTGCTTAAGCGCAGGCGGCCGATATGTGGGCGGGATCTGAATTTTATGGGGCCGAAACAGTAATAAATATATTAAAAATGCTGAAAATTCTCTTTAGTATCTTCTGATTTGAGTTTCAACATTTGTATTACTTTCGTAGGCTACGCGAGCCAAAGCTGGGTCCCCAAACTTATATTACAAAAAAAATGGATATTAACAATAGTTTAGAAAATAGTAGTGGGAGAGTGACACTTAAATGATTCACTCTGTATAGAAATTATTGAGACTGTAACGTTAATGTTTTTTAGGGCTCAAAGTGACTTCTAGAAGATTTTGCAAACTAAATCGTCATATCCATGGAGATACAGCAACCTCTTCAATGTTTAAATATGTAAATACCAATAAAGGATTATTTACTATTGATGGAATATCCCCCCAAATAACGATGAAGTGCATCCAACTCCCACCCTATGAATATTCCCTACTAAGTATACAGAATGGGGCAGGTAATGCTCGTTGCTCACATTTCGCAAATTGCAGATTCATATTTATACGTAGATGCAAAATGAACCATACAAGCATGGCAGCGACAACATCATATTCCGTGCAACTCCACTAACAACTCCATCTTGCCTCACTTTGATAACCGAAAATGTAGAAATTAACAATGTTAAGTAGCGGTAACTGTTACTACAATTGCATGGACGCATTTAGCAGAAATTAACTACCAACCCTTTGTTGCTTATGAACCGCAGACCTACTGCGGTTGCTCTACTTTGAAAGGATTAACCCTTAATGGAGTAAGTAAGAAATTTTCAAGGCTTATCTTGAAAGTTGTAGACAAACTACGCGTAGGGGAAGGCAAAACGCACCAGTCTGCAAAACCGAACTTCATCTGGTGAAACTACCTGAATTATTACTTTCAGGATTTCTTTCAGTGAAATTCAGCCCCCGAGTCCACCCTAATCATGTTTAAAGTTGGCAAACTTCTTAAAACTAATCAGGCGCGTAAACAACTTTAACCCCAATGTATCTGATGGTCGGTACGAGTCAAGCGATGCCACACCGAATGAATGACGTAACAGAGGAATCAAGTGCGACCCCAGACTAGACCATTAAAATCGCAATATTTCAAACGGAACATTAGCCGAGATTGGTGCCTAAAGAGACAAGAGAATACTACAATTGTGCCACCATGATCGCATCCAATTTTACAGCACGTGACGCTGTTCGTGTCGGTCTGAGAGAACACATTTCCATAGCGTTTATGTACCCTAATACATCTCTAATGGTTTCCCGATAGACAGGTGTGGTCGCTCGGGGGCCAGTCGGAAATTCAGAGATGAAACTGCAAGGTACGGAGACGGGATGCTGCGACAATTCCAGAAGGATCGTATTACCGCAGAGAAGAACCCAATTTTTTTCACTACTTAATCTGCCACAGAATAGAAAATGCGAAGAATAAAAGGTGCAAGTATTATTCTGCAATTCGAGCCGCCACCTCATTCCAATTTTCTGTTTGGATGAAAATTGGTCAGTTAGGGGACGGGAAATGAGCTTTCGTTCGACTCCCGCAGTGAATAAAGCGTATTTCATAACGAGCGTCGTTTACTGCCGACGAAGGTTGCGGTGGCGAGAACAATGTTACAAGATGTGAGACAAACGTTGCAGAAATTGAATTATCACATTGTCAGAAGCACTTTCGAGACACGAACGATGCCTTCGACTTTCGATGTGGTTAAAAATATACTTGCTTGGATACTTCCCGTGATCTAAAAGCGGACGTATCTTGGGAAAGCTAACACTTAAAAGAACAGGATTTCTGTTAAAACAGAAGATTTTGGTAACCGAAGAAATAATAAGTTTAATTATAGATTTTAAATGTTACGGCGTTGAGTTAGCAAAGTCTAAAATATATTTTCTTTTACTTGGGTACATCACACAAAGACTATTCAGCCAATCAACATACATCCTAATTAATTATACGTTGTTAAGTATTTATTTTATTTATTTATTATTTACATATAGGAGGCAAGCGACATGAGTCGATGCGCTCCTCTTGGCAAGTTTACAAATATATGCCAGTTAGTATGTACACAGTAAAAATAATGAAAGATATTCTCTATATACTTTTATATTTGCTAACAAAACCTTCGGTTTGTTCACACGTGCACATACGCTACATACGTGATACAGACATTATTATTTTAACACGTGACAGCGAGTTTCCCATGCTAAACTTTGATTAATAGTTAACTCGTGCTAGTTACTTTAAGAGAATTTCACAAGCGCGAAACGTGTGTGAAAGTGTTGTTTTAACTAGCACGAGTTACCAATTTATCCAAAAATTGAGATAACTAGTTATATTACTTGTGAGAGATCTCTGGTTTTATTTATTTTTTTTTACAGAATAATGCAAAATAAGTAAAATTTCGAATTCTTTGCTTACTTTGGTTAGATCATAAGTTTTTGTCTGAAAGCTGAACATCGTATATATTTCCTTTTTTTTTTCAAATATAAAGAACTCAAAATAATTCCTCATTTTTTTAGGGAGGGCATCTACTATTATTTTTTTCTTCAAATAGTTCAAAAGTACCTTCAACTTTTAGAATAAAATAAGTGATGAAAAAGGTACTAAAAATCTAAATATACAGGATGCTTTGGAGTGCAGGGTGTTAGAATTGATATTTTATTACGCTTATTTCAAAAAATTTCAGAAATGACTTGGAGTATTCTATTGAAATTTATCATATAATTAAATGGGGTCAACTTTCCATCGAAAAAACACAAGCACGTCACTGTTTTTAATTTTTGAATTACTTATTGAAAATCTTGCTTGCATGTTTTTGTATAGAAAAGTTGACCCATTACCGATACGTACACCCCTGGTGGCATTTTTGGAGTTTAGTAATACCAAAAAGGTTATAGGGAATGAGAAATTTTAATAGAACATTTAAAAAAAACACTAAAAAATGCTCTGTACCTCGAAAACTAAGCTGTTGAGGACATATGTTTATAAGAAATTTTTTAGCCCTGCTTTTAGGTACAAAATGTGCCTCTAAACGCCGAATGAGGAAAAGAAAAACCCATGTTTTTTGAAACACCCTGTATACAAGGACCAACCAATAAACTAGAGATTTTTTTTGGAATAAAATTAGAAACTAATAATAGCACCTTTGAAATAATAAGGTAAAAGTAAAACATCCGTCTAGCGGGTGATCTAAAATTTGAGATCTGCGACGTTCGCTGCGCATTTTTGAAATTTAGAAATTACCCCCTTTCTCTTCAATAAAGGAGGATTAGTAAAAAATCCGCATTTAAGCTAATTTGCTTTAGATGTGATAATATTTAGGAAGAGGATTAACCCCTCTCCATTTGATCTTCTGATCTTAGTTTCTTTTTGGCTTTGTTATGTACAGACAGACCCAATTTTATGGCTTCTAATTGAAATTATTTTATTCTTGTAGGTGCTCTGAGTTTACGCGGCGATACGTCACTATTTATCATAACATTACTATCAGCGAATGACAATTTTGTTTTTAAATTTCGGAATAGAGTTAAATATCAGCAATTTTTGGCTGAGCGCTCAATCTTCTTATTTCTAGGCGCGCCCGATGCGAATTTTTTAAATTTAGAAATTACCACCTTCCTCCTCTGTGATGTTCAAATTTATATAACGCATTTTGGATAAGAAATAGAAATTAAGTAAAAAAATCGACTCCTTACGGAGCTACACCATCTTAAAGTGCGGATGTGATAAGCATTTTTTATGGATAACTTTCAAAGTGATTGCAATAACTTTCTAAAACTTCGTATTCTAGCACTGCCAAATTAATAGAAAAAAAAAACACTTAAGTTTATTATTTTGTTTTCAAGGCCAACTTAAAAAAAATTACTTATGAATATCATCATTAGGTATTTAATTTTTTGTAAACGCCTTCTATCGGCAAAAATTAAAAGTTAATGGGTAAGAATTGTACAGGAAATTTAAAGGTCAATCCAAATACGAAAAAATATACAGGGTGTTTCTTTAAAAATAAAATAAAAATACTATCACTTGCGGTTAACCGGAAGTTCAAATTAACACCGTTTCACGTCGTAATATGCATTTTACGTATATATTACCAAAAAAATTTTGAAAAATTGAGAAAATGGCCGGTTGTTACATGTTCTCGTGGTCACCTGGTATAATTGAAAACTTAAAAAAAAATTGGAATAAACTGGTTAAAACTTGGGGGTTATGTTAAAGAAAGTTATAAAAGCGGCACAGTGGTCGCCACCCTGTTTAAATATCACGAGTTAAAACGGTTCGATGTTAGCTTATTATTTTCAGCTAAAAACTTAATTATAATGTCTCTCAACGAACATAAGTGCTTTGTGTTTTCCTTTATTAATAGTGTGTACTTCGAGGGTACAAACAACTTCAAACTTTAAATACACAACTACGAATTTTCTTGGGTGTGCTTTCGGTCTTTACTCCGAAATTAACATTCCTAACGCGAACGTCTTCCATCCTTGTCATCAATCAAACAAAACCCATTTAAGAGCGGGACAGGCATAGGTGTATTAGATCCCATCTATTCCAAAAGCTCCCAGCATCTGTGATGCCTAAAATCGGATAAGGCGAGCAATTATCCTGCGCGGTTCTGTTGTTCTTCTTCTGTCTTGTTTGTGTCCGCTTCAGTTGCGCGCTAATTTCAATGAATAATTTAATTAGGGACTTATTATTTGTTTTATGTGTCGGTTGGTATTTGCGGTGCCGTTCCCGTTGTTGTTGTTTCTTTCTTGATATAGTTTCGCCCGCGGTTTGCTTAATTATTTTAGCGATGTTAACTTTACGAGAGAGGGCAAAAGATGCCTCTGCAATTCGATACCGAACACGCTAAGTTTTGCAGAACGATCTTCTATTAGTTTGTGGCTTAATCAAAGTTCGTCTTTCCGTAGCGCAGGGGATTAAAGAGTTAAACACCCGAGGGTTTGGGGAACCCCGTTAATAGTAAACATCGAGCTGGTAATAAGAAACCTTAATTAAGGTGAGATTTTTGAGGATAATGCCTTAGGAGGCACGAAGTTATCGGTTTTGAGTTCGCTAACTTAGAGGAAGTTTTCCTGAATGAAATTATGCGATGACGGGGTGTTTGTAAAATATAACATGGACACGTGTTTGCATATTTTATACAGGGGTGTAATGAAAAACAGGTACGAATATTAAAAAAACCATTGTAGATTAAGTATTTACAAACTAGAAATAAACATGTTTTTAAACAGAATCTTGAGGTACGAGAAAATAATTTATGAAAAATTCCAGCAATATTGTTTGAGTACTGCAGGATAAAAAAGTTTAAAGACATGTCGGTAGAAAAACCAAAAATTGAAAGGCAGGTTGTATACTAATCAAGACCTTAAAAAATCGCTGACTTTTCTAGGTTTTTCCGGAGTTATTAAAATATTTTCCAGATGATGAGTAAACGCCAGGAATTTTCTTTGGGAGAAACCCGCGTATTTTCTTGAATGTTTCGGGGAAAATTCCCAATGCCCCTTTTTCTTAATTTTAGTTATAGTCATATGTGTTGCAGAAAAACGGTAATATTGATACCAAGTAACCCTATTTTTCACATGTTCTTCCATATTTTTCCACAAAAATTATGATAAATAACAGTTTCATAGATATTGTATTGATTTTTCCTTTCGTAAGTTGTAAAAAACAAAGTAAATCAAAAAACAATAAATAAAACCGTACATGGTGAGTAAAAAGTAACGCATAATGTCTAAAACTTCGTAAATATTGCTTCTATAAAAACAGTCTCGATACAAGTTGTTTCTTAAATTTCTGCGCATATTTTGTCAATGTTAAATTTTTTTTTACAGTTAGTTATTTGGTTGTATAGCAACCAATTTTTGTCGCGATGGCACCCTTTATTTTTTCGCGATTTTTGATTCAACAGTTGTTTTTCTCATGGATTACATAAGAACATTTTTCTAAACCTTTGAAGTAAAAAATATTATATGGAGAAAACTTGGTGCTGACATATTATTATGTAGGGGTTATGAGTTCAAACCATGATGAGATCAGGTTTTCTTAAAAATTATGTAAAAAGACAATCAGGTTGAGATTATTTAATACAAGATGCATCATTATGATTGTTTCATCCCAGGCAAAACAAAAGTTAACGATACATTTTTTACAGATAATTAGGTAGAATTAAAAATATAAATTTGGTGTTACTACTCTAATTAATGTTTAATTTTAGTCATTTTCTAAAACAGCAGTGCAATTTATGGGATTCGGTTAATGTACCTACTTCTTTCTTCGGCCGTGAAAAAGTTATCAAAAACATTTTTTGTATCACCTAATTAATTTTGTTGTGTAATATATAGCATTAAAAAGAATTACCTATTTTAAATAAAACAATATAAACCTGATTGATTTTTACAGTTTTCAAAAACACAATAAAAACAATTTCACAAAACAACGGTTTGAAACTCATAACCCGTTGTATACAAAGCAGATTCTTTAGCAGAGTGCCATGGCCGTGCATCGGTTTTGCAACCGAGTATATCAGTGCACAAGTGGTTCGACTAGTACTAAATATTTAATAATATTTAAAGTCTTACTTGCAATAAATTTTAAAATAAATTGCTATCAAGTAATGTTAAAATAATTTGTGTTTCCATTTAGCATGACTGCAAATAATAAAATTCTTCTAAAGCATAATATACAGCTATTTCATTTGTCCATGCTCCACCTAAATTGGAATTCACTGTATTTCCCAAACAGTATGCAACAAATGGGAAACATTTTTATTAATAATTTCTTAAAAAATATTACTCTTTATAAAAACTAAATTTTCAATTTTTGTGACGCAACGTTTTTGTAAGGAAAATAGAAATTGTCTTTCCCGACAAAACGTATATAAATTGGTAAATGCTATAATTACAAAAATGGGTTTAAATACTGCACTAACTTTCATAAAGAGTAAAATTTTTGGAGAAATTAATAATAAAAAATTTCACAGTGGTTGCATACTTTTTGGGAAACATTGTATATATTTTCTAGGCAAACTCTACGAAGACAATTTATTTAACAACATCGGTCTGTCGCTATCGGGCCACTCTCTACGAACAGCAGTTATTTAACAACATATGTGTTTAACTTTCGGACCACCCTGTACGAACACAAGTTACGTAACAACATCGTTAATCCGCTTACGATCCATGTTCGTGGATAATAAACGTATAGAGCGAATCTATTAGCGTTTGGTTAATACATACACCTAACTAAGCACAATTTTGCACTGGTTATGTAACAGTATGTAGTTGCAACTCGAAAGCATTGTCCCTATCCATAATTAACTTGACGGCAATATTGCCTGATGTGCGGTTAACCATATCTTGCAAGTGACAGATCGCCGGGTATGCGTGGGACAGTCGCACATTGGCCTCTAAGTGATGGATTACTCTCCGGGGGTATCCACCCGGAGTCCGGAGTCTCCGCATTCGGCGGTTCACACCGTCTTTCTGGTCCCAATCCGGTTTCGCCGCAGATTTTTAATCGGGATATATTCAATGTTTCTCCGGATTGATTTTCGAAAGTTGCAGCTGTGATAATCAATGCCGATCCCTTCTTTTCCGGGTACGGATAATTATGTGAAAAAAAGGGCGAAATAAGTTCCGCCCTCGAAAACGCGGTGCCCGCCTGCATCCCGAAACATCCGAGCTCGAATAAATCAAAGCTCACACCGGTTTCCACCTGGTCCGGTTCCGGTTGAAAGTGTTCTCAAGCGGTCCTGGAGGGCCGCCATAACCGCTGAGCTATCGGCCTCGAAGGGAGCATAAGGCGATATGCACTAAATTGTCTGTAATTTGAAATCCCGACT
This sequence comes from Ctenicera cuprea, assembly GCA_958336395.1. Classification (NCBI taxonomy): domain Eukaryota; kingdom Metazoa; phylum Arthropoda; class Insecta; order Coleoptera; family Elateridae; genus Ctenicera; species Ctenicera cuprea. The sequence continues at coordinate 2,059,761 of OY284491.1, forward strand.
GACTTTGACCGAACTTACGCTTTTCCTTTTCTATGGGGAATTCTACACTATTCGCTGTTAAATTAGCGTACTTTTTGACTTATTTTTGCACCGGTTTACCCTTGACACACTCTCGGCAACGTGAAACAAAATGGAATTCGTTTCGGATAACTACATCTTCAGTCTTCGTTAAGATTTACCGCCTGCTAGATGTCTTGTTTGCCTTTTAGCCGGCAAAAAACAAAATACGGTTTGTACCTTGTAAGCAAAAAAATCTAACACAATTTAAGCTCGTTTTTGGAAAAAAACTGGCGGAAAATAACGAAATAAAATGTTTCTGTTAAAACGGGCTCGGACACTTTTCTAATGATAGTTTAAATATCAACATCAATTAAGTTTTCATAATTATTTGATCAAGAGAATCGATTTCGATTCCCGAATTTGAGCATGTTACGAGTTGTGAAAATTAGTCGTAACAGTAATGGCGCATACTAAGTTAGGAAACCATTAATTAATCGGGCACTAAAAATTTTCTGTTCAAAACGAGAAATTCTAAAAGAATAAAATATTTTTTTAAAACAGTTAATTGTTGGTCGTTTAGGAATTAGCAATTGAAAAATATGACAATAAAAAATAAATTTAATTATTAAACTGAAGAAGTTAGAATTGGGATTAATACGAAAGCAAAATATTTGTAACATTTTTGAGAATATAATCGTAAAAAAATGTCGATGACATTTCCCTTTGAAATTTTGATAATGTCCTTGAGCTTTCTGAAAAACTAAAACCTACAAAAAAAATTGTCAATGTTAATACCTCGACGATGACGTTTGCCATTTTAGTTTAATTTTACTGAAAAAATTTGTATCCAAAAAACTTCCGAATTGGAAGGTCCGACTTTCGTAAGTTAACAAATTCGGTTAAGCCTCGAGTGTCCTTGAGATTTCTGGTGAAAATTCTGCAAACTTTTGATTCGCTTTCATGCTGAAAAGAAATGTATAAAACATCTTGTTACCATATTTGTAAGTTCGAATAAAATACAACGTTCTGTAGTACGGAAATTTAATTACAGAAAACATTCAGCGTCGTTAAAACTTAATAAACTGTAAAAGAAAAATTTAAACTGGAAGTTCGAAAACAAGGATTGTTTTTTATTAATAGTGTAGCTAAAGTACGAAACGTAGTTTTAGAAATTAAAAATGAGCTAAGCACTTCGCCTGAACTTTCGACCAACGTCAGAAATTGTTACTTGTCATATTACCCCGTATTTATGCCCAACTCTATAGTTCTAAGAGTTATATGGTTAAATTAGAGGTCATATTCGTTTCGATCAATCTTAAATGAAGTTCGCTTTATTTGTAGTAGCGGCACCTAGCACAGGGGTATGTAGCAGCATCACCTGCGACAGTAATAGTTAATTTTTTAGTAATGCTTGGAAAGCCTTTGAAAATTTTATGTAATTTTGCAAAATAAAAAAACTCAAACTTTTTGAAATTTAAAAGTTTTGAAAAATACGATAATTTACACAATTTTTGTAAATTATAAAATTTTTAAAACTTTAAAAATTTCGGAAAACTAAATTTTCAATTTGAAAAAAAATTATAAATATTTTGAAATACTGAAAATTTTGGTAAATTTTTGAAAACAAATAAAATTTTGAGTTTAGGAACGTTTTTTGAAAATTTTGAATTTGTTTATTTTTAGCAATTGTTATTTGTCAATTTATTCGTTAAAATCTAAAAACGATTTCATTATATGATTATAGTCTTTATTTGGTGATTATCTTATTCTACTGTTCAGGTAAACGACCAGAAGGAAATCTGCCAGTGGTGTTTTCGTAAGAGAAAGTATTGTCATTTAACATGATTATACCGATTTTGAAGTCGAAATTAGCATATTTAGGAGAGAAAATGGGGGGGGGGGGGGTAGTAGGGAGATCGCTTTTGCATAAATAGGCTATTTAACATGCGTGGAATACGAATTTTAAAGTTTTCAAGCGCGTCTTTTTTGAGAATATCGCATTTGCCCCAAATCCTACATGACGACCACAATACCGTCCTCTTTAACTATAGTTCGCATAGCGAGGAAGGTAAAAACATGAGAAGTTAAGGAAAACATAAAATGAGCGAAACACTTCGCCTGGACTTTCCTATACTTATAAATTAACATTGTTTAATATTTTCCAACACTTTTGATATACACCTGTCTAGAAACGCAAAAGCAGTGTTTTAAAAAAAACTGTAAAATAAAAAAAAAATTTTGGCCCCAACCGAGGCTCGCCCCACAACTACTTATGCAGTAAAACGGTAGTACACTCGAACACACCCGCATATCCAACCGTGCTATTCCTGATCTACCCGTTATTGTTAAATAAGTGGCTATTGAATGCGTGCGCAATAGAAATGCATAGAACGTTCAAAACTCTAGTCACTTCCAACTGCTGTAGAAAGTATGTGAAATTCTTCTAAGGACAAAAAGATTATTAAGGGGCAAAAAATTCGATTTTTTGATTTTTTGTAAAAAGATTCTCCTAGAGCAAACAAAAGAAGAAATCAATTTTTTAATTTTGTAGCGAAAATTTTGGGGGGGAGGGGGAACAGTAGCCCCCCTAAATATTAAATTAGCGAAAAAATATTATGATATTCGGATTTTGCTATCAATGATGAGCTATTTTGCTTTAACAGAAATATTTTATTGCCCCCCGTTAAATAAATAAAAGGGTACCAATTTTCAATTTTCAAAAAATCACAGAGGGCGTCAAAGTGAAATTATAGCAATGCGCAAAAAAATAAATTGTAGAAGATTCTCAGCTCTATCAGCTTAAAAAGTTTAAACAAAAACGTGTGGGCAGTTTTTGAGAAATTTTGTTTTGAAAAATTCCAAAATTTTGGAGTGATGTCATTGCGATCGTTTTTATATTTTGAAAATTAATGATATTTCATGGTATAGTACCCTTGAAGGGCTACCAAACAAGATGTAGTTGATTCCAATCAGATAACTGGTTTTTGAGTAAATGGGCGTTAAAGTCGAAATTTTCAAAAATTCGTAGCGGCCGCCATGTTGAAACTAGAGAGTTCGGTAAAAAATCGTTTGATTTGTCATAAGGCCTTCTTTAATCTCCATTATTAAAATTTCCAAAATTCCGTTTCTGAAAAAAATGCTACCAAAAAAACATGTCTAACTTCCGCTTCCGGTTTCGGATTCTTTTTAAAAGCTTATTTTGTCGATGAATTTTTGATATACCTCCTCATTCCAAAGCACATCGAAATCGGTCCAGCCGTTCCGGAGATATGAGCGTTACCCACACACCCACCCACACACACACACACACCCACAGACAGACATTTTTTAAAAACCACTTTTTTAGGATCCTGGAAGCCCAAAACATGTATTTCCGTCAAAATCTCGATTTTGAAAATTTGCATGAAATCAATACTTCCCTATACTGAAAGTATAGGAAAGTAAAAAGTAAGGTACATGCAGTATTATATTTTTTATCTATGGGTACATGTAACAAAGATTATGTAAAATAGACAAATATTGTTTTATAAAATTAAATTTATTCGCCGTGTTCTGTTGCTGCTGGATTATTTATCAATAATTTATTTCTGGATTTAATTTATGTCCCTGTAAATGGACTTGAACGCCAGTTAGTAATCATGTAGATCTGATTCTTCCATTCTCGTAAAAAAACCAAAGGTTATCTTTATTTTCTAATCTGTTGATAATAAACTCTGTATAATTACAATTATCTATTGTTTAACTTACATCTAAATATGCAAATTAAAGTTACGGCACATAAAATCTAAACTTGCTAAATTAGAAAAAAGCTTTCCAACTCACCGTTGGCGATACTGCCCCAGAGATATGTCAGAATGGAAGGTGTGTCCTCAAATTTAACCTTTATTGCGATTTTTAGAAAAAGTGGGAATTTATTTATTGTTTTATTTCATTTTTTAATATTGAAAAACACAATTTTCTAAAATCTACATACATTTTTTTAATCCAAAATTTTTATTTTAATTTTTAATTATAACGATAAATAGTAAGAATTTCGTCGATAGAATGAAGTACCGTAAGCACCCTCCCCCATGGCCTAGATGCGCGCCTGTGAAGTTACGCAATATTTTAGACAAGTTTTAGGCAATATCGGCAATAAATCGGCATAAAACTATAATTTCCGTAATATTCATATAATTTTTTTGGATAGTGGGAAACCCCAAATATTTGCTTACACCCACTAAGAAAAATTGTTTCGTTAAACTTTTATTAATTTTTCAGAAGTACTTGAAAAATTGTCAATAAAAAAATGCTTTTTTCAATTTTTATATCTTTTTCAAAATCTTCAATTTAATATTTTCCGACTGTAAAATATGAATAATATCAACAAGTTATTACTCATTTTGACATGTACTTGGCTCGCATATTTCCTTATATAAATATCCTAGTTTTCCCAGCATCCATAGACTGCCGGGCGCTGTTTCTAATGGATTTACGTCGACTGTATATTAGAAAATTTAAATGTATAAATATATTCGTATTTAATAGAGGCGCATCCGCTGCTTCTTTCCAGCTCTTCGTAATTGGACAGGCATCTGTGCCAAGAACAATTATTCATGGCGCTGTTAGAGCTAACAATAAATCTGTTTTGAAGGTGCTAATACAGTCGAAAGCTGCCTTTGATGTTAATACACCGACTGTTTTTCCTAATTCTGCATTTTCCGCCTTTCACACCTGGGAGCCCAAACTTAACTGCGCGTACCTACACTGAAGTGCATTATTCATCAAACGCTCAATGGGGCATTTTCTACATTAAATTCTTGAAATAATTTCATCTGGTTGTTTCGTTCGACCACCCATCTTAATTTTCCTCATTAAAAAAAGGAAACGTGAGTAGGTACAGCACGGGCAGGAGAGAACGCGTCGAGACAGTATTTCTTCCGCAAACGCTATTAAGGCAGGAATGTTTGCGGGCTATAAATTCCGAATGGACCTGTTTTTATATATTATATAAATTGATACTTTATGGGCTCGGGGGCTAAAGATCTCTGGTTACTCGGATTTGCGTTGTTGCCGCTGATATACGCCAGGTCCGGCAGTGCGATGAATGTCCACACACAAATTGATTTTGCCTTGTTTAGATTTATAGCTCTTATTGAGATAAATTCCCTTCTCTAAGCTTAAAGGTGTGTTCTTGCCTTTTTTGCCCTCTCGGGGGTTCGGATTCGAAACCCTCAGCGCTGTCATTCTTCTTCCTAATTAACTGGGGATATGACCATTGAAGTGTCTAAAAATTCATGGACTGGCCGACTTTTCAGTTTTACTTTTCTCACTTTTGGAAGAACATTGCAGTTCAGAGAATTAAATATCAATGCTAAAAACTGCCATAGATTTCTGAATTTGGTCAAGTCGGACTATGCGAGCTTTTATTAAATAAGAAAGTAAAACTTTTTAAATTATTAAGCCGCTGATATTAATTAATTTTATGCGCTCGACCACCATTGAACCGATGTCCAACTAGAATTGTATATTATAAAAATAGCAGCAATTAGGCGAGTTTGATTATATTATAAGTTGCTATGCAACGGCGACTTACGTTTCGTAAATATTAAATTGGTCCCGCCTTTATAATATTCATAATTTGCGCCAAATTGTGATTTCAAAATTCCCTGATATTTCCAGGTCCCTTTAGCAAAATTTCGCTTAACGTTGTTTAAAAGCAAGTATAGACTTCGAGCAACTTTTAATAATGCAAAATATAAATGATAAAGATACACAATGAGCGTGGGGTAAGCTTGTAGAATGACGCCAAAACCGATTTAGATGGCGACAGACAGCAAAATCGGCACCATAAAATTGAAATTTAAATATGCATAAAAATAATTTAAAACAATAAGGATTTATATTTTTTCCAAGATTTTCATCTGATTATTAGTTAAAATTTATATACATTATGTGTAACGTTATTAGATTTTCCAAGATCGTTATAAAATACACTGAAACATCTAACATTTAAATATTTCCCGATATTTTTCGGTATACACGCTGAATTCAGCAACAGAGACTTCTGTTAATATTAAATGCCTTCCCATCTGTATATGTTTATTTACATTGCTACGACATGGCACTTAAAAAAGACTCTAAAAACAAACGCTATTACACAAGAAAATCAGTTTATGCTCAAAGATCGAGTGGAACGGTCTAAACAATAAAAAGAAGAAACCCTGTAGCTCCTCCAAAAGCACTAACCCCGGGAAGAGCTTCATGAGCGAAGCAGTGGCTACACCAAGTCTCGGCGAAACCCCAGCATAGCGAGCCCTTTCAAAAGTGAAGCATCGGCTACGCCTTATTCCTAACTTATTTCGGCTAATAATCATTTGACTGCTTTGAATGAATCATTTTTTCAGCGCATATATCGGTACTAAAAACTGTCTAGTCTGAACTTTAAGGAAGCTTTAGTACAGAGTTCACGCGGGTACTCCCGCCTCCTCGGGCCGCCAATTTTATGTAAGAAATGTGTGCCTAAAAAGTGTTTGTCTTTTGAATAAGAAATGAATTATTTTATTTAAATGCATAATTTTTTTAAAGTAAAAAGTGTATAAGAAAAATCTGAAAACAACAGATCTCGGGTACCGAAATCCCGGGATTGAAAAATAGATTCCGGGATCAATCCCGAAATCCTAAACTCCCCGGAATGTTTTTAAATCCCGGGGATCTCGAAATTCAAAATGCAGTGTTGCAGAGAAACAATGACTTTTATTAAATCATGTTTATACAGGGTGTCCCTAAATTCACCAGCTGATATAACGTCCATAAATAAGCAGAAAGTTTAGATAAACATGGGCCAAAAAACGCTTTGTTTTCAAGATACAGTGAGTTAAAAGTTTCGGAAACAATCGTTTGTTTTTTTAAATATTACGAGAAAAGCTTTTTCAAAAATTTTCAAATTTGGCACAACGTTTTAGATAGTTAACCTTCGTTATTAGCAATTAACATATTCGATATATCTCAACCATTGGCATAGATGTAGAGTTATCCTCATCTTAAAAAACTCAACGCCACAAGATTTTCGGACAAAGAAAGTACTCTTTAATTTTTCTCGTTTTTTTCTCTTGCTTATTTTTCGATGTTGTATCAGCTGCTGAATTTTGGGACACTTATTGTGGGACACTCTGTAGAAACAACATACATAAATGTAGCAGTGTTTTGACAGGTATATTTGCTGATGATCCACCGGCGCTGGTAACAATTTCACTCTAGGATGCTCGTAAATTTAAACACGTGCCGATTGAAGCTTCTACGAATATCGTAAAGAGATCATTACTTTCGTAACAAACTGTACAACAGCGCAATAAAAGTTGACTATGTTGATTTAGATTCATTCAAGCGAAAATTAAGAGGAAAAAACAAAAATTATTACTTCTTTCACAACACAACCACAGTAACCAACATTCCATAAAAAACAAATTCAAAAAACTCACCTTGATGCCAATATTTATCGGAAAATCGGCCTGCGAGTTGAGATTCGGTAACTGTTGAATGACCGGAACTATCGGAAGCGGACAGGACATCATATTGTCAGCCTGTAAAAAATTCCCTTCAGTCCGTTACTTTGGTTTTCAATTACAATTTTATGGGCATGCAACAAACACACTTTACCATAAACTAGCGACCGTAACTGACACTGACAGATCTCAAATTTGTCAATGTCGTACGCCATCTACGGTCCGTGCCATAAACTAATCAGAAACAAAATAAAAATTTTCACCTCTCATTTCGTGGTTTAAGTTTAATAACTTCTTTTATTATTGTTGCTGAGTAATGTAACTTAAACAGAAATGTTCTATCGTCCTCCGTTTATGAAGTATTAGGACATGAATCATTAAAATTTCAAAAATTTATAGATGGCGTCACAGACATTTAAGCAGGTTGGGACACGAACTAAATTGTAGCTCATTCATTTCTCTGGGAGACCAAACATTTTTTAAAACGCCGAAAACTTTGAGCAATATTTGAATCGAAACATTTCAAAACGTGGAGTTTCGTGCTAACAACAATAGAGAAAACAATCCGGGTCGAAATCGAGGTTCCCAAAACTTGGCCACAATTTGTAAAACAATTTCTCATGGCCATCAGATTCACGTTCCTAAGTAATACATGTATAATAGGAGAAGAATGTGGGATCCTTGACTCATACGCGTTGTAGAGAACAAAAACATTTTTTGACTCCTCAAGGTTTAGATTATCGTTTTTTTTTTATTACCTTGCATAATTAATAATTAACAATTAGCAAAAATGAACAAACAGGTAGATTGTTTTTATTGATATGTTTTGGAAATTAATGACGAGACAAGGCTTTGGTATTAACGATTTTTATTTTCGTCACAAGATAAAAAAAACATTGCCATATACGGTAAAGAGGATGCACCAAAAGTCGGGAATGTGAAATTAAAATACCTCTTGCGCAATATGTTTTTCTACCACTTTACGTATATTTAAAATTTTGTCTTATTTTTTTATTATATTTTAATTAAAGGAAAAATTCCAATTAACACAGCACTTGTAGAAGTGTATTTAAATTTTATATTGTCGATTTGAAAATAATTTTAAATTTTAACCGGCAAATTATTTCTGTATTTCAGGAATGTTCAAAGCATTTTTTTCTGGCTGCAATTTTTCCAACTTTTCATAAAAGAAAGGTTCTACTTTTTTCATTTTTTTAGACATTATTCCAGGTTCTATATTCGTAAATTGTTTTACGTTCACACCTGATTGAAGTTTCTGTAACATTTTTTTAACCCTGCAATAAGACTACAAAAATTGGTCAAAGCACTTCGCCTGCATTTTCCTGTAAAAACTTTTGCTTGTATTTTCGAAAGTATAAAGTAAAAAAATATCGTTTTGCAATATCACAAAATTGATGCATACATCTTCATAGTCAACAAAAACTGCAAAGCAACAAAATAATATAAACTGGCTAAACCCGTGAGCGACGCCTGACGCTTTGTCTTTGGTAAATTAAAAATGAGCGAAACACTTCGCCTGGACTTTCCTATACTTATAAAATAACATTGTTTTATATTTTCCAACACTTTCGATATGCACCTGTCTAGGACACGACTAGTTAAAGTAAATAGTTCTTATAAGTTGTAACATCTTGAAGCGGTTGAAGAAAGACCGACCGCTGCGCTCTGCAAGCATAAGGTTGGGGTAAAATATTCGGACTGAATCAACGGAAGCGCGGAAACTGATATTTGAAAATATATTAATAACTCGAGAAGTATTATTTTTAGCAAGAAATTACTCTTATTAATTTGCATTTAAAATTTCAAAACCTTTCTGATTTTAAAGCCAAAATGCCACGTTTCTATTTAAAAAAAAGTTATTTTTTACCGTGGCCGCCATATTAAAATTGGAAACTCAAGTTTTTTTCTTAATTACAATCAAGAAGAATTTGCCCTACAACTTTACTCTTGGGTTTGCGAGTCTATCTAATGAAATAAAAAAGTTAGCCTATACTAACTATGCTACAAGAATAGTAAGTAGCTGAAATTCTTCTAAGTACTAAAGGTCTATAATAAAAAAAAATTCGATATTTTGATTTTTTGTAAAAAGATTCTCCTAGAGCAAACAAAACAAGAAACCAAATTTTTAATTTTTTATCGAAAAAATTTGGGGGGAGGGGGAATAGTAGCCCCCCTAAATATTAAATTATCAAAAAAATATTGATATTCGAATTTTGCTGTCAATGATGAGCTATATTGCTTTACAGAAATATTTTATTGCTCCCCGTTAAATAAATAAAAGGGTATCAATTTTCAATTTTCAAAAATTCATAGAGGGCGTCACAGTGAAATTATAGCAATGCGCAAAAAAATAAATTGTAGAACATTTTCAGCTCTATCAGCTTAAAAAGTTTAAACAAAAACGTGTGGGCAGTTTTGGAGAAATCTTTTTTTGAAAATTTCAAAAATTTTGGAGTGGTGCCATTGAGATCGTTTTTATATTTTCAAAATTAATTATATTTCATGGTATAGTACCCTTGAAGGGCTACCAAACAAGATGTAGTTGATTCCAATCAGATAACTGGTTTTTGAGTAAATGGGCGTTAAAGTCGAAATTTTCAAAAATTCGTAGCGGCCGCCATGTTGAAGCTAGAGATTTCGGTAAAAAATCGTTTGATTTGTCCTAAGGCCTTCTTTAATCTCCACTAAATTTCCAAAATTCCGTTTCTGAAAAAAATGCTACCAAAAAAACATGTCTAACTTCCGCTTCCGGTTTCGGATTCTTTTTAAAAGCTTATTTTGTCGATGAATTTTTGATATACCTCCTCATTCCAAAGCACATCAAAATCGGTCCAGCCGTTCCGGAGATATGAGCGTTACCCACACACACACACAGACACAGAGACACACCCACAGACAGACATTTTTTAAAAACCGCTTTTTTAGGATCCTGGAAGCCCAAAACATGTATTTCCGACAAAATCTCGATTTTGAAAATTTGCATGAAATCAATACTTCCCTATACTGAAAGTATAGGAAAGTAAAAAATAATGGCCGCCGTACGCCCCTTTAGTTGGATAACCTCAGCTACAGTCGTAATCTTCTCAAACAGGTCGAAGGGATCCGGAATTATTAAATACATATTAGTTAGAACACATTAAATTGAATGTCAACATTGAAACAAATGTTAATTCTTATAATTTATTTTAGCAATAGGAGCCGCTAAATTCCACAATACTTCAAACTAATATATAAACACGGCACTGCCTAACAGCACTATGCGATCACAATACTCAATAATCCAGTGCACGCAAGGCTCAGCCATTAGCCGCTCGGTCCGCGTATTTGATTGAAATTAAAAATTTATTTAGTTTTTTGTATGAATCAAAAATTTATTTTTCTTTTTTCCGGAAAGAGATTTGTTAGTTCCAAGCAAACCACTTTTCGGAGAGAAAGCCGAACAAAATATATTTACTGCAAATTGGGGAGAGGGTGGAGGGAAAAAAATCATAAGATTAACCTCCTAAATATTGCTGCACTTAAAAACTTAGTTAGGAATCGCATTTTATTGTCAGTGATAAACAAATCGTCTTAAATATAAATGTTATCGTCACCAGTCTATTCCAAAAAAGTTTTAAAAATTCATAGAAGGCGCCCGCCACAAAGAAATCAGCTCATTGCGATATCAACCAAACTGTACACCACTCATAAACACAAAATTAAAAAATATTCGTTTAGCCCATTTTTAAGTAATAATTTTTGATTGTTTTATCGGCCAGTTCCTATACGAGATTTGTAACCCTACAACTACAAAATAAAATTTTTGAGTCGCTTATTGCAAGTATTGTTTTGGATTTTTCGACTACGTGGACTACGCAACAAGTTATGGTAATTTAACCAATAAACCTAAACCTCTTATAGTATTACTACAAATCATTAACAATATTTTATTCTTCACTTCACAGTTTGTGGTTTCAAAAATTCTCTTCAGTAAAAATAATGTGCCCCTCATAAGGCTAATACGATACAAAATTTTATCCCGATATACCAACTGGCTCTTGAGTAATGAAGCGTCAAACTCAATATATTCAAACAATCACAGCGGCGGTTACTGTAATGCTATAGAGTTTTGAGACAGTTTTGTGGTTACCATGAAGTTTTTTTTTATCAGAATTCGTTTTCAGATTTAGGACATACAATTGGTGTGAAAAATTTTACAAAAAAAAAAAAAAATTAACTACCGCTCCGGTTCCATATTTGTTTAAAAGATAATTTTGTTATAGGTATTTTGTTATATCCCTCAACGTGCAACACTATCCTACAATCTATGAAGTAGATATGAGAAAACAAATGAACGTACGAAGGAACAAACGAAAGAACAAAGGAACAAAAGAAGGAACAGACAAACGACCAAACAGTAGAACGAGCAAACGAAAAAAGAACCAAATTATAGAAAGAAGGGGCAAACGAAAGAACGAAGTAACAAACAAACTAAGGAACAAACGAACGAAGCATCAAAGGAAGAAAGGCAGGGACAAAAGAACAAGAGAACAAACGAACAAAAAAAACAAATTCAAACGAACAAACGAAGGAAAGAACAAACAAACAAAAGAACACACGAACAAAGAAACGAACGAAAGAAGACAGGAACGAACAAACGAACAAAAGTAAGAACAAAATAAAAAGGAAGGAACAAACGAATGAATTAATGATCGAAGACACGAACGATAAAAGACAGGAACGAAGGATGCAACAAAAAACAAACAAACGAAGGAAAACGAACAAACGAAAGAACAATAAGCAAACGAACGAACAACCAGCAAACAAAAGAATAACTGGCAAACGAACGAACGAAGTAACGATCGAACGAAAGAACAAACGAACAAAGAAACGAACCAAAAGAACGCAAGAACAAACAAACGAAGAAAACTAAAGAACGAACCAAGAAACAAACGAACGAACTAAGCCAGAAATGAACAAACAAACATAGAACAAAAAAAATAAACGAAAACTAACGAGTGACGAAACAACAAACAAACGAACGAGCGGAGTAACAAACAAACGATCGAACGATGGAAGGCACGAACGAAAGATGAAACAAACGAACGAAGGAACGACCGAACAAACCCACTTTCCCACAGACAGCCATTAAAACACAGTTTTTATTTTATTTCCCGAGCTCCAAAACGAGTTTTTTTTGTTAAAATATCGAGCACAAAAAAAAAACAGGTTACTTGAATTCTTTTATTTATTTGTTTTCTTTTTTTCAACAGGATTAACTGTTTGTTATAAAATTAAACCAAATATTCCACGTAATATTACTGTTCCTAAATCTCTTATCTTATGAAGTCTAGAAACAGCAAATATGTTTAGCTACCTACTAATAAAATGTATTCTTCATTTGATACACCTGCTGCCTGACAATGTTCTTTAAAGAAAAAATTGTGTCTTCGTAACAATTAGAACATTTCGTTTTAAAGGAATTGAAATTTTATTTTACCCACAGTTCATCAGAAATGTACCTTGCGTTTTTCGGGAAGTTATAAACTTTTCGAAATAATATCTCTTTCCACAGTTCCGCTGAAAAATCCATATAATTCCTCACACCTGTTTGTTTCTTTACTTATTTGAAACAAACAAATATTAAAATTATTCAAGAATAAAACTTTAGCTGTTTCGTTAAGCCGTAAGCAACATGAGAAAACAACCGACTTTAATGGTCAAAATTCTAGCAGTGAATATATCAAAATATACAAATATCCGACAAATTATTTACCATTTCAGTACTGCTGTGTGCTCTTCATTAATTATTAACGCTGCCATTATTGTTTCAAACATAATGTTTGCATATTATTTCAGAACTTCATAATTCATTAAATAACTCCCCATTTCGATTAAAATGTTCACACGTCACACATCTGCTTAATTTTCCGTCGCATTCTCACTTGAAAATTATGAATATTGGTATTCATAGAAGGCTTGTCCTTTTAACGTAGCTGCGTTATTTTGATGTAGTCTAATTTACGGTCCGAATTTGCTGCATTCGGTGCATCATTAAACAACTGACTACTGCCGTCTGCCATGTTATGTTTAACGGACACGTAAAGGGAAGGTCTAGTTTGAAAAGAGACACTTTTCATACAATTAAAATTTCCCTTGTAATAAAAACATGGGAAAAGGTCTCGTAATTAGGCTTATTGTTGGAAAATTAAGGTAACCAAAGAAAATTTAGAAACGCAGAAAAATATAAAAATTATTTTTGTTTTCAATCTCGGGTTCAGGATTTTTTTTACATTTTTCTTAAAATTTGATTGGCTTAAAATATATTTCGGAAGGAAATCTTTGGAATACTCGCGTAAAAATCAAATCGCCATATATCAGAAATACCAAATACAAAATAAATGTGAGCCTGGTAGTAAAAATAAAAGTCGTAAAAAGTGTTCGTGGAGTTTTTAAACTGGGGAGATTAAAATAAAATGCGACGATAATAAAAATGCAAATACTCTCAAACTCGAAATCTTACGCGAAAATTAGATTAAGTAACTAGAACAATAAAGATATTAATTTTTATTTGAAAATCTCATTTATTTGACAGGGAGAAAACGGAAAAAGTATCGAGTCATGCAGGTGAGAAACTCACGCCGCTCGTGCACTCGAAGAATTCAAAACCAACTCCGTCGAGTTTTATGCTCCAGGAACTTATTTTATAGCAACTAACTAAATTATCTAAGTTTTTAAATTATAAAGTAATTAAAAGCATTCGTTGAATCCGCGCCATCGAGCAGGAAAAGAAAACGCTTGCACGAGAAACAAGAATTTTCTCGTTAATTAACACAAGCCCGCACTTTAAAAATATTGGTCATTACAAATAATTTTCAGGGAAAACTTCTGAAACTCGCATTTATAAGGTTGGCACACCTGTTGCGGCGTTAATATACAATTTTCGCTATACAACATGCGGGATTATTCTGTATTTAAATGTTTAAAGTTTTATAATTTTCATTTAAATCAAACCAAGACGACGGCTATGTTATGGCAGAATTTTTTCACACCTTCAAATAAGGTAATGTCATAATTACACCGTCATTACGAGACCTTGAAGACGTGTCCGAAAAATGGAAACGGCCGATTAAAGTCGCTAACCTATTATTAAGTTAATCAACTCAGGCAACAGGTGCAAATAGAATTATTTATAATTAACTACATTGAATAAGGTTGTTATCCTTATCCGCAATATAACATTATTATGCTGGCTGACATGTGTTTGCAAGAAGCCAGTGGCTACTCGTCTCATTAATAACAGAAAGGTTATGTTGTATTCAGTTGGTATTAATGGCATGGATATAAAACGCCGTTTGGGTCAGTTAGGTAATTAAAGAATTATTTTATTTTTTAACTCAAAAACAAACTTTTTAAATATTTTATTTTTGTCCAAGTAAATAATATTTTTTTGTATTAATTTATTTATTTTCTTGGTAAATTTTTTATTTTTAGAAGAAAAATAAAATTTAGAGTGCGAAAAAAAGTTATTTTCGTGAGGTCTACAAAAAATAGTTTTGTGAAATCTAGAAAAATTGTTTTTGTGAACATAAGATCTATTTTTGATATGGCGCTTAAAGTTCAACACCATAGAGAATAATCTAATCCGTATATGTAAAGAAATATTGAACGAACGAACGGAGGAACGGACGGCCGAACGAACGAACGAACGAACGAACGAACGAACGAACGAACGGACGGACGGACGGACGGACGGACGGACGGACGGACGGACGGACGGACGGACGGACGGACGGACGGACGGACGGACGGACGGACGGACGAGGCATCAGTATTTGAAAAAATTTATTTCTAATTTTTTTTCAAGAAAAATTATAGAATGTTGGCGACAGTTTCTTATTTATTATTTCAATAAGTTTAGGAAACTCCACATCTGTTTCATGGATATATTGCAAAATCGTGGAATTTTTAAATATAAAGTTACTTCAGCCCCAGCCGAGTCGATTGCGACGCTTTAAGCGGGAATTCAACCGGTTCAATTCCGGAGTTGGGGTATCTTGGGCTCAAGTAGCTGGTACAAAAGTACGTTCAGTTGGGGGGTTTTGACATTACAGAGAACTGTAAAAAACGGACAGGTACATATGTCTGAAAAATTGCACTTTTCTACAATAATGTGACAAGCGTTATACTTGATACATTTTTGTACTTCATGATTTCTAACTCAAGAAATGCTCAAAAATTCCTTTTAACAAGAATATTACGGAATCCTCTAGAAGATCTATTTCGAAAAAATAAAACGTACAGACAAATTTCTAGAAATCAATAAAAATAAAATTATGTGTTGAAAATCCAAAATACTAACCATGATTTTTCCAGAAACATTCGAAAATTTTCTGTAAACTCAAGATTTATATCCAGTAAATTTTTTGCAGTAACTACCTGGACAAAGTTTTTGTTTGGAAAGTAGAAGTTATTTCAACAGCAAAACCTGTATGTATTCTCAGGATTTCCAGTTGCAATTTACAATAACTCAATTCACGAGTCGGCTATGTTGCAGCATATTTTACAATATTCTTGAACATTCAATCTAACGCCGTATTAAATATCTACTAAGAAATAATTTACTACGACTGCTGTGTGAAATATCGTTATGATTATTATGTAGCTCTTGCCATGGAACGAGTCGAAGTCAAGAACCTCCGTGAATGTCTAGGTTACAATACAGAGTATTGTACGAGAAGATTACGTGAGATCCTAGTTGAAGTTGGAAAACTGGTTCGAAATTCTATGAGAAAACGGCAATGTCATTAAATTTTATGTTTATGGTAGTTCGTTAGCCGCTCTGGGAATATCATTGTTTTAAAATGGGGGAAACATTTACAAAATAATTAAAATCGTACCTAAAAAAAATATGATTTTACAAACAACACGCTATCTGTCGCGTTGTTATCTACCACCCAGGATTTTAATTGGAATTTTATAATATTTCGTTTCGATGTTTTGGGCATTCTTCGGCGATGAGCTTTGTATGGGAATTTAACGATTGTGATAATTAAATGAACCAAAGAGAAATATTTTTAAAGGAATTTGATAATACACCAGTTGCGTACATATACCATAATTCAACCGAATGCGATGGCAGTTTCTTTGTTAAGGTAGGACAAAGAAGGGTTCTGTACAGAAGTTCAGATCTGTGCAGAACAAGAATCGACAAGAGAATCGCTGTCGAAAAAACGCTTCATATCTATAAAACCAAAATTCGTTATTTGAACCAATAAAAAAAAACGTAAATAATAAGATAGATCTGAAACTATTTGGGCATAGGACATAAGAGCCCATTATTTTTTGTGGGTCAATATCCGCCATGTCTGGTAGTCACAACGCCCCACAGTGGCAAATTACGAAAATTGAGTGGTCATAATAATATAATTAAAATGTTGCTTCTTCAATTGTTTTCAAATTCGACTTTTCGACGAAAACTGAAAATGCATTCAAAATAAGCTTCAATTTTTTATTTCATTTTGAAAAAAAATATGCACGAAGAGATGAAGTACGGAAAAATGATTTAGAACGGTATGTAACCATTCTTCTTTTTCTCAAACATTTCAGCACGAAGAAAAAAAACGGAGTTTGAAAAAAATATAGGTTCTTATTTAAAAAACAAAAGTTGCATATCGTTTCTTCATTCTACCTAGAGTTCTAACATAACTTCATTTTTATACATAACTTCCTTCTATACTTATACACTTATTCCACCTTTTTTTCAATTGTCCCATTCCCTCAAAAAAAATTCTTTTGGTAGCCTTCCAAAATTGTCTTGTACGGCATCTTTCAGTTCATCATAGGAAGCAAATCGCCTTCCCCTGAATATTTTAGCTTTAAATGTTTAAACAAAAAAGAAGTCCCAGGGAGTCAGATCAGGTCTGTAAGGTGGATGCCTTAACTCAGTGAAGCCAAAATCCCCCATAATCTGCTGAACTTTATACGCTTGATGCACCTCACAATTGTCATGCAGCGACAAATTCCTTCGCCCACAAAAATGCGGCCGTTTTTCTCCCAGTGCTCCTCTTTTTAAATTTCCTATTTATTGTATTTCCATAGCACTCTCTATTTATAATAGTAGACCCCGTTTTCATATATTCAATCAACAAGTTTTTATGACGTCCCAGAAAATAGTTGCCGCAATTTTCTTGCAGAAGATTGGGTTTTCGCCTCTTTCGGTGATGGGGAGTCCTCGTGACTCCACTGCATGAACTCTTGTTTGATAGAGGGGGTCCCAGTGGTGTACCCAGGTCATTCCCAGTCACAATTCACGTAAAACATTGTTTTTTTAAGCAGCCGCATTTTTTTGAGCAGTTTCTGTTATGTTCAGGTGTAAGCAAGCAGTCTGGGAATCCACCGTTTCCATGCCCGAACTAATATTTATTAAATTATTTTAAAAGTTTTGTAATAAACTTCAAAATTAAAATAAACATCGATCAATAACATCAAAAAATTAATGAAATGTAATTCATCTTCTCGAGAGGAATCAAGCTGGGTGTGTGAATGAGAGATTCTTGACTTTTCAAATCCTTAATAAGTTTGTGGTGTTCAAAGCGCCCAAGGCTAATTCCAATCTAAAAGCCAAGGGGGAGATAAATCTCCCGGGTATTTATAAACATGCCTAGTTCTACCAACTTTCAATTTTCGGGATTACAGAATTTTGGCACGACGTTGCCGCAGTATGTCATGTCTAGTTAAAGAAGATGTCGTGGTGGATTGTAGACGTTTGCCGTCAGTCATCTTGTATCCATTCCTTGCGTTGGCACAACATTATCGCTTGGAATACACACCTCGTGGCGCAAATGTTCTCTCATCCCACCTCTAATTTACACTGACATACGGTTCTCGTACCATCCGGCATCATTAGCCTAGCTCTGATTCACGTGTTATACTCGCTGTTAATAATTAGAAGTAGCTGCTTTAAACGAGGTATTTAAAGACTCTAAATGGATTGGGTATTTATAGACAGACGGTTCTGTCAAAAAGAACTCATAATGTTGTTACGCTAGAGATAATGGTTTTTTTTGATACCCGTTTGTAGTACAGTTACAAGTTCTTGAACTTTTTACCAAATATCTTAGGAGTGGAACAACGTACCTCACCTACTATTCCATATTAACCTTGAACCGACGTTTTTCAAGGTCAGTTTTGTAAACGCCAGTCTCTTTTTAATCAGACTACGACCTTCAAATATATTTGAAGGTCAGAAGAAATAACTATTAAAAAATGACAATTTTAAACTTCCAATTTAGTAATTTATTCATTCAAATTCAAAATATGTTGATTTCTTCCCTTTGTCCCGAATTGCACTTTCTTACACATAGCGACTTTTGAAACAAAGGAAATCAGGCTTTGATGTCGCAATCTCTTTTCGAATCGACCTAAACGTCTCGTATTTATAATGACTGGCACATTATCCGAGTAATAAGTGCAAAGGGCACTTGGGAATCGGCAGCAGGCACATTTCCAATTCCTCTTCGAAAAATGTTACCTTACGCAGCCGGCTTGGAGGTACGGTTAAACCGTAATGTTACAAGGAGACGGATATAATGTATCCTACTCGGGACGAAACGCACACAATCTAATGGCAAATTATCACGGTTTTCTTCTTTCACTAAAAGTGACAATGCGAAAGGGGATGACTGTTGCTGCTACTGGTGGTGCTAGTGAGAACGAGGAGAGACGTATTCACGGAGAAATCATTACCCTAATGGTAAATTAGCAGGGGCGCCGCTAATGAGTGCACGAACACGCAGGACAATTATTAAAAGAAAGATCCCTTTGTTATCCTTGATTTGTATCTGCGAATTCAAAGTGTTATAGCACACACCTTAACAGAAATATTTTTTAAACACATTAAAAGAAATTAATCTAACCTTAAAGGTGAACATACTTTTTTACATTTCAGTTTTTAAGGAATATTAAATTTTAAAACATCCAAACAAGAATTAACAGTAGTAAAAAGAAGAATTTATTGTCTATCTATTTTTCTAGATTTGAGATAAACAATTACTTTACGACGGGTCTTATGAAAACAAAAACAGCAAATATTTTATAACATATCTTGAAAAATATTCTCCTTTATCGCAAAATATCTCGACCAATCACATTTTTTATCACTTTTATCATGTACGTGCCGCGACACAAAAACTATTTCAACACAACACATGTAGAAATACGAGTACGTTTTATTGAACAGGGGAATTGCCTTATTACTTTGTACCGTTATGTTAAAAGTTTAATTGGTCGACTACGGAACTGTTAAGGTCCATAAGCGAGGGTAAAACATATCAAGTTTAATTTAAATTGTGATTTAAATTTAAATAAAACGATTCATATAAAAAAAATTATCCTAAATCAATTAGTCATTGAGTGGAATGTTGTTTTCATGTGAAGGTTTGCAATTACTACAATAATGTGCGTAATTTGGTTGTGTACTTCGAATAGACTTTAATTACATAAAAGAGTTAAACAATTATGTACTTTATTTGAGCTGCAACCCTCATAAAGTATCTTTTACGTCTACACAAATCCTCACATAAAATAAAAAAATTAACACTAGCATTACCTCTTTGAACAAGATTTACGATTTATGGGTGAATTAATAACACTAATTTTATTTATAACTTCCAGCTTTACTTCGTTAAAGTCCATATTAATGAGAATCTGTATATAAAATACTTAATCACTTTAACAATATCTATTTATTTAAACCTTATACGTATTTCGGCATGTTTACATACCATTGTCAAAGGTTATATGAAAAAGTAAACAGTTGGTGTTACTATAGAAATAGAACTTATCTTGGTAATCGTCTGCAGATGACTTGATTTCTTATTCCAAAATGTCCAATAGAGGAGAATTTAAGAGATCAATTTGCTCATTCGTTAACGGTACAGTTTTTAAATGTTTGTGAATTTCAAAAGCTTCTAGTATATCTAATTTACGTTTATCATCACAAAAGTGTTAACATTTTATGCTGTTATTAGATGTCATTGAATGATTTTGTTCTAGTAAGTGTTTAGCGTAATTGGATTTATGTGGGTGTTTGTATTTGTGACAACGTACGTGTTCTTTATACCTAATATCAAAATGCCATATATAGGCCAGACAATTAGAAAAAAAAACAACCGCCACCGAAACTTCCTCGCCGACAACTGCTGTTTCTCTTAAAAGTTTCAAAAATATTGTTTATTCAAAAAAATTAAAAATTTTCAAAATCACCATTTATTTTTAATTTTGATAACTTTAAAATTGTAAAATTGCCGTGAAAAGCTACAATTTTTGAAAATTAATGGTTTTAAAATTTTAATATCACTTATTAGTATCGATTTCACTGTCAATTCTTGTTTGGAACTGGCTAAAATTCACATGTTGAATAAAAATGGAAAACATATACGTATGTAAACCTTTAAGATTAAATTTTTCCTTGTTGAATATTTTCAAAATTAATGTGTTTTAAAAAAATTTATAATTTTCAAAATATTTTGAAAATATTCTAAATTGTTGATACTTCTGTGGAAATTTGAAAAAATGATTTTGAAAACTCAAAAATTTTAATATATCAAAATATTTTCTATTTTCAGAATGGTATTTGTTTTTTAAATTTAAATTTTCGAAATTATTAAAACATAATTTCTCTGCGACACCTTCTATAAATTTTTCAAAATGAAAAATTCCTACGCCTTTAGTTAATAAACAGGGTACGATAAGAAATTTCTGTTTAGGCTAAGGTGCTCATGAGTGATAGTAGAATAAAGTTAACAAGTTAATTTTTAGGCAAAGCAATTTTTCGGAAGTTGAATATTATCCTTCGCACCCATTTATTTGGCGATAGATTTTGTTTTTCGTCTCTGCTTTTCTTTAATCCCCAGGAATTTTTCTCCTAAAGATAATCTAAATCCATTTCTTTTCTCACAAAATATTAGAAAATTATTTAGCTACAGCACAGTCATGCAGCAAATCGCATCATATCTGCGGCAATGATGTCTGCTATGTGCGGTCTTTCTCATTAGAGTTGTAGGTGTACTGCGACGACGTTTTTCATGTAGACTTAACTACGTGTACTTGTCGAGCTAAGTTACCGCCAATCGTTTTATTATGTTCCAAGAGCGTAATAAATAATCGCGAGGGGAAGCGTCACACAAGTTAAGAGACTTGATGGGGCCACTTCCCCCCAGTTGCAAGATGATGATGTGTCCTAGAAGCTTTATCCAACTTCTGAAGCAGTTTTGCACCAACGCATACTCGTTTATGGCTACTACGTGAAGCATAAAGTGCCACTAAACAGCTTATAAATCATTATATTAAGAAAAGCTAAACACGATTACATTTCCTAGAATTAAGGGCGTTTTGATGTCGCGAAAATGATTGTTATACAGTTCCGAAAGTTATGAGGTATCATTGAAGTTAATTCGTAATTTTAGTTAGTTGAAAAGATCATCATTATCATAATTATTCCCTCTTATACGTTTTGGTATGGAGTTCCCTTTCCTACATATCAGTGTTAGGTAATGGAACAATTTAGGTTCATACATCACGTCCTCACAGTTCTCATACTCTATATTTTCACATTGTGTGTCATGTCTGTAGGTAAATGTTGTGCGGAGTTTCGCTACTTCTCCTAATAGAAGTGTTCAGTAATAGCGCATTTTGTTGGATCCTAATGGCGAATAGTGAGCAGGGCGCGGTACCGACCGCCCGACTCGTGGAAATACTTTTGTTCTTTTATTTAGAGATGAAAATGCGATGGATTTTATTGCAAATTCGACTTTGTAATTGTATTAATAATTCCAGGTACGGCCCTGGCAAGAAATGCCTATTGTAGGTTCTAGAAACGTCTTTTCTAAACGCCCCACAAAAGTTTGGTTGAGATCGGAACGGTTCCTGATTTTTACCATCCTCGCTAGTAGAAGGTTTGTTTACGGATGGGTGCGTGGCAGAACTGACGATTTGCAGAATGTCGCTGTTGAAATTATTTTTAACGTCGCACCCTAATACTGGTGATGCTCAGTACGATGCCGTACAGGTGCGACAAACTGAAAATATTCAAGAGGAATTTTGAGGAAAATTTGCCCCCCCCCCCTTCCCGGTTTAGTGCGAAAGATGTTGTCTGATGCTATGTAGAACAAGATTTTCAGGTCGAAATAGGGCCGCGCGCCTTGATTTGTGTTCAAAACAGTTTCCAAGTTTTGAAAATGCGATGCAAATGGCGAGAAATTTTTGCTTAGGTTGTCCTTTCTGAGCATCCCCGTAATTTGTAATTATTTTTAACGCAGCCTGTAAGTTAAATTAAACTATACCCATTTTTTGCACCTTCATTTTCCAGTATTATGTTTGTACCAGTGGCGTTCGGAAAGGTAAAAAAAGTTGAATAAATCCTGGAGATGGTAGATTCTGAAACGGAGGCTCCCTGAAGTAAAACTTGGTGCCCCATGGGAGCACTTTTATACGAAGTCCGTTTGAAATTTCCAAAACATATTTTGGCGTCAAATGCAGACAGAATTAGCGGGAATCCTAAAATTCGATGAATTTTTCGCCGAGCAGTCCCGAAAGAGAACGAGACAAGAATGATTTGATTTGAATAAAAGTTTCGAATAATTTACACTCACGTGAATATTTTGGCTGCGAGTGATTATTTCGAATAAACATATCGATTATTACAATTATACGAGAACCAATAATTCGATTATGCTTATCACCATATTTTATTTGCTGATTTAGTTTTTTTAATCGAATTTGGTAGTTCTACTTAGATAAAATGTTTTGACAAATCGACATACACCCATTAATCAATTAATCCATAATTCAGTTTCTTTCCATAAGGAAAAATTCTTCGTCGTCCTGCGCCGCTAGGTCTTCTGGCCGTACCAGTGCTATCAATGTCCTTCCCAACCTCTCCATAGTCTTTGATATGGACATACAACAGTGCTCGTGGAAATCAATACGCATAATGTGTGCTAACTTAATTTCTACGTCTCGTTATCTGATTTTATATCCCATTTCTCAATCTGCAGACATATTCTCCCCTTCGCAGTTACCAAATCAGTTTTGAACGTAACTGAATAGACGCACTCAAAAATTACGAGCATCAGTTGGAAACATTAACCTGAAAGTTAACCAATTAGTGCCGTTGCAAGTCGTGTTGCATTTGAATGCTCCACCTACCATGATGCACGCGGCGCGATATCTAGCATAAAATTATACACCAAGAAGGTTGAAGTAAAGTAAAAAAGGGCAGCCGGCCGCGACGAGGCGCATTTTCATTTCGTCACACTCAACATCCTCCAGATGTCACGCTCCGGTGTTTTCCGCGCTTCTTGTTCTTCTTACAAAGTAACGCGCAGTAAATCCGGAGTTAGTGCCCGAATTAGCGTTCCTTTGCTAATTGCGTGCGGCGAAGAGGGACGCCGTGAGCGTCGTGGCGGTCGGAAGGAACAGGGGGGCGGACGACAAATGCGCCGTGGTGTAATTTAGGAGCACTTGAACCGCGACTTACAAGTGGCTCTCCCTCAAGTGTTAGTGGGTTAGTGCTGCGGTGCTCTTTTATTTGACGCAATCGCTATTGGATTTATTTATAGGGCTCCTGGCCACAAACAACTTGAGATTTACTGATTTGTTCAAGGCAAATTGCTCTCGGAAGAAGCAAACAGATTGATTGAGATTGGAAACACCAACACCACTGTACATGCTAATTGTCGATGCAAAGGCCGGACGATGATAAATCATACTTTAGAAGTTTAGAAGTTTTAAATTTAAAACACCAGACCTGCGTTATTAACCCGATACCTTGCACAAGTTTTTCAATGAGGAGCAACTTTATAAAATAAATTCTACGAAATTCAATGAAATTCAATACTAGCTAACATGAAGTGAGAACTGAAGATAAAATAGATATTCTTAAATGCACGAATATATTACGATGTACAATTTACGCCAAAGGTAATGAAATTTGCCTTTATAGGCAACACACAGTGCAGGTAGAATTTATTATATGCATTAAACATGCAACGCGGGCTGGTATCATGTAGCAAACTAGCAAATAACATTTCAATAGTTTTCGTTACTTAGTTTCCATGTGACTTTTTTGCTTCATTCAATTCGTATGTAATTTAGATGTTACATTTTTGCCCATAACAGTACTTTTTTCCTATAATAATAATACGGGGCTCTCAAGACCGTTTAGCGCTTTGAAAATCCCTCAAACGCACATTTTCATATAATGGCAAAAAACTTGTTAGTTGAATTGCGCCATTCAAAAGTGAAGCGAAATCCATCGAGCGAGATACTCATGAAGTCCTCGAAACCACCCCCACATATAATTATATCCCGAAACAACTTAATTGACTTCCTGGAATCAATTAAGTTTCCCTTAAAAAACAACGAGTAAATCTCCTTTTGCCCGACATATTTTTATTTGGGGCCGCGACAACATAACGAGCGAGCATTTCCCATGATATCGCAGTCGCGCAGATCCGAACGCTGTTCCATTAATAAAGTGAGCGGGAGGTATCTTAATTAAATCAAAACAATATGGCTACGTGAAACCGAAATTAATTTCGAGTCGCGTCGAATATCCGTCCTTATGATGGGGTCCTGTAGGGGCGGCCCCGTCTGCTCACAGGTAACACATTGTTATAGGAATGTAATACAGGCAGTTTAGAGAAGCGTGTGACGAGTGATATTTGAAATGACGTGATTGGGGTCGCACGTTAGGAGGCCCGGATTTAACGGCGTGCGCCCTTTTGATCTTTTAACAAACTTTGTTTGCACGAGAACACTTCACACTGGCGCCTCCGCTTGTTATTCTCTTATGTCGAAGTCGATCTCATCGCCAGCTTCCACAACATTTTGATAAGGGTCTCTTGTAATTTCGCCATTAACAAATATTTCAAGTTTTGTTTGTTCAGACCGGATTTCGGTTTGTAGTTAGAACTCCGTTATAAAATAAACGTACTGAATAATGAGACCTTCAAATCAGGTAAAAAATTTTCTTTGGCATTTCAAAGTAAATTACAGAACAGAATTTTCAACAACAATACCACAACGGAATTACAAATTATCGATAACTCTGTCGCTTTACTGACAACGAATTTATGTTGTTGCTAGGAAATATCACGAGTCCGAAGGAGGAGTGATATTGCCTTGTATCAACACAATTGAGCTG
This sequence comes from Ctenicera cuprea, assembly GCA_958336395.1. NCBI lineage: Eukaryota > Metazoa > Arthropoda > Insecta > Coleoptera > Elateridae > Ctenicera > Ctenicera cuprea. The sequence goes on from OY284491.1 coordinate 2,085,453, forward strand.
GTCAATGAATAACAGAATTATGGAAAATTGTTAATTCACGAGTGGAATTTTTCGGAATACTTCACGAACTAAATATTAAAACACGTAGTTGGTATAATTATTTGTTACCTACTGACGTACAAACGCGTTATGTCAGTGTTAAATGCAAAAAATAAATTTATATTATTGTAATGGTTACAACAGCGAGAACACCGGAGCTTCCAAAAAAAAAGTATTATCGCGGCCAGTCAGGTTGCGATTGGTTAAGAAACTGAAAATAAACGGCTGCCATTGGTTGTTACGATGCGAGTGGAATATTCGTTAGTATTTGAAAACTGCCATTGGCAGTCATAATCTGATTATTTGAATACAACAAAATTTGCATTTGAGGTAAGAATTTGAAAATTAAGTGCAAAATAAATCAGATTAAAATTTTAAAATGAAAATAACTGCAGCGACCAGTATTGATTTTGGGAGACTTTCGAGGACCACTGTTATTTTTGGGGGACTTTAGGGAATTATCTTTAAAAAGGTAGCTAATCCCCCAAGAGGGACCACTTAGACCCAATTGGTCCATTGTGCATCGACCGCTTGTTCAAAGATTATCTTTATACAGACCACTGCCTAGATCAAAGGCTAGCCGGCACCTTGCTGATCGAGCTATCCTGTAGTTCCCCTGGCTCCGGAAAAGGGTTGCCAATAGCTTGGGACAATTGGTTAAGAAAATGCCTTCTCTTTTCCACGAAACTTATCTCTTATGTCATTGAATACTTCCATATCACAGTATCTTTGCATTCCATTATTTGAAATTTTGTAATTCTTAGAACAAACATTGCATTTGCCTAAGAATAAGTCAACAAAACAGACAGGGTTTATCGGCGGGAGTCTTTAAAAAAAGCATGATCCGTACAGGTATAAGGGATCCAGTGAAGGTTGTAAAAAGGTTAAGTAGGTGATTAAAAAAGAATTAGAGACTGTGGTCAGAATGTTTTGAGTGGTACGAAAAGACGATTAAAGTTGCAAAGCGTTGCAATGCTATGCCAGTAAATATGGTGTTTTTGCAGTATTTAACTGTTAAATGATAAACCATTGACATGTCAAGGTGTTGGTGCAGCTGGCTACTGTTGATATGTAATTTATGAAATTGTAGATGCGTTGATATTGTTGTTAAGTCCAAATGAGAGTTGATAAAATCTGTCTAGATAGCTAGCTATATTCTTGGATTTTAAGTAGTTCGCGAGGATTATTTGAAAATCGACTTCGTTAAATGATGCGACTTATTGAATTAAAGAACATGAAACAGTGAGCGCTGAACATATGTCTTGGGGTGGACCGAGATGCCAATTTCCGCTGACTTTCGAAAAGGACGAACCCTGAATAGTGGATATATTGCGCACTGAATATAATGTTGTAAAATGTGGGATTTCTACTCCGCAATACATTGTGACTATGCTAACTAGTATCATAACGTTAATAGTGATGACACTCTGAATTCTAAATGTTTGACGTTGTTCCAGAACAACAAATTCACAAGAATGCGATTTGACTGCATCGACCGAACCGTTGAAGTCCTTGAGTGAGTGCAGAATGATAATTTGTGTGTTTACATAATGCTTCTGTTTTATTATGAAATCACATAGCTCTGTGAAAGTAAATCGGGTTTTAAATATATGAAAAAGAAATATTTTTAAAGTATGGGAAAGTCCAGGTGAAAGATTTCGTCCATTTTTCTTCTCAAAGATAGTTTCTGGTCGTAAACCCCGGCTAGGTGTTAAAAAGCATGAATCACTAAAGACCCGAAAGCGATAGGGATCAATTCGCGGAGCATGCAATTAATGTCGACGGCGGCCCGAAAAGTACCACGGTAAGTAACAGGTAGAACAAATGGCTGCGTTTCCGTTTCTGCTCACGTCACTTCCACCGGCTAATCTCTTTCTGATTGCCTAAGTTTGACATTTATATTAGACTCTCGTGCCGACGGTTTGACGTGCTCGCTTTTATTCCAAATCTCTAAACGATCGGATTCGGAAGGCGGATTAAATTGTTTAACCTGTCCGCAAACGTTAGGAATTGTTAGATTTAACCCCCTGTAACAACTTTATTATAATACGCAATTTTACCTCCTTTGAATTACTAAATTGAGTTATTGATAATTAACGCAAGCTCTTTGCGAGCAGCTTTTACAACGTTAATCCGTTACGGGAAATTCTATTGAACCAAAACGTAAACGTGCGATGTAAATATCCGAAGATTTTGATTGCAAATGTGGAAGTGTTTATTTCTTTTTGCTTATCGTCGTTACGGTAAGCAATGTAAGGAAAATATTGATATGTATATATTACGCTTTTTGACTTTTGAGAATAGCTAATTCAACAAGACGTTTGAACTCCAATTTCCACATTTATGACAGTACTCAAGTACTACTCACCGAAAGATTTAAAACTTAAATCGTAGAAACTTCTAGATTTGATGTGTATGAGACAGCGTATCAGTACCCACCTGAAACGAAACAAAAATCAAATGATAATAACTAAAAAATTGCTGTAGCTTAAACTTATACAATATATGTATGTTACAAATGATTAAGAAGAGTTTTCAAAATGCATAATTTATTCCAGTGAGTAAATTCTAGAAAGCCTACAACTAGTGATGGGGTATTTCGATGGAAAATAATCAAACTATTCATACAGTAGCCAGCCGATGCCCAATACAAATGTATCATACTAAGAGTCGTAGAACGCAGACGGAATTCACGGAATCCGAATGAATAAAGCAAACACAGAGGAGAACGAGATAAGCATAATTCAATTTGAACATTTAAATACTACTGTTATTAGGAATAGCAGTCACAGCAGTTAGCACCACAATGATTTGTTTCTCGTGGTCATTTCCGCGCAGGGTCGTATTTAAAAATTCTAATATTGCTTTAAAAGTGTAAATCATAAAAAATTATGAAATTATAAATAAACTTATTAATATTTAGAATAATTCAGTTGATAAAAACAAGTGGGACACTTCACAATAAAAAAAGTAATGATATATTCATTATACATTACAATAATTAGTTATCGTACTTATAAACAATCATAAACAGCAAGCAATAAAAATTCCTTCACCTACATACTAAGTTTTTTAATCTTGTTCTACTATTACTCATGAGCAATTTAGTTTAAGCAGAAATACTTTGTTGTATCTCGTGAAATTAAATGCAAGGGAATGCATTTTCGAGTTCAAAAATTCATACTAGGCGTCAGAGAAATTAAAGGGTTGAAATGAAGGGTTATATGACTACAGAAATTAAAGAAACTTGTGTGGCCAATACGTTTTTGAAAATATTTCACTTCACAGCTAGTTTTGGTGGTTCCAAAAGTTCTCGTAGATTGTAACATTGTGTACTCTGGAGCATTTACAATACAAAATTTCATCCCGATCGAAAAACTCATTTTTGAACAAATTTTTGCGTTTTTAAATTTAGACAATTTAACTTCTAAAAAATTGCTACCAAAAAACAAGTCTAACTTAGTTTTCGCATCCGGTGCAGATTTTGTTTAAAAATACTTTATCGATGAATTTTTTATGCCCCTATTCCGACGCTCGGTGAAATACCATTCTTTTGATAGTTATGGGGAGATACACATATACATACCCATCCACTGACAGATAATTATTTTAAATCAACTTCTTTGCTGCTCTAAGGCATGTATAATACTGCAAATATAGGAAAGTAAAAAATTTGCTAATAATGCAGTCCCTGGAATAATATGTATAGAAATTTACATATTAAATTTTGGACCTCTTAGAGGTTGCAAAAAGTCAAGGTAGCTTTTTTGATTCATGGTGCCTTCCAAAATGGAGGCTATTAAATATGCCGGAGACCCCATTTTCTTTAGACGCCAACAAACCGATTTGGGAAAAAAATTAACAAAAACTTCGGGTCTACATAGCAAAATGGATCTTCACACAATTCAGCCAGAAGTGCCCATATATTTTGTTTTACCTCGGTAGGGCAGCAGATGATGAGCCTATGTTTTGCAAAACTATACATAAAAAAAAATGAGCGAAACACTTCGCCTGGACTTTCCTATACTTATAAATTAACGTTGTTTTATATTTTCCAACACTTTTAATGTACACCTGTCTAGACCCGGCTAGTAAAAGTAAACAGCGTTTATAAAAACTTCAAGCGTGAAGAGCGTAACTTAAACGTACCATTACCACGCTGGCTCCGCCTGCAACTGAGTACATGTAAAACAACCGAACTGAAATGAACCGGAGGCACGAGTAAGGAAGCGTGTTGATGTTTGAAAATGTATTAATAACTCGAGAAGTATTATTTTTAGCAAGAAATTACTCTTATTAATTTGTATTTAGAATTTCAAAACCTTTCTGATTTTAAAGCCAAAATGCCACGTTTCCATTAAAAAAAAAGTTATTTTTTACCGTGGCCGCCATATTAAAATTGGAAACTCAAGTTTTTTTCTTAAATACAATCGAGAAGAATTTGCCCTACAACTTTGCTCTTGGGTTTGCGAGTCTATCTATGAAAATAAAAAAGTTAGCCTACACTGAACATTAAACGACTAGTACAAGAATACAACTGCTGTAGAAAGTATGTGAAATTCTTCTAAGGACAAAAAGATTATTAAGGGGCAAACAATTCGATTTTTTGATTTTTTTGTGAAAAGATTCTTTTAGAGCAAACAAAACAAAAAACCAGATTTTTAATTTTTTATAGAAAAAATTTGGGGGGAGGGGGAATAGTAGCCCCCCTAAATATTTAATTATCAAAAAAATATTATGATATTCGGATTTTGCTGTCACTGGTGAGCTATATTGCTTTAACAGAAATATTTTATTGCCCCCCGTTAAATAAATAAAAGGGTACAAATTTTCAAAAATTCATAGAGGGCGTCACAGTGAAATTATAACAATGAGCAAAAAACAAAATTGTAGCAGATGCCTATCTCTATCAGCTCAAAAAGTTTAAACAAAAACGTGTGGGCAGTTTTTGAGATTTTTTTTTGAAAATTTCAAAAATTATGGAGTGGTGCCATTGAGATCGTTTTTCGATTTTCAAAATTAATGATATTTCATGGCATAGTACCCTTAAGGGGCTACCAAACAAGTTGTAGTTGATCCCAATCAAACAACTGGTTTTTGAGTAAATGGGCGTTAAAGTCGAAATTTTCAAAATTCGTAGCGGCCGCCATGTTGAAGCTAGAGAGTTCGGTAAAAAAACGTTTCAATTGTTCTAAGGCCTTCTATAATTTCCACTATTCCAATTTCCAAAATTCAGTTTCTGAAAAAAATGCTACCAAAAAACATGTCTAACTTCCGCTTCCGGTTTCGGATTCTTTTTAAAAGCTTATTTTGTCGATGAATTTTTGATATACCTCCTCATTCCAAAGCACATCGAAATCGGTCCAGCCGTTTCGGAGATATGAGCGTTACCCACCCTCACACACACACACACACCCACAGAGACATTTTTTAAAAACCACTTTTTTAGGATCCTGGAAGCCCAAAACATGTAGTTCCGTCAAAATCTCGATTTTGAAAATTTGCATGAAATCAATACTTCCCTATACTGAAAGTATAGGAAAGTAAATAGTTATTTAAGTATCAAGGAATGTAAGGACGTAATAACATCCGAGGTAGGCGAATACGAGCTGAGGCGTAGCCGAAGCTTGTCGCCTGCCGAGGATGTTATTAGTCGATACATTCCGTGTTACTTATTAAATTTTTCACGCTACCGGCAATTTAAGTAGGCCTACAGGTAGAAATTTAATCATATTTTTAAAAGTTCGTTTTGACAGCTGTCATCGAAATTATTTTTTAAAAGCCCCATTATTCTAAGTTGTCTGTGCTTGTTGCCATATCAACGAACAGTTAAAATCAACATTATTTTCCTAGGAGTGTAAGTGACACTATTAAGTTCCGTCGTCAAGGGTAACTAGTACACGAATGTTATCAGCCACTTACGATCCCTGTAGCTATGGATGTAAGGCCTACTTACATTGCCGGTAGCGTGAAAAATACATTATCCACTTCTTGACAGCATCATTGAAGAAGCCGATGTCCGATTAATCCCTCGTTGTGTTAATAATGTTACGTGTGGATACGAGAGGATTATTATCCTTTCTAATGACACTGATGTTCTTGTCCTGTTGTTACACTTCTGAGCTTTAATATCAACAGTGGACCGAAGGAGCTTTCGATGAGAGCTGGCGTCGGAAATACAACAAGACTGCATAAACTGGCAGACAAAGTAAAGAAGATTCAAGATGTCCTTCCTGCTTTGCATGTACACACTTGGAGCGATTATACCAGCAACTTTGGTAAGACAGCAAGACCTGCTGCAGTGTATCTCGAGGAGTTCAAATAAATCAATCGAGATCATATCAAAAGCAATAGCGTTCATGTTGTTTCTTCAAGTTTAATTTTTTTCGGTTTTTCGAATTTCTTTAAATTTTACGGCATAAAGAGAAGAGATATCAAAAAAATTACGAGGACAAAAATGAAAGCCCATTTTGATAACTTTCAATAAACAATTTTTTTTTCCAAAATCGGTTCAATGATTTAAAAATGATGGCGTCCACAGAAAATAGCATCTCCGCCATCTTTCAAAAAAGCATTCTTCAAAAAAACTACCTTGACTTTTTGCAGCTTCTAAGAGGTCCCTAATCAAATTTTAACAAGTAAATTTCTAGACAGACATGAAAATCCCACGAACCGAAAAATATCGTAATATTTTTAGATGCGTTAGTAAACTGGCTTTGGCTTTTGGCGATTCCTTATGCTAGTAGTCTACTGTGCAACAGCCCACCAGATGTGGAATCACTTGTAGTGGTAGTTGACGACGTAACACACGCAGTGAGTTGCATTAATTTTTATATTTAAAACAAAATCCAAATTTCCTTAATAAATTTAGATTTTGTATAAATTGGGAAAATGTTATTACAATTATGGTTCGATAAAGTATGTTTTACAAACTATCTGCAATGTTTTACGAACGTGTTGTCATACCAGAATTCTTGAAATTTTGATGGCAATTTCAAGTTTGTCGTACGTATTCTCGCAAAGTTCAATCGGCAGTTTCAAAAATTTCTTAGAAATTTGGAAGCACGTAATTTATATGCGTTAAGAAAAAAACTTTTTCCCAGAATCGATTCAATTTGGGTTTGAAACAACTTTATGTGAATTGTACAGAATGTTAGTGGCATGCCATGGCAGTTCAAAAACCTTTAAGTTAAATTAATTTTTATCGTTTGCAAGTCAAGATTGTGTTCGGAAAACGTTGAAAATCGAATTTATTCTTTTTTAGTCAATTGTAAGAAAGGCAGGGAAGATCATCGTCTAGACTTTTTCCATATTTTATGTTTTTAAAATATTCAAAAGTATTTTTGCATTAACGTTCTAGCCCGAACAAATATTAGAAATGACAATGTTCCCAACACTGCGGCTTCTTTCTTTCCGTTCGCTTGCAATAAAAAAAAGAATTAAAAAAAATTGCTTGGGATCAAAAACAACCATAAATCGGATTAACCACGCCCGCCAAAAATGTAAGGGGGAAGACGGGAATGATTATTTAGAGATCCTAGTGGTAATCATTATCATGTTTACATAAAATTTATTTAGCTTTGTAATTCCAAATCAATAGCATCCTTTCTTACTTTATAAAAGTCTTAAAAATTTCTTCGTAAACAACAAAAGTTTCTTCCATTCTTGGGCGACGTAATACCTATTAATAGCAAAACATAAAAAACCCATCGAAATAAAGAATCCTGAACGACGGCATGCCGACAAAAGTAAAAGTCACGAAGTCGCGCTCCTGCTGGCCAGTTTACATCACATCTAGACGAGGTCGGCATACCAGCACCAGCAACAAAACAGCACCCCACTGTCCGGCACCGATCTGTTTGCTGGTCAAAAGAAAAACACCGTCTCTCGAATCACGTGAGAAGGTTCAGGTGCAAACCTTGAACCTGGCAGCGACCACATTCACGAGAGCAGCCAGCGTATAACGATGATTAAAGATTAGAGACCCGTTTCTCAATCGTGAAGTGACGCCCATGTGGTGGAAACACCGTGAACGCGGAAGTGGCGCAATAACGCGTTACCGGAGATAAATGGACGAGCTTTACAGACACACACCGCATGACAGATCTACAGTCGAGACAATTACTATAATGCCGGATTATTCATTATTTTATGCTGTCACGGTTTCGGATGTTTATTGAGGACAATTCGGAGTTATTTTATGAAGCTTTATTGTCTCTATTTAAACCATGAGCGTAGTCAATTAAATATTTCACGGTTAACACAAAGTTTTTCAAAATGTGAACAATTGTAAGCACGATGCCGTGAGGTTTTTAAAAAAATTGTAAGTACAGCTAAAATAAATTAACCGTGAGGTAATTATGATTTTTTGTTCGGCTTGCGGAGGGGCCATGGAAGCAAGTAATTCCCCTTTTTGTACGTCTATGGTGTTACAGAATTGGATCGCTGTACATAAACAACTCATGAATTTGCGGATTTTTTAGTGATTCAACGGAAATCACCGCTTTTTACATTTTCTTTTAATTAATAGCTTTGATAGACGCGAAACTTTTAGTAGATTTACATCCCACTGTTCATTTCTAAAACGAGAATTCGAGGATATCAAATTTGCAAAGTGATTCAGCAACACGTTACACGTTGGAATCATGGGCGGAGTTTTAGAGGAAGGTACTAAGCACAGTCCTTAAAAAATTGGAAATAAAATTTGGAAAAAAAAACTGGAAAAAATCATTGGAAAAAACTTCTTGCGGAAAAACGTTCTACGGAAAAACAGCCGGAAAAAACTCTTCGAATAAAATGCCCACGAAACTTGTGGTATGCAAGATTTTTTAAGCGCTATTGGACATCCAATTCAATTCCGATAATTTTAAAACATCGGTTTTGTTATGTTTTGGATTTGACTTTCTTTATTTCTGTTTTATTGAAGTATATTATTTATAATTTTAAACTGCTCAAAAAAATAAGTTAGCTCAGATTTCTCTAAGTGAGGTAATTTACTAAAAAAAATATTAACGTTTTCCGGTAAGTGCATAGCTTAGCTTCTAAATCCATCAAAACTAGAATTCTGAAGCAACTAATTTTTACCAATAATTTTATACAGGATTTTATTCGAGGATTTTTCTCCGAGGATTGTTTTCCTAGGAGACAAAACTAGATATAGTTTCTATGAGTACATTTTGCCATAGCATAATTATTGCTTTATTTAAATTTTAATTATATTTATTAGTTATTGTTAGAATAATTTAGCAGACCTTTTCCAAATTTTTCTGAAATACCTCGCTTCGTTAAAAATTTACTTTTATATAATACAGTATAATAACAGACTAGTAAAAATCGCACAAACCGGAAAATCAGACGCTAGAAGACCTCCGGGGAGACTATCAAAACGCTGAAGGGGCAGCTGGCAGAAAGTATTCCAAAAAAAACTAATGTTACGAAGAAACCATATGAACAGGTTCTAGACCTATGAAAAAGTCAAAGAACAAGAAGGAGAATTGCGATAAAAACATCAAGAAAGAAGTAAAGCTTTTTCTTAAGCATATTTTTCTAAGGATATTTTTTCTAACGTTTTTTTCCGCTAACTTTTTTCAGGATGTTTTTCCATGCGATCTTCCGTAGGATTTTTTCCGCCTACCCATGGTAATGTTACGTTCGCAAATAAATCGTTGCGTTGCTACATACCAAAAGCAGTACACGCAAATTATTGATTTTAAATCAAATTGCTTCTGAATGGCAAAATATGAAAATACCCACGAACTTGGTAAATAAAAGCCTTCCATTCCAGTCCCATTCAAAATTATGAAGAAAGAAGCGTTTTACGAACGCCTTAAACATTCACTTTCTATGTATTTACAAGACTAAAACGGGGTAAGTATTTGGTACTTAATAACTAAAATATTTCCAGAATTCTACCGAGAGAGATGGCTCTGCGTTAAGGTGTCCGCCTTTCATTCGGGAGGCCTTGGGGTCGATTTCCGATCCGGCCGACTGTCCTTGCTCAGGTATTTTCCGCAGTTTTCCAGAGTGATAACGGTGAATAGCGGGACAGTACTTTCCGCGAAAATCCTCCTTCACCCAAATTCTGTGTTCTAACCCATCCTTACCATCCTTCTCGGGCTGAAGAGGGACAGGATTCTGATTCGGAGCCCGAATGACCTATAGCGGCCTGCTCCTTCGCGGAGAATGAACCGACACCGATTTTCCTTCTTTTTTTCCTGATTTATTTTAAAAGTACAATGTTTAATCCGTGTCAGACTAATGAGAGTTATGGTTATAACAAAAACACATTACATTCAAACTTTGTACGTTGCACTGGACATGGCTGTAGGTTTGTATGCAAATATTTTTAAATTGAATAGAAGCGCCATCTGTCGCTCTTATCAGAAAGCGAATACTGCAGAACATAGTCTGCCGCATACAAGAGCAGTCTAGATAGGGGGTTATAGTATTTGCCATTAGGTGCAATGCAAAATTGCACTGAAACAATGCAGATGCATTTGGGGCTCATCGGTGAAATTAATGAAAGGCAACAAGTTTTCGTTATAATAATTACATTTCTGGGGGGAAAAAAACAGAAAAAAAAGCAACGACAGAAAAATATTAAAGAAAAGACGACACAATCGTCGTCTTTTTAAACCAACACGTCATACAATGAAATGTGCTTATTATTGCTCAAATCGATTCTTTAATCACGCAAAAAGCAAAGAATCAAACATGCACAGCCCAGAAATATTTACAAAGATTTATGACGGTGTTGACAAATGAAATGGCTTTTCTAACACTTTACTTTAAGCGTTTCGCATTTCAATCAATCTGAAATTCTTAAGAGAAATACCCCATTGTGGAAAGTCGTAATAAACTACACATTTTAATTTTTCCACGGTTTATTAACAGCACAACAGAAAAATCGATTTTTTTAATTAACCTAATTCCACTGAATTTTGCATGTCTCTCAAAAGATATTATTGTTGAGGTTACGCAAAACGACTCTTTCTCCACACACAATTGGCAAAATTCACCTTGATCGGATAATGGTATTTAGAGCGAACTGTCCACAAGATCAGCACCACCCTCACAATTCGACAATATCTGTGCCACGTCAATCTTAATCCCTTTCTAACGAGGGACATCTTCCACAAATTGCGTCTTTATATTTACGTCTCCTCTCTTTATGCCGTCCCTACTCAACTATCTAATCTCGTTTGCGGCAAAGTGCAAAAATCCAAGAACAATGAACTCGCTTACCTCTATTGTGGGTGAAACAATGATTCATGGTAGTGGGACTTGCACGACGCTAAACTCACATAAGTGACAAAAACGAGCCGAGATTGTTAGGTGAAGTTATTTTATTAGACCTGGCTGCAGCTCAAATGTTTGTTTTTCGAGATGATTCTAAATTCAGGTATTTGCCGCTGTTGCTGCAGGTGAACACAGTCGCAATGTTACATTATCAACCTACATCCATCCAAGCACATTGTTTATAGAACAGCGCACGAAAATAGTACAAAAGGCAACATTTAAATGGATGCGATTATAAACTGCGGGATTTCCAAGGCAATATAATTTTACTGCAACATGCTGCTCGTGGCACAAAAGCCATTTGTCTGTCTTTGGGTGGACACTTTAAACTTTATAATTCGATGAAATTTTGATTCAGTTAAAGAAACAAACCTATCCATCAGCTAAATCTTTTAATAACATAACACTTCCTAAGTACAAAAAAAACTCCAAAAGTAATTCTTTGTAAGTTAATGTTTAAACATTTTCAAGCCTTAATCTTCTTTTTCAGCTTTATTGATTTATAAACAGATTTTCTTCCAAGTTTGTTATTCTGACAAATTTTATTCAAAATAATTTCCGAGGTATTGCGTAATTTTTTAAGACAATGAAGAGATGTTTTTCTACTTCGAATACACTCCCTGGCAGAGTAAAGGGTAAGCTTTATTTAGAACCCCTAATGGGAATTTAGCTTGAGGAACTAACTTTCATTTTAATTATACTGTTGTTTTCTTTTTTAACATTTTAATGAGTTATATTTTTGTGGAAGTGTAGAGTACAAACAGTATTTTTTAGAAAAATAAAACAGAAAACGAAAATATTAATTTTCCTTCCACTTTTCGTTGCCAGTTGTTTCCCTTGTTATAAATCTCATTATCTGTTGGTCTTTGTTGTACAATTGCGACTAAGAATTCATATTTAATAACTAAACTTAAAAACCAGAGTGGAAGAGAAAAAAGAATCTAAGAAATCAATTAACAATATTTTCCTAATTACTGATAAAATTTGAACTAGATTGAACACTATTGATCGGTAATAAAACGGAAACTATAACAAAAAATTTAAAACAAGTCATCACATTCGGTTCTTTATTTATATGACATATAAAAAAAAGTTTCAAGTTTAATTATTATTAAAATTTTGATTTGGTGGTATTTAATTTTAATTTAATCCAGTGATTTCCTATACTTTTAATATAGAGTAGTATTGATTTCAGGACAATTTTCAATTACCAGCTATGAAAGAAACTTCAGGAAGTGTTTTTTTTCATAATGCCTCTCTGTGAATCGACGGAAAAGTGCGCCTCGTAATTCCCGAACGGATGGTCCGATTTCCATGAGCTCGAAAATTCATCAAGAAAATATGTTTTAAAATAATCCAAAACGGAAGCGTGTAGCATTTTTTTCACATATTTATTAAAAAAATATATATTTAAAATATTTATTATTACAAGTGTATATAAACATTGTTAAAAACTGATAAAGTATAAAGCACCGTTTGTATTATTTTTTAGCCAAATTTTGTTTTCAATAAAACATTTTGTTTTTGTCCGCATAAAACATTTTTTGTCGATTTTTTATATTTGACAAATTTAGTAATTGGACAAAATTTAATTTAAAAAGAAAATGTTTCTGGCGCACTAAACATTTAATTAAAGTGTGTAGAAAATACAATTAAAAAATTTTTTTTATCTCCCACACAAACTATTTTTAATGTCTGAAATCTGAAAAAATTGGTAGAGAGAAAAATTAAAAAAAACAGGTGTTTTTAGTATAAAACAATAATTTTTTAGAAGGATATAATTATTATTTTAGTGATGTCGGAAAATATTATTTGTGAACAGAAAGCTTCTATTCGTTTACACGAGATGGCGCGGTCGCGTTGGCATTTTACTTGCGTGGAGTCGGCGGAAATCGAAATTTTAGCAAACAAACGACTCTATATGTAAATGCTGCATTTTAACTACTGAAAACAATCAATTAGCCAAATTGAAGTAGATATGAAATATTTAACTGCCTTGAGGCTAATTATTGGCTATAATTGTTTTATTAATTTACAAGAAAATATTTCTGATTCAACCTGTTTGTCTTATATCCCTTGATGCATGGTAAATTTGTAAACAAAAACATCTTCCTACAGCTTTACCATGCAATTTAACGGACGTTGAGAGGGTGTTGACACGTGTTTTGGCGGTTTTATTTATTTACTACAATATTTACTAATACTTTTAGACGCTATGTCAAAATTCACCATTTAATTCAATTAGTAACCCATAATCGAAGAAGCTTAATGCAAAAATTTAATAAAAACCCTGATAGCAAGACATAACGTTTAAAAATTTCAGCAAATAATGTTAATACTTACTTCAGAAACCGCCAAAACACCTGTCAACACTCTTTCAACCTCATTTACATTCGTACGTTCAAGTTTTAGGTTTAATTAAAGTTATGTTTTTGTTTAGAAATTTACCATGCATTAACGGATGTGAGACAACCAGGTTGGATCATAGACATTTTCTATTTCATTTCATTATTCCGAGTCTGATTAATATTCTGACTGTTACTAGTGATATCAAAAACTAAGTTTATAGTCAGTAATTATATAACGCCGATTTGTTATTTAATATTTAAATAATATGGTTTATGAAACGTAAAATAATGTTAATTTTTCGTTTAAAAAAACAATTCTAAAAGTAATTGGAATCTCTACACCAACAATTTTTTTACTTAATAAATTTTGCTGGTATTGCAAATTAATTGGTTGGTTTCAGTTCCGATAAGTTTCTTATCTAAGACATCTGTTGAATTGAATATGACATTTAAATTCATAAAAATATCTCCCGTTTCATTAATTATGCCAAAACGAACGACATATTACATCATCAAAGAATTTCCTTATAAAAGTTAAACTATAAGTACGTTTCAGAATTACCTCATCTAATACAAAATCCATTACCATAGGGCATTTAAAGGTTAGCCCATAGTAATCTAAAAATATTCTTGTTTAAAACAAAAAATTTATTAGAAAAAAAAATATAATTAATGGCCATTCAAATTGATCCTAAGCGATTTTTTTGTTATTTTGCAGAGTGTTCCATGACATAAATCAATGCTTCAACTGTGTTTAGGGTAGGTAATCATAAGTTGAATAGAATGAGCCATGTCTATTCTCAATACTGGTGTTCTGGAAATTTAACTTATAGACTTGAAATGTACGGAGGAAGCAATTGTACTTTATAAATTGTATTTAGCATATTAAGTTATCACAATAATTGCTCAAAATGGCTGCTGTAACAGGATGGCCACTTAAAACTGCTTTTCAAATTCCCTGACTCATTTTTATGACAAAACTTAAATTACTTTGTAGCAAATGGAATTGTTTTAACAAGCATAACAAAATACACCATCTAAACTTTAAGGAAAAACCAAATGAAATAAATATAAGTTTTATAAAAATATACCTAGGTAACAACATTTTCGTTTTGCAGGCAAAAATAAACATATTAAAATAATTGCATTTTACAGAATTTTCCCCGACTATTTCGTGAAAGACTTTACTTTGAAATTGGTACAATTCCCTGATTTCCCTGACCAAAATAAAAAAATTCTAAATTCCCCCACTTTTCCCGGTTTTCCAGAAAAGTGGCCACCCTGTGTAAGGCTTGTTGTCATTTTGGATACGTGTTGCGACATCAAATAAGCACTAATTAAGCTCTCCTACAATTTGCGAGCTCTTAATACATAATACTGCAGCAGCGTTACACCGGGAGACTTTGGCGGCCAGGCCAGGTCTCTCTTAATTGATTGATTAATTAAAAAATTTTCGTACATTTCGAAAAGTATCTTAGCGCGCCGTTGTGCTGCAACCATATACCTAGTAATATGATAAGCGAAAGGTTTAGAAGCCAGCAAATGGCTGAGGTATGCTTTATAGCACCTTATAGCAATTTTCTTTAAATTTCGTTTCCTACTCGTCAATCTGCTTTCGCTGTTAAATAATGATAATTTTGTCAAAGCCATTTTAGTTAAAAATGAAGTACCTTTTATTACAAATAAAATTAATGACTAGATAAACTGAATGTAAGATAACTCTGTGTTGTTCAATAATTTCTTATTTATCATTAGTGATATTAATAAGACTATAATCATTACGTAATGTTGGTAAACAGAGGCTATATATAGGGTCCGGCAACTGGTATCACCTATTTTCGGTAGGCTGTTATGGAAGCAATAATTTTGTTATTGACAGCTCTACTGACAGATTTGTGTGCGTCAGTATATGCAATTTAATTAGTGATGGATAAATTTCCGATTAATCAACGTGTTTTTGTTGTAAAAAAAAACTTTATACTAAATCTGCATAGTAACGAAATAAACAAACTTTTATGTTATGAGTACCTACCAATCTAACCCAAAATTTATTTTATCTATGGTAACCATTGTTTTTTACTCTTAAATAAAATACGCTATACAATCTACTCAATAGCACATGTGCATAAATAATTTTCGCCATTTTGCTTTCTTTTGACAAATTCAGTCATGTTGCTTAACGGAAACACGACTTCCTATGTCAAAATCGGGCAAGATTATTATCGACAATTTCTTAAACTTGTGTTATTACCACAGATAATTTAAAATTATCTGAAAAATGACTGAAGAACTTCGTCCTGGACTTTCCCTAAACTTTAGAAACAGCTACTTATCATGTTTTCAAGAGTATTTCAGTATTAACGTCTTACGGGCTAACAATGACAAAATAAAATTTGTTTGTAAAAGTTTGAATAATATATAAATAGTAAATACGATCTGCTAGAAGCGAACGGTACTAGCTATGGATTCCCCCCGCTCGCCGAAGAAAAAAAACACTCGGCACCGATGTCGGGCAGACCAATATGTATACTAACACACCAAGCATACACCGTCAACTCACCTTAAACTTATGCTTTCCGCTGGGTCATATTCTATTGTATTTAGAAATAAAAATTGTTCTGAGTTTCTTTTTATATACAATTTATAATTCACTTAATTTTTTTATAATACTGCATAAAATATCGATTTTCAAAAATTCATAGCAGGCATCACAAAACAATTAGTGGACTGGGACACGAACTAAATTATGGCTCAGTTATAGCTCGATTAACCTATAGAATAATTTAAAAAAATCGTGTTTCAAGCAATACTTTTTTGAAAAAGTCAAAATTTAGATAATTATTTTTCACTTCACAGTTTTAGTAGTTCCAAACGTTCTCGTAGCTTGTAACATTGTGTACCTTTAGGGCACTCCCGATATCAAATTTCATCCCAATCTGTTAACTCGTTTTTAAGTAAATAAGCGTTAAAGCCAAATGAAATAACGGGCTGGAACACAAACCAAACTGTAGTTTATTCCCAGCTCCGTAAGTTTACAAAATAAAAAGAATCGGGTGTGCAGTTTTGGAGCTGTATTTTTTAAAAATTTTATAAATATGATGTCATAGCCTTTCAAGCGTTTTTGTGCATAGCAACTTTGTCTCTCAAGGGCTATTACGATAAAATATTTGAACGCGATCTGTCAACCCGTTTTTGAGTAAAAAGCCGCTAAAGTAAAAATTTTCAAAAATTAGTAGTGACCGTCATTTTAAAGCTAAAATATTCGAAAAAAAAAGCGTTGGGTTTGTTCTATAGTCTTCTACTAGACTTCGGTTTTACATTTAAAAAATTCGTTTTCCTAAGAAAATGCCACTAAAAAACATGTCTAACTTCTACTTACGGTTTCGAATTTTTTTTAAAAGCATTTCCCGACGGAATTTTAATACGCCATGAAATATTCCGTGGATTATTGTAACACTTTCAATAATTAATAAGTTTTTAAATTTAAATTGCACAATTATGACAGCAGCTATAAGCTATCACCACGACAACGTAATAAATAAAACATAATTGAATAGTTTTCAATTTGTCAGTGCAACGGTGTGGTTAGTGGCGTAGCTACCATGGTCGCAAGTCCCCTTGGGGCTACCGGTAAGAAAGAATGAGTCCAGTTAATTTTTAAAATCTGTGGCGTATTTACGGCCAAAAATGCTTGAATTTAAGGTATCGCATGGTAAAACAATTACTTGACAATGCAAAAAAAAATTGTCTGAAAGGGACCTCTCATGTATTTTGCGACTAGGCCAAACAATCCTAGCTACGCCATTGAGTGTGGTGCATAAAAGCATACTTAACATAAGTACCATTATATTCGTCGGTCGGTGGTGGCACTACACCCCAATGAGGAGTTTGGCCTGCAATTATACTGCTATTAATAATAATTATTGCACACTCTGCTATGTGATTACCGTGTAATTTAAATCCCTTTTGTTGATTTTTCAAAATAAACAAATGTCATTCGTTGATTTCAGTCACATGACATGCGAGTGAAATAATCACTGTCATATTGTATCACCTGCAATTTGATAACGATAATAACTATCGTGATTTCAATTCAGGCCGATTTTACAAATTTCAGCTGAATTCCAAATCGAACCTCGCAACAAATTTAAAATTTCCCCTGCCATTTAAGAATAATATTCACCAATTCGATCATAAATCATTAAATCCTAAACTAATTGTATATAAAATAAGGTTGTTAATTTCACGCCATTTCCATTAAAATTTAGTTACCCTACTCGTTCCAAAATAATTCCCCATTTACCGATTAATTCCAATACAAAATCACTAATTTGATATTCCGTAAGTTCAA
This sequence comes from Ctenicera cuprea, assembly GCA_958336395.1. Lineage (NCBI taxonomy): Eukaryota > Metazoa > Arthropoda > Insecta > Coleoptera > Elateridae > Ctenicera > Ctenicera cuprea. The sequence continues at coordinate 2,103,489 of OY284491.1, forward strand.
TCGAAATCTACAACCCTAACAATATCCTTGATATGCACCAGAGTTGTTAGTAAACTTCCGGCTAATAACCACACCAATATCATCTGTAACACAACTTGCGATTCTGTGATTATGAGACAGTTTATATTGGATGAAAATTCAATTCCGTTGGCTTTAGATGATCGTTTTTTGGCTATGAAAATTAGAAGAAGAGAATTTCTCGATTGGCAAGTTAAGGAAAACATGAAAAATTTCAGAAAAGTACGTTTTAGAAATTAGTTTTAAAAATTGTAGCAGGTCTGAAATTAGAAATAAAAGTGAAATTTTTGTAAGGCATATTTTAATAACGGTCCTCTCCCAAAAATTTTAATATACGACTTCATTATGTTCCAATTAGATCATAATTTCTAGGTATTTCTGCACATTCTACATTAGTTTTTCCATACCTGTTATTTCAAAAACCATTTTCACTTATGATAAACTGAAGCAAAATTAAAGCAATTTTAACAATTCGCACGTAATGCCCACAATTCTAATTATCCCACATGAATGTGTGCGAAATGGCAGACACAACGAATGTTGAATTGGCGTCCTCGCGAAATAAAATCGCGTGCCCCGCAACTACTTTGTGACAAAACGGACACCAGTTGAATGTGGAATCGATTTTCAGTCACGGAAGTTCGTTAAAATATGCGCGCCACGTTTTACGTTATGTTATCACGAACACGAATCCCGTTGTTCTCTTCTATTTCGTACAATAACCAGTGCCGAACAAAGCGAAATTTTTAAATAGTCCAGAACCAGAAGTTCCCACAGCACTTGGGTTGTTAACGAGCTCGCTAATTGTTCCCGAACACAACCACAAAAACTAGACCTTAAAAAAAAGTCGGGTTAAAATAGCAACGGGCGGGCGCCCGCAAAAAAAACCATGTGGAAGGAAAAGACTGTGAGACAATCGTTGTGTAAATATGCAATATTTCATTGCAAACATACGTTATCCCCGGTATGAAAGCTAAATATTAGATTTTCCGCGAGATTTTCCCATATCTATGAATTCTTACAACAGCCCCATTTTTCTCGGGATCCCGAGGACGCATGTAGAGGCTCAGAGTTTTCACCCTCGGCAATTACCTTGCCGCCCCTTCGCGAGATCATCGTACTCTTCAGGCTACCTTTTGAAACCGCTGAAATAGCTATTTCATAGGCGGAGGTTTAGGGGGTTAAAATGGACCTCGGGGGTAAATTTTAATTTCCACGAGTACTTCGCAAGTCCTCCCTTCAAAGTATTGATTTTCAACACTGTCCCCTGTTGTCCACTACCAAGGAATATAAACTAGGACGTCTGATTCATTGTATCGTGAAGTGAAATGTAGAGGGCGTTTATTACACTGAATGCCCTTAAATTTATTCAGAGCTTATGAGTTTCGACTAGGAATAGGGATTGATGGGAGCTTGGAAGAAAATTACCTATAGTGTTGAGGGAAATCGGGTAAATCCTTAACTGAGCCTGTTTGTGTAATATTACAACGAAAACATTCTTGTTTTGGTACAATAATTTGATCAACACGCATACACAATAATAACATGTCAAACATGTCATGAGTACAAGCTGGAGTTTATTAGCTTTTCAGCTACGACGCCAATATCGGGGAAATAACGAGCCGCTCTTGGATTTTCTTATATATATACCTAACCATAATGGAAAGGGTAAGGAGTTTATAAGATGATATTCAGCACGCTATAGAGTATGAATGCACTCCTTTTGAAAGCACTCTTCACCCTTCCTTGTAATCTAGTCAGTCCTTTGCGAATGTGATTGATTTCGGGTTTTGTATTTCGAATATCCTTTTGTCCCTGTTCCATTATAATACCGACGTGGATAATAATTACAATTTATAAAGAGGACAGTAGCCAAGCGTAGGATAAAGTTGAAGAAAAAAGAAAAACCTTTTCATAAAGTTCCTTTTGTGAAAATTTGTCCAAGAATACGTATCTCCCCGGAAAGGACTCCCAACTTAGGCCTTCAATTTCCGGTCACTCTTTCTGCAAGTCAAGATCTTTTAAACTCGTTTCGGTACAAGGGGTTGGGTAATTGCTAAATTGGCGTAGGAAAGAGTGCAAAGGCTGTAATTTTACTAAATTCAGTCTACTAGTTGAATATCATGCAGTATTTACGACTTTTCGAGCAATATTTTGTAGCTCATTAAAAAAACCTGAATATTATTTTAAATTTTATAATTCTGGAAAAATATATAAATCGGGCTAAAATTAATAATCCGTCCACACACCTTTTTTTTTACTATACGAAACACAACTCCTCAATAACTTAAACAAACAAAATCCCATTAAATATTATTCAACATAATCCTAAACCTTTTGTTTTATTTGGATATCAAAATTCACCCAACCACGTTTGTTTATAAATAAAACATCCCTTTCGGGAGTTATTCGCATAAAAACAACAAAGGAGAGCTTTTAAGCAGGAAGCTTTAAAATGGAGTCGTATTTCATTTTGTTATCAGTTACTCTCGTAGTCGCCTTGAAAAACAAAATTTTTTAATTATGATAGTCAAGATTTTCAATAAATGACATAATTTTGTATAATACATTTTAAAAAATCCCCTTTCTGACCCCTAATATTCATAGTTCCAAAACTAGTAAGCGTTCGAATAAAAAAATTTGGAAACATATTTTAATGATCAAAAATTTATTATAATAGTTGGAGCCAATAAATGAAGCAACAAAGAAAGAATTTTTAGACAATCTAATGTCTTTCTAATTTTTCTTATACAGCGTGTTCAGAAAATAAAATAATAGGATAACGTTACAGCCTCAGTGAAACAGACTAATCACACTTTAATTGATAACTTCGCTATACAAATCGAGATATTTAAATGAAATTTTGTAGAGACAATCTGTATAGTAAATTTAGATTCCTTTGGCCATGTCAACTTCAAAAGAATACGATTGCAGCTGAGATTATTCAACCCACGCGGCGTGTGTAATTTTTTTCAAAGATGTTACCAGAAAAAGCGTGGAGCCCACAGGTTCAGCTATTTTCTATTACTTGCTTTCGTTCAAATCCACCCATCAAGGGCGTAGATACAAAGTATCTCTTAACCTATTTGTTAGAAACTTGGCATTTTTCCTATTCCCCATAAAAAACACACAAAAAAAGATGCTTCTGTTAAAACTCAATGCATTCAGCAGTTTTCAACCTAAGTCAATTTTAGTGAAATTTCTAGTTGCCATGAAGGTCGGGGCGTCTTAAAATCCGAATATTTTGCACTAACTTTAGGAATTAATTCCAAACACGAAAGAGTTTCTATTACCATGGGTACGGAAACGCTTACAGGTTACAGCCCCCTAGAAGGGTTTCTGTGTCCATACTTTAAGAAGAAAGCTATTTTGGACTAAGGTACGAGTATTATTTGCTTAATCTGTCTAATTTAAAGAAACGACCACCCCCTTTTGGCTATCCTACGAACACCCTGTATATTTATAATTTAATTACTACTTACTGCACTAATTAACTGTTATTACTCATTGTGATTTTCTATTGCCGACGTCAACTCACCTGAAAAAAAGAATATATTTTAATATATAGGTATCTAAAAAATGAGATAGACATAGGTAGTGTGTCTCAAACTTATAAATAAATAAAATTTTTATTATTTAATTTGCATAACTATTTTGTATCATAATTCTTGTCAGGGTTGGCACGATTTAAATAACGATTTAAGTGATCATTTAAATCAAGCCATTTTTTGAATTATAACTTAGTAAAAACTAAAATATACCTAAATCGATGTATTTCGTTGAAGTGTTTAAAAATTTTTCACCATATTTAATTCGTGTGTTTCTACAAACCTCTATAACAACGGAAGTGAGCAGAAATAAAAATATATAAAAAAAAGTGCTAACATCAATTTACATTTTTAGTCGAAAAAATGAAAGAATTTAAAATTTTCGTCAAAAAAAATGTTGCCTGTCGACTTTCCGGCTCTGGTACCGGATTGTTTCAAAAAATTAATACTTAACAAATTACCAACACAGAATTATCTGGACGAAAGGGAAGAGATATGTTCAACAATAATGAAGGAAAAATTGATATTAAATTTTCTACAAATTTCAAAAACATACGCGTGCAAGGACAGACCTATCTATGTAGCAGTTGTAATTACAAGTTTGAATTCTGTCCCTGTTACCATCCTTGTTTATTTGCCAGAAGTCCACAAATTAGTTTTACCAATTTCAGGAAGGTTTATTTTGTAACCGTAATACCTGTTTGGGTTTGTTCCTGTCGCATTTTAATTGCGCGATATGAATAGTGTATTTCGTCGAACTTTTTATAGACATTATTTATATCCCCGCCTTGATCGTAAGCGTCCTAGTATTTGTTTTCCATATAAATGCGATTTTTTCTGAAAGGAGGAGTTCGCTTGAAACGAAATATTCCCTTTTTCATGGCCCATCTAGCAATAAAAACAAATATCGAAACCTTTAAAAATATCAGATACCAGCTCGGCTCAAGATATAAGATCGAAAACAGCATTTTATCAAAAACAAGAATAAAAAAGTCCAAGTTCCGAGTTTCCATTTTCTTCCGGATCATTCTGAAAGTCGAGTGCGGGATAGAAATGAGCATAGCTCGCGTGTTTTAGTCGATTTTATTTTCATTTTGAAACCGCCGAGCAAAACGGAAACGCTTGAAAAGCGTGCGATGGCCGCCTTCCGGATTTATGCCCCTCCATCGAGGGGGCTAACGGCCATCAGGCTCGCCGGAAATAGTGTGGCGTGTATTTCCGGAGCGCGGGTGCTCAACTTGTTGCGCATTTCTGAGTTGTATGGATGTTTTCCAAAATTTTTAATGTATTATTTATGTAGCCAGAATCCGTGCGAGAGCGCGGACGGTTGTTAATAAAATGAATTTTATTTCAGGAAAACGAGAAGGAAATGAAGTTAGCTGCGGTTGCTTCTGCTGAAGCGGTTTCGATTTCGACACAAAGAATTCTTCTCGTTGAAAATGCGATATTTATATTCGCTTTAAAATGTTCTTCGTCGTACACTTTTTGCAGTTTTATAATTTGTTTGACGTCCCATTTGAATATTTCGTATTCTAACGTCTATTAATAACGCCCGGAATTTGCAAATATATCCGCGCCCGCTTTAACCAATAACATTTTTTGCAGCTTCGCCCACTTGATCCATGGGTTTCTAAATTGGTTGGGATAATAATCAATTCGCGTTTTCAGCGAATATCTTGATGATTTAAATAGTTGGCTGAGAAAATCTTGCTCCGGTAATGTTAACAACAGCTACAGCATAATGGAGTAATGTCTCACTCTTGTTATTTATTGTAACGTCACTGATGCTGTAATTTTCTGTATGTTTAGCCCAAACAGCTCCTGTCTGTACTATATGCATTACAACTAAACATGACAGTTACATGTTTCAGTTAGAACACCCACACATACAGGGTGTCAATTTAAAAACGTATAATGTGTTATATCTCTGGAAGTAAAAGAGGTATGAAAAATTCTAGAAACCGTTTCTACAACATGGAGGGAGATCATCATCTCCTTAGGCTCTAGCTACCCCATGAAAAAATTTCAAACGGCAACATACACCTTGTGATACCTCTTTGAAAACCCCTTAAAAAATGCAGGTCAATAGCAGCTTACTTGTTTTTACCTGATTCGTTTCGGAAATATTAGGAAATAAAATGGCCCCTAAAATCACCAGATTTGGCCCCATTACACTTATTTTTATGGAGTCACTTAAAATCTGTTGGTCGACAAAACTCCGCCTCTGTCCATTGCACAACGGCGACAACGAATAGTTCGGGAGTGCCGACTATTCCGCGCCAAACCATCCAAAATGTTCGGAGAAAATTTGAGAGTAGACTTTATTAATAATAGAAATCATTTTAAACATTTATTTCAATAGTTTTAAATTTAAATTAAAATAAATGGTTCTACACCTTTTGAGTTTTATTTCTTAATTTTTCCGAAACTAAACAGGTAAAAAAATTGCTATTATTACATAGCACTTGAAGGAGCTTTCCAATGAGTTATCACAAAGTGTTGTTACCATTTAAAATTCTTGTTGGGGCAGCTGGAGCCTAAGGGGTTGAATTGGGAAGGTTACCGTATGAGCCATGATGATTCCACCTCCATGTTTTACAAACGTTATCTAGAAATTCTTTTACTTCCAGAGATATAACACATTGTACGTTTTTAAAATTGACACCTTGTATTCGTCAACTAGCGAGTTACCAAAGAAAAATTTGAAAAGTAAAGAAATTTGGGGAAACATAAGGAAAAAGTGTTTACTTTATCATAGACGGAAATAAGTGAAAGTTATTGAAAAAAAATGTAAATGCATGGAATCCTAAACGGATGCGAACATGTGTAAAATGCAACGTGTACAAAAACAAACGAGAAATATCCTATAAAGATTGGAAAACTAAGAAACGTGAATGGATATCAGATCGACAAAAACTTTCAGTAGTATATTAAAACGACATACAAGGCGAACAAAATATATTTTTAACTAGAGCTAATTGATAGGCTTTGACTGATGTTTATGTACCTAGTTGAAAATTTTTCCTGATCCTAATAAAATACTTCAAATAGACTATCAAACTGATGAAAGTTTATAACAACAATCAGCGTCTGGGTTTTTGAATAAATAGTTAATTAAATTCAAATTTTTCCAAAATTCCTGGAAAGCGCCCTAGTAAAATTTAGAAAGTTAGTAAAAAAACATATTTGTAGTTCACTGCAAGCTTGATCGGCTCAGAAAGCTAAAAAAATCGTGTAAGAGTTTTCGAAAAAAATGTTTTTGTTAATTATCACAATTTTGAAGTTGCGCCATTGAGGTAGTTAGCTTTCGTTTAGAAAATTAATTTTACTTCATCGTATACTATGCACAAAAGGTTTTCAAACAAGTTGTACGTGATCCCGATCAGATAACTAATTTTTGAGTAAATGGGCGTTAAAGTCGAGACTTTCAAAAAGTTGTAGCGGCCGCCATTTTGAAGCTAGAGAGTTCGGTAAAAATGTTTTCGAGTTTTCTTAAGTTCTTCTTTCAGATCACCTGCTAAAATTTCCAAAAATATGTTTAAAAAAAAGGCTGCAAACAAAACATGTCTAACTTCCGTTTCCGGTTTCGGATTGTTTTGAAAAGCTTAACTAGAACAACAATTTTAGATATACCCCTTAATTTAAAATTTCATTAAAATCGGTCCAGTTCTCTCACCTTTAGCGGCGTAACACAGCCACCCACACACAGACAGATATTTTTTTAAAAACACTTTTTGGGTTCCTTGAGCCCCAAACCGTCATGCTTTAAATCTCGCATCGAAATTCTTTATTATAATTTATAATAAAACAATTATTATCGAAACACCCGATTACAAAAAAAAAACTAATAGAAATTCCATATCATAATTTTACCATTATAATAGTTAATATTATATTTAAATTTATTCGCCGGTAGTATAAAAGTATCAAACAGGTTACATAACAATTACGTAACACGCAAATAAAATTAAGTTTATTGTTCCTATTTACATGCCAACTAATACTGCCTCCTCCATTAATATTTATTTAAACAAGAATTACATTTTTGGTTATTCTTATCACAAACAACATACATAAATTGGAATTACATTTGTTTTTAATAAGAAGCATTTTCTTTTTTGTTTTGCATTTTTGGAAACAAGTTTAGGAACATTTTAGCGATTTAAAGAAATCTACATAAAATTGCAGTTTTTATAAGCTTTTTAGATATAAATTTATACCGTCGCTGGTTGACACGCAAACTATAAACATCTAAAATAAAATATTCCCAATTATTTGTTGTACAACACAATATAACGCCAATGAAGAAAAAAAAGGTACCGCATCGAATTAAACGATACACAATAGCAAAGTTTCATGTCTACAATCCATTAGTCAAAGTACCATAAACTTTCATGTTAAGATACCTTCGTCCATGGCACCAATAATTACGATTGATTTCTGATAAGTAGAATTTGATAGCCTTTGTCAATTGCTATCAAGCAAACGATGACACATACACAAGTTAATCAAACCGACGCGGGCGCGCACCTGCATCCTGATGATGGAATTTTAACCGAAAGCTGATTCAACGAGCTGTTTTTCAATAATTTTTTCGTAACACGGCGGGTCGAGGTGACATCAACATCATCATCGCTTAGCATTATTTTGCATATCATTTGTAGCCTCGAACCGGGATGATAATTTTTCAGGATTCACGTTGACATTTACCCCGTACAAAGTTGTTTTTTTATGTAAACCCAACATTTTTCATGTATCAACAGCTTATTTGCGCAAAATGCTAGCACCTGCAGCTATACGGCTAAAATTTCCGCATTCCTTTGACTGCATCGCGTAAATTCTTGCAGTTATTTTATCTCTTGACATAAAAAGCCATCGATCTTAAGTTCTTGTGCATAAGACAGACGGTAAATACGATCAAGAAGGAGGAAACTGTCATGTTGGATACCCACATCCTTTCATCCTTCCAGCGAGCATTCACCTTGCCCACGACGATTCTTGAACTAACAACCATAACAACTAAGAGAACCAGTTTCCTAGGTCCTTCTGGTTGGGGTCAGGTTGATGGCCAAAGCCGCATTTACACAAGAAAACACGTCCGACACGGTCCATAACAACGTAAAGAAAACGAAAGTGTTCCACAAATCTAGATTTGTTGGACGAAATCGAGTGCAAAGAACGAAATTAATGATGTAATCTTACACAGTTCTCACGCTTGCATCTTGACGAAAAACAAAAAAAATCCGAAGATGGATATACGCAGTGAAATATAACAAAATATGAATAAAATACGAGAAATCAAGACGAATTTTTAAAAGGGGCTTTTAAATGTAAATGGTTTTTTGTAAGACTTCTTGTCAAACATCGCTTCTTTATGTCAGTTTTCTTAAGTAGATCTGCATCAAAGGCCATCTGCGGACCGACTGTATAATTCACTTTTTCGTAATAAAAGAAGCTTTTTGTGGGAAGATTTTGTCTGACGGAGAGATTTGCTTGTAATCTTCTAATTACGCCGAGTTACAAATGCCATGGCAACTTTGTTCCCTTCCATAGTGAATTAATTCCATGTATGTATTGCCAGTCCCCAAGATTGTTATAATTAAATTAAGTTTCTTAACAAATGTAATTTAATTTAAATAAAATTCGTTACTTATCATGTACGCACTGACATTGTAATTTTGCCAGCTTCAGATAATAAAGTTTATAGTTACAAAAATTTTTTTAGCAGACAAGTAAAACAACTTTTCAGACGTAGTAAAAGTATGAGAACACCGAAGGATAAATCGTCACCGGAAGTAAGTGTTCAAGGCAGGCAGTGAAACCATATTAAAATATAGGGGTAAGTAGGTTTTGGGACGTAAATATATCAAGTAAGTACATCAAGCGTCTTATTACAGTAAATAAGTATGTGAAAGTACACAAACACCCACTGATGTAGGGTGGAAAATATTTCAACGACAATTTTAACAAAGTTTTGAAGGAAAATTATCCTCATATAAAATGCCCTCGTCCGAGGATTGGGGAATATCCTGACACAGTAGATAACAAAGGATTTTATTACAGACTTCCATGTTGTCCGTGCTTAATATAAAAACGAAATTTAAGGATTGATCAGGTTGTCCATGAATCTAATTTTTTTAAACCGATCTGACCCGTGCCCGGTAACATAGAAATAGGCCCAACCCGGATTCCGCTCAGAACCCGACCCCGAGCTTCAAACACGCAACCGTCGAGCACGGCTCGGTTATAAATTCAGGCCCGGTCTTAAGAACGCACCCGGTTTCAATCCAAGACTCATACCGGACCCGGCTTTAAATCCGAAATCGGTCTCGAGCATGGAACCCGCTACAAAAGCTCCAAACCCGGCTTCAAAGCCCTGTTACAAACCTTAATCCGGTCTCGAGTACGGACCCGGTTTCAAACCCGAGCAAAGCTTCAAATTCGGAACCGGTCTCGAGAACAAGCACGGTTACAAACCTGGACTCGGTCTTGAGCACGGGACCGGTTTCAAACCTGGACCCGTATTCGAAACCCGGACCCGGATTCGATACCCGAACCCGCTGTGTTCGCTGACATCGGTAATAATGCTTAGTAACAGAAATAGACCAACCATAATAAAATACAGTCCCAAAAACAAAATAGAGGGGAAGACACTATATTTTCTAATAAATACTTGATACCTTTACAATATTTGATGCTTTGTCCATAAAACCTTATTTTTCATACAAAAATGGACACAAAACGTGTAATACTTTTGTTGAAAGTTTCTAAATCCCATGTTTAAATTCGGATAATTTAAATTTTATGACACACTTAGACCTTCATTGCAACTCGATTTTACAAAACCTAGAATTATCTCGAAAACTGTTGGATTTAGTAACTTGCAACAAAAGTAAGTTTTTTGTGTATTTCTGTATGGAGAATAAGATTTTTTGTAGGCAAACCTTCAAAATTGTGAAGATCTAAAACACTTAAAAGCAAATATTCTATAATATTACTCTCCCATAAAATTTCATTCTTCTTATGTAACTACTGCCAAAGTTATCCGCAAAAGAGCGACTCCGGCGTTTTTGTATATAGGTAAATTGGGGTAAATCATGTTTGGTCTGAAGAATTCGTAGTTAATTTTATTCCAGGCCTTTTAGAGAAAAAACAATCAGAAAAAAGATCCGATTCTGCTATATTTACTCAAATATTTTAGTGAACGTAACTCTACGTATGGCACATACTTCTAAATTACCCCGATGCTTATAAGTCCGACGCAAAGCTCCCTTTACCCAGCCCACAGAAAACACCCCAGTTTTGTAATTACTGCGATGCTTCCACCAAAATCTTCCATTACATATATGTACAAAACCACTAGGTACGTTCCTAATGTTTCCATAACTGTTTTACCAAGATAAGCATCAATTGAACGAGGGTGGAGAAAAACTAAATTACATTTTTTAGGTCAGCAGTTACACTCAATAACAAACCGACTGAAAGAGTGAACTCAATAGGACTCACCCACTGACAACAATAACAGACAATTTACAGCGAACTAATTCAACCAAATCGAAATCGTTCAGAATCTACCATTCTCCTAATAGACATATGATTCACCAATGATTTCGGCACGTTTTTAATTTGGAATGGCCCTTTTTACATCAACTAATTGAGGCGGGTGGAGCAGCCATTAGTCAAAAACGATAGAGACTCGCCGTAAAGCACTCATCATGGCAGCTGAACCGCGACGCAGTCTGTTTAATAATGCATAACGAATTAGTGCTCGTTGTGGAAAGTAAGTCATAGTTTCACTTTTTCGTTACGTCAGAAGCTATCTTACATGAAAATGTTTTCAAGGTCACGCTGGACGTTATTGCACGTGGGTCTCTAAGTTAACTGAAAATTTTAATTATACAAATGTATACAGAATCGTGGTTTTGTTCAGGTGAAACAGTGGGAGAGTAACAATTACGTAGGCTAAGAATTTTCGGAATTTTTTAAGAATTAGAAGTACAAAATTTATTATCTTTCGTTTGATCGGAGTACAACAAGTAAAGTTAACGTAGCCGAAAATTGGATAGATGAAAATTAACAAGTTATTCGAGTTATGAAGAGTCAGCCATGTGTGGGCGTGTGAACGTCTTGTGGCTTGTCCAAACTACGTTCCATTCTTATATAATTACATAGTCTAAAAGCTAGTAACAGGTTCTTGAATATGGAAATTTTTAAATTTGATAATTGTACTACAAATACATGCAACCACTTAAATATTCGTTTACCTTCTTTTAATTCAAAACGAATATTTGTTTTTACTGTCGAGACAAGGGCGTGTTGAAAATGAAGCCTCATTCCAGTAGAATGTCTATACCACTACAAAACAATTCTCGTCATGTCATAACAAATTCGAATTAATAACTTTTAACATTTTACTCGCCAGTGTTGCATGATAAAAACCAGAAGAATAGGATGCTTTTCACACCGCACAATCGTTAACCGGATCAATGGGAATCGCCGAAAAAATTAGCCATATAGATTTGTTACTACTCTTTAATGCAATTATTCACACAATCAAATAATCAGGTCGAGAAATCTCACATAGTCTGGCCGAAGTACTTAGAACCCAAGCATAAAGCTAGCTATTTCGCAGGGCTTTATCAACGCTCTTTTGAACATAATATCGACACAATAATATCAATACATTAAAAACTCACCAACAACTACGGAAATAATAAACAGCAGTCAGAGTAGCACAACTTACATTTACCACCTCCAGTGGCGGCTCGTGAACATTTGTTATGCGAAAACGACAAAAAATTCAAATAAAAATCCTTACCTTTTAATTCACGGTTCTCCACATTAAATCAATTCTAATTCAGAAATTATTCAATTAAGAAGAAACCTACAGAGCATGCACACCCAACGTCAAGCAGTATACTGACGTATAAAATCTGTCCTAAGACAATTTCGTAGAATATCTCCCTGCAATGCGCTAGTCAACCTTAGACGTTATAACGACAAAGAACGGATACGTTTGTATTATTTGGTAGAAATTCGGGTGAACTTCCGGTTTAATGTCGGCTTTAATTATCTAATTTAAGATTGCATTACACAATATCGGTTTATTACTCTCGAAATTACCCTCTTGCTGCATGCATATGTTGGTATCACAGTTTGTACAGAATTTACGGCGATTCAAATCCCGCTCATAGCCATTTTTTTTAAACATTTATTTTAATTTCTCCGTATCAGTTTCATTATATAAGAACTAGAACTATGTAGGTATTGTTTTTGTGCTGGATTTGTTGTCACAAATTTGACAGTTTTATTAACATTGCATACACGTAGGGCATTTTCAATATCAAATTTCATCCTAATCTGATAACTCGTTTTTGAGTAAATAGGCGTCACCTCCAAATTTTCGAAAATACATAGAAGGCGTCACGGAAAAATTAAAAGGGACGGGACACGACCCAATTTGTTATACAATTTAAAAAAAAAATCCTGTGGCCAGTTTCAAAGCAAAATTCTTTTTTTAAATCTGCAAAATTAGAAAAAATGTTTTTTCTTCGACTATTTTAGAATATAAGCATTCCGATACAATTTTTAATTATGGAATAACTTACATTCTACACTTGTTACAGAATATTTCATTCTAACACTGTTCTGAATAAAAAAGGCTGCGTCTCTCGTCTATCAACTGTTTTTATGTTTTGTTGACAGTTACAAGCAAAGCGTATTGTAGAAACGACACTTAAAATTTTCTCATTTTCTAAATTTAATGACCTAAATAATTTATAGTCGTAGACAAAGTATAGTGTGTAACACGTTAGGAATGACTATTCCGCACTTGTGGACCGTCCCCATCGCCTTTCGGCTCGGGTGACAAATTTTCCACTCGTGCAGAATATGCCATATTCTAAACTTGTTACAGAACATACTACATATTACTTATAGTTTTCATTGTTTTAAACCTCTTCCTATCACAATACCAAACTTCATCACGGACTGCCAACACGTTTATGAGTAATACGTCGTTCAAGTCAAAATTTTCAAAAAATCATAGCAGCCGCTATTTTAAAGCTATAGAAAGATTGCAAAAAAATTGTTGGATTTTCGCTAAGATCTTCTATCAGATTTAAAACATTCGTTTTCCGCAGAAAATGCTAGCAAAAAAACATGTCCATCTTCCACTTCTGGTTTCGGAATTTTTCCTAATGTTTATTTTGAACATCCGTTTGAGAGTTATGATGCACCACACACTTACCCACCCACAGACAGACAAATTTTTTTAAAAACCACTCTATTGAGCTCCTGGAGGCCTAAAACATGTCTTTCCGTCAAAATCTTAAGATCGCTACACTGAAAGTATAGGAAAGCAAAAATGCAAAAGCCCACACAACAGGGGGTGATGCATGTTTTATTTTAAAAACAACATTGCCAACTTTGGATTAGCATATCGGAACTTTTGCCGGCGCCGCCCACGTTTTTTTCCTTACCACCACGTTTACATAGGTATTAACAGTTTATCAGCAAAAAATGAAAATATAAATCTTATTGTTTGCAAACCGACATTTTTCTATTCAAATACATATTTCCCCTGTTGCGCCCTCCGCCGATTCCTTATGCCTGCCGAATCACGTTTTTTCAACACCCTCACCAATGACCCGTAACAGTTTTAAGTCGGTCAATTACCGTTTCAACACGTTCTTTGGCGAATTTACACCTAATAAATACAACTACAAATCTTAATATAATGAAGTGAAACGAGTAGAATACAATAAAGTAATTCGCCTCGTTTTAATAACGATCCCACGGAATTATTTTTTCCAAAAAAAAATGTGCTCAATTCGTGAATTAAAACGCCCAGGAAAATAATTATACACCATGCGTACTCACATTACTCATGCCTTTGTTCTAATTACGTTTCCGTTCCCAAACGTTTGCAAATAAATTTGTTCCGCGTATTAAAACGTTTGCCGTGAAAAAAATACATGTAAAAATAACAATGTGTAATAAGAGATATCCTGCTAGTTTTACTGCGCACTCCATGTTTATGATCGCGTCGAATTCCAATTTAAACTATCAAATTCCAGGGATTAAATAGCTCTATGTGTAGAGGAAAATTTGTACAGTGAATGCTCAATGAAACAGCGATTTTTATTATTAATTTAGTATTATTAGCTGCAACGTCCACATGCACGGAATAAATAATTTTATTTGTATAATAAAAACAACCCTCAAATCAAAATACATATTTAAAACAGTAGAATTAAATTTTTGATAATATCAAAAGCTAACAGGGAATTAATTTATTTATGGAGCAAAAGTTGCAGGTACAATAAAAAACATTTTATAACTGATTTTGTATTATTGTGATATTTGGATAAGTTTACACCCAAAACCTAAAATCGGAATAATGACGGCATTATACGCTTGTTAATGCATGTTTGTACTTTTTTAAGATACCCACAACAAATGGTTTTTTATCAAGACAATGCACAGAAAATTTATTTTAATATTTTTCGATTGTATCCTAAGAAGATTATGAAAATGATTTCTGTAAGCGGATTTAAATCAAATTATCTCAACCATGCTAGATGTCGCTTTCTAGATAAATCCGATTCAACTAAAGTCCCTTTCTCCTTGAACCTTAGATGAGACTCAACTAATATATTTTTTAACTATTTTCCGAAATAAATTTCTTCGAGTTCCTTTAATCTATTGCCAAATTTAAAATTTTATTTACGTCATTTTGTTTACCACAGTACCCAATCAAAAGTAAGTGGAAATACCATTCCTTAAGCATCATCGTCTCTCTCACGAATATAAAAGCAGCAATGGGGCACGACTAAGATTATGGGAAAAAATTTACCGTCTCGCGAATTCTCAGTTTTCATGATTCCAAGCTTTCACGGTTTACCTTGAGTCACCTCGAACCCTCCGACCCCGAAAATAACAGAAGGTTAATTAAATTAAACCAGACTTCTTAAAAAAAATGCAAGTAACATCGCTACCTGATCATAGGACTAACTAAATCTCGAATAAAAAGAATTTAATTAATAACCCAGTGCAGTAGTAAAAATTAATTAACCGAGGCCGCGCGCTTGTTCAGTCAGTCGTTCTTGATTAGGTACTAATTATTTCGCGGTTATTTCACTTTTTTTGGAAAAAGAAACTGAAAACAAGCGCCGGGGGTCCGTCGCCTTTGACTTTGAAGAAGCAAATTAAAAATAGCGCAATGCACATACACAGTCTCCTTCTAAAGGCGGAATTGTCTAATTAATTTATTAATTAAATGGCCATAGAGAAGCTTTAAAAATGATCACTAAAGACGCGGAAATTAATCTTGTTTTTATCGCCAGAATTAATTTTTCACAAGTTACAAAACACAATAATTTATACGAAAAATATATGAAGGAAGAGTTTTGGGATAAACAAAAAGTAGGATCGTTGATTAGGAGACCCAAACCACGAATTGCTAAACTGTACGGATTATAAAACTACGCCAAGGCTTAAGCCCGTTTCAAATGCGACGGTCTGTCCTCATCGTTCTAAATTAACTATTTCATATACAATCCCGCAAGATTCGTCCGTAAATCTCAGGGTGCGACGATTTAAACCAAGTTGTTTTAAATTGTGATTTAAATCAAATGATTTATATTCAAAAATCAATGATTAAAATCAATTGGTGTTTGAGTACGACGTCGTTTTCAAGTGAAATTTTCAAATTACTACAATAACAGTACAATTTGGCAGTGCGCTTAAAATAGAATAGAATTCCACAAAAGTGTTAAACAATTATATACTTTATTTGAACCACATACAATATAAATCGTTTTTAATTCTACATAAATCCATACATAAATTAAAAAATTAATTCTGCACAACTTAAAGGGCAGCTCTGTTATTAGATTTTTTCCCCATATTACCGGGAAATTTGTGTGCTTGCAACACTGTACTGACCGGAACGTACCATGTGAAATTGACGCGCAAGCGCAAGGTGGTCGTGTCCGTCAGGACCCATCATCAGTCGAATGTGAACCGGGCCATAGGCTCTTCTGAGTATTGTTGTATATGCGAGAGGTGTTCAGAAGTATTATGTAAAAAAAGGGCACATTTACTTTGAAATTATCAGTGGTAATATAACAAGAACCCATTTAATTATCACTAATCAAGTTGTTTTTTATTTCGTAAAACGGTTGCAATGATCAAAACTGATGAGTGGTTGAGGCCCTTTGACGCGCTACCATTTAATAAACGCGCGCTGTCAATCTACTCAATATAAAGTCAACAAAAAACACCTTTTTTAATTTCAAATTCGTGTCGTCAGCCCCCTATTTAAACTTCATAAAATGGGGATTAAAATCACATTAGGAACTCGATGTAAAATGTAGGTAATGAGCTCCTTATTCTGAACGTCTCGATTTCCTAAGTCTTATAACGAACGCTCCGAGCTACTTATACATCCATTTCGTAGGTACATTAAAACTAACTTTCAAAGTACACGAAACGTCTCGTATTTCGATTGCTTTTAGAAACATAGTTAAATCGATACAGCATTCCTAACTTCGAACATAAAACTAAAATTTACCACATCTAATCACTTATCGCCATTATCGTTCGTCTGTCTAAATTTAAACATGAACATTTAAACATTAACATGTCCCGCTTTGCTAAAACTGTAATAAAATTAAATAAAAGGCACGCCAGGCGGGGTTCTGGCAGACGGTGTAAATAATAGTATTTAAAGCGCATTTTACAACAACAGGAGCAACAAGTATCAATTTACCCGGAGCCGTTGCAAACATAACACACATACGTATAGGACAGCAAATGACGAACAGAACGGCCCACATGCGGGCATTTTGCACCCCTATAATAAGGAATGAGTTATTTACATCGCTGGGGGTCCATTATTTACTTTTAATAGCAATTTCGGGGCTTTTATTGCCGAAATAAATTTATAGGTCACCCCAGGTTTTATGGCGAATTCAAAGTATGAAATATTGAGTTAGTTACAACGGTCCCATCTTCATTACACAGCATATGGAAGAAGATAACGTATTAACTTAACGACATGCTCTCGTCCTGCAGGAAGATGTGCTTCTTGTGTGTCTACGAAAATATCGATAAATTCGTATCATGAAGCAACACTTTTTACAATTTTCGTTATAACAGGGAAATGGCAGAAAAAGCACCTTTTACAGGGGTTATGCAGGATTTAGAATCGAATATCGGAAGCGTGATTATGTTGACGAGCAAATCCGATCGGACCCGAGACTTATCTCTTTTGTTCTATGGGAGACTATCATATATGCTTTCTTTTTCTTTCAAATGGAATTTCATACATACCCTAAGACGATTCTACAACCTGTACACTTTTTAACATTTTAAAAATCCACAGCATCCCGTCTTTCTAGTCGTTTTAAGTTTTAAAAGCTCGGAGGTATTGTATTCGCTAAAATATAAACTTCGTTGTTACGGGTAAACACATATTAGTTTCAGCATAGAAAAAATTGGTTTCCGCTACTATATGTCTATATACAATTTTAGTAGTGATTACACAGCGAATTGCACTCGAAAGCTGCAGTTTGCAAAAAAATTCTAATTTTGGAACACTCATTATACGGGATACCCTGAGCATTCCAGATCGAAGGAGAGCTAAACCAAAATGGCTATCGCTTGCAAAATGGTGGCTTATACGTACAAATCATATTTTAACAAATTCCTAGCAAAATGATGTCTAAGCCTGAATTATTTCTTACGAAAAGTCGTTCATTTTTTAAATATCTATATTTCTATTCCAAGAATATTTAAAAAAAGTTATTATTTACAAAGCGTAATAAACATAGAGGCACAGAAAAAAGTAACTTTTTTTAAATTTAATACGTCCCTAAAAATATGTTATGTTGTTCGTTAAAAACATTAAATATTTTGAAAATTTACATCTTTAAAAAATTTTATAATAATATTTTCAAATAACGGAGATTTAAAAATTTTCCATAAATTTTATATTTTCAAAAAATTTCTAACACTTCAAATTTAAAATTTCCAAAAATGTCAAAGTTTCTAATTAATTAAAATATAAAAATTTTCCGCTTTTAAAATTAGAAATATTTTCAGAATTTTCGAAATTTACGAAAGTTGTTAAACTTTAAAGATTTTTAAAATTATGATCACTAACTGTGAAATAACAACACTTTAAGAACAGAGCTCCCCTCCACACAAGTAACTTAAGCCAAACACGTATTTCGATAGCTACGCTACAATCATCAGTGGTAAACCGACTGCAAATTTTCCAAAATTTTGAAAGTAATGGTTTCAATCAAAGAATTAAAAAAAGATACAGACATAGACGAGGCAAGTCTGTGGTACTTACCCGACCACTGTCTCTTATTAGGTGTTGGGTTAAATCAGAAATTATAAAAACTATTTTAATTGATGATTTTGAATATATTACCCAAGATGCATTTATCCCTTCACGAAAACCTTATTCATACATATATTGTCCAATTAATTGTTGAAAAGACAAGACAAATTCCTCAAATGTCTGAAATATTTTGAAATTTGTATGAAGTTTGACAAATTTTTAAAATTCTAACAAATTAGAAGTTTTTAATATTACTAAGAATAAATAAAAATAATCTGTTCAGGTAAATGACCAAAAGAAAAGGCCAAAGTAGTGTTTTTTGTAATTGCAATGTGTAAAATCGGCGTTTTTCGTGATTTCCAAATATTTAAGTATGTCATGCAAATTACTTCCAAAAAAACAAAAACGCTATGTTATACTCTAAAATATTCACATCTTTATGCTAGAATATGAGATCGGTCCGCCGACAATTACAGGGAGCTGGTACCGCTAGTCGATAACATTTTGTCTAGAACAATAAATATTGCTTTAAAAAAGTAACGAACACAACAATGCATCTAGAACTTTTAACTGTGGCGTGTCTTTGTGTAAAATTACAAAATCGATCACTTCAATTGATTAAATTGCATTGATATTAAACGGAATAAAAACAATGAGTGTAAATTGCTCGGAATTTTATTTATTTCGGACGAACCACGATCTACAACTTTTACATTTTAATAAAATATCTACATATATAAAGTAAACTAGCAGGTTGATACAAGAGATGATTTACCAATTTTATGGTAAAACGTCTGATTTTACTAGATCAAGTGCCGTTTAACACTTGGTGGGGCACCCGTCTACCCACTTCTATTAATATTCCTCTAATTTTACGTACTGTGATTCCAAATTTGCCTCATACAAAGTTAATTACATGGTTAAACCTTCAATGGAATCACAACTTCAACGCCAACCTCAAAGCAATACGTTTTTGTCAAAGCAGCAATTCTATTCACCTGCAGCCTCAAACTTTACATAATCCAAAACGGTTCTGCATGGCAATGTTAAGTGAAGCTTAATAAATTTCAGTTTCATTTCGCAAACTTTGTGTTCGATATTTAATATTTCACCATCGAATACTAGAAATCTTCCTGCTGCAGAGCAATTAATTTATTTGCAACATTTGCAGCGTGCTGTTTGTGTTTATACCCGGAAAACGTGGATGTATTCAGCAATTTTACGACATACATCTGTTCGATTTTAGGTTAAATACTACAAATGTGCGTTTATTAAAGTTATACGAGCCAGAGTTTTGCGTTTTATGATCGCCTCGGAAGTTGATGTATGCCAACTACTGTCGACGCTGTAAATCTATAAAATTTAATATTTAATTCGACTTGACGTCCAAAATTCAGACGGGGGAAATTTGTTGTTGGAACTTGAAATACGCCCTTGCATTTATAAACAGAGTACAAAAAGTTGACGGAAGTTATCAAGATTTAACATGAACTAGGGCATGGTTAAAATATTTAATAGTACGCAGTCATTACCATTACTAACAACATAAACGCAACTAACGACTTCGTGTTGATCTGATTGAGTAAGGTGCTAGGTAGCCACAATTATTTGTTTTTATGCTATAGAGCCTTTTATGCCGCCGCCGGCAAATTGTGTGTGCATTCGATTATTAGTAACGTAATTACTTCCCGTACCTTCGGTATACGGAAGTATTGATATCACGAAAATTTTCGAAATTTAGCTTTTAACGGAAATACACGTTTTGGACTTTTACTGCAAATCTGTCTGTGTGTGTGGAGGGTGGGGCGCATCTAAAGGCAAAAGTACTTGACCGATTTTGATTAAAGTTTAAACCAAAAGATATACCAAAATTGTAGTTCTAGTTAAGCTTTTCAAAAAAATCTGAAAGCGGAAACGGAAGTTAGACATGTTTCTTGGTAGCGTTTTTTCCTAAACTAAATTTTGGAAATTTGAGCACGAGATCTGAGAGAACAACTTAAGGCAAATCGAAAACTTTTTTACCGAACTCTCTAGCTTCAAAATGGCGGCTGCTAGAACTTTTTGAAAAACTCGACTTTAAGGTCCATTTACTCAAAAATTAATTGTCTGATTGGGATCAGCTACAACTTGTTTGAGAGCTCTTCAGGGGTAGTATACGATGAAATAAAACAAGTTTCGAAAATCCGAAAACGATGGCAATTGCGCTTCTTCACAATTATAAAAGTTGTAAAAAAACAAAATATTTCAAAAACTGCCAACACGATTTTCTTTAAACTTTCTGAGCCGATAGAGAATTTTTTGAAAATGATTAATTATTTATTTAACAGCGCAAACGCCGATCGTTATAAACTTTTATCGGTTCGATAGACTATTTGAAGTACTTTTATAGGACCAGCAAGAATTTTAAACTATCCTAAATATTAAGAAACGAAACGATACTGTTTAATATCAACAACGCGTTTTCTGGCAATTACGTGATTTTAACTTTTTTTAAAATATATTTTTCATTCCTTGCATATTTTTGATAAATCATTTATATCGATTTCTAATCTGAAATCCAAATTGCATCTAATCAGCTGTAGGGTGGGCTCTTCCGTTCTTCCTATTGTTACCTATACAATTATTTTCTTAGAAATCTCACATATGGTGAAATGAGAAAAGAGCTTAAAAATTACACTTTTGCAAATACAGCAAGTATTAATATGTAGTATGAGAAAGTTTACTCGAAGTTAACACTTCAGCTCTTTTATTTTTAGTCGTTACATTTACCACAAAGTTATATTTTAAAACTGAATTCACGCGCACGTGCAAGTGAATACAAGAAAAAGCTGTAGAAAACGATATTTTATTTATTATTGACCATAAACTTGAAAAGATTCCTGGTTTCTAATAAAATGTTGCTCACACTACGAGAATTTCAATTTTTTGAAATTATTGCTTTATTTTCCATTTTCCGTGTTTTATGTCTTCACTTCAACTTAGTTTTATGGAGACATTTTTAAAATTATAATGCGTCGCATTTTGAACCGTGTGAATGTAGGTTCGTGCTTGGGAGATGTGGTTAAAGGAATTACAAATATCATGTCCACTGTATAAAGTTTCTTCTAAAATTTAGGTATGTATTAATCAATGGTTTTAGTCCTTTACAACGTCTTATTAGGCGAGCATTAAAATCGTAGTAAACTTTGAGTCCTCGGTTCAATTCTGTCAACGCTCAAACATTTTTCTGAAGTTACGAGTTTGGCATTTATGGGGCTCGGGAAATAAATTCCTTAAACTACTGAACAGACGCGATATAACCTTAACTGTTGAGTCGTCCAACAATCCTAACAATATAATAATTAGTAGTCTTATAATTTCCACACAAGCAATTGACTAGTGATGGGCATAATCGAATGATTGCCATTCGAAAGCATTTATTAATCGAAATATACATCCGAACTAAATCATTCGGAATGTCTCTATGCGGTAAAAAGTAGTAAAAACGCCTCCGCTTGCTTGTCGAATGCTAACGTGGTTTTGTAATCACAAACGATGAGGAAATTCGTCTGATCAACCTGCAACACTGGTCGTAAAACTCCCACTATAAAATTCAAAAAATTCCTCTTTTTTTTTCAAAACAATTGGTCAAGACCAAGAATAGTTTTTATAATAGATATCAGTACGAATAGCACCAGAAAAAAAAGCAAAACCGTTGCCAAACTCATAAAACATTGTATTCTCACAATAAAACTGAATCAGCTGAACCTGCTGAAAAATTTAGTTTTATACACACGATCAGTTTTCATTGTGTAATAATTATTTTTATTTTCCTTCTTTTGTAATAAATTTAATAAATGCAATTTGGTTGGCACAAAAAACCCAACAACCCTCCTTCCGTGACATGTAGACAATAAGCCGAAAAATAAATATATTTTTATTTCTATGAAATATTTCATTCAGGATTTTTAAAATGAACATTCAAATATTTCAGGGCATCATGCAGATCCAGACAATATTATGCGTCGGGGAGATGCGAACGCCCCTGCAAAATTAATGCATTGGACGGACGCCAAAGTCAAGTAAAAATAAATCAAAACGCTTTATCACCCACACCACTACTACAACATTGCAGGATACTAAGTTTATTTTTACGACAGCAGGCAGAAGAATTTTTATTCCGTTTTAAAAACTTCGCCTATTAATCAGACGTAAAATGTTTACTGCCGTGTTTTGAAAGTCTATAAGCTTGTTAGTTCTAACTAGCAGAAATTAAAAGCCAGTAATAAAAACCAGTCAAAATTATTGGTTGTAAAAAAAATGTAAAATATCCCAAGATATGGATGTGGGGTGAGGTGTTTTGTTGACGATGACGACGGCGAGAAAATAAAAATTCGTACCTAATCGAACCCCCAGACAGGCACTTGACGAAGATGCAGGAAAAGTTTGATCTAGAACTCACCTGAAAAGAAAGAAAAATGATATCAGTACAAAAATACATCATGAATATAAATAGAATTATTTATTAGAAAGGCTTGCGTGTAGTAGAGTATCAAATTTATAAAACTTTAAACAACTTATAGGTAGCATGCAGACTATTTCTTCAAAAAAATGGGCGAAACACCTCGCTGGTACTTTACCATACTATTTACGTTTTAATATTTGCGCGCTAATACATGACGGAAGAACATTGTTTAAACAAACATTACCAAAAAAAATTAAATAAAAAAGTTAAGCCCCAGTGAGGATTTTAACTTGCAATGGGAAGCCGTACCGTACACTAATAAGACGACTGGCAGCAATAGCTAAATAAAATAGGTATGGAACGTCAATATTGTAAGTAGTGATAACGTCGACCAATAGCGGGGAGGAAAGGTAACCGTGCTAAGGCTAAGGTGTAATTCGATAGATATTGGGATTCAGATTTCAGGAAAAAAACGTTATAAATAGTTTATTTGAAGAGATTAAAAGTTAGCAAAAAAACCTATTTTTAACTAGAGTAGACGTATGAGAAAATAGAAAAAAAAAGTGATTTTTCAACAATTTTGAAACTCATTGAGGAAAACGGCAAGTAAATTAAAGTCTATGACTGAACCACACAAGGAAACTTACAGAGGAATGAACATTAATATACGTATGCTGATCTACAAAATTTAACGCCTTTTTAGCATTGACTACTCTTTCAAGTCGTCGTAAAAATCGAAGTGTTTTTCATACTTGTAATGAACGGTTCTCACACAACCGATAGTTCTTCCGAACAGGCAGTAGCCTAAAAAAAGCAACGGACCAGCAAAAACAAGCGCGCTCACATTCCCTATCAACCTAATTGGGAAGGAAGATGCCGAAGTATCTTTGCGAATACAACCAACCGTGTCAGATAAGCGTTGACCTAACGTACCCCTACAGGAATGAAGAATCGATCCCAGTCTAGGTTGGCAAAAACCGGAGCGGTCGAAAAGTCTTCCTACACTAGGCGTTAAGCCACCATCTCTGCAAGAACCCCTGCACCAAGCCTGCTGATCAGTTCGCCGTCCATAACACCACCTCACAACGATCCCGAAAGAACTTCACGATCAAGAGGACCTTCAATCTCTAGCCAGAGCAGATCACAACTCCCTGCAGCTTCATCTAAAGTCCTTCGGTCGTCCCGCCAACCAAGGGCTCCCGTGCGCCCTAAGAAGCCACTTCCCTTTAGCGCGCTGACTATGACACCACCCCCTATGGGCACCCAAAAACGTCGCCATTAATTTAATCGGTCAGTCCCACGAATTCCTGGCATGGTGGTTACTCTAGCTTGTCCCGCCGACCAAGGTGGCATACCCAAGGCTACCGTGCGCCCTAAGAAAACACTGCCTTTCTGCGGGCTGCCCATAACACCACCCCATATGGGCCCAAAGGACGGCGCGATTTATAGCACTGGTCAGCACTCCTGCAGCTTCATCTAGAGTGCCAGGAATACCAAGAATTCCTGGCACGGTGGTTCCTTTGGCCCATTCCGTCGGTCAGACTGGCATAACCAAGGCACTGCCTTTCAGCACGCTGCGAAGCAAACCTGTGATCATCCCTTAAAAGATCGTTCGTGGTGTTAAAGCTGCGAGGTAGTTCACGCCAAAACAGGAATTTACATAACCACCGTGAATTTATTTGTTATTCATATTACTTACCGTTCTCTACTCCAAGCAGGTAGAGATACAAAACCGTCGTCACGGAAACTGTTAACTTGTTATTCAACATGGTCGATCTGGATGCCCTGTTATTGAACTTCAAATTCTTGCAAAAAATTTCACATTATTGAAGATGTGAAACCGGCTTAAATTTTACGCACTCGGCTTATAGTTTCAAAAACTATACTCAGGAAGCAGAAACTTCTTATATGGCCGTGAGACTGTTTGTAACAATCCATAAGGAGGTTCACAAGAGTCGTTCCTGTTAGTCATTAAACATGCGATTGGTTATCTTTATTATTTCAGAACAGTTCGGCAATTTGCATTAATCAAAGGTGTAACACGCATAATGACAGCAAGGATTACTCTTGCTGCAGTTAAACATCTTCTTCCTGGATTGTCACTAATCATCTTTCGGCCATTATTGTAACGGTTAGTACATTGAAACACAAGTTGATTGCAAAGGTAATTTACAACTTCAAATTGTTATCAAGTTTTAATTGTTAACGTTAAGAATATGAATTAAAAAATAAAATGTAGCTAAATAAATTGAATTTTATGCCTACTAATCTAAATTTTAAAATGTCCACCATTTTGGTCTATTTCTAAGGTCAACTTATGAGGTAAATTGCATACTTGTAGTAAGGTGGCAACCGCTGCATTCTTGTTGTAGCAAAAGTGCGTAACCCACCATCAATGCAGTTGCCACTGTGTAGTGCGATAATAATTCTTGATAAAATCAAATCTGTCCGGTAAAGATAGCAACATTTTATAGAAAGTTTAAATAATCAGAACAATACTGTTAAATTGACATTATCTTTAAAATATTAAACAACCAAACATTTTGTTTGAAATCCATAAGCTATCTAATTATTTTTATAAAATCCTATTTCTCTAGCTATATTTTATTTATTAATTTATATTCCTAACAAATGTTATAGTAGTTTGACGCTGCAAACTGACTTTATAATCACCTTGCACTTGCGACTTCTTCGGTTGTTCTTTTTAAACTGTGAGCTGAGTCTGAGTAAGTTCGTTTGATGACTTCATTAAAATACACATCGGCCGTGTTTAATAACAAGTGAACGGTGTCCATAACAACGGTAATGTATTGTTTCCTGTTCAGAGTAGACTACGATGAGTAATGTGCATAACAAATCATTGCACGAATCGCTAAATTCACTATGTCACTGTCTAAATTCTGGTTTCAGCGTGAACCACGATCGTAGATAACTTTCTTTTTTGCTCAAATTAATTAATTGTTTGCTTTGTTCTTTATTCTTTGTAAATATCCTTGAAGCAATTCGTTTGTTTAATGTTGTGATTGTTCTTTGAATTAATTGCTTGTTCATTTATTGTTTGATGTGAAATAAATGAAACTTTGAAAAGTGTTAATTATAAATTGTTGTCAATTTTTCTTACTTTGTCGAATAGATGGAGGTTGTAAAACATTTTCTTGGTAGCGACTAACTTTTTTTCTTACAAATTAAAATTTTCAATATTACTTGTTACAGAAACTTCCCAAAATGAACACTATTATCTCCGAGACGCAAGCATAGAAATGACGAGGAAGGGTCAACGTAATACTTGTATTGCACCCAAAGTGTAAAAAAAATTCCAAATAAACAAATAAGGGAATTCTTACAAATGTTAAACCCTATAAAAATATTTATTGTGAGCAGAAATACACCAATTAGAATTTTTTAAGCTTTCAAAGTACCCGTTTTTCTTTTCATTCATAATTTAATTCCCTTTAAGCTTCCGAATGTCAATAAAATCCTTTGACTTTCCTATAATTAATGCTTTTTTTAAACTTTGCTAACTTATGAACTCCAACGAACGAAAATTAATGCCTCAAAGAGATGGAGGTTGTAAATAATTGCTTTCCCAATTTACTTTTTTATACTTACAAATCATATCCTAAAATCGTGAATTTTTCAGAGCTTTAAATAAAATCCAAAAGCATAAATCGTGCTTTGAACAACGCCAATAAACCATATGTATCATACTGCGCAATACGCACACATACCGGTGCAGAATATGTACTATCGTGACACTACGTAAGTTTATTATTTGTAATTGAACTAAATAACGCACAAGCACCTGTTCGAGCACATAACAACGTAATACTAATGAAACGGACATTTACTAATTTCTAAACATACGCAACCGCGCTTGTCCACGGCAGGGACAATTTTGTTGACACTTTCTTTACGTGCAAGCGGTTTATTACTATTAAAGATGATGACCGACGAGTTGGAAATATAAGGATCCGGAAAATTTCTGGGTGAAATTTCGAGAAAACTTATTATTTATTACTTGTAATAAAAGTTTGATCGAGAATTTATTACGAAATGACCGTCGGCGGCTGAGAAAATTTTATTTATGTGATGGAAGCATCTGGCAGAACATATGCATTCTTAAAATAAAAACTTTGGTTTCTTTGACCTTTTCCGATTGTAAAATCGTATGATCTGTTTTTTCTTTGATGCAGTTTTCTGGACGTCAAAGAAATTCACTGAAAAATTATCATCATTACTTAGACAACACAGTGGAAAAACCTAAGAAATAAATTGTTTTAAAAATACAAAATATTTAATTGTACCGTATGGTAAGCACCAGACAAACCTCCTCGATCGAGGTTAAGCACAAAATCTCATCTTTACCAAAAAAACAACAAATCGAGCATCATTCAGTGTCTAAATTGTAAAAATTTGACCAAAATATTTTATTTGGAAAATGAAAATTTGTATTCAAAATAAAACGGTAATGGAAAATGAAATTTATTAAATGCATACTTCAGCAGCAAGTGGGTTAACATCTATCTAAAAATTAGTTGTAACAATTGAAATCTATAATTTCACTTTCAAAACGAACACCAAGTTAAGTTTAGCATCACCCGTGTAGGGAACAACAGTTCACAACTTACGCAATGTATGGAAACTGCAACATACTTCGGCATAACTGCTGGTACAGCGTCGAGGCAAACCCCGAGGCTCTTCTAGTCTTAGAAGCGCCAATTCAATCCGTCCCCCGTTAAATACCCTAACGGAGCCCGTATAAATTCATTAGTCAAACTAAGGCCTGTAATGAGATATGTAGTATTTGGTTTAATTTAGTTACCGCAATTTCTGCAACCGAAATCCTCGGGCAGAGTCTCACCTCGACGCGATTTCCGCACTTCACCGAAAACGTGCAGTAAATATCAATTATGCATTTTCTGACTTCATTCTTAATTTTTTATCCATTTGAAGAAACAACAGGTATGGCCTTCGTATTGGTGTTCGTGAATAATTTTCCTAATGCTAAACCTATTAGTCATGATACGTAAAGTTTTACACGTGTAAAGGAGATCCTAATTAAAAAATGAGCGAAACACTTCGCCTGGACTTTCCTATACTTATAAAATAACATTGTTTTATATTTTCCAACACTTTCGATATACACCTGTCTAGACACGACTAGTTAAAGTAAATAGTTCTTATAAGTTGTAACATCTTGAAGCGGTTGGGTAAAATATTCGGACTGAATCGACGGAAGCGCGGAAATTGATATTTGAAAATATATTAATAACTCGAGAAGTATTATTTTTAGCAAGAAATTACTCTTATTAATTTGTATTTAGAATTTCAAAACCTTTCTGATTTTAAAGCCAAAATGCCGTTTCCATTTAAAAAAAAGTTATTTTTACCGTGGCCGCCATATTAAAATTGGAAACTCAAGTTTTTTTCTTAAATACAATCGAGAAGAATTTGCCCTACAACTTTGCTCTTGGGTTTGCGAGTCTACCCATTAAAATAAAAAAGTTAGCTTACACTGAACATTAAACGACTAGTACACAAGAATACAACTGCTGTAGAAAGTATGTGAAATTCTTCCAAGGACAAAAAGATTATTAAGGGGCAAAAAATTCGATTTTTTGATTTTTTTGTAAAAAGATTCTCCTAGAGCAAACAAAACAAAAAACCAAATTTTTAATTTTTTATCGAAAAAATTTAGGGGGAGGGGAACAGCAGCCCCCTAAATATGAAATTATCGAAAAAATATTATTATATTCGGATTTTGCTATCAATGTTGAGCTATTTCACATTAACAGAAATATTTTATTGCCCCCCGTTAAATAAATAAAAGGGTACCAATTTTCAATTTTCAAAAATTCATAGAGGGCGTCACAGTGAAATTATAGCAATGCGCAAAAAAAACAAATTGTAGAAGATTCCCAGCTCTAGTTTTTGAGAATTTTTTTTTGAAATATTCCAAAATTTTGGAGTGATGTCATTGCGATCGTTTTTATATTTTCAAAATTAATTATATTTCATGGTATAGTACCCTTAAGGGGCTACCAAACAAGTTGTAGTTGATCCCAATCAAACAACTGGTTTTTGAGTAAATGGGCGTTCAAGTCGAAATGTTCAAAAATTCGGAGCGGCCGCCATTTTAAAGCTAGAGAGTTCGGTAAAAAATCGTTTGATTTGTCCTAAGACCTTCTTTAATCTCTACTATTAAAATTTCCAAAATTCAGTTTCTGAAAAAAATGCTACCAAAACAACATGTCTTAACTTCCGCTTCCGGTTTCGGTTTTTTTTAAAAGCTTATTTTGTCGGTGAATTTTTGATATACCCCCTCATTCCAAAATCGAACATCGAAATCGGTCCAGCCGTTCCGGAGATATAAAGCGTAACCCACCCACCCACAGACAGACATTTTTTAAAAATTACTTTTTTGGGGTCCATGGGCCCCCCATGACTATTTCGGTTAAAATCTCAACTTAGAAATTTTGCATGAAATCAATACTTCCCTATACTGAAAGTATAGGAAAGTAAAAATGGCAGAGGCGGTACGTGTTGCGGGAGCAATGGCAAAACATTTTCTATAATTTTTTTAACTTTCGGAAAATTCCGAATAAAATTAAAAAACAACAGAAATGAAAATTTTACTTTCCGAAAATGCACAATTAAAGCTACTTTGTTGTGCTTCGTTCGGCAACCATTATAAATAAAGAACCTTCAAGCATATGATTTATCCACAAATGTGAATATTTGTTCAAACTGTATAAATTTTAGTTTTATAAGCTACTACTAAAATGGAAAAATAATATTTAATTGATTAATCGTTTCTAATTTATTATCCATATCATTAAAGAGCAAAACTACCTTTTTTACAAACCAGAAAATCCTTCAAAAATGATGCAAATGAGAGTGATTTGTTAACGTCGTAATAAAATACAGCGATGACGCTCTTATGTCATCCGGAAGTGAACACAAAGTGACAAGTTCACAGGACTTCTTTGTTGGGTATCATTACATTAGCATAGCAAATGAATTTCTGGCAGCTATCCAAATGGTGGCCTTGTTCTTGGCCATTAGTTCTGGGTTAACATAAGAGGATGACAAATTTATATAAAACGAGCCGAACATTAACCAGATTTAACGCTTTTGGGTGTTCCTCCGATCTAGTTTTTTAAGGCAACGATTATAATTCGGTGATCTTCAAAAGCAAATAAAACAATGTTCCGAAGTTAGTCGGTAAACAAAACTCGTCGAAGGTTATATCTTATACACATCAACGTGGAGATGCAATAAAAATGAGAAAATTGAAATTTTAAATACCTTTTAACGTTTAGCTATTATAATATCCGATGATAAGCACCGCTTGAATAATTAAAAAATTTACGGTGCTGATTCCTATTTAATTAGTTTGTTTTGACGAATAATTAAAAATGCATTTTTGTGTAAGATAGTTTAAAATGTTAAAGGAATTCTAATAAAAGTGACGTGCCTTTAAAAACATTCCATAAACTACTAATTAACTTTAAAATGTATTCAAGAGAAAGAGTAGTTGAGAGTGAAAAACTTGAAAATATCACACAGTATTCGTTGGTACCTTCTCGTCATCGTATGGACGGTAAATATTGCAGAGGGCCTTGGGGAAACTCTGGGGAAAATGGAATACTAGCGTGTACGAGGAAGCTCATAGGTTTCACAAAAAAACTAATTTTGTTGTGGATATTAACTTTCCGCTTCGCTCCAGGCACGGCCACTCAATTAAAAACCACCCAGCGAACATAACCAGTAGCATTCTCCAAGTATAAAGTTACAAAATGGGCGAAGCACTTCTCCAAGCTTTCCTATACTTTAGATATTGTTACTTATCATATAACCAAAAGTATCTTATTATTAATGTGTTACGTCCCAGCATTGACTACAAAGAGATAATAGTGAAGCAAAGGTCAACAGGTAACTGTTTGTTTGTACTTCGGTCACAAGCCTAAACACTTCGGTCAACGCATGGGCGTCGGACCCCTTAAAATGCCGTATTTAAAAACTAAGTTGAGAACTTTATTCTACTATCACTCATGAGCAATTTATCCAAAACATAATTTTTATCAGCCCGTTTATTAAACAAGGAAGTAGTAGTTTTTTATTTTCAAAAATTCATAAAAGGTGTTACAAAACAGTTAGCGGAACAAGTCTACAATATTTTAAAAAATTGCATAGCCAGTTTTTGAGAAACAGTTTTTTGAATCAGCCGAAACTTAACATTGTATACCCTTAAAGCATTTCCCATATAAAATTTCATCCCGATGTAATAACTCGTTTTGAGTAAAGAGGCGTTAAAACTCAAATTTTCAAAAATTTATAGAAGGCGTCAGAGACAAATATGTGAGCTGCGCACGAACTTAATTGTAGCTCATCCTCGGCTCTATGAGCTTAGGAAATTTAAACAAAAATCGTCTGGCCAGCTTTTAAGCAAATAAAATATTGCAATCACTGTAATGGGGAAGAGCGGGGACCCCTCCTCCCCTAAACAACATTCCTGCAACTAAAATTACTATAGATTATTGTTCCAATGCTACTGATGAGCTTAAACGTCTCCCGCTTGTAAAATAAAACTTTTCAAATTTCAGAAATTCATAGAGGACGTTACAACAAAATTAGCACGCAAGATCTACCAACAAACAAAATTTAAAAAACATTGTGTGACAAAATTTTATAATATAAAAAAGGTTCCAAAACTTTAGTAATTTTGTGATCTACTGGTAGATTTTGGCTCAAACATTTAGAAGCTTCAAATTCAACTTATTACAAGGAACTATTTATTCACATTAATTCAGCAATTATATCAACTTTTTGTCAATGTCAATAATATATCTCTTACTTTTTTTTATTTTCAAGGTACGGTACAATGTTTGTTTTTCCAATTATCCGTTCGTTGCACCGCAATAACGCACAATTTGAGTCACCTACACCGTTACTCCCACACAAATAACACTTTCTCAAAACAAACTGAATTACACCGACAACAAAACGGATAAACGCTGGGAGCGAAATTACAAAGACAATTCTATGCACGCACGGTAACCGTTAGATCACAACAGCAAATCAGACTAGAGGACACACCAGAACTTTCAAGTTTTGGACCATACTTCTCCCACACCTCGTAATCAGGATGTGAACACCTCTTTTGTATTCTTAGATTATTTTGAATTCTTTGCGTAGCTATCAGCTGCTGTAAGCGGATATAACTCAGCAGTTAGGCATTTTCTTCGACGAAAATGATAATGCAACAATAACAAAACGATGATACCAGCTTGAATATGATTACGACGAAAGGTAACTGCGAGTTTACACCATTAAATCACTTGCCTGTATGCTATTGTTAATGATAAAAATAAAATTAACAACACACTTGGCCTCTGGCTACATGACTTCAATGCTAGTTTGCCTTGTGCTAATGCTGGGGAATCTTTGACCGCGATTATGTTAAATATGGGAATTTATAGCGTATATGGTTACGATTTTTTTTCGCATTTTGCCTAAAGGGAACCAAACCATACCTACCTATCATTAATCTATTCCGCTGTTTGATTTACTTACCCCGTACAGTAACTTATAAAACAGCTGTAAGGTTTAACTCGTATGTTTACTCTTTGGAATGTTCGTAAATTAAATAGTAGATGTTAGCTATAACTAGTACGAGCACCAAGCTTAAGAAGTTTGTGTAAGTAAATTGCAATGGCATTAATAAAATTTATTTGCACAAGATAATCCATTTAATGGTTTTGTTACTTAATAATAAATTGCGAAATTTTAAAAAAGCTTGTAAGTTTATGGTTGGATTGTGTAAGATAATTTATTGGCATTGTTCTGAGGTTTGATAATTTAAGAGTTCTCATTAAAAGTTTCCCAAATATAACAACAGAAATCATTAAGTATGTTAGCATGATTTTCTCGGTACAAGTTTAAGGAGCGCATTTCTGAAGTCATTTTATGCACAAAATGTCTAATAAACATGAGTCCATAAACACGCTTCCTTACAGTTACATATTTAATCACGCTTCAATTAATACCTTTGCCAAAAATTACAATTTATATGAGTATTGTACTAATGATGCTTTACCATTTTGATTGTGTTCGTTTAAATCCATTCACTGGGGACGTTAACGTATGGGATGCTCAAAATATATTAAGGGATACGTCGCGTACGTGCTTAGCCACACCCCAAACCGATTATTTACCTTATTTTAATTCAACGACTGCAGAAATCCCCAGTTGTGCTTATCAACGCCTCAAACCGATTGATTTCCGTATTTTATTTTAACGACAAGAGAAATTCCCAGTTGTCCTTATAGCATCCAGCAAGCCGATTGTGTTGCTTATTTTATTTTAGTTCAACGACTGGAGAAATCCCCAGTAAAACCAAGTGTTTTGCTTATTTTATTTTAATTCAACGACTGGAGAAATCCCCAGCTGTTCTTATTAGCATACAGTAAACCGATTGTTTTGCTTATTTAACATTAGTTAGGCGACTGGAGAAATAACACATTTTGTTTATCAGCACTCCAATTGCTTTTCTTATATTATTTTATTTTAGTTCAAAGGCGAGAGAAATCCCTAGTTGTTCTTATTAGCGCATCCAGTAAACGGATTGTTTTGCTTGTTTTATTTCAGTTACACAACTGGAGAAATCCCCAGAGAGCTTTATTTCATGTCATTTACAAAAAAAAAGTATTTTTGCAGCTGCAACAAATTACAGTTAAAAAATTTATTTGAAGCGAGAGGAGGTTAAATCCAAAGCTCAGAAATAAAATCAAGCTCTCAGATAAACCAGCTACTCCGTTTGTTAAACAATTATTATTACCAGAGCAGCTACACATTTCTTTTCGCAAAAAAGATAAAGCCGTATAGTCTTACAAGCAAAATCTTCGTACAAACCACCTCCATCTAATTAATATCTTCTTCAATTAGAAGTAACAAAAAGTATTTCAACGAACAGAGGTCTTGACACCGTTAAGATAACTAAATCTAGAAACAAATCAGAGGAAAGCTCCGAAGACATCGAACTTTTCACTACTCATATTTAATCAGTGTGCAATACAGTTTCGTTTACGACAATTTGCCTGTTCCATAAATAAATGAACTTATTTAGTTTTATATTGCAAATTTTGAACTGATTTCAGCGGCGAATAATACGTCAGTGAATTAGCCGTCATTGCAGAAACCTGTAAAGTGCGAGTTGCAGACAAGAACAAAAATGGTGTATCGTTCCGAGGCGATACAATTTTTCTTTGATTTTGGAAATAATTATTGTACATATAGCAAATGTGTTTACTCATTTAACATCACATATAGTGCAATAAAATACAAGTTTAAATTCACCGTCTTCAGGTTTAACACTACGCGGGGGTTCAGGGTACCGCATTGCTACAATATTTGTAAAAAGAAATTTAACTTTATAACTTTATAATAAATAAGAACTTATAGAGAACAAGTGGGGCATACTTTTACTCGCTACAAACGAATCTTCTGCACATAAGGCACGCAACTCGGCTGTTTCGGTGTTGTCTGGGGTACAGGCGTACCCCAAATACAGCACAGCGAAAACAAAGAAGTACAGCTCCTACGCTTAGAACAGAACTTGGATCGTTTCGCCCAGAGCCATAATTGAGTCAGCAAAACCAAAAGTATCATCCCGAACAAAGCATCCTTACAAAGGCAAATTAACTTTTACACGACCTTTCCTAATAGAACAAAATAAGGCCATGGTCGAGTGCGTGTCTAATCTTTTTTACCGAACGCATCGAAGCCGAAACTTCTACATCCACCCGTTTAAATTCAATTTTATCAAGCAACGTTTTTCTACGGTTAAAAACAAGCGTTCGGCACACAGACGTCACTTCCTTCCTCTATTTGCACAGAAATTAAGCTATCAACGCCAATAATCTAAGAAATGTTTTCTTTGCGATCACAGCCTTAAATAAATATTGAAATTTTTTTCAGCGCTGTTAGTACACGAAGATAAATATAAATCCTGTCTGGCAGTTCAAAAAACTCCTACTTTTTTCGGTGCGACATAAATTTTGTCTACCACAACTACACCTGTTGCTAATCATCTGTTGATGCATATTATAATGTATAAAGTATGTTGCGATGAGCAAAAATAGATCGATATTTTTATCAGTTGTACCAATTTTTACGACTGGTGTCAGGAGATGTAATGTCAAAATATTTTCGGCGCCTTTCAACGAGACACGAATTTCGTAATAATCTCTAGGAAATTATAAACAGACGACCCATAAACATTTTAGCAAAGTTACATAAAAGCGCACTTAGAAAGATTAAACGTTAGTCGTTATTTGCCCGAGACCCACACACATAGACACCTTCAAATAATCGCGTTAACCGCAATTGCAGCAGAAAATCAACAAAAGACTGGAAATTGCCGACTTCAAAGTTAAACCCGTCCGTCTCGCACCTTCCAAATGATCCTCACGTCCGACACGAGATAGCTTCAATTTGCAATAAAAATGGTGCAGGAGCCGACATATAAAATAATTCCAAAAGAAACAAAAATCAAAATCGCAAAATGCTGTTATCTGGACGTTGCTTTTTTTCCATTATACAATACACAGAGCTTGGTTTGGCAGATGGCCAAAGTCTAATAACACTTGTTGAATTCGTATTAACCGCGTTGTAAACGTCCGCCGCCACCGTCGTGGATTTTGGGGGCGACGCCGCCTTCTAACAACATGTTTATTGGATTCCGAATCATTGGACGTGAATGAGGAGCCCACTTTGAAGTTTAAATTAGTCTTCTAGGGGAAAAAATGACTTTCACTCGCAGTTTTTCTACGCTTTTAACGCCTGTTCGCTTTTGCACGTGTTTCCAAGAGGGCAGATATTTTTGGTTTCTAAAGTTGGCAACTGAAATCCCCTGAAACCACTAAACATCCATTTAGGAAATTGTAAAAAACAAGGGGAGAAACACGAAATACACCCACCAATTTTACGTGTTTTTCAGATTTATTTTAAGAATTTTACACCTTTGGATTCTAAATTTAGAAACTGAAACACCTGAAACCCATTAAGCTCATTTTAGTAAAGATGTGGAAAAAAAGACGCGTTTTCTAGGTTGTTTTAATTTTTGGTAATCATGTTAGCAGGATATTCACTGATTTTTTTTCTAAAAATAGCTGAAAAGTGAAGTATTACAATAAAAAGCAGTACATTGTAATTGCAAATGCAAATGTAGTACTAATAAAACAAAACGAAAAAACTAGCTAATGATTTTTTATGACATTTTGTGTAATAATAGAGCTATTTTGTCAATCCTCTAGTGTCGATGTGACGCCCTCTTAGAATTTTTGGACTTTGAAAACGTTGCTTTATATCCAGCAATATTTAAAGCAGAAGCTACCCACTTTCTTGACCTAATTTAGTACCAATTACACAGTACGAAAAAGCACGGATAAGTGTTTTCTAAAAATTGGCAACACGATTACTTTGACATTTTGTGAAATAATAGAGCTTAACACGATCAATTAGTCGTTGATTTTGCCAATCTTCTAGTGTCTGTGACGCCCTGTATGAATTTTTTAAACGTGGAAATGTTGTTTTATATCCAGAATATTTACTCACATTTAGTCGCTGTTTTTTGACCAAATTTAGTGTCATTAAAAATGAAGAAAATTCCGTAAAAAGAGCATTGTTGCAGGACCAAACAATACTCAAAATGTTCAACATAAAACCCACCCCCCTCAAAATTAACAAAAAAAAATAAAGCTTGAAGAGAAGAAAAGGGTTACAGGTAACAAATATAATACTGATAAAAATTAACAAAAAACTTAAAAATTAAATACATCAACTACTGCCACTTGCTTTAAAATATGAAGCCTCAAGGCCTTCAAATTAAAAATAAACTTGTATAACGAGTATTCGAATGCTGATGACCTTTTCATCGGCTGAAAATTTAAAATTTTGTGGAATCCTAAAAAGTGATTTATTTTTTTAAGAGCAGTTTCGGCACGTGTCGAATATTGATACGATACATAAATCTGTCAAAGCTGTGGAGGCTGTCTTCAAGTCAATGGTATTTTGCTAAAGCTACTGCAAAATTAAAATGTTCGATGATGTCACAATGCGTCTTAGAAACCGAACTGGTGACGTTATGGGAAACTTCGTAGCGTTTCCAAACGTGGAGACCATATAAAATATTGTACGTTGCCTTTTCTTGCAGTTTTAAACCGACAAGTCGCTGGTGTTTAAATGCTGCTGCTGCTGCTGGGTGAAAAAATTTAAAAATAAACCGCAACGCCGCGCCGACTCAAACTTCTCACAGTTGATTAATACACATGGTATAAATTATTTGGGACGTGTGACATTTTTTTCCTTTTTACTGTGTCATCGCATAGGTTTTGCACTTAAATATAGAAGTGGATGATGTCCACAACAGCCAGAATATGGCGCTTAGGGAAATTTGACGGTGCGTTACTGAACGCTAGTCTATGGGCTGTAATATTTTAATATATTGTTTTGATATTTTCCTTTTTATTACCAACAAAATCTTTCACAAAGATGTATTTCTGCGGTTAATATAGAAGACGTTAGGCGGTTTTAAAATTTTTCTTATTAGAATTTTATTCTCTGCAGATTTTAAAAAGCTGGAAGACCACGTTGATACATTTTAATTTAGCAAAGTGGATGGTAAAAATTGTAACAAAAATAAAAGTGAAAACAATTTAACAATAAACAAATGAAATTTTCAACTAGCAACTTTTCAGATTAAGCTATTTATAAAGTAACCTTGAATTTGAACTATTATTAGTGTGATGTTAAGTATATTTACTTCTAGCAGACTTATTTCTGTTGCTAAAGCTTACCACCGACGCAGATGGTGGACAATTACATTTGCAAATTATGTTGAACCTTATACATACTCATTTTTGAGGCATACAATTATATATTGAATGGCATAAAAATCTAATAAGAAAAATAAACCTAAAAAACGAAACGCTGTGTAACTATTTTGATGGATTAAGCGGTTTATGTGAAAAAACCGCAGCGAAAAAGTGTTTTTCAATTTTTGCTATTTTCAATAATAAAAAGGCTATACATTTTTTTTTTCGATTTTAACTCATAACTCAAAAACAGATTGAAAAGAGTCAAATTTCATTTTAAATCTTTCTCTTATAGCAATAGGGACCCCCTAGCGTACCTCGAAAACGAATAGGTAATTTTAACTTGCATGATAGTCTAAACTTGAAAAACAACAGAAAATTTTGATTTAATGTCAGTTTTAACGCGCTGACGTAGAGTTTATAGCTCATGAAAAGTTCAAACTTCAAAGCACATTTTAAAATAAGTATCCTAAATTTATTAAGTTGTAAACTAAATATCACAATAATCACTGTAATTTTTTTTAAGACACTGACCATGAGTTTAACGTGCAGTTCCTGGATTCCTAGCAGAGGTCTAACAAAAAAGTTATTTAATGCATAATCAACGCACAATTATAATTTAATGGCCTTAATTTAATTCTCCACTCCTGAATAAATATAATAAATATTAAATTTAACCAATCACCGTGTGAGAGGTTCAGCTTCTTATTATACTATCATATTTTAACATCACTAAACCTTCGAATTTCTAATTAATTCAACATTAATAAGACAACAAAAGATTAAGTAATTAATTGAAAGAAAATTTTAGTTGTAATATTCAACAAGTTGTAAATTATACACGCTTCCAGAATTAATAGCGTTATAAAGATATATGTTAGTATGTATGTAAGAGATAATGGTGCAGAAAATTGTTAACATAAATTAATAATAACACAAAAAGAACAACATAATTTTAAATAAGTTATTTAACATGGAACTAATTTTTCTATTACGGCCCATACCAGCAAGAAATATTTTAGTCCGATGTGGTTAGTTGGGAAATAAATAAAGTTTAAAGTAAAAAATAAATTCAAATCGTTTGTTTACCAGCTTCTTTCTGTACTATATCAATAACGTTTGTGGTAAAAACTACGACAGAGAAATTTGTTAAAAAATATCAGTAAAAAAATGATTTTAAATTGTGATTAGAACTTAAATCATCTGCCTATCGAAAACTACGTTAAATTTCCAAATACTTTGTTTTGACTTTGTTGTACAGCGGTAAATTTCCAATCATGCATAATTAGAAAATATCTTTCCAAATTTAATAGTTTGGGCTGTAGAAACGTATCAAGAGTGCCTTCGCCGTGACTACAGGATCGGCTTCAGCGCGCCGGTTCATAAATAATTAGGTAAAAAATATCTAAGTGTTGCTTAAAAATTCTAAAAATATTTACAATTTATAAAGAACCGTTCAACACTTGTGAATTCATAATTTTTTTTAAACATTTTTGTAAACATTATTAATTCAAAGAGATAACGTTTTTGTTATCTTGAAAACTTCATTACTCTTAAATAATTATCGTAATATTTTGGCTTTTTTAATTAGTAGCTTTCATTATTCTCTTTGTCGAGAAAATTAAAAATCTTTTGTTAAGTACCACCAACTGTGTATTATAAGACATAAAAAAAAATTTCAAAAATCCATTTTCTGCTTGAAACAATTTTTTGTTTAAAACATGAAATGATATGTCAATTCATTGCAAAAAAAAATAAATATTAAAACAATGTTAGAAAAGTATTTTTTAAATTTTTGTTATAGACAATTTGTTATTAATAAGTTTATTTAAGCTTCAAGTCTTCACTAACGCATAAAATTCGTGATATTTTTATAAACTTGTTTATTGATAAAATTCATATTTTTTTAAGTAACAGGCGTTTAAATCTGTGAAAAAAGCACTATATGTATTTTTTTGGTTGGTTGATACTTTCAAATACAGCGTTATTTATGAGAAATGCAAAAAAAACATTTATTTCAGCCCCTTTTACTTTCCCATGCCGGTGTAAGGAAGTATTGACTTCATGACAATGTTCGAATTCGAGATTTTGATGGAAATACACATTTTGCGGCCCAAGGAACCCAAAAAGGTGTTTTTCAAAAATTGTCTGTCTGTGGGTGGGGTGTGTAATGCCTGTAAATGCGAAAGTACTTAAAAAGTAGTTGTCTGATTAGAATCAACTACAACTTGTTTGAGAGCCCTTTGTGGGTAGTTCACGATGGAACGAAATTAATTTCAAAAATCTGAAAACGATCGCAATGACGCTCATCCCAAATATAGAAAATGTTCAAAACACATATCTTTCAAAAACTACCCACCCGACCTTTATAAACTTCGTAGGATTTTTTGCTGATAGGTACTGTGACGCCTTCTATGAATTTTTAAAATAGTACATAGGTACCCCCTTTTTTTAATAAACGGGGTCTGATAAATTCTTTTTCTTACGCAGAATTTTAGGTTTTAGATATTTTTATACTTGGTGGGGCTACTGTAGAAAATTTAAATTGCTAATATTTCAAATTTTTAAAACATTTCTCAAAAATTGGACATACGTTTTATTTTAAACTTTGTAGTCTTATAGAAGCGAACGTGGACTACAATTTGGTTTTTTGCTGAATACCATAATTCCACTGTGGCACCTTCTATGAATTTTTGAAAATTAAAGATTGGTACTTTTGTTTATAACGCGAAAAACAATAAATTACTCCTGCTTAAGAAGAATTACTCATCTTGACTAATATAACTAAAAGCTAATGTTAGTTTTTAGAAACTTTTATATTTGGTGGGGCTACATGCCCCCCTCTAATTCTTTGACTGACAAATTTAGGATTTGGATGGCTGCTGTAACGTAAATTTCAATTATTTGTAATTTTGAACTTGGACCAGTTACGGTCCGACCATTATTACTAAACTTCAGCATCATTATTGCTGGCGTCACGAACTGACAGCTGTAATAAAGTAGTTGAAGTACGGATGAAATGGAGGGTAGCCTATATTATTTGTTTTCTTAGAAATTTAACATACGGTGACAACGTTATAATTATAAAATTTACACTTATACAAATACGGTAAGTATTAATATGTAGTATGGGAAAGTCCACTCGAAGTTAACACTTTAGCTTTTTTCTAAATCATTTTTACTCTTTTTCATTGTTTAAGATTAAAAAAAAATTAAATTTAACAATAAATAATTTTTTTACGACTTTCATTATATGGCTTAAGTTTGTAAAAATATAGAAGATTTTAAGTGTTTCTGAAACTTTAAATAAAATTGTTTATAACAGAATTTCTGGATAAATAAGATAGAAAAAGCTGAAAATTAAAAGAAAATACGATAATTACTGAATGAGTAATGAAATTTTCAAGATGGCAAAAACATTTAACCTTTTAAATATTTAATATTGACCAAAATGTTTAAAAAATTAATAACATTTTGTTCAAAGGTGTTAAACGTTTCTTTGTAATCTGTAGAAAATATGTATAGATTTTAGAATTTTTAAACAACATTTAGATATTGTTAACTAATTATTTATTAACCGGTGGGCAGGAAACGATACCGTAATAACGGCGAACGGAGCGTTCCCAAGACACTTTTGATATATTTCTACAGCCCTAACTATTTAATTTAGAAACATACTTGCTAATTTAGCATAATCAAAAATTTTCCGCTCTACAATAATGGTTAAACAAAATTTTTCGATATCTATCTTAGTTTTCGATAGTCACATGATTAAAGCTCGAGCCACAATTTTAAACCTTTTTTTACTGATTGATATTAATTAACTAACAAATTTCTGTCACAAGTTTTTCCGCAAACGTTATTCATTTAATATAAAAGCTGGAATAAGCGATATGAATTTATTTTTTACACCCAACTTGATTTCTGTTTAAAGCATTGCAGCAGTCGTTACTACACTGTACTATTTATTGACAGTCTTACTTTACATAAAAATTCTTTCACGTACATTTAGCTCATCATGTTGACTCTTTCACATCTTTTAAATTTGAAAGTTGTTTGGAAAACTACCTACCAGTTATTTATTTCATATTAAACTAGGCGCGGGCTTGTGACTAACTCAAATTTGAGAGGGCCCATTAACGAAATCTATGTACCATACGCGAGAAATGATTCGTCAAACATTCAACTCCGGTTTCAGTTTGTCTTTGGCCAATTATTTAGCAACTCTGTGACGTATTTATCCACCTGTGTGTGTTTTAAAAAGAACCGTGACGAAGTTTTTAGCGACCTTGTGTTAAACAACACACGCTGCCGTAAGTGAAACACGAAAACGGTCAAGACCTTCCGAGCGAGGAGAGAAGGCAGAGACTGCAAATTAAATTGTAAACGTTAGGAAATTAGGGGTCATTAAATTTAGGTGTTTTATTTTCGCGATAAACCGCAAAGTGGGTTGTTGCGTAAACAATCCGTGGCAAGAGAAAACGAGAGCCCGCTCTGCTGATGGTCAATTCGGGGCAATCGTTTGCTCTTTTTAGATACTTCGGGAATTACTGTGGGACGTGTTGTCCCCATCGATTTTGGATTAGGTCTGCCGATTTGGTTTGCTTCTCTCAAAGAAACACAACGGATTTTTTTTTCATTCTTTTTCTCTTGTCGAGCGTTATTTAATACTATTTTGAAAATTGAAATCTAATTTAATGGAAAACGCAGAAAAAACTAAATCTAAGCTGAAGTTAATTACGCGGAAACGTTTTAAAAACAAACATTGCAAAAACAATCTTATCTTTATGTTGTCTTCTCTTTTAATTTAAAAGCAAATAAAAATTACTAATATGTATTTTGTGATTAAAAACAACCAAGTTCTCATTTATTTGTACGATATTTTAACCGTCTATTTGATGATTTGAAACATTTAAATTTTTTTATTTAATCTTAAAATATTCCCACCAGTCGCATTCCCTAGATTTATGGTTGGTTTTAAACTCCACACCTTAAAGCAAATAAAACCTTACACGAGACCTGCACAATTTAATTTTTTAAAAATTAGCACTTTCATGAGAATTAATTTAAACTAATTAAATTTACACACATTTAACCCATTAGAATTATCGTACTAATGAGGTTGCGTTCGCCTATGTGAAGTGAATACAAAGCCCAAATTACATATAAAGGGAGATTATCCAGCAGACGTTTCCTGTTATTCGGCTGCACCTATGAATACGATTTTTGACACTTTGAAATGCTCGAGTTACAATGACCTAGCAATGACAATAAAATTGCCGTGTTTATATACAAATTGTATACCTACATAATAAATTTATGTACACAATTGGAAATCTGATAAGCTACGGGGCTTAAAATATATGTTTTTCCTGACGAAATATTCCAATTATTTTCACTTAGTAACAGTGGCGTAACTACCATG
Organism: Ctenicera cuprea; assembly: GCA_958336395.1. Classification (NCBI taxonomy): domain Eukaryota; kingdom Metazoa; phylum Arthropoda; class Insecta; order Coleoptera; family Elateridae; genus Ctenicera; species Ctenicera cuprea. The sequence continues at coordinate 2,147,155 of OY284491.1, forward strand.
GGGCAGAGGTGACAACGGTTCCCGGGCCTGAGGCCTTAGGGGGCCCTGCCACGAGCCACGTGTTTTTTATTTTTTTTTATTTCTCTATTGAGAAGTTTTTTCAATTACAATTTTTGATTTTCGACATTCTCTATTTTTTATATTCAACAAAAAAACATTTTAAATTCCATGTAAGTAAGTACAATGAAAAATACTGAAGTGAGATTATATTTAGTAATAACACAACACCCACACTTTTTGGTACCGACCCAGACACATTTACTTCAGAAAAATAAGATTTGCTTATCTTAATTAAACACGGCTTTAATATATTTATTTTCATTTACTAGACTGCAAATAATTTTTTTCCTATTGAAGAAATTGTTCTTATTATCAATTACTTTATTATCGAAGTTTTTTTGAGAATGGGGCCAGGGCCCTTCAGGTATCTTGCCCCGGGTCCAAAATTTGAAGTTACGCCACTGCTTAGTAACCAATCGAAAAATAAAAATAACGTAATAAATATTTAATTTAATTTTTTTTGCTGACAATTATGACTTTACCAATCATCAATTTAACCAATCCCTTCCCTATCTGCAATCAAAAAGTCGCCGCAACTCAATAATTTTGTCAAACTTTTTTGCGTAACTTTTTTTCACGACGCGACTCTGAATTCGCTCCCAGTTTCGGGCAAGTAGGTGGAGGCCGCGTCTCGCGTTAAAAGATTTCTTTCTTTTTTTCTCGTAATGCGCGCCCCTGTTGAATATTCAATCGGCCATGATGACACCGCGAACAATGGTTCTCCGGCATGAATAATATATAAACAAAAAAAAACAAACGCGGGCTCATAAGAAATTTACGGAGGATCGGTAAAGAACTGCGGGCAAAAAGATCCCCCAGATCAGCAAAATACAAACTGTTGCTGGTTGAAAACGTGACCCGCATTGTCGGTGGGTGGTATAGCAACCTGTGGAAGCAAAAGCAGCAAATTTCGAGCCTCGAGAAGCAAGCAGCTTAAACATGTTTTCTTACCGATAAGCAAACGCTCCTTATTTTATTTTCATCTATTTCTAGAGATCAAATCTAAATTATTCCTATTACCTACATTCGGTGGAAGTAAATATTATATTCTTGCAATGCTTGCAACTACATGGATAAGTACATCCGCAAATATTGCTTGGGTACGATTACGACTCGTATTTAAATCAAATGCAGCAGTTTATAGCGTTGCACGGTTGTAATGCAAAACTTGGTGTATTTGTTAGAAATATTTATGCGAATCGTAATACTACATTATATGATAAAGTATTATTTTTATCTCACTTCTCAATTCGTTCATTTATTGTAAGAATAAAGACTTATTATGTCATTCACTTGCGTTAAGCAATAAAGTTCATTATCTCACTAGTGAAATAATGAATTCATTACCTAACTCATATTATTTACACAAACAAAACTGAAGATTTGTTTATAAGAAAACTGGCTGGTTGCCAATGTTGCCATAGTATTGAACAAATCAAATCAATCAAATGTCAAATATACATAATGCATTATTATAGCACTCGTTGGGTTTCAAACGAACTTTCAAACTCGTGTAATAATAACGCCTTTATCCCACTAGCAACATAAATAACTATTATTACCAAAATGATAGTAGTTTCTCTAATTACGAGGTATTATATTTTTATCATAATTCGCAGTTTTGTTAAAATTAATTATTCGATAATTTCAGCGGTCATTAACTGTACTATATTATTAAATAAAATTGTGTTGTTGAGTGGTTTTAGGTATTATTATAAATATTTTAGGATTATTTGATATATTTTTAATTATCTATATTTATGATCCAACTCCATTCATCTCCTATGAATGCGGTAATAATACCAGCATATACAGAGTGTTTGAAAATCACTTTACAGCCTGTAACTTTGTTATTAATACAGATATCGAAATAAACTTTTTTAAACAACGCCTACTGTTTTTGCACAACTTTTGTTTTTTAAATGGAACACCCTATATATTAATAGAAATTTGAAATCAGCGCTAAAAATATTTTATGGTGGTACACTTAAATCGAAATTTTAGAATGCATATTTTTTTAAATAAAAAAAAACATTTTGTTAAAGTAGGCCATGACTTATGTAAAATCACTAACAAATGCTCAAGGAAGGTAAAACAAGTGCCACTTGCATTTAAAAGTGAACCATAGCCGAATTACCACACCGAACTTCATTAAAACAACTGAAAACGTAATTTTTTTAATGGAACCATATGAGTTGCATCCGATAGTTGAAATCTACAACAAAACAGATTTACAATATTACATGTTATACTTCTCTTATTGTTTAAAATTAGCCTCTGACAAAACAAAAATACATCAAACAACATCATAATAAGTAAGCAATTGCTGCAAATATTAGTTCAGTAATTGCATTATTATAATGTTGTTTTTGTTTTTTTAAGGCTAAATTTCACCAATAAGGGAAGTATGGTACATCATTGTAAAGCTGTTTTATTACAGATTTTTAACTTTACTTGTATTAAGTTAAAGGTTGTTATTTGTTGTAGAAGAGTAAGGGTGAAGATTAGATTTTAATATTGATTACGAGTTTTTGTGCCTATTGTTCACAAATCTGTTTTTGCATCATTAAATACGGCATCACACTAATTATCCATAATTTCAAAACCTTTTTTTTATTCTAAAATTAGATAAGGGACCCATAATTATCTCGTAAGTGGTGTATAATTTTACAAAGAAAATACAAGTCTCAGCAATGTAAATTAAGATGTTTAATGCGACGTGTTTCGACCTTATATTGGTCATCTTCAGGCAATATTAAGCTTAACTTGTGTCAACATTCATCAATAAAATTACGTATACTATAAACATTTTACATTCTTGACGCCACTACAATTTTCATGATGGATGTTAATGAAACTTAAGCTTAATTTTGCCTGAAGATGACCTAAACCAAGCCGAAACATGTTGCATTAAACATTTATTAAATAATTTACAGTGGGGCGGCTTTTATTGTTTTCTTCGTTAATTTTAACAAGCCCTGTATTTGAAAATCTATCTTTTCCCAATTTTCTGAAAATAAAACTTTGAAAAACCAAAAACAAAAGTAAACAGCCATTTCAAACAACTTAATAAATAATAAACTAGATAGGGGGAGGATTCACAAACTGACACCCACACAGACGCTCCATTTATATTGAAATCGGTGTTTCAACGATGAATAAGAAACTGTGACATCAGATTGATTGATATGACAGATCTGACGCCAACAGACAGGTAAAACGTAATGCACGAACTGATCCAAGATACTTTTCACACTTTAGAAGGTAAAAATTTTGATATTACAGCTGAATGAATTAAATCATAATGAATGCGTCGTACATAAAACACATTTTTTTAATAAATTACCAGTTTTCATTTTCCCGCGCCTTTCATAAAATGAAAAGTAATGATTATTATAAAACATATACAGCTTTTTCCACAAACAGGAACGGTGTTTTAGCGTGCAATGACGCGGTAACAATTAAATTGACACTTTTTTGCCCCCTGTAAGTGGCGTCTACACGATCCGGTCACGCGTTTACATCTCTCTTTTTTGGTTGAATGGGCAACCGTCGAAAAGGACCTGTCAATCACTGCAGATTCGCGTCGAGACGTTTTCGACAATCTTCGTTTTTCCGCATAGTTTAGTTTACTTGCCTGTTCAATAACACCGCAAAAATAATCAAATGATTTTTCAATATCTTCATTTAATGTGGGTGGCTGCGTGGGTAGGTGTGTAATGCCGAAACCGAAAACGTAAGTTAGACTTTTTTTTTGTAGTTGTCTTTCCAAAACTAAATTTTGGAAATTTGAGCACGAGAGAAGAGCTTAAAATAAATCGAAAACTTTTTTACCGAACTCTCTAGCTTCAAAATGGCGGCCGCTACAGCTTTTTGAAAATCTTGAATTTAACGCCCATTTACTCGAAAAGTAGTTGCTGATCGGCATCAGCTACAACTTGTTTGAGAACCCTTTGTAGGTAGTATACGATGAAACAAAATTATTTTCGAAATTCTGAAAACAATTGCAATTCAATCAAAATTTTGAAAATTTATAATTATAAAAATTCCACTTTTGCAAATACGGCAAAGACTTCACCTTTCTAGCATCTTCAATGAAGCTTTAACAATCTTTTGACTTCAGTTTAACAAAAAGATAAATACGGAAGGTTACGTAAAATACAAAAGTTCAGCGACTTCTTATTTTTAAATTTAATAATGTTACTAGGCCAAAACCGAGCAAGATCAAGGAAAATTACAATTTAAATTTGTACGACCTTGATAATTTAAGAGTCCACACGTGAGAACTTGGCAATGTCGTGCGAAAAATGATAGAGGTTGAAAAACCCTACAGTTATGAATTCAAATTCATCCGAACACATTTTTTCTCTATGGTTAAAAACTCGAATGAGGACAGAAGTAGGTTATAATGCGAAACTCACACGCCCATCGTTTTGGAACATGCAAGAATTTACTTTAGACATTCCCATGCACATATGAAACTCAAGAAAAAATTATGTGTAATAAACATGCAGCCCACATACCGAGATTTTTCAAATAGCTCTCAAACAGTAAATACAAGGGCTCTTGAATTAATTTCGGACAAACTTTAAGCACTGCAAAATATGCTAAAAATATCTCTACGTCTTTCCTTATGTTTAATGGGTGTAATTTCCAGATAATGAAAGGACGGGCGGTGGAGTAGTGGCCACATTCTCTAGCTATTCCACTAACGACAAGTGGGTTCGATTCCCACTCCCTGCATGCACTTGCCAGGGTGTTGTTAAAACTTAAGGCATGTCACATGGGCCGCAAAAAAGTGAAAGCAACCAACGACACTCGCTTAATTATTTCGAACAAGACTGTATAGTAACAACTTCAATAAAAAAAATGCTATGAAAAGTGCTTTAAATAGATATGCCGAAAGGCCAGCGGTATAATCGAAAATTACTACATACGAGAGCTATCTACTTTCGATGTCGGTTAACTGATTAGTTTGATATGCAATACAGAACAAATGTACACGTTAAATACGATTTTAGGTTCTTAAAAAATAGTTATTCAAACTAAAAAATTCTTTATTACTTTAACAAGATTTATTTATTTTAACCTTATACGTATTTCGACACGTCATTATCAAAGGTAATATTGAAAAATAAACAATTAGTGTTGCTATACGAACAATAGAACTTGAAGACTCGACCTTGGTTATCAGTGTTTGCAGATGATTTGATTCCTTATTCTAAAACCAATAAGAGCAAATGTAAGAGATCAATTTGCTCACTCGTTAAAGCTACAGTTCTTAAACGTTTGTAAATTTCAAACGCCTCTAGTATATCTAATTTACGTTTATTACCACAAAAGTGTAAACATTTTATAGTGTTATGAACGAGATATCAAATAATCTGCAAACACTGATAACTAAGATCAAGTCACCAAGTTCAATTGGAATTGTTCCCATAGCAATACCGACTGCTTACTTTTTAATATTACCTATGATAATGGCATGTAAACATGTCGAAATACGTATAAGGTTAAAACAAATAAATATAGTTGAAGTAATCAAGTATTTCATTTAATATTATATCAAAATTAACCCTAACAAAGTAAAGCTATAACTTATTAATACATAACATCTGTACATATATGTGAAGCATTGCGTTACACTTGTTATTAAAATATTAAACAAAAACACTAATTCTGCAGACAAAACGTTATTAGTATGTGTAAATTTAATTTGTATTGAACAACAGCAAAGGTTTAAACATGAAAGTCCGATTAAAACCAAACAAAACGATTTTTTTTAAATTTCTTTGTAAAAATCGAAATTTTTAGCACTTAATACGTTAACACATACAGGGAGCTCTTCTAAAGTTTTTAATTTCAGTTTACTGATTAGGTTTGATACGCGGTGCCATAAAAATACTATACGTATGCGGGCTGTTCTATAAGTTTTCAATATAAGTTGACCAATTAGGTTTGATATGCGGTACAAAAAAATACTATAACTACGAGGGCTCTTCCATCAGTTGTCGATGTCAGTTTGACTGATTTCCTTTGATATGCCGAACAGAGTAAAATGCTATTCATACAAAAGCTCTTCTATAAGTTTTCAATATTAGTTGACTAATTAGATTTGACATGCGGTACAAAAAAAATTTGCTATACATACGAGGACAATTCTATAAGTTTTCGATGTCAGTTGACTGATTATATTTGATATGCGGTAGAAAAATATACCAAATGTCAGTTGACCGATTAGTTTCGATAGACGCTACCGAAATAAATACTATACATACCAGGGCTCTTCTCTATGTTTTCGAGGTGAGTTGACTGATTCGCTTTGATATGCGGTACGAAGTAAAATGCTAGTTTTCAATGTTAGTTCACAGAAAAGGTTTGGTACGTGATACTGGTACATACGAAGGGTCCTCTATATAAGTTAGATGCAACTCTATGATCTTAAAGCAAGTTATAGTAATTCAAACTAAAAAGCAAGGTACATAAAATTTGAATGCAAAATTGTGTTACAGTGCTTTTTTAAGCAAAACACTAATTCTGCAGACAATGCCTTATTGGCGGTTATTAGTTTGTGCAAATTGAAATTTCTAAACGAAACCAATATTTTAAATTAAAGATATGCTTAAAATGGAAAAAATCGTTTCTTTCAAATATCTTTGTAAAAATCACGATTTTTGCACATTGAATATGCGGTACCAAAAAATCCTAGACAGACGCGGGCTATTCTATACGCTTTGAGTATCAGTTGACTGATTAGGTTTGATACGCGGTACAAAAAAATTCTATACATACGACAACTTTTCTATAAGTTTTCGATTTGCGTCGACTGATTAAGTTTGATATGCCCTATCAAAACATACACTGTGCATAAGAAGGCTCTTCAATAAGTTTTCGATGTCAATTGACTGATTAGGTTTAACATGCAGTACACAAAATATTATACCTACGAAACGTTCTATAAGGTTTTGATGTCCGTTGACAGATTAGGTGTGATAATGTGCGGTACGAAAAATATACTATACATACGAGGCCTCTTCTATAAGTTGCATGTGTCGGTTGAGTAACAAGGTTTGAAATACAATACGGAAGTAAAGTATGGAATGTGTCGCAACCTGTTTTGAGAAAATAAAACACAAATAACACAACAGAAGAATTCAGTAACAAATGCGATGACTTTACAGACACGAAGGTATATGTGATCACTTCACGTGCTACTTTCAACAATGCCTTCATTCATATCCGTTTATATTAACGACAAAAAATGTACGGAACATTACGCAAAGACAAATTTACTGCCAAGACATTGTCAGTGCAAATGTTTAGCTGAACAACTTGGCGACAACTAAACATCTACGAGTTGATGCAGTTTTAAACCTACATTCATTTAATCACTGGAGGATAATATTCACCTTTGTGCACACAGTCACATAACGCAAGGTCTGTTTTTAATGTTTTTTTGTGGAAAAAATATTGAAATGACAAACTTCAAATTAAAATTCTTGGCATGCTTTTGTACCAGTTCGACTGATCCCATTACATTTCTCTGGAACAGTATCAAATTACAAAGTGGATGTGGATCTGTTAAAGATGGAAAACTTTGAAACCTAAAAATTTAAAGAACCCAGCTAAGCCGGTTTCGATCGGCGACGATCCAATTAAAATTTTATACTTTACCGAGAACAAGGACCACCCAAAAAGTATTGAACATTGGACCTAATTTGCCAGCTGACAATCTTCAATGTTAATATTAGGAGTTAATATGGTATCCTCTTTAAAATCCTTGTTTAATCTAAAATATAACTTTATTAAAATTTGGGCAAATTTCAAGTAAAATACTAATTTCAAAACTTTTGATAAATTTATCCCAAGTCAATACTATGAACTGGTTTGAATACTGCTAATTTAAATAAACTGATGTGTTCATATCCCTTGCAATATGTCGTAAATAACCTGTTAATCCGAAAATATCTCCTACTGCCAGCGCTACTTTATAGAATTATTAAAGTAATAAATAGAACCTAAATTAATCAATTAAATTAACTGAGCCAATTTACGGTTGTCGGCTGAAGTTAATTTCGTATCTAACATATTTTGATTGACACTAAGGTGTAATTACTTCTTAGAAAAACATTATTTAGTCATAAACGTGCACGGAATCATGATAAAATGGCGATAATTACAACAAAACCACAACTTGATGATTTGCAGGTAAATTATACAGCAAGTAATTATATTTTGCTTGCTATTTTCTGCTCTTTAATTTTTTAAAATCATATATTCAAGATTCTAAATGCGGCTAACAAAATTAAGTTTATGAAAATTATTTTTACGGTAAATTAATTTTTGTTAAGCAAAATTAAGCCTCGTCCGAGTGAAAAAATTTAAATAAACTTGATTTTAATTTTTTATAACATTACTCACTATAGTACAATACAAAGAATTGTAAATACAATTCAGGATTCTCGTTGGTATATCAGCTTTAAATAACTTTCCGTTTACTACTTAAGACTATCTCCTTCTTATCTACCTATAATCAGGTCTCAGCAAATTTGTTGTTTTTTCCGAATCTTGACCTTAACCGCAGTGTCGTCAGTACATATAATCTTAATTTTATTTAAATTTTTTTCAAAACGTTTTCAACCAATTTACATATCCTTTATGTGAACATTGTACCAAAAAAACTGTGTATATTTCGTTGAACTTGTTTTTCGCAGCTTCCTGTAAATAAGTTCACATAACTAGATCTGGCTGATAATCAAAAACATTTTACGAGCTGCATACTTAATGATCTCAAGAACAAAGCTTCTTTATTTAAAGTTAAAAGTGTTGACTTTTTGCTCCGAAATTTAAGTGCCACAGCAAGCAATTAATAGGAAGATGCAAAAAACCATTGGTGATTTCGGGAATTTAAGGAATTTAAATTTGAGCATAAAATTATTACAAAGCATAGCTGTTGTAAAAAGGAAAAACAGACAAAACATATTATTATTCATTACAAAGAAACCGTCGATATGTGCAAAAACAGGAACTTGTGTCGATCTGCATCTGAAACTACTTTGTGGCAGTCGTCCAGTCAAGGCTGCATTTTTATAATTCAGTCTGTGCCAATTTGCTACACTTTTGTCAACTTCTCCAAAGATACGTAACATAGGTACAGTTTTTAATTTTTAAGAACTATATTTACAGTGTATTTATTTAAAAAATAAATTAAATTTTTAAAGCATTAGTGAGCATCATAAATCAAACCTAACATTTTTACACAGAAAAGCGGAATGAATCACCTCCAGTCTTGACTGCCCGTCATATTTTAAATCAAACTTTAACAGAAAAGTATGTACTGAAAAGCCAAGATTTTTTGAAAATACAGACGGCCTAGGTTTTCCAACATAAAAGTACCACTACTTACAACTAACTAACTAACTAACGTTTATTGTTCCGCATAATTATGAAGTTTTTCATTAAGTCTTAATTCCATTGTGATTACTTTAATTAAGCCACACCTCCCTTAATAACTTACATTTTTGCTTTAATTTTTTCTCTAATTTTACAACAGTACAATTACATACATACAATTTCTGACGTCACTATCAGAGGGATAAATCGAAATTTTGGCAGTTTAATGAGGTAAACATTTATTTACAATTTTGTAGATGACTGCACTCGCATGTCATCAAATCAGTCACAACGTTTACCTTTGGCGTTATCCACCACTAAAATAAGAATTACAGCTATTATTTTCTTCATGCAATCGAAATCACAGTCAATCAAAATGCAGCATTAAATTAACCCACCTAAATGAAAATTAGACAAATAATTTCGATAATTTTTTGTGTATGTTATTTACAGTTGGTTACCTTAACAACGCCTAGTTACGCCTTAGTTACTTCATGGTTACACTTATAAACAACGATCAACAAAGTCCGCCATTGGTTTAATGTTGTATTCATAAAATAATCTTGTAGAATACCGCTCAAGCTTTTGAATTTTTCTCGGTTAATTAACTGAAATTTCCTGCAGACAGACTCGACTCGTGCAAATTTGCAAGTAAAAACCCCACCATTGCAAATAATCAACAGCAATTCTACTTGTGATTTAATATAGTACATAGCAACATACTATACTAATAACATAGCACTGCACACCTAAACAGTTATCAATCAATACAATAAATACGAATCCCTTCCACCTGTCTCAACTTTTAGTAGTGAGAGCCCACATAATTACGCGTCCGTTATCAATTTTCCTCTGTACAGTAACAAATATATATATAAGCAAATTTGGAAGTCTAATATTTGTTGTATATTTGGAATACAATCTGATAACAGCAACAGCATCAATACAAAATTAAACACCGCAAAGCAAATAACGGCAATCACGTCTCCACAGCTTTCAGCCCCAATTCCAACGAAACTGCATTTTGAACATATTACATCTCTGCTCATAAATTAATAAAATAAGTACGGCCAATGCAGGTTTAGGAATGCTTATGATAATAGAATGAACAATTTTAAATTAATTTATCATATGTAGACGATGTTATGCTCATGTTTAAAATTAAACAGGTTGAGAATTGATAAAGAAAAAATAAACTTGACCCAAATATTGGGAGCAGAAGTTCATGCTGGTAACAAACTGATGCGTTTTCACTAAAGGCTCGCAATTATTAATAACCTGCTACGCCTCACGTTTCTTTCTTTCTTTGGTAGCTAATAAAAATAAGACCAGGTAAGACGTTTAGATTGTATACTCTCAGCTGCAGCCGCACTGAGATAAGCAGAAGATATCCACATTTACTACGTAGAATTACAGCAATCGCTATATGATGTAATGCGCGGTCCTCTACACTACCTATTTAGTTAATTAGCTTGTTTATTAATTTAAAAAAGGAAAGAAAAAGGGAGAGGCATAGCCCACGGATTCCGCTAGTTTACATTAACGCTTGCTGGCCAGTTGCTAGTTTCTCTATATTTTGCTCTTCGTCGAGCGTGTTTTTTTTTTTAATTTTAATGAGTTAATTATTTATTAGTTGATGTCTTGAAAATGAGTGGACAAAAATGTAAGTATACTTCTACTACCAAGTTACAGAAACAAAAAAACTATTTCTTAGCAAAACGACACTTTTTTCGTTATTTTTTTAATTAAACATTGTAAGAAATGTTGTCTAGCCACAGGGTGTTTTGTGTAAAAGAAAAACGGCCACTTTATGCATGTATAAAATAATCCGCAAAAAGTCCCCCTTGCTTACTATTTTCCCACGTAAATTTGATTACGTTCAACATTAATACTTTTTGTTCCTAAAATAGGGCCAATCTGTCAGTACAATTGGTAAGCACTTGGAATATTGTTACCGATAATTTATGTAAGGCAAAACCGAGTATCACCAAGCTAATTTAATAATTAGGTAAATCCAAGAAAAAGTTTTAATATCCGTTTTCAAATATTAGAAACCAACTTGAACACGTTGTTTAAACATTCACTTTAAACCGATTCACACTTAAATTACTTTTGGCCAAAGCAGCCCAACCATGCCTTTTAATAATTTTCAAACCTAACATCTCACTGCAACCTGAAATAGGCATGCAATTTCATTTGTTCGCCGTTTTGTGCACGCCACTGATCCGAACAAACAACAGAAACGTGGCTTTTTTAAAACATGCAGGTACCTGTTAACAACCGTGTTATTACCAATTCCCGCAATCGTGTTCTCGTTTCATTTTTTATTTCAACCGAAAATATAAAAACGGCAAGTTTACGTTATCAGCCGATAGAATTCTTAGCGGCATTCCATTATTGTAGTGCTGTGCAACAAACTCCACGTGTTTCTCGTTCTTACGTACCTGAGCGAGAACCGTTACTTTTGGCTATTGTTGTGCAATGATGATGAGCTCAGGTATAAAATCCCAGGACAAATTTAAAAATTTCGAAACTGGATGAGGCCGATGCGATGTCGTGGCCATGTTTTCAGAACTAATTATCCACAGGTACCTAACGAGTTCTCAAGGTGTTGGAGATCAACAACCAATCAATTTCTTTAAAAAATTCAAGGATTTCAATAACGTATTTATATAATAAAACTACACAACCAAACAAACATGAAACTTTTGTGCGATTTTAAGCAAATATTTGAGCATTAGTGAAAAAAAAGAACTTTCCCAATGTGTTGAAAGTTTCCAAGGAAGATGCGCTCATTGGAACGTTCTTAGATAATAAATGTGCGCATAATTATTAGCAATTACGAATACGAAGCTTCTTTGATGTATAAATGAATTTTTATTCTTGTATGTACGCGACCAGAAACGGTGGAACATTTTTCGGGCTTAAGGGTACAAGCTTACCGGTAATCTCATCCAGCAATTCCGCAGAATAACAGCAACAGTATCCAACAAGGGCACCAGAAACTTACTCAAAACACGCGAAATTACACGCTAAGTAAACGTGGTTTTGTAAAAACACAAACGTGAATATATAGAAGAGGTAAGGCACTGGGTATTCACACACACACCGACGCGCCAAACGAGCTAAGCAAGCGTGTCTTGCGCGAATGTGTCCGGAATACGACGAACCCCAACGACACCTAAATACAGAGTCGACTACCCAACGATCCTAATCTAAGCCTACATACGGGTGCGATTCGTTTGAAAAATTTTGATGAGGGTCTTATGATGCCCCATCTGGGCCATTCGGCACCAGAAGGGCCTGTTTTTGTATAGACCAAGCCACCCTTTTCTTTGTTCCACTTGGCAGACGGAAGCACTTTTGGGTTTTGTTTTTGGGACCGGTTTCTGAAGCAGACTCCTGGAATAATTACCGAATACCATTGGGCTAATATTTCCCATAGCCGGTTAATTAGGAGCTGGTTCCAAGATGTGTATACAGGGTGGTGCAGAAATATGTGTTGCAAAAAATATGGCATGATTATACAGATACAGATTCCAGAAAGCAACAAATCATGCTTCCGAAATATGTCGTTATGGAAATAAAACCTTAAACAAAAATCTCCATCGCGGATACTCGAAGAACAAAAATTTGTTGGTAGTGTATAACGGAACATACAGGGAGGGTCAAATGGTACTTCGCTATGGAAATATTATTATTACCCCCATAATTGCTAACATTACCACATTTAAATTTGGGGCGATACATTAAGGTTTTAAAGCTAATATATGTGTAACATTTAATTTTTGTAGCAGTAAACTGTACACTTACTGAAACGCCGGTGCTGTACGAATTTCTTAGCTTTTGTTGCCTCAGCGCCGCCGGTGGTCTATTGACACACACAATTACCCTCGGACCGGGCGCGGGGGTTGAGTTCAATTCCCGGCCCATTTTTCGACGGGATATGTTTACTTGTAATTTATGCCATTTTGTATCCGGACGGTTCCCAATTCCCAAGTAGTACACGTAGATGTGCTAAAATGAATCGGTGATAGTAATCAAACCAGACAAACCTTAACAGTTTATTTTGTTAATAAATTAAACCAATAACATACATGTGTATTTATTTTACATCGTTTGAAATACGTGGTCGCATTACAGGGGTCACAAGTTCATACCATAAAACATTTTGGCCCTTCGAGCCGGATATCGATTGTTTTCATCTAAAGCTTCGTTTACATTATAGCGAACATAAGCGAACGAACGAACGAATGGATTCGTTCGTTTGGTAGGGGTCGCCTTTTCTTGTTTACACTTAGCAGAGCATTCGCAGTTGTTGATGATCCATACATTCGTAAGCATCATGTGGGATTCGTGTTGCACTTCTGCCAGGAACTGCCGAATGCTCGTCTACGTATTTAAACTGTTTACACAGAGCACGAATTTTCTTTGATGATTCGCTCATTTACCGACACCGGCCGGAACATGACCGATCGCGAACGAATTCGTTCGTTCGTGTACTATTCACCGTTTACATCTAGCGAATTGCTACGAACGAGTTCGTTCGTTCGCTTATGTTCGCTATAATGTAAACGAAGTTTAAGATGATCAAAAATGAGAATGTAAAAGTGTATTGCAGATCATTGCACATTAAAATTTCACATTCTCGCCTCGGTGATAAGCTTTAACAGCAGAAGTAAACCGACGATAAATAAATACAATAACCGCGGTAAAGCTAAATCGGCGTTATAGCCATCTTTCTCTGTCAATGCGGCAAATTGGCTTTTAAAATACACGGATAAAAGTCGCGATTTTTGCCTGTTTCAAAAATTTCAATCGAGCGGCCATTTCACATTTGTCGTTCGATTTTCAAATCGACTTTGCGAAAACCTACACCATGCTCTAGGGAGCACCCGTTTCAGACTCGGCCATCTTCAGGATTTATTCAACTTTTTATACTTTGGGTACTTGTAACACAGCTAGAGGTCAAAGGTAAGGCTGCAAAATCGTAAAAAAAATTGAATCTTCGTTTGCGCCACATAGGAACAAAATGGAATCGGCAGGAGAGTGCGGAGTGGGAGTAAAGTGGTTTTTCTTCGTTCGATATCAAAAATCAGAGTGGGGAAAATGGTAGTCCTCGCTTCGGGCTTTACGATGGTATGTGATTTTAGTTTATTTGATGAAAAATATTTTTTAGGCAACCTTAACAAAAAAATTGAATTTTTAGTACTCAAAAGCGGCCGAAAAGTAACCGTTTTTTGGCCGCTTTCATTATTATCCGTTTAAGGGTGGCGCCATCTATCGATAATTTTGTACCTTACATCATGATACCGACATTACCGACAATGTCATAATATCTCTGAGTAAAACGGAGTAAACAAGTTGTCAATCTTGCTGTAAACTGTAATAAATACGTGTTGGTAGTCGAATTTTCTAATAATTATGTACAATTGTTCAGTTGTTATAAATAATTATATCAATAAATCATAAATAAAAATCTAACAAATTTGTAATAAAATATAAACGTTTCTGAAGGAGTCACAAATATGTACAATTGTTCAGTTGTTATAAATAATTATATCAATAAATCATAAATAAAAAACTAACAAATATGTAAATTTTATAATGAAGGTCGCCTAAAAACATTTGTGTGCACCACTGCCAAAAAGTGTTATTTTGTCCTCGGCCGTAAAAAATCCACTTTTTGGCCTTGGTACACAAATAACTATTTTGAAAGAAGTTGAATTTTTAGCTCATATAATTCGTTGTTATATAAAAAAATAAAATAAAATAAAATTGCATTTGTTTATCTTTACAAATAAGGAAAAAAAAGGAGTTGGCCATGTTTCATTAACACCCGGTATATATAGTTATAATACACAACAGTAAATTTAATAGGGTCTACATTCCAGTGTTTGTTTTTCTTTTTGAAATAAAATGTTTAATGTTTTGGTATTTTTAAATAATCTTTTTTTTATATTAAGAAGTTCAGTTAATTCTTAAAGTCAGTGACGTGTTTGCGGTCAAATATACTTTTATTTAAGGTGCAACATGGAAAAAATTACTTAAAACGCCTGGAACGCCCCTTTTCCAAAAACAAAAATTGTTTGGGAGGAGCCTCTCACTTATTTTGCGACCAGGCCATAAAGTCCTAGCTACGCCACTGCATTTTTGACCATCCTATACAGATTGGACATTATAAGTCGGTGTAAACATAATCATTACATAAAGGAGTTTCTTCATTAGAAAGTTACAAGCGTGTATATAATGTAATGTGTTAATGCAAATAATGCACACACGTTGACAAGTGAATTTTTGCCCAGTTCACTATTGCACATTGCATCTCACAGCTGGGCAAAAAAAAGTAAATGTGCATTCATTTCTCTAAAGCACGCTGGAGTTTTTTATTGATAAACCAATACATTGTTCTAGTACCCAATAGAGCAATAAAACTGGGTTAATAAATTATTAATAGCCCGCATTGTGTGTCTGAGTGTGTACCAAGCAGCTCAAAACTCACAACAATGCGATTGTGATCGCACAAAAAAATAAAGTATATCAAATATAAACAAAAAGAAAAACAATGCTGGTACGTTTACTGCGCCCTTGATAATTCTTCGCGCGGGAATATTTACACAGGAAAAGAAATAAAATCCACGAATAACAAATGGAAGCAAATAAGATGATTGTCTATGCACTCTTCGTGATTATGAATGAGTGTAGGGGCTTTCTGACTTCCTAAATAAAATTTTAATGGTGGGTATTTATCAAGTTACGTAAATTAATAAAAAGTCGGCCATATTATTTAACGCTGCACTGCCGTTGTCAAGAAATCAATTAACAAACAAGATGAAAGTATGCATTTCTATCAACTAATTTGCATTAAATAAATGAGCTCTGTCATTATACCGTGTGTCCACGAATCTGACAAATATAGGAAACATACTTTATTAAATTTTGCAAACGATTATAATACAGATTAATTATTAACAACGTTAATATCATTTTTGTTTTCCTTAGTATATAATAAATAGCACTGTTAATTTTGTTTAAATGTTACTGAGCATTTGTCATTTGTCCAAGTTTGTTTCTATGCTCATTAGTGTTAGATACTTAACTATTTTACCGATCCACAGCTGTATGTCGGGTAGTCTTAAGACGCCATATACAAACCAATCAAATAAAAACTAAATCGTAGTCGCCTTTTAAACAAACACGTCTTCTCGATGATTGGTTTGCAATCGTAGAGCTATTATCATAGTTTATATTATTTTACAGCACAATCAAAATTAATTAAAGACATGGCCAAGATACGATAGTAGTAAGAAATGTCAAAAAATACATAAAACAAAACAGGTTTGTCACGGGATTGGAACTGGGGTCACCACTCACCAGATCACAAGCCCTCGCCTTTACCGCTAAACCAAACAACCGTCTAATATTTATTTTCCATTATGTGTGTTAAATGAACCATGGTTTACAACTGGAATTTATCATGCACATTTATAAAACTAAAATAATAAATATTAAAAATAATTTATAATAGCCACTCGCTAATTGTTAAAACTGTTAAACATGAGCAACTGCGGTAAAATAATAACCGCGCAACTATGATACTAGCTCCATTATTTACACACTAATCATCGACATAACGTGTTTGCTTCAAAGGCGATTGCGATTAAGTTTTTATTTTCGCTCTGTAAAACGGGTATGCACCAGTGTCACTGGCGGCTATTCAGCTGAAGTAGGTGCCTCGCACCTAATTAAAACATTTTTGATCATGATATATGAGGTTTAAAAAACCGCCCTATTTAAAAGAATGGAGAAAGGTTGACTTAAAAATTTTAAATTGGATGATATATCATTTTTAAATTTTTTTAATATCCGTATCAAAATAGGTATAGCCTATTTTTTAGATTTTTTGTAAAACGTTTAGTACCCCTAATAAAGGGAGGGATGAAATTCTATAAATATTAAAACTCGGAACAAGATTATTTTTTTAAATTTAAATGTGCTTACTGCAAATAAGCAAAATTTAGAGAAAAAAAGTTAAAAAATGTCTTTTCCTCATTTATAACGAGATTGTAAACGTAAATTTTCCAAATTTTACTTGATCTAATTCTAGTTGCTTATTTTCAGTAAACAAATTTCAATCTGAAAAAAATTGTTGTCTTAAAATAGGCCGGTTTTACAAACCTTACAATTACCCTAATATATGGCCCCTTCCGTCCCATAAAAAAAAATTTAATGCTCAATCTTCTATAGTTTTGCAGGTATCACCTTGTAACAGCTTAGTTGCCGCACCCTGTACTTACTAGGCTACTGCTGATAACACCTTTTTTCTACAATTATTGGTGTATGTTTATATTATAATTGTTGTTGTTGTGTGTATATTTTTGTTTTTACTACTGTCTTTGTTTAAAATTTAATAAACACGTCAATACAATTAGTGGCGTTCTTGAGATCTAGTAACTAGGCATAGTCATTACGATCCCTTAAGTATTCAGCAGTAATTCCCAGGACATAATTCTGTGGTAGCACAGAACGTTTCCAATTAGGTTCCTTGTAGGAGATAGTCCCTGATTGGTGAGCACGATGACTTAGATTCACTGAACGGGTTAAAAATCGATCGACCGGTATTCGGCGAGAACTAACTAGTGCTGGCTCAATTTCAGATCAAGTGTGAAATCAAGTAGGATATCAGAATATAGCTTGGGATCGAATAGGATAAAGCTTCAGTTCGGCTTCAATAAAGAGTGGCATCGAATTCACCACCGAATCGGATTTAGTATCGGATTGGATTAGATCTCGTGACGCGCCGAATCGAATCGGATCATATATATATATAGTACTGATTAGGATCGGATTTTATCGGATCGCTAAAGTAATCGGATATCGAATCGAACATAACGTAAAAGATGTCGGATCGGATTTAAATACGATTTTTTTTTAATTCCCACCTCTACTGGCTACGTAGCCCGATGTGGTATAGACATCGATGGGTAAATATTAGCGAATCCAAATTTCGGGATCAAGATTCAGATTCGGGATTTCAAGATTAAATTTTCAATCCTGGGATTGATCCCGGAATCTGTTTTCCAAGCTCGGGATTTTGAGTATTAATCCCGGGGTCTGTTCCCTTCAGATTTTTATTTACTTTTTATGTAAAAAAATTATACATTTAAATAAAAGCCCTTCATTTCTGTTTTAAAAACACTTTTTTAAGGTACACATTTTGTTCATACAAATGGCGGGACGAGGCGACGGGGGTTCTGCGCGTCAAGCCTGTGCTAAAGCTTGCTTTATGTTCAGACTAGTCACTTTTTAGTAACGATATTCGCTGAAAAGATGATTCATACAATAAAATCACTTTTAGCCTAATAAGTTAGCAATAAGCAAATTATCAAATTTAAGTGAAAAATAATTTTCGGGATTAACAATTTATAATTCCGGAATCCCCGCTATAATCCCAAGTTGTCAAATTTTTCCGGCATCCCGAGATTGGGTTCCCTAATAAATATTAATTTGTGTATGGCATCGCTTTGTAAATTTGTTTTTATTAACCCTATATATTTATTAATACTTTATTGGGCGGTACTGTTTTACGAGGGAAACTAACTGTTGACGCGTTTTGAGTGTGCGTAAGAGCAGAAGAAATAGTGTAGGTCATACTTGTTATCAAATTTTGAATGAATGACTAAACAACTACGAATAGTATTCTTTTTTCAAGACATCATCGGTAAAAATCACATGTTATCCAACAAGGAAGAATATGGAGGCTGTCGACTTTTAAGAAACCATAATTAACTGCAGCGTTTTTGTAAGCAAAACGTAACAGTTTCACTCACGAGCAAGACAAGTCGTAATTCTTTAAAATATAGAGGATGCGATTGTTTCATGTACTTACGTTATGTAATCTGTAGGCTAAGAACCTATAATTTTTAAGTAAGAGAAGGTAATAGCTAAGTGCCAGTTTTTTTTCTTTAATGTTTAAGTCGTGTGTCCTAGAAAACTATCGTAGGTGTGTAATATACAGTCACCGATTTGGATATAAAAATTGACGGCGACTTAAAAAAGAAACTCAAACATAAATTTCAGTTTAGAAGCATTTAAGTACCTACTCATAACAATTTTTAAAATTAATCCATGACAATATTGTATGCAACAAAGGGGTTCAGAAGAATGATTTGCGTCTATTATTATTGGAAAAACATCAAGACAGCGTGCAGTTTTTTAAAATAGAAACGCAATTAGGATAACAATAGAAACCGATAATTTCCTAGAAATTCAATGTTAGTTCTAGTGCACGTTTCAAATTTTTACTGTTAACACAAAACAGCAAATATAATAAAATTACTCATGTATGATTCATATTTGCATATGATATTTTATGGCTAGTTTTAATTACAAATTTTAACGTAATCAGCACGTCCAGACATTTAATATCGAAATATTAGCAACACTGTAATATAATAAATAGCATAATCGGTCAACTTGTAACCCGAGTTCTTCGACCATTTTGGGTAATACAAAACGAACTCCAAAATTTGTCGAGTTGGATGTTTAATTATCCCATGTGTAATAAAAATCGCACGAAGTAAAAAAGGTCCCTTAAAAGAATACAGTCATCGCGAGGTTAATCACCCCAATGCGTGCACAGAGAAAAAAACAACTATTATTATGAAACCAAGAGAGACAACGTTCAGACTAAACAATGAATTATAAATGTGGAGCGAAGCCTTGCCAAGAGCAGAAGTAATTTCAACGAGAGTATTTAATTAAGAACGATAAGGATTCATCCTAATGTAATGTTATAACTTCTAATATACCTATATCTGTAAGTATATTTACAACGAGAGGACACGTAGATAGCGAACGATAACGTGGGCATGACGCCGTTTTAATTAGCGCGTTACACATCTGCATAGAACGGAATCCGTCCATCCACTTATTTATCATCACTCGGTTTTTATTAAATAATTGCACTTAGCGTAATGAGTTTACGGAGAGGTCACTTTATAAAATAACAAGAGCTTTTCGCCTGGCTGGGGGTTTTCTTGCATCAATAACGCTGGCAGAGCACCTTCAGATTTCCTTATCTACGGCAAACCTGCTTACAAAAAAGAAGGAGGTTGGTAATGGACAAATTTAGACGGAGAGGCGTACGAAATTTTTGTTTGTGTTTGTTTAAAATATGATGTCACGTCTGTACATGTAGGCAGTGAATCGTCAACATTAACGGAGTGCCAGTGATCTCATGCGACGACAGTAGACATATTCTTTGATTGGTATAATCAACATTTCATCCAATTAACCCACGCTTAATTTCACTTGATGGGTCAAGCGTGTTTACACTTCAAGAAGCGGGTATTTGACTGCAGTTAATGAAAAATACCAACTGAGAACTACATTTTGTTCGCCTGAAAAAAAATCGTCAGAAACCATGAAGGGATTCACCATCACGATATCGTAATAGCAAAGCTTTTAGAATTTGGAAAATCTTCAAAATACCTATACTAGGAGCTCTCTGAATTATTAGCAAAACCGAGGTCGTATGGTACCATTTAAAAAAAATTGATCTTAAAGTACATAAACAGAAATTTCTTTGATATTATAAAATATTAATTTCGGTAGCTCAATCGTCAACAAAAAACTTTTTTTGGTCACCATTCGACCAACATTTCGCCTATCATAACAGTACCCCTGGCTGACAACAGAAGAAGCTGCGAGAATCGGCACATGTGAAAAGGATGTAAACCGGTACAACAGTTGTTCAACGCTCAGGTTTCAGGCTTCACCTATGCACGATCATGCATATTCCTGATTTCGCAACCTAGCATAAACATCGCAAACTTAAACCCTTGCAGTTTGACGCTCCTCCGAAGAGAAAGGGAAAAAGTGATGTTCAACTGCAAAATTTGTTTATATAAACATGTGATAGGAAAAGTCTTATTATATACTTTTTTTTTGGCAAAGTTAAATTTAAAGGGTGTAGCATCGATGGCCCTTACCTTTTATTCACCCCTAATAAATAATTATTTATTGTAAATCTTTTGATTATAATATTTTTGATAACATTATAATAATACCGTATGTTCAAATGAAAAATATATAAGGGTTGGCCATGGAAAATAAAATTACTGTCTTTGTATGCTTTAGAATTTACACAAACAAAACATGTCACTGAAAATTTTTAGGTTGAGTTTGTCATTTGTAGTGACACTGACAGAGTGATGACAATAAGTTTTCCAACCCTTATATATTTTTTATTTGCACACACGATACATATGCTGCACTACAGCCTTTAGCCCTTATTTTTGATAGATACTGTACAATTTTGGATATTTTAAGCTCTGGATATTTTTCCATAAATATTTTTTTCCTCTATATAGTTCTTCCTGAATATTTTTTGGTTGATATTTTTACTTGAGTAGTTTTTCGGTTTACTATTCTGCACAGGCTGTGTTTCAAACAGTACGTCTTATTACATAGTGCGTTCATAATTTAATGTTCATTTTGAAAACCTTCAAACGTCAATCAACAACTTCTGTATTTCAAAAGTAGTACTAAAGCCATCAAATACAGAATGAAATTCTCTTTCGATTAGAAAAAACTGGGCGTTCCATTTGAAAAACAAAAGTTATTGACATTTGAAATTTTACAAAATGAACATTAAATTATGAACACCCTATGTAATAGTATGCTGTTATAAACTCACAGTTAAATTCTTCATAATGTGTTAAGAGTGTGTACAAAATAGCGAGGAGTGAAGGTTTTGGGTACCTATCTTAAATATTAATTTTTATATACTAATCAGGGTATGAAATATATTAATTTATTTATTTGAAAAAAATGAAAATTAAATTTTTAAATTAATTCGTTTTGTATTTAATTGATTTTTAAATTAAAACACTTTTACTGATACTAATCAATACACGTCAAATTTTGGCAAAAATGCAAATAACTCGAAAACTGTTAATTGTAAGATGAATGCACATAAATACTTTATTACCTGGAAGTACTTGTAGAATCTAAAAATGTAATAATATACAGGGTGTTCCATTTAAACAAACAAAGTAAGTAGCGGTACGAGTGTAATTTACTCTCAGTGTAATTGATAATAATTCATGGCTATGCAATAGTTGATTACCAACAACTTTTATGTTCAAAGTTGTGCTCTAGCTTCAATATTAACAAAGCTATGGAAGAATTCCACGCAATTGGGGCACCCTGTATATCCTTAAACTCGAGCACCACCTTCAATTCTAGACTTTTATTATTTGAAACGATTTAAAACGATTACACTTTCCACATTCCCTGCTTTAAATGTTATTATATTCGAAGAAATGAAATGTTTTGTTGAATTACAGAAAAAAGGAATAAACAAAGCATTTATAAAGCTCGACTTCACGGAAACAAATGTGGGTGTATTTTTGTGCTAGGTCACGGAGCCCGAATGTCATTATTGATTCATGTGTCGTTGATGGTTAATTTATCAGTTGGGAAAAAGATATTTATTTCCAGTACAAAAGCACTAAATTTAGCTCCATTTCCTAATAAAATATTAAATTGTGGAACGCGGCCTAAAAGAAAAAAAGCGACATCGAGTGAAAATATCCCAAAACTCTTGACTGTAAAAATGAATAAGTAGGCTTAGTACTACAACGAATGATTTCATTGACAAAAGTTTCAAATAAAAAGTTTTCCGAATTAGTAAAAATTAATAACAAACTTCTATTGTTACTCGTTTAATTAAGCAAAGTTGTTTATTTTGTTGAAACCAAAACAATTTTAATAAAATATTAAGTGCGCCCTTGGCTAAAAAATTTCAAGCAACTGCTTCGGCAATTACTTAACAATTCACACGCTTTCAACGGAGACGAGTATTGTTCCGTTTCATTTACTGCAGCAAAAAAAGATGACGAGCATTCAAGACTGGGCCAAGGCTGCACGCAATCAGGCCGACTCCGTACACCGCAAACGCCAGTTTAGAAATAAAAACTGCCTGAAGATTTACCATTTGCTTACTGCAGTTATTTAAGGCACACCTTTTATATTACCGAAGAAGTAATTTGTACGCAATATCAATTCAATGATCAAATATTTCTCAAGGAAAATGTTTGATTAATGATCGGCCTATGTTTATAGTTAGTGATGCGTAAAATCTTTATTAAGGTAAATATTTTTGCATACTAGAATTATTCAAACTTGACAAGCTATGCAATACAAGTATTGCAGATCATTATTTGTGATTATGCACTATCGAATGAACTAAAGATTTCAACTATCAAATGAATTCATTCGAGTAATTTATTCGATAACCGGGGTGCTAGCGCTGGCTATGCAACGTAATAAATTATAACAATAATGAGAAAAACCCTTTTAGTTCTCACAAGAACAATTATTACTACGTTCAGATGTACATTTCGGCTGCTAAGCAGCCATCTTCAGTGAACTAAAACGTAAGAAACAAACACTACGCCGAAGTGGGAAATACACAACGAGACAGATAAGTAACTTATACCTGGTGATATCAGATTCTCAGTAAAACGTGTACAATGTCAACAGTGGCTTTAACGCTACGCTACAAATTTAGACCAAGGAGTGAGAACTCCAGCACCTTTGTTCGCGCTCTCCTAGTCACTCAGTGTCCTGGAGAGCGTGGTCTAACACAACTACGAATTAAACCTTGTGTATGGAATGGAAACTTATCGCTCCCTCTTTCCCTCTGCACCACATCCTTCTTCAGTCTCACGCTCTCAAGGCATCCTAAAAATTTGAGCGATAACAAAAAATTGCAAAAACTCACCTTAACAGTTACGAAAGCGCGGGAATAATGTTGGTATTGCACCCTTAATCAACAAAAAGGTACAAAACCAAACGCAAAAACGCAGAAAAATCAGATATTTAAGATCGATTGACCGCGGTCATAAGATAAACGCTTAAGAACAATCAAGCTCTAGCTTCCGGTTCTTAGATCGAGGTTTAGCCTCCGCTCCTCCTTCATCGAGGTCTAGCCTACGGTCATCAGATCGAGCTCCAGTCTCCGGTCAACCTCAGATCGATCCCCACCGTCACCACATCAAGTACTGGCTTCCTTACACGGGAACCATTATCATAGGCTCCTTCAAACCGTACGAACGAACCACAATTACAATTATAACCAGATCGAGCACTAGCTCCGGTCCGGGCCAACCCTCTCCACGGGTCAATCAGCACCTTGTTTAGAGGCAAAACCGCAAGACACGACGAACCCGCCCTCAGCTACCCACCAGGTCCTGACCACACCTCAGTCCCACGAAGTTCGCTTCAAACTGAAAGCAGCAACATGTCAGAACTACCACCAAAAGATGCAAGCTCAAGGCCCGATCGCTACGTAAACTACACCCTACTAAAGCTCCAGCCAGATAATTTTCAATACATATCAATACGTCCTTGCAGTTGCTATATAGTTGTTACTTTTGTATTCCACATAACACAATTACAGTGTCCTAAGAGGATTACCACAAACGCAGTATTTAAATTATATCAATATTTAAAGTCAATTGCACCTTTAGTACGAAACAACCCGTACAAAACATGTTTTATTTTCTAATGTAAACTCTAAATGTTAAAATTTTATGTGTTTGTAATCACATGTTTTGTCACAAGCTAAGTCAAATGTTTTCTCATAATCGTTACCATGATAATATAAAGCCCCCTTTACTCAATGATGTAGAGAGAGAGAGAGAGCGAAACAAAATGAGAATGTAGTGCAGAGAGAGCGAGAGAGATAGGAAGCGACTTCCATTTCCTTCGTGAAGTTTAATTTGTAGTTATATCGGACCACGCCCTCCGGGCGCTGATTGGCTGGAAGCGCGCGCAAAAGAACTGCAGTCTCACTACCTCGAGAAATTCGTAGTTTGCACTTCAAGCCGTTGTTGATGTTTCACTGAACTTTAAAATTCGTACATCCAAAATTGCATCCTGGTAGGGGTTTTGCTGAAAGTGCCGCTCCTCTTTTCTCAACAAGGCTTGGAGCCATCCTTACAACAATGAAACTAAAAGAGTGCTGATAATCAAAAAACCACTCTTCGTAAAAAAATCGTAAGAATTAATTCCTGAACCTGTTGAATATAGTTCGACTTGGCATACGATACTGTGTCATGTTTTACCTCAATTGCAGAAAAAGTTGTTTATCGTAACGTTGTGCTGGTGTTATATTTACATGAAATAACGCACTTCTAAATATAGGTAAGTTGGGTTACATCGACCAATTTTTAATTATAGTTTGTTATATATTTAGTTTGCACATCTTTTGTCCTGTATAATGACCGAGAAAATGACGGACACAACTTTCGTCTGTATGTATTAATTAACTGGTGTCCAGAAAGTCTTTCAGTCCTGGGCGGCTATGGATTGTATAACGTATGTCTTTGGATATCTTTGTCGAAATTCTTGTTTACACGCATTGATGGAATAATTCCGTTTTCCGTTTTCTAATTGTTGACCATTCCGAAAAAAAGATTTCACAAGGTTATAAAGGTTTTTTGTTCTTGCGTAAACATTTTATAACAAGAAATACGCCGCAAAGTAAATAATTCAAAATAAAAACCTTTTAATTTAAATTGACTTTGACTTATGTCAAATAAATTACTTAGATATGACTGAATAAAAGACATGCGTTATACAATCCATAGCCGCCCTGACTGAAAGACTTTCTGGACACCCGTTAGTTAAAGAGTTTGTTAAAATGACAACAATTTTACATATTTTGCAAACATATCTATCATTGTATGCCCTGAACCTGAACGTAAAAAAGGTTTCAAGAGATGTTAAATATGTAGAATGTAGAGAGCTGTGAATTTTGACCGAACAAAACTGGACGACTTTAATATGAGATAGGTTGAAGATCATACGTTCCTGACAACCAAAAGTCAGAGTCTTCCTAACACAACGAAGCACAACACCAAAAAAATGTCATTTCAGGTCAAAACTTTTCGGGGCCAAAACGGTTTTCAAGTAAACCGCTCAATAAGCATCGCTATTAACCATTCCATGCTAATAGATAAAACGCATTAGATGATGCTCTAGTCAAGAATGTCTCAACGCCTTAAAAGGATGGGTACAGACTATGGAGCAGACGATAAAATCCATTGTGTGTTAATGAGCGTTTCCAACTTGGTGAATTTTAAGCGATTGTTCTGCAATTCCAGATAGGACTTTTTCTTGTTGCACTTATTTTCTGAATCAAATGCGCTTGCACAAAATAATTTCTGTTTTATTTTTAATTCTTCCGTTCCGTGCATATTTTCAGCCGAGCAGGAACACGGGGAAAACGAGAAACAAAGAACTGAGACCTAAAATTGCTGTAAAGTGAGTGTGACCGTTCAGCTGACGCATTCAAAACTCATTACCGTCCGCTTCCAGCTCTAAACGCTCAAAATTTAATTGTAAAACAATACAGGAATTGCTTTGTTCCCGTCGTCAATTTTATGCTTATCTAAATATATGGGTTCGGGGATGCGGAGAAAGCCCACATCGTGTTGTTGTTGCTAGGGATATGTCCTACTTAAGTGAAACTAATTTTGGTTAATTGTGAAATGTCAGTGCGTAACGATCCGACCAGTCGGTTAGATATCCTTAATTGCAAAGTTACCGATTAGGATTGTGGAATAGTTTGCGGTAGAGGCGTACTCAACGATTGGGATTTTTGATGAATTTTTAACCGATTTTCGAAGGTTTAAACTATTGATCTGACAACTCACAGCATTATACGGAACCCTTTCATGTGGTAAAAGTTATATAAATATTTTCAACGTATAAAACCCATCGTTATTCATTTACGGCCAAACGGTACAACAAATCCCCTGCTAATTTACAATATTATTTACTATTGCCAACTAGGGCGATAATCAACGGTTTAAAACCACAATTACAATTTCAGACATAATTGCAAAGCCTGTCCCAAATACAGTAATTTTATTACACGCAAATCCACTTCGTATTAATTGGGATGACAAGTAATGCCATTGCATTCGTTGTTTTGGACTTCTCTCCTCGTCGCACGGTTGGAAAAGTTACTCTTTCAGACTATTCGTTGCATTTAATAGCGGCAGTCACCCGTAAAGCTATGTTAAACTCACGGAACGACCAAATTGAAAACGTCCTGTTGTGGAATTCATCTGGGAGCAAAAATAATGACCGCATTATCCCTTTATTTACATATATGGCTTTTAGGACCAAATCAAATATTGTTAGCTCTAAAAAATGGAAAGCCCGAAATGGGCCTTTAGAGACAGACCACAGTGGCGTTCTAAAAGCATTCCATTCTTCTAGTTTAAAACGTATATATTATTAATTTGCGGAGTTGTTACACACAAAGCTTATAATAACTGTATTTCTTCGCCTTTCCTTAATACTCTTCGTAAGGTTTGGCGCACTACCTCAAAGTTGCAGACATGATGCGTAAGTATAGCAGTCAGTGTAAACGACAGGGAATAAAATAATGGTGTGAACTACGTGCCAAAACTCTTTCACAGTTTACAACCCACCCCACAAATATCTGAAAGATTTAAGTTAGGCGACAGGTACTACTTCGCCATTAGACTGACATGTGCTGGAGCACCGTTCTGCATAAGTATTTTCTACATGTTTCAATTCAAACGTTTATCGAATTCATTTTTTTTAATGCGATAGTAATTTCTTTGACAGTGCCTCAACAAAATAAAACACAATGAAATTTCCTTGATAAGATCCGATTTCGTTATTATTACAATACCTACAATTCGCAACAAAGTAACAGCCATGGCCTCTGGAGGAAATCAATGCGATCAAGCGCACAATTTAATGTTAAACCATAAAATCCGTAATTGCAAAATCTGCAACAGAATTTAACCGTACATAACTAACATTGCGTAGTTATCAAGTTCAAACCAAATTAATTGTTTGAATTACAATCAGGTCAAAATGCTCTGAACAGAACGCGTATCTGCCTTTTATACCTACTATGATTGTTTCCCATTACCTGTACATACAGCAAGCACCAAGCGAACCAGCCATGAACGTACACAAAGCGTACGAAAGTATTTTATTATTTCAGTGATTCGCGACGAACACTGAATGATGAATAATTAGCTTCCGGCTGCCTTGTTTAACAATGGAATGGTTCAATAATCGGAAGTGCCTTTGCATGGACATCAAATAATATAAGCAATTCACCGCTACTACAATGTAAGAGAATTGGGAGCGTTTCGTGTTGTGACAAATGATAGGCTGTAAGTGGTTAGCTACATTGAAAATTAACGAATCCAGGGAATTAAATCCGCCCATCGAACTAATAAATTATGAGCACAATTTTGAAGAAATGTAGGATTATAGGCACCTACCTGGTTAATTTATTATTTATTAAACGCCAGTCCAACAACTGCGATTTAAATCACGGGAGGTTCGCTTTGACTGACAAGGGGCACAAGAGTAAGTAAGTACGTTGTGCGTTGGGAAAAAATGTGTAATTAACATATGTATGTGATATTCGCGAACTGATTTCCTCAGATTTCTATAACTGCACAAGATTATTCCAGATGAGACAGCAATACAATATCAGTTTTTTGCAAAAATAAAAAAATTTTAAAATTACGATTATTTGTTTTGTTCGACATTCCCCATAGGGCACCTAAACGCCCCCCTTTTAAACCGCATCCTAAAATTTGTACACCGACTTCCCTCCCCCAGACTTCCTCGACTTTCTCCGACTTCCCTTGGACTTCCGCAGAGTTACTCTCGGATTATTTCGAAATGTATTTGTAATGTGCAAGTTTTTTGGTAATTAATGTCATTTTTGTAGGTACAAAATTATAGGATATAAAACAATTCGGAAACTTAAAAACACAACAGGTTCTGAAAATATATTTAAAAAAAAACATTTTTTATCTGAAAATTTTGAATGTTTTGACTACTTTAGAAATTATAATGTTTGGAAAATTTTCGAAATCTTTGAAAATCTCGAAAATTTTCAAAAAATTGAATTTTTTTTAAATTACAAATTTTTCAGAACCCACATATTTATGCGTCCTTCATATGGAACTCAAATTTTTAGTTTAGTTAAACAAAATTTGCTTGACTGATAAGGTCGCGCGGCGCTAATCATTCATTTGCAATCCGACAAGCATCGAGAACACCCACACATCCGAAACGTAATTATAAAAATTGTGCTAGAAAATGTCACACAATATTACTGAAAAGTAGGACAATCATTAAGATGTGTACAGGTAATAGCAGTCATTGGACAAATAGACATTCACTAATTACATTACAAACATTCTTTGCTCATATATTTAGGAAACACATACAGTCATCGTAGGTTTACGTGCAGCTATAGGACGGAATGAACCAATTTTGATTTTCTTCAGCGTGTGTTGACGTTGTTACGGTTTACAATATATCCGCTACGAATTCATTATCAGAAACCACACTGTATCGACCCAAATATGAGGAGCTCAAGTTACAATAACAAACGCATTTACGACTACAATAATTAGAGTTTAAGCAATTACAAATTAATTTATTAAACTGCAACTTCATTCGCTTATTCATTATTTTAATAAAAGGGGGGCCTAGCCCACGGGTTTCACTAGTCTATACAGGTCGCCTATTTTAACCGAGACATTATAAGGATCTAGGAAACTATAAGAAATACAAAGTCGGTCAACTCAGATAAAAGTTGCATAATTAGACGAACAATGTAATGGTAATTTTGTTTTTCCCAAAATATGCACAGCGTACTAGATACGAGCAAGAAACCTAAAAAAAACAATTTGCTTAAGGTATTATATCTCTGTTTATAGTGAAAATTTATAAAAATCACAAAGGAAAAGGCGGCTGTAGATCTATTGCAGTTGTATCACGAAAACGATTGTGTTTTGTTTTATTTTCGTGATATAACACAAACATGTATTTTTAAAATAACGAAACAAAACACAGTCGGGAAAATATTTTTTTCTTAATACAGCTTCAATAGAAATACCGCTTTTCCGACTAATGTGGAACCGACATTTATTTATTGTAGCAAATAACAATAAGTATGTACTATTTAATCATAAGATTTTCCATGTTCAGCCCTTTTGGTTCACCTTTAGGGTTGCAGCCAAAACAATGACTAGAATTATTAAAGTTTCGGAAACGCGACTGTAAAGTTATTGCCGGTATGAGGTCACCGTATAACATAATATGAGTACCAACGATACATTTTTGAGTGTCCACATTGTTGCGCCTGCGGCCTGTAGCTATCGCTAAAAATTCCAGGGAACATAAACAGTACCATGTCACCATGTACATAACAAGTAAAAATATTGATAACCCATGTACCCCATTTTCAAAATGTAGTAAAATTAAAATTAAAAATGTAACCCGCCCGGGATTCGAACTCTCGACCAACCTATTGCTCACAACGCTGTACACGCATTCTAGCACTGAGGCACGGCGTTTGTTGATAATTAATGCTAGAATATAGAACACATACATAAACAACACGTCATCCGCCGGCCAAATTTAAATTGGCGGTAAACTATGCTGCATGTTAGCCGATGACGGTGTACTGTATACCGGCAAAATGTTGCGAGCCGGCACCGTTCAGCTAGTCACTGTGATATATCGTAGAGACACACATCTTCTTCATCTTTACTACAAGGAATTAACTGGAAGCACTTCACTTTCAAAGCTGAAATCCTGGGAGCCAAATTTTTACACTAATAAATTACAAAATTTCACTTCACTTATTCAAACTGTTTTTGGCAACCAAACTCCCAGCGTAGTAACATAAACCAAACTAAATACACGTTCTATCAATAACAAACAAAAACGCTTAACTTGTACAAAAAGTTTATTCATAATAAACTTATAAATTTACCTCAAACCCTAACCTGTTTCTGTACCTATGTTTATACTTGAGCCTTTCACTTATAAATGGCAATACTTTTGCGGAGCTTGTTACTGCTATCCCAACTAATTACAGGGAGCTTACACGCAGATACAGTAAGTCATATTCGTTCCAGGGAAACACCTGGGCTTTTCTTGCGTTTTGCGAAAATACCATTTTCTTTATAGCTTAATCTCAACCTCAAAGCGAAAGCACTAACGGCATACTCCCTCCATGTTTGTATTATGATTGCAATAAATTGTATTACAATTATTGCAGAAAAACAAAGCTCAAGAGGGCGGCGATGCGGATTATGCGGAAATTACAATTTCATTTCTACCGCAACAAAACTCCCGTTATTTTTAAATTAATTCATATGCTATGTGTATTTAAGAGATTGATGGATCGGTTTTATGCTGCTCTGCAGATGACCTTTTATTGTTTGTTGCAACTGCGTTTCTCTAATTAATGTTGCATTTACTACTACTGTAGGGATTTACGGTTTACATTTGCATTAAACGCGAATGCTGATGCCTAATGGGCTTGTAATTTAATTCAGTATATTAAAGAGTTAAAATTTGATGATCCTCGTACGTAGTTTTAATATTCAGTGAAGCCTGATGTGGATTAACAAAACCGAAACAAAAATTAAATTACAAACTGAAAAGGAAAAATTGAATATTATTTTTTAATAAATAATTATTTCTGGTTTATCGCGGAAAAATATCAAAAACCATTAGCTCGTAAAACAGAAACAAATCTCATTTCACGAGAACATTTTTATAATGAAAATAAATTTTAATCAATGGATATGCTAAATAAAACCTGAAATGAAACGTACCAATGTGAAATTGCAATATGTTCCATAGACGTCTGTATTTATTTTACGTATGATAAGGTCATTTATCTTACAGTTCGTGATAGAGTTAGTTTAGATTGCAGAGGAGGCGGTATTCACTAAAATAAACTTTAAACTATGTTCTTGGAATTTCAAATAGAAAACGAATATACTTCACTGAAATTGATAAATCGTTAATAGAAGGGCAATTACTTAAAACTTTAAAGTTTAATTGCTTTTTTGGGTTATCAAACAGCAACATAACTTGCTGTTTATATTAAAATTTTAGTATTATTATTAATGCTTCCGCATGAACCTGTTTAAGATTGAATTTCTACCGTACAATTAAAAAAAAACTAGTAAAAAATTTGGCAAAGCATGTCGCCTGGACTTTCCTATACGGCTACACTGACTTAAAAAACGTTTACTAATCCTATTTTCAATTGTTGTACAACATTGTAACCGCAATGAACCTTATCTATTAGCTGCAAAGGACAAACGCAACACCACATACAAATATAATTGTTGCTGCACTAAGTATTTACTCAAGGATGGGAAAATACCGATCACGCAACGAACAAGACACAATATGGCGTGCCACCACGACCAGCCAAGTAAAAACCAAAAACGCATCGGATCAGCATAACATACGCGGCGCAGCCATTATCGCCACAAACATCCCAGTGAGCATAAAGAGTAGCATTCCACCATGTACACAATAAAAACAAATTAATGAAAAACCCTGTAAACCATTAAATGTAAAAGCCCAAAAAAATTAAAAAATTAACATACAAAAAAGTTTAATCCTCCCGAAGACCGTGCACATGACAACCTACACTGTACACGCATTCTCATCAATTGCGCCACCGCATCTTCTCGCGAAAAATTCTTAAATAGCTCATATAATTTACTTGGTGTTGCGGTCTTAAGAACTAACTAGTGGGCTCCGTTGCATAATAATTTAGAACTTACAACATTTCTTTGTAGACAATGTTACGCACGAAGACCATCTGCGCGTTTTGTTTATACTTTATGTACTGGTGAATGGGTGAAGAGAGGGTATGTAGCACCGAAAACCGGCAACGGGAAGAAGCAGATGGCGCTGCAAGTGGCAAGCGTAAATTTATGTGTTCCTTTCAATGACATTTTTGTGTACATCTACACAGTTATAGCTTTTATTTGAAAAAAATACCAAAATTGGCTTAGTATAACTCTGTGAATTAATCAAACCCATGACTTAAATTTCCATAGATAACAAGAGCTGAAATTTAAATGATCACTTAGTATACGTAATTAGTTTGTGCAAGTAAACGGGGTACTATTTAAATGAAAAAATTAATATAGCCAAAACAATCGATTTAAATTTAAAAAAAATCCGATTTAAATCAAATATATCCATTTTTTTGCACACCATTTTTGAGTTTTGCTTTTATACGGCATGATCAAAATTCTCTGTGTGTGTGTGTGTGTTTTCCTTATTCAACTTTTTTTTTTTTAATTTATTTACCAGCTCAGCATATTATATGCTATACACAGTAATGTTATAATGTTACAGTATTGTGCTTTTGCGAAGAGGACAGCTAAGGCTCCTCAGTATCTAAATTAAGCTAAGTAAGTTTAAATTAAGTTTATGATATTGAAGAGTTAATCACTGTCATCTGTTATTGGGTAAATATCTTGAGGTAATTGTCTCTTAAGCCTGATATGTATATTTTTCTGTCCCGTACCGAAATGTGTTGCACTGGAACATTTGTCTATATTACGCAAAAACTTTTTGGTTATTTTTTTAATGTGTTCTTCAATGTGTGGTATACCGAGTTCATTATGTAATTGCATGTTTCTAACAAACCACGGTGCGTTTACTATTATTCGTAGCACCTTATTTTGCATTGTTTGTGATTTGCGAATATTTGTTTTGCTTGTATTACACCACACTTCACATGCGTATGTCAATATTGGTCTTATCAAAGATTGATATATTAATATGCCGCATTGCACTCGTAGAGTAGATTTTCGATTCAATATAGAATACAACATTGAAAGACGGGAATAGCACTGATTGAGTTTATTGTTAGTATGTATACTCCACGTCAAAGTGGTATCCAGATGCACCCCTAGGTACTTGACAGCTTTATCCCTGGTGTTCCATGCAATTTGTTGTCCATTGATAATTAATTCTGGTGGTTCCCCTATTCTTCTCAGTGTGAATATCTTGGTTTCACATTTGTTGGGATTTATCTTAATGTTCCATTTTTCAAACCATTTACACAGCTTATATACATTCATTTGGAGTTCTTCTATTGCTTGATTAAGTGGTGTCACTTTGAGAAATTAAGGCTGTATCATCTGCATACATTCCTATTGTGCTACTGCATGCTTGCCGATGTCATGCATAAAGATGTTGAAAAGTGTAGGACCTAAGATTGAACCTTGTGGTACTCCGGCTCGAGTTTCCCTATTGCTGGAATACGTGCTATTAATCCTAACTTGAAATGTTCTGTGTTGCAAAAATGACGCGGTAAGTATTGTTAGGTATGGTGATATTTTTAGTTGAATTAATTTGTATAGTAGTCCAGCGGTCCAAACTTTATCAAATGCTTGTGCTATGTCGATAAATGCTATTGTAGTATACAATTTGTTTTCGAACCCGGTCTCAATAATTTCGGTTATACGCTTTAGCTGATGGATTGCTGAATGGTGGGCTCTAAAGCCGAACTGAAAAGGTGGTAGTATGCTGTTGTCTTTTAATATTTTATTAATTCGTACTAGGATGATTTTCTCTAATATTTTGGAAAGTGTGCAGAGTAGACTTATTGGCCTGTAGCTTTCGACATTTTTTCCATCTTTATTGGGTTTTTTAAATACAATTATATGAGCATGTTTCCATTTTGTTGGGAAGTATCCTAAGTTCATACATCTATTGAATATTGTTGCTAGGTAAGCTACAGCTTTTCTAGTCAGCTTTTTAAGTAGTATATTGGAAAGAGTCGTGTCCAGGCGATTTTTTGATTGAGAGTTCTTTGACAAATTTAGAAATTTCTGATGGAGAAGTATACACTATTTCCGAAGTTTGCTTGGGCATTCTTTCTTCTATCTCAGACTTAATAAATTTGTCAAATTCTGCATTATTGTAATTGGGCTGCGTGGTAAAGGTTTGTTCTAAATAATCGGCAATTATGTTAGCTTTTTCTTGATCTGTACAATAGGTGTTATTATTTGCGGTAATTGCAGGAATGATTTCTGGTTTTCTCAATATTCTTTTGGTTGCTAACCACATAGAAGGTTCACCGGGTTGAAATTCAGAGATATACTTTCTATATGAATTAAATCGTAAATTATCTAGTTCCCATTTAATTTGACGAGTCAATCGATTAGTTTGAGTTTTCAATCTTGGATCTCTAGTTTCTTGCCATTGTCTACGTGTTTTGTGCTTTTGTTTAATCATATCTGATATATATCGTGGAGGTTGGGTATATTTGTTTCTATGATATATGCGTTTTGTAATTATTGTGGAATGCTGTACTGCTTGTTTTATAGTAAGAGTATATTGTTCTATTGCATTGTCAATTTCACTTGGGGTTTCTAGTTTTCCTGGTTGTACTAATAATTTATCCAGATTAAGATTGAAAGTTTCCCAACAAATCTTACCATTAATAAGTCTGGGCAACGGTTTTGTATATTCTGGAGTTTCAAAAAATGACACTATTACTGGATTATGATCAGAATCAAGTTCTGCAATAACTTTCTGGAACACTAGTAGGACAAAATTTTTGAATATGGTAATATCAAGTATGTCTGATTGATAATCAGGTCTGTGAGGAAAATAAGTGTGTTCTGTTGGTGCACATATTTGCAGAGATAGTGTTGTTGAAATTTGCAGTAATCTTCCACCATTTGGATTATTAGCACGACATCCCCAATATGTATGCTTACAGTTCATGTCACCTACCAGGATTGTGGGTAAGTTATTTTGGAATAGCTGTTGTAAATCTTGTTCCACTAAAATTTTATTAGGTTGTTTATAACAGCTAACAATTTTTATCCAGTAGTTGTTAATAGTCTTGATTTTCACACTGTTTGCTTCCAGGTTTCTTAATGACTGTTGTGGCATCGTATGGTGTTCTATGCGATTTTTAACTAAAATAGCCGTTCCACCAGCGGCAGTTTCTGATCTTCTGTCATACCTATGTACTATAAATCCAGGAATTTTAAAATTTTCGCCAGGAATTAGATGAGTTTCTGTTATACAAGCAATATCGATATTATGCCTAGCCAGGAAGTCAATGAGTAGTGATTTCGAATTTTTAACGCCATCTGCATTCCAGTTTAGGATTGTTCTGTTGCGAAACGAAATAGACTTAACTTGATCCATTTTTGAAAAGTGTTGGTAGTAGGCTTAAAATTAAATCTTTTATTTGTGTTAAATGTGGTTTTATTAAGTCAATTATGATTTTTAATATTTTAGTTACTAAACTTGACGATTCGTTATCATTTTGTTCATCATTATTTATATTGGCCGTTATTGAGGTGTATGTTCTGTTGTCTGTACGTTTTTTAGGTAGGGTTGGGTAATTATTCTACTTTTATGATACTTTCACGGTTTAATTTATACACAGTACTAATGTTGTGATAGCCATCAAATTTTGCAAAACTTCCACAGAATTCATGAAAGTTTTAATGTTAGTCATAAAGCAACCCAATGACATAATATTTGAATGCAAATTTTAGATTTTACAACATACGGAACATAAAATTACAAAACAAATGTGTTTGTGCCCACAGAATACTATTACTATTCTAAATTGTAACAATTTCCACTTTTGAAAATATTTATTGTATATAATCACACAACCGCTTCCCTTTTCGGATTCAGCTGTTATTTATTTACGAAATTTGAGTTGTAACTTTTGGGAGTTTCGTTAGGCGGAAGTTGCTCGTCTCCGGTTGTAGTTATTAGGTCAATTTTTGCATAGATAAGCAAATTACTTCGTAACGCTCGGTTAATTATTTATTCGCTGTAATGTAGTTCGCAGCATTTATTATCACTAAACAATGAATTTATTCTGTGCAAACGAGCAAATACGGTGGAGAGGGCCAATTTGGCGGACAAAAGGAATGAGGTAACCTTTGTTCTCTAACGTTTACTAATTCCCCTAATCCCCACACGATTGTTTTAGCTTTGGTAACGTGGAAGCTAATTGGGATGCTTAATTTAGTTGACTCTCGGGTTTAAGGACTAAAAGGATAATCATATGCTTGATTGGGGTTTAGCTTATCAAAGTGGAATTTCGTTATTAGATTGTGCATGTGATATTTGCTATATTGAATTAGTACAAGAGCGCGCCCGTCTTTGTGCACAAATAAAGCGTTCACGGACATTACTGACTACACGTGCGTGAATCTAACCCAATTAGGACAATCCTCTGTTTGGGAAAAACAAGCTTTAATTACTTTTAATGGTCGGGTCTGTTGTAAATTACTGAAAAGCCATTCCGCAGAAAACAAAGACACCGAAAGATCAAAAAACCGATTTTTTTTCAGTAAACTCATGTTGCCCTGTAAACTTTTAGCCAAGATCCATCAACTTGGGGCACGTCTGCTCACTTTAGGGCTTGTCCGAGTTTCGTTTACTTAACAGGAAGAGACCTCCGTGGGTCAGTGTGCCGTTGTCAGACTATAACCAACCCTTATTAATAATAATTTTGCCGTCTCTGTTTATTTATAGGCCCTCCATCACAGTAAGTAGCCAGAAATCTTAACAAAACTGTATGGTACTTTCTGTTGCACACATTGTAATATGTCAAGGGAGCAGTTAAAGAAAACCAATTACCAATAAAAAGGCATATCTAGGTAGAAAAGTTGTGCTTGTTTTACTGTGGAACAGTAGATTGTTGGACCACATCGTGCCCAGGGTTAGTCAGAAATATGAATACAGCACAATTTCGGTTCTACTAAGAAATACCCTTAACAAAATACTAAGAAATGCTTCTTAACACCCAAGCGAATCAGAGGAAATAAACGATATGCACCTAAAATTTGTAAGTAAACTTTTGTTATGGGTTTTTCTCTGTAGCAGTAATATTTACACCAGAATCATGCCCTTTCCATACTATTGACGAACACTTAATATTATTCTCGTTCAAAATGAGATTTTTACTTGCTACTAGTAATAGTTTAACCTGTTGCTGATTTATTTATAATTTACAAATACTTTTTTTAATTTAAATCTAAATTGCCTGAACGGTTTCTAAAAGTCAAGAAATAATTTGTCGACGTCATAAAATGTATTCTTAACGACAAACTTATTTCTGCCGTCAAAAATTCGACTACAAAATTTAACAGTTAAATATCTTTATGGCATACAGTACATTCTTTGCGTATCAAAAAATGATTAATAACGTCAAAAAATTAATTTCCGACGTCTGCAATTTAATTTGTGATGTCTAAAATACAATTACTTGTTATCCATAATTCCGGATAA
Source organism: Ctenicera cuprea (assembly GCA_958336395.1). NCBI lineage: Eukaryota > Metazoa > Arthropoda > Insecta > Coleoptera > Elateridae > Ctenicera > Ctenicera cuprea. Next base: position 2,185,804 of record OY284491.1, read on the forward strand.
AAAGTAAAAGCAGCTTCCATATACCACTCACACGAATCAGATAAAAGAGAGACTGTATTAAAGTAACTATTTGAAGTAAGATTCATCTTGTGATGTCTAGCAATTTTTTAACGCAGCGCGTAAACACAATTTTTTTAATAGCGCGAAAAACTTTACTGCACGGCGGTACATGCGAATAGGCGCCTTATATAATTGAGGCGTATGGATGCGGCTTCTGGTAGCGGACAATAAAAGGTGTGAGAGGTGGAAGGGATTCGGATTTAATATATAGATTCCCGTTATTACTATTGATAGATTTCACTTTTGACTGCTAGTAATAACCAAAGCTGTTGGTTAGGCTTGTGATATTAACTATTACCATTACTCTAAAAACCAGATAAGCAGAAACAAAACCAGGATTTTTGGCGTTTTTAACCACCCTATATAATTATGTTATTCTACATATGAGCCTCATTGTACTAGTAATAGTCATAATCGAATGATTGTCATCCGAATGAATTATAAATACAACCAATTTAAGAGCATTTATTTCGTTGGCATTCCATCGAAACGCAAGAAAATAAACCATCAAATGAAACCGCCGAAGTAGATGACCTTAGCGTGTTCGCATCATAATATCAAGACTCGTCGTGTCCTCGTATCATGTATTTGCATTGGACATTTGCTGTTGGCTACTGTACGGGGTATCGCTTCAACGCCTCGATAATCGAGTAGTTCGATTATTTTTATTCAAAATATCCTACCACTACAATTTGCTAGGGACAGTTTAACTTATTGACTTAAGTTTAAACTTACCGCTTGTGATTAAAAACAGGAGTGCGAGCTAAATAGAAATTTTCAGTTTTTTTACCATCCCGTATTTTTTATTTCTGAATAGAAGTTCTTTATTTGCTACTAGCGACTATCTGGTTTAGATATTGTTTTATAATAAAACGTCAAAAGAACATAACAAAAAATCTATTATCATTAAAGAAGGGCGTTTTCAACACTCATACCTAGTTCACTAGATCACTCCCCAAAACCAACTGCTCGTAGCTCGCATCGTTCCTCATATAACTCAAAAACATAGCAAAACTGCTTTTCCTTAAATTAGTTTCCGAGATTCGTCGTTTATCGTATAAGAATCCTTTTGACTTGTGCAAAAACCCTGCAGGTAGGAAGGAATTAAAACAGTTCGACTACTCCGAGTTTCCAACAGTTACGATTTCCACTGGATTTCATTAACTTCCGCTCTAAGCCCTCCGGAATTCCCAGAATAATTTCGCATTCGCCCAATTTTTTTCCCAAAAAGAAAAATTAATTTGTGGCAAAAGCACCGGCCGACATGAATATTTAAGAAAATTCGCTGCTAGGGAACCGGTACGAACTAGAATCCTTTGATGACATATTCGAGGGCTTAGTTCATATCGTAACGTCGTACCTCACCCTTATGAATCTCCATGTATATTCAGTGACATGCTAATGCAGATTTATATGTGTGCTGAAACTTCTCTGATTAACAGGTGCATGTATACATGACTAATAAGGTCTTTATGGAGAAGCAGAAGTTTTCACGTTTTTAATTAAAATTTGGAGTAATTATTTAGGAAAACACTGTTATTGGCAATATACTGACCACATTAATTAATTAAATTAATACAAACTTTTCAAATATTAAAATAAGTCAATCATTCACGCTGTCTGAAAGTCAAACCTTACACCTGGAATATAGCAATTTCGAATGACCTTGAAGTAGACAACCTCAAGGTCACAGCATGCTGAAAACTTCATTTAGAAAAATCTCGAATAGTAGAATGAAAGTCATACGGCTATTTATTCTCACCTTACAAATAATATTTTGGTATATCAAATCGATTTCAGCAAAAGTTTATATCACAATGATCTTCAAAAAAATGATTTCGAGATCATATCGTATTCAAGGCAAAATATTTAATGACTTTCCAACTTTGACCATTTGGCCAATATAGGTGACCTTACTACTGGAAAGCCTACTCGTTGCACCCGCAATAATTAGGTTATAATAATAAATAAAGAACCCAAACCTGGCTAAAGCAAAAACGTGAATTTCCGCTTCGACTTGATGCTTTTATAACTTGATAATTACAACTTTTTGGCTATATCGTACACAGAGCATCGATGAATATGTAAAACTAGCGACGATAATAATTAAATAAATACACTACAAAACAGCAAAGAATACTTGATCATGAAAAAGTATTAATAATACTAATAATGTACTTTTTAGTTAATAGTAATAAATAATCAAATAAAATTGTGCGCCGAATTATTTTGACTAAATAAATTAAGATTCGTTTTCTGAATATTCCACTCAAATATTATCGGACCAATTACAGCACTTGACTTGAAAATTACAGCGGTAATTTGCACTAGTGTAAATTAGTAATTTATCGTTTAAAATAATCATGATGACCATTTACATACTTAAAAATTACGACATATTACGGCCACGTAATAATAAAAATGACACGATTTTGTCCCTTATTTTTAAATTAATAACAACAAATACAAAAATATCAATGTTTTTTTCCTTTCCCTTCTACTGAACTATGGAAAGTTATGATGTCATGCAAAACAGAAGAAATTAAAATTGTAGAATCATTCGAATGATTACCCACAACCTCTCGAGTTTCCCAAACGTTGCTTAAAATACGTCCTAACCGAACTCTTAGAAGATGTCCCACTTAAGCAAAGACGACGGCTATGATTTATGCATGATGGTGTTCTACCGCACTTTAGCTTAGTTGCGCGTCAATATTTAGACCAAAATTCTGCTGCTCGCTGGATTGGGAGCGCGCGGTCCACAATCCTGGCCGCCTAGGTCGCCCGATATAAATCCTTTGAATTTCTTCGTTTGGAGGCACCTAAAATCGTTAGTGCGCAAAACTGCCGTTCCGAATGAGGAAGACTTAAAAAATCGGATACAAGTCAAGTGCCATTATTAGAAATACTCCCGATATTTTCGGACGAGTCCGCCAGTCCACAAACTCGTGCATTGAGGTCGAAAGTGGTCATTTTTAACAGTTGCTCTAAAACAATGCTCTTTAGTTGATTATTATAGCAGCAGTGTATGTAAATATTATTTAGATTATGTTAGTTTCCAGTTTTGTAGCTCTTGAAATATTTCTTTTGTAAATAAATCAATAATTTTAATAATCAAGGCGCACTCAGAGTTAGTCTTTTCCGTTTTCCTAGAAAATGGTTAATTCTACCAAAAAAAGAATAGAGAAAACTTGGGTGTCGTTTCAATAGATAAAGTCAAAAAACTTGCCATATTGGCTAAAAACAGTGGCGTATCAGATTTTTCTAAAGTATCGTAACTAAGGTGGCCCCGATGCACGCCACTGGTGGAAATCATTAAATTTATTTTTGATAAAAAACGCGACTTTATGCTAGACCAACCTACACCAAGTTTCAATAGAATGCCTCTAGGCGTTTTGGAAATTTTTGAAAAAAATATTTTTTTGCATAACTTCGACATTCTGTATCTGGATATACTTTTTGTCTTAGAATTAATTGTCCTGTAAAGTTTGTATGCGTATTTAATTAACGGCCGGTATATCTCACTCCCAGCTGCCACCAAAATTTTCTTTTCGACTTTTTTAGACCTCTTCCTAGAACGGTTCGTCAATGTAATATAAAATGTGTTTGTTACCCAAGACAGATAACCAAAAATGAGTTAATTAGACAGGCAGTGTATATATAGGTCAATTCAATTCGGTTCAAGTAACGTTTATTACCTAAATTGCCCTCGGTGTACGTTACACTGTGACGTATGTATTTTGTATAGATCATTTTCATTTTTAGGAATCGCACAACATGACCATACAGCTTGTTCTGAAACTAGAAATACTGTATTTGTGTACGTACATATGAATATTATTACAAAATTCCAAATTTGGCGCAGAGTCTATTTTGCCATCTTTAATATATGTACATTTTTTCTTCATCAAGAAGTAAAAAGATTTCGCTAGTCATCCTTAATTAGATTATAATTAGATTTAGAGCTTAAATCAAAAGCATACAAAACTCTCAAAGCAAAGTGTAGCGTCGAATTAAAATTCAAAAAGATTTTAAAGGCAGAAAATTACAGGATTTTAATTAAGAAAATTTCTGATTAAAAAATTTCGAAACAACTTTTTTACACCTGAAACGCGACTGCATGCATTTTCATAAGGCGATTTTACAGTTCGCTAAGCAGAGGCGATTTCCGGTATCGAATTCTACGAGAAGAAAAATCAACGGATATTAACCGAAGCAGGAGGCTGCTTCGAGAACGCCTCGCAGACGATAGTAAGAAGAGCGCATTATGGCAACTAACAACGACGGAACTATGTTAATTTAGTTATGAAGTTTGGGTTACCTGACTTCCCATGCTTCCGCTGTTCGCTCATTTTGTGGCGAAGGTCGAGCATTAAAGTGTAACCTAAGTATTCGCATACTGGCAAAAACCGCACTACTACACGAGCATTATATTAGGGAGTACACTTACATACACAATTTGTTCACATTAACTTCTCCACTAAAGATAAACTAAAATATGTTTATACTCTACACGATTATGTTTAAAGAAGAAATAATTAGGAAATGAGGTATTTCTGTGAAATTAATATTGGTACAGGATAGTTGTAGGGTTGTTCTAAAATTACACTACAAATTTTTCGAGGCGATTTCCTAGATCAGTTCCTATGAACGTATGTCCCATCTGCTTCCTTGGGGAGTTACAGCCTCCCGACCATTCGTTCTACCATTAACCGATCTACCTTTAACGTAATGCGAAATTTGGTAATGATTCGTTTAGAAAGCGGATTAGAAAAATGTCAAATTGCAAACAGGATACGCTGTCTGGGAAAAGCTTTTGCTACATTTTATCGTTGAGCCAAAATATGGTAATCTCAAATTCGCCAATTGTGGCAAATGGAGATAGGCCCCTGGTTTACACAGTCCAGCACCCTGGCCATTTCTCCAGATTTGAATCCCCCTCAGTTATTTCTTTGAAATATACAGAGGATTGAAGAGATTTCCAACACCATGACCGTCTCGATCTGCAGATTTAAATCGTAGGTACTTATATATTTTTAAAATATGTTTTCACGGTACAGCATCTTGGCCGTCTTTATCTCCAAATTTAAATCCCCTTGTATATTTTTTGTATTTGTAAAATAAAACGTTTACACACTCGAACACACGTACCAAGGCCGTCTAGAGCCCCAGATCAGAATCCCCCTGATTTATTTATTTATATTTTCTTTATATGTAAATGGAAACGTTTACTCGATCCGGCATTATGACCTCCTCGATCTCTAAATTAACTCGTAAATACTGTTTGCTTGATTTATTAATTTCTTAAATGTAAAGAAAAAAGTTTACACAGTCTAGTTATATGACCGCTTAGATCTCCAGATTTAATTTCCTTAATATGTCTTTTGGTAATATATAAAAGTAAAGTTTACACGATTCTTGTCGAGTGATCAGAAAATACAACAAGATCGTCTCCGAGCAGGGATGGTAGGCTGGTGGACAAGGTTTCTCTGCGAAAACGTAGAATTCAAAGAAAAAAATTAATAACTGCTAAACGACGGTCAAACCCGCACTCTTGGAATTTTGATTTTGCTTCCCAACTTGACCTCTCTATAAAAGATTAATATTTGAGGCAGAAATTTCAGGAATAATATCCCAGCGTAAGGTTAAAGTTTTTGGTAAACAAGTTGTTTGATGAAACCCATTCGGCCATGAGATCCCATAGGTTATTCGCTTTAAATTTCTTATGTTAATTAACCAAAAGACAAACACGAAGGCGCAGATTTTGGGTTGCTAGAGTGTGTGTGTGTGTATGTGGTGGTGTGGGGATGGCTCATATTTTCCCAAAACTGGCCGTTATGGCGATTTCGTATTCAAACCTATTCGCCTGCATACATAACCTCTTAACTTATGCAAACCTTCGGCGAAATGCGCATTACGTTGATGTATGGACCAGCCACCTTCGGAAAGGATCATAAAATTTGTAAATTACGAGGTGGCTAAAGATAAAGGGGATCCTTTGATGGAACCTGTATGGTAATGAATTTTCACTGGGGGTTGTTTGGATTCACTTACTGGGATATTTTTAGGTCATGTAGCTATTTGGAGAAGGGCGCCCTTTTATGAATAACATTAATCCAAGTTGTGCCAACATAAAAAATTCGCTCCAGTATTATTTTTTTCAATTTTAATGGACAAGTGAAGCATTTAGCTTTATGTAAAAAAAAATATCCGATATAATACGATGAAGCACTGCAGCTAACAGTAAAGTTTTATGTATTCAGTTCCCATCTATTGAAACGGGAACTTTTTATGTTTGATTAGCGACGGCATATAGTCCGCAACAATGGATATTGATTTGCTCTTTATGAATTCATTCCTTCATGTTGCATTAACAACTAGACCCAAATAATTCAAGTTTAAACATGAACTAACAGTACAAAGGATGAAAACAGCAACCAACTCGTGGGATTATCTTAGGACCGACTGTATTGTTGAATTTATGTAACTAACGTTGCAGTATATTTGGTTTTCAAATGTGAAACCACGAATCAGACAAAACCACGTCTTTTACGTATTAATATAACACAAATAATGTTGGTTACCAACGCAAATGAATTGTTCCGAGTTCATAGCGGCGGTCGTGGTCACTGAGGGATTTTGCAGATTGTTCTATTGTTAGACATACATAACATTGCACAATGCATTGCTCTCCCCATTCGGGAATGTTTAGCTGGAATTTTCCTAGGGGACCTCCTTACTTCGGGGCACTTTACTGAGAAAAGAAACCCCCATTCGAATTCTTAACTTTTCTGTCGTTCCTATACTTATATTGCACAAATACAAGCGGTTTTAGATATTAACGGGGACGTACGTGAGCTCACTTCGTGCGACAATTTTTTTTCTGATATATTAAAAAACACAGCTCGTGTTTAAAATAAAATTTTCAGCGAAATTACAAATGCGATGCTTTATTAGAGCACCATTTATTTATGAGACTGCATGCTAAATTTGTAATTTGATGTACAAACATAAACCTGCTGCTCTGCTTGCTGTAACAACTTTGCGAAAGATTAACGAAAAGTGCTAATTAAGGAATGTAATGCAATTCTACATTTGCGTCACTGAAACTGATGTGTGTTCGAAGAAACTATAAACTAACCGAAGCAGTGGCGTAACCACTTGGTTGGGACTTAATGACTGGTTTTTAAAGTAATATTTGAAGTATGTAAACTCATTTCATTTTATAACTCAAACCTATTGGGAAAGGGTAATCAAGTTATTATTCAACAATAAACATTCAATACTCACGTAGTTGCAAAAAAAACCGAACAGTGAACCGGTTCGCTAACTTTTCACACTCAATTACCAAACGTGGCTCATAAATTCAACGTTAGAAGATTAATAATTTACAATTTTGTGGTGCGAAGTGTCCAACCAGAATGGCGCTTTTGCTTGTGCTGTGCCCCCCTTAATGCCGTAAAACAGTGTCCCGGAAAAAGTACAGCCGGAAATAGTGCCACGGAAGAGAGTGGCAGCGGAAAAAAGTGCCGCAAAAAATGCTGCCAAAAAACAGTAACAGTAAAAACAGTGCAGGCGGAAAAAAGTGTCGCTAAAAAATGTGCCGCCGGAAAACAATGCCACAGAAACAGTGTGGCGGAAAAAAATGTCGCGGGGAAAAGTGCCGCCGGAAAGTGGTGGCCACAAGAACGCGTTGCTGAAAAAGTGTAGCGCAAAAAAGTGGCGCAGAGTTAAGTACCGCCAGGAAAGTGCCAAGGAAAGAAGCCGGCGTGGTGTCATTGAAAATAGAGCAAGCGGAAAAAGTGTAGCGGAAAAAAGTGTGCAGGAAAGTGTCGCAGAGAAAAGTATCGCCAGAAAATAGCGCCACAGTCAAAAGTGCCGGTGTTAAAGTGTCGCCGTAAAAAGTGCAGCGGAAAAGGTGCACAGACAGGTAACGCTGGAAAACAGTACCAAGGAAAAACGTACAGGCGTAAAAAATCTCGCGGAAAAAAAGCCGCAGGGAAAAATGGCATCGGAAAATAGTGACCACGAAAACGTGTAGTGGGAAAAGTGTCGCGAAAAATGTGGCGCAAAGAAAGCTGCCGCCAGAAATTAGAGCCACGGAAAAAGGGCCTGTGTTAAAATGTCGCAGAAAATAGTGCCATTTAAAATAGAGCAGAACAAAGTGTAGCAGAAAAAGTGTGCAGAAAAGTGAGGCAGAAAAATAGTGCAGGCGAAAGATGTATCGCAGAAAAATGTACCTCAAAAAAAGTGCCGCAGAAAAAAGTGTACCGGAATAAAGTGCCGTAGAGAAAAGTGACGCCAGAGAATAGTGCCACGGAAAAAAGGACCAGGGAAACAAGTGCACGGTAAAAAGTTCCACGGGAAAGATTTCACGCCGATAAAACATTATTAGCAAAACGTAGATTCTAATTGTAATGGTTTGTGTAATATATAAATAAATATTTCCTGTATCAACTGTAAATTGTATATAAAATCGTACACTAGCTCTAGTATACTTACATAGCTTACTTAGATTTACTAATATTTTCTTTTTTAGCTGCACTTTCTTCCGTGGCACTTTTCTTCGGAGCAGTTTTTGCCGCGGCACTTTTTTACGCAGGCACATTTTTCCGCGGCACACAAACACCGTCCAGTTGCAGTGTAGGTTTGAAAATACCATAAATTTTAGCCTTAGCGTCTAGTTGCAAGCTGCCGATGGTTGTACTATAACCTTAAAAGTAACTTAATCAAGAAAGTTTCAGTTTGTGATTATCTCATTATATGATGATAATCAGTACTTAAAGTATTTATTTTTAATATTTAGAAACTGCACTTTTAAATTTGGAACCAAATTTTATTTCTATTCTATTTACAAAAAAAAGGCATTTCCTAATTAAGTAATTATCGTAGCTCTAGTTATAATATCAACGTCAGGCAACGTAATCACAATAATCATTGAAAATGCAGTTAAACTCGCGACAATCATCAGCAGCAACGGCAATAACGTCAGAAATCGCGACAATTATTGCTGTAGCCTTATAGATGTAGAAGATTTTACCCAGTGACACATACCCAAATGGTTATTTTCAAACTATAAGCACCTCGAATATCAGAGCAGCTAGGAAACTTTCATGTCTGACTTTTAATCCCCAAAACAAATTTAGAAAGCTGAAATACCCGTCTTTGAATGAATTTTTCGGGCACAATGTTCCTAACAAATTTAATGTCCCTGATATAAATCATACATACATCATGAATTTAATATCACAAAGCCATATTTTCCGACAACTTCACAAAGATAAACATCATGCCCACGCTTTTCCAAGCAGCGTCCCCTTACAACAATCATTTTACAACATTATCTTATTTCGCCCAACATCAACAATAATGTCCTCACTTTTCATTAGCCCGTTGTTATCAAAACGTATCGCTCTCCACCTTTTACTTTGATTTCTACTTATTTGTCTCTGGCGTACACAAACACAACGTTATAAAAGTGAGGACACATATAATAATGGAAAATCCGAGGTATGAAGATAAACGACACGTTTCCTAAAAAATATCGATGATTTTTGCAGAAGATTATTTTTTATTTAGACAATGAAAAATGTCGAGAAATTTATAATATAATTACAAGGCTCTAATGTGTTTAAAATTCTGAAAAAAAAGCATGTCATCTGTCATTGCATTGTTCACCTGGTGCAGTTTCAATTTTCCGTCAAGTGTTTTTTACAGCACGCGTCATTCTGATTAAAGTTTCAATTTTATCCGAAATGAAAGCCGGAAAAATAGGGTTATTTCTTGCAACCTACAATAAGAACTAGAAACGATTTTAAATTGGAATTGTTCACAATATTGTAGTCGAAAATAATGGTCAACGTTTTACTACCACTTCATCATAAGTGTTTTGAGGTTCTAACCAAAAAGTTGAGGAGAGTTCGGTTCTTATCGACGTTGTGAATTTTAAATTCACCGATCGGTACACACGTTAAGAACTGTTTTCATTTAAAAGTTTCCCATTTTTCATCTTACCTGCTTGGAAATTGGAATTGAAGAGACGGGAGTCAAATGTACCTACGATTGGAAAACAACTATAGCAAAGCGTTTTGAATGCGTCCTCGATTTTAATATTGAATGGCTTGGAAAACCGTCGAATATTAGCAAGCAGTTATGTTTGCTCTTCGTGCTTTATAACAATACCACGACTGAAATTGAGTTTTAAAATTTAACAGAAATCATAACTCAAAGAAGCGGCGTTTTGTATTTGAACACTTTATTTTAGATACAACCACACATAATAAATTCTGTGCAAGTTTCGCACCAGGAATGCTGTCGAAGCCGAACCGTAAATGGCTTTTTTATATCAAGCGGTCCTACAAGTCAAAAAATTTTAATCTGTTCGTTGCTCTAGGTCGTATTGGGATATAAATTTACTTTGCATGATGTTACTCGTTCGAATACCAAATCCAAAAGTGTTGCTGCGCTCACTTCAACTTTTTATAACAACAAAAATAATATCTAAAAAAAGTTGCAGAGATATTTCACACCAGGTACAAATTCTATAAGAAATCACAAACAAGAATCAACAGGAACGTCAATACCAAAAAAAAGAGAGGTTTCGGATTCTGCTTAGAGCTTATTGTACAAAACAATTTATATTTTTTAACTTACATGTAATACACTGCGTTAGAATGGTTTTATTAAACATAGGAGATGCCGTGTGAAAGATATGGAACGCCGTTTTATTTTTTATTAAAAATTTATTGATAATTTTAGACGCCACAAAAACATTTACGAACGCCAAAGATATTTACTATCAAACGTTAAAAACTATTTGTTTATAACTGGTTATTTGATGTCAACAAATCATTTTCAGAGGTCTATAATTAATTTTTTAACATTTTGAATTGATTGTGTGGTAGGCAGTAGGCATAGGCACGTGGTGAAACATTATTAATAAATATTTAACTATTAAAAAATTAATAGATTATTAATAAAATAAAACTCTTGGTAATTGTTTCACAATTTGTTGGTATTTATTTTCTCGACTTAAGTTTCAACCTTCACGGTCATCGTCAGGAGTTTGATTTGTAACTCCTGACGATGACCGTGAAGGTTGAAACTTAAGTCGAGAAAATAAATACCAACCAATTGTGAAACAATTACCAAGAGTTTTATTTTATTAATAATCTATTAATTTTTTAATAGTTAAATATTTATTAATTTTTTAACGTTAAAAATTAATATTGTGACGTCAAAAATTTATTTATTGACTTGTGAAAATCAAATTTATTTGTAGCTAATTAAAAAATGAGCGAAACACTTCGCCTGGACTTTCCTATACTTATAAATTAACATTGTTTTATATTTTCCAACACTTTTGATGTACACCTGTCTAGACCCGGCTAGTAAAAGTAAACAGCGTTTATAAAAACTTCAAGCGTGAAGAGCGTAACTTAAACGTACCATTACCACGCTGGCTCCGCCTGCAACTGAGTACATGTAAAACAGCCGAACTGAAATGAACCGGAGGCACGAGTAAGGAAGCGTGTTGATGTTTGAAAATGTATTAATAACTCGAGAAGTAGTATTTTTAGCAAGAAATTACTCTTATTAATTTGTATTTAGAATTTCAAAACCTTTCTGATTTTAAAGCCAAAATGCCACGTTCCATTTAAAAACAAGTTATTTTTTACCGTGGCCGCCATATTAAAATTGGAAACTCAGGTTTTTTTCTTAAATACAATCGACTAGAATTTGCCCTACAACTTTGCTCTTGGGTTTGCGAGACTATCTATTAAAATAAAAAAGTTAGCCTACACTGAACATTAAACGACTAGTACAAGAATACAACTGCTGTAGAAAGTATGTGAAATTCTTCTAAGGACAAAAAGATTATTAAGGGGCAAAAAATTCGATTTTTTGATTTTTTGTAAAAAGATTCTCTTAGGGCAAACAAAACAAGAAACCAAATTTTTAATTTTTTAACGAAAAAATTTGGGGGGAGGGGGAATAGTAGCCCCCCTAAATATTAAATTATCAAAAAAATATTATGATATTCGGATTTTGCTATTAATGGTGAGGTCTTTCACATTAACAGCAATATTTTATTGTCCCCGTTAAATAAATAAAAGGGTACCAATTTTCAATTTTCAAAAATTCATAGAGGGCGTCACAGTGAAATTATAACAATGAGCAAAAAACAAAATTGTAGCAGATGCCTATCTCTATCAGCTTGAAAAGTTTAAACAAAAACGTGTGGGCAGTTTTTGAGATTTTTTTTTTTGAAAATTTCAAAAATTTTGGCGCGGTGCCATTGAGATCGTTTTTCGATTTTCAAAATTAATGATATTTCATGGTATAGTACCATTAAGGGGCTACCAAACAAGATGTAGTTGATCCCAATCAAACAACTGGTTTTTGAGTAAATGGGCGTTAAAGTCGAAATTTTCAAAAATTCGTAGCGGCCGCCATTTTAAAGCTAGAGAGTTCGGTAAAAAATCGTTTGATTTGTCCTAAGGCCTTCTTTAATCTCCACTATTAAAATTTCCAAAATTCCGTTTCTGAAAAAAATGCTACCAAAAAAACATGTCTAACTTCCGCTTCCGGTTTCGGATTCTTTTTAAAAGCTTATTTTATCGATGAATTTTTGATATACCTCCTCATTCCAAAGCACATCGAAATCGGTCCAGCCGTTCCGGAGATATGAGCGTTACCCACAGACAGACACACACACACACCCACAGACAGACATTTTTTAAAAACCACTTTTTTAGGATCCTGGAAGCCCAAAACATGTATTTCCGTCAAAATCTCGATTTTGAAAATTTGCATGAAATCAATACTTCCCTATACTGAAAGTATAGGAAAGTAAAAATTATTAACTCAGTAATAAATAAATCGAATTTTTTGACGTAAATAGATGATTTTGTAGCGTAAATAGTTATTTATTGTACAAGATGATAAAATTGCACTTTATCTTCGAGAGCGATTTTAGCGTCGGCCGTCGAGGCGTCAGCCGAGACGCTAATAAGCATCGAGAAGATAATGAAATTTTATCGTCGTGTGGAATACAACATTTTTTTCTATAGCAATTGTTAAAGAAGACCAAAAAATGAAGAAAAATCGATGATAAATTTAATTTAAAAGTGTCAGGAAAAAAACAGTTTCACGAAAAAATGAGTAGGTGTCTTTAATAACTTTTTGGTTGCTATTTAGTGTATTTAATGTAGAAAAAAAAATAAAATACTATATCTATCCTTGCTGTTAAAGTACTACAGCAAGTGCCATTTAACCTTGCAAAAAAAATGACGATAAGTTTAAAAGGCGAGAAGCCGTTACACTCTCAAGCAAAAGCAAAGGTTTTTTATTACATTTCTAGTTTCTTTGCTGTATTTTTTATACGTAACCTAAATTATCGTTAATCCCTCCTCAAAGCAAACTGTTTCTAATCTTATGGCGCACGGCCTTTTAATTTGTCAAAAAAGCCACAATTTTTCGTAAACCATAAATAAATTTACCTTCACTTTTTAGTAGAGTGTACCACACTGTCCCACAGCCAATTAGAGCTAGTTTAAGTGACGACTACCGACGAAACAAAGCGTAAGTAGTCGAATCAAAGCCCACTAAAATTTGCAAGGTTAGGTGGCACATGCTGTACTTTATGTACCCTTGATGGTAAAGTGCTACTTTTCCCTCTAATTTTAGTTAATAATAGCACGTTTTAACAGTTGCTATAGAAAAAAAATACATTTTTATTTTTTATTTCAAAGAATCATGTTATGACGTCACAATAGTATATTATAATACAAGTGTATAAGCAAGCCATTAAAGCACGCGCGACGGGTTTAGAAGCACGAGGCAAAGCCGAGTGCCTTTCAACGGAGCAGTGCTTTAAAGGCTTGCTTATACACTTGTATTATACGCTATTTTTTATTATACCTGCACTACAATCTGAAAATTATAACAAAAAAAGGAAATTGAAATCCCTTTTTCGAAGTAATCTGTGTCAGTTTGTTTCGACTTTGTGTTCGTGAATTACAAAATGAACGAAAACATGGATATTTCATCAGAGATTAGAATGTTAGCCGAACAAGCTTCTGGTTTACAAATTTCAAACAACACCAATTGTACGTTTCATATTCATTTAAGTAAATAAAGATTAGTTCTGATTACCTGTGTATTTATCATTGTTCAAAATTTGAAGGTGAATTTGTTGTTACCTAGGCAACTTTAAAGCACTAGTGCTTTAAAGGCTCGATTTTGCTCGCTTTTTAGTTTCAAAATAGTATATTATGCAAGTTTTAGAAACGGCATTTTAGTCACGAGTTTTATTAGGCACGAGCGGAGCGAGTGTTTATTAAAAAGTGTGTATAGAGAAGTTTATAAAACGAATTGCATACTATACTTTTTCTAGGATCATCACAAAAATACTAAAATTTGGAAATTATTTTATTATCTTAAGCCATATTAATAAACATGACAGATTGATGACAAGTGACAACTAACTTGATTTTTAGTTTCAATTGATTTTTGCGATTAAAAAACCTAGAGCTAACTTCAGCCCGTGACTAAAGCGCACAAAGTCACAGCTTGTCGAGGTGTATTTAAAAGATCGCTTAGCGTCATGGAAACATATGCGATAAATGGCATTTTAAAGATGGAAGTAGAAAAACAGAGATTATGATTCAGGTATAATAAAAAAAACATTTGTTGACGCCAAAGATAATTATTTTCAAACGTCTAAAAGTAAATGTATTAATTGGTAATTTGACGTCAAAAACGATATTGTGACGTTAAAAATTTATTTTTTTACCATCAAGCAATTCACAAAATAAATCCATAAGAGCAGGCCTTGACCATCGTGCGTCATGTCTAAGACGTATTAACAATACTACTGTTCTGTTTCTGAATATAGCCAAGTGAAGTTTTCTGAATTCCTGCTTTCAGCTCCATTTCCTCTACAGTTATTATTGTGAACAAAAATAAAAAATGGAAATTAATTAAAACCAACCGATAAATAAAAGAAATCAACTATTCTATAAATAAAGCCTTAAGAATGAATTGTTTTGTCCATTATCTGAACAGCGCTAACGCCAAGGGAGAAAATGCAAATCGAGCGTACCCTTTACGTCATGCGCGAATATTGTTAGCATTTCCTCGAGCATTCAAATCAAGCTGTTTATAGATTAGGAGCGATTTATAGCTGATTTATGACCGGAGTATTCAGGAAAATTCTCGGGTATAAAGGGAATTATGCCATCGCTTCTTAACACCTTCGGCATGTAAAAAGAGGCCCCGATACAGATAAAGCCTCCCAGAACGACGATCAGTCTGCGTCGTGGCATCTTTTCATCCCGGAGTCTTACAACGGCTTGGGTGTATGATGCCAACATTCATGAATAATGCATTAAATACAATATGCAACCGGTGGTCATTTTGGGGGAAACGGGATACACTTCGGGCGGGTGTAATGTACTCGTTATGGCGACGTACGAGCCTTCGATGGTAAATGCTCATGCATTATATTGGAACACGTAATCGTGTTGTTGTGTATTTTATTTAGAACTGTCTGCCAGAAAAAGGAATAAATATAATTCAGCTCGCGTGGTCGAGCACTGGAGCTTCTATTCGGGTAAATACTGAAACGAAGAAAAAAGCACTTAGAATTCTTAAGAAAGCCGGTGTACGAGTAAAGTACTGCAATTTTTTGTGCGGCTGAATAACTGAACATAAGATACAGCTATACATATAAAAAGCCCGCGTAAAGGAAGTTTACGAAAATTTCCGATATATTTGGGTAATAAAATTTACTACATAAAGTCTGACAAAAGAACAACATTCAGTTCATCTTAGCCTTCTTGTAATGAATCTCTCTCTTTGATTTACTCAGTTAGTTGATAAATCGGTTTAAATCTCTAAATACGTACATCGTCTCGCCGCCGCCTGTTCTGCGTCATGCTTAAAGTGGTACAAGACAGTGGGAGCGCGTATAACTTTACGTGGGGGTCCGAACCGCGGAAATGCATGCACTTCATCTTTGGACTAGGACAATTTCTGATGTGAGAAATGAAGCTAAAGCCCGCTAGTGTTCTCACGCTCAAAAAGTGTTCTACGAGGTATAGGTATTAGGTAACCCAACCCACATCAAATTACGGTGTTGATTGTCCGAGGCTTTCGAATAGAGCCGATTAAAAAATTTCGATGTGTTCGCCCCAGAATGGAACCCTGGGCGGCTGAGTTAGATCCCAGCACCTACGCCGCTACACCAATTCAAGGAGGATTAATTCATTGCACCATTTAAGACAATTCTTCAGTAAAACATAATTTAACAATTAACCAAATGATGAAATTCTTAGATAGGAACAAATTGTCCTTGATTTAGGGCCAAATTTATACAGCACAGAGGTAAGAATACAGTTCAGAATTTCGTCGTCCTAACATAGTCCGTTCTCATAGGCGACAGCATTATTAGTGCATATAAATCCGGCCTGCACTAACAGTGTTGCCAGATATGATTTCCCTGCTACAATAGGAAAAAACTGTTAAGCAACCGCCACGAGATCTTCCACGCGTCAGCCCGCTACTCTCTTTCCTATTTCTGGTTTAAACTAATACAATACTTTCTAAATTTTGACCATTTTCGTTTATTTTGGACCCTCGAAAAATTCAAAAATACCGAAAATTTAGAGTTTCGGAAATTTTAAAACTCGGGACATTTTTGCTTATTTTCGGAATATTCGAAATAGTACGTTGAAAAATAAAATAAATTTGAATTTCGCCATTATTAGCAGTTTTGGAATGCAAATCAAGTCATCTGCAGACGTACATAAATAACCCGATCAACTTCAAATGTTCTAATACCAACATCCTTCGTTACTTTTAATTTGCACTTGATAATGAAGTGCAAACACGTTGAAATAAATACGCATACCTTTAAAATAAATAAATACCTGTTAAAGTTATTAATTATTTTATTTATAAACAATAAGTGAATTTTGGTTCAAAGAGATTTCCCCGAGCCACCTTTGAGTTTTCTGAGAGCAGGCTCTTTATTCTTTGCCGATATTTAGTTTATAGGCTTTGCTTCTTGTACTACTTTGCTGCCGTTTCGACGAATTTCCTCGCTTCTATTGAAGCTAACTTTTTTCGTCTATTTCTGTCACAATCTCTGCCTTGGGTATAATCCGGGGTGTAACAGCGAAATTAAATCCTTTGAGCTTCGATGGTAGGGACAATAAAGAAGACCAAAAGGAGCCAAACTGCTCAGAAATTACTGTATGAGCGTCAACACAAAAACCCTTGGGGTAACACAATATACTCTTTCTAATTAAACCAATTTTAGAATTATGCTTTCTTGATGAAGCCATGATTTTGCTACAACGTATAATTACATCCTTTGTTGAAAAATGGCTTAAAGTGAAAACATTCATGATCAACTCGGAAGTAATAGGACTTGAAAATCGTTTTCTTTGCCCTTAATGTTTGTCGATAATGACACGTTTTGCCTCTTTTCGAGATTGTCTCGAACTCGTGGAATGTAAAATTTATTTATTATTCAGAACGGCGAAAATAAAGCGGTGTCGAAGGGAAAATGTCGGGAAATAATGAGATCTGAGAGGGATGAGGAGGTGGTAAGGGTCCGAGAGTGGCGACGTATGTATTTAGGGTCGAGAAGTCATTTAGCAGAAAGGATCAACGTAAAATAAATCAAGAGATAAAAACGGGAAGTCAAGTAAATAAAAAATAAGCACAATAAAAGAGACCCGTCGTACACCGCATTTAATCAAGCGCAATAATAAAAAGTAAAACCCAGAAACAAAAGAACGTGCCACAATAAAGACATGTAGTACCAACTTCAGAACGAGGAAAAGCTCTCCCGTCCGGCCTGCCAGCGAACGATCCAATCCAGAAAGTGGAGGTCAAATGCTGGCAACAGGGCGCGCGAATTTCAGCAATGCGCTCAACGCTACCAACTTGCTAATAATTAAACATCCGCCACATTTATTATGTATTGCCAACCTCACGGCCATATACGCCTGGCTTATTATTCATACCAACATTATTACTGTTCTAAATAATTAAACGAACCAAATCCTTCCTTTTCTTGTGCTCCCCGATTCATGGACGAAAATCCCTTGTACGCGACGCCCCGCTATTCACATTATTACCAGAAAATAACTTACGAATGGATACTATTCTTTTTTAAAAGAAACGCACCCCCTCGTCTTCATTGTTTTAAACCTACAATGCTACAACTGCATTAATAAAATTTGGGTACCTTACTGGTATTATAACATATATAGTACAATAATAATTTAATAATCTATACAGAATATTTTTTTGTTCTATATTATGTAATAATATCAATAAAGCATTCAAATTAGACTACCCAGAAAAAAAAAGAAAAAAGCAATACCTTTTTGAAAAAGTCAAAATTTTGATATTTTTTTTTCGTTTTACAGTATTAGTAGTTCCAAAAATTCTAGCAGCTTCTAAAAGTGTTTTCCCGTAGGGCATTGCCAATATCAATTCATCCCGATCTGATAACTCGTGTTTGAATAAATAGACGTTAAAAACTCAAATTTTCAAAAATTCGTAGAAGGCGTCACACTGAAATTAGTGGACTGGCACATGAACCAAATTGTAGCTCATTTCTAGCTCTATGAGCTTACAAAACCTAAAGAAAAACGTGCGGCCAATTTTTCAGCGATATTTTTTTGAAAATTTTCCAAATTTTGAAAATTATTTTCACTTTTCGAAAGTTTTTGTGCACAGTACCATTGTGTCTCTATAGCGCTATTACGATAAAATATTTGAACCCGATCTGTCAATCTGTTTTAGACTAATAAGGAGCTAAATTCAAAATTTTTGAAAATTCGTAGCGGCCGTCATTTTAAAGCTAGAAAGTTCGAAAAAAAGGCGTTAGATTTGCCAAAAGTCTGCTATCAGATTCAGTATTCAAATATTCTAAAATGGTTGGTTTAGGAAAAGAATACTACGAAAAAACATGTAAACTTCCGTTTCCGGTTTCGGATTTTTTTGAAAAGTTTATTTTGTCGGTGATTTTTTGATATACCCCCAGATTTCAAAATTCATCGAAATCCGACGATCACGAAAATATTCATGAAATCAAAATAAAAAAAATTAAAAAAACCTTACGCCACTCATATCAACAATAACCAAAAATAAATACTGAAGAAGTTCTAAGTTTTAAATTTTCTTTTCAAAATCTTAAGAGTAGATGACGAAATAACTACGGTTTGGTAGCGCTGAAAGCACCGAACGTATTTCGATACCACAACTAAGTTGCCATCGTCGTCAGTAAGAGATTAATGTACGTTAAATGAAGTAATCCACAGGAACAAAGCATTTGTTAGTTTTCCACTGATGATGACAACTTATGCAACAATGTATTCCAATTTAGTATTTTAAACGTTTGAATTTTCGAAATCTCTCTCCACTTGCCATGATGCAAAGATTATTTTGTGTTTGCAATAACAAAAAATAAAATGTTTATATATTTTTTGCCAAATTCAAAAAATTTTTTTATTTCACAAATTTCTGGAACTAGATTGGTTTAATTCTGCGACGTATTTTGACAAAAACGTTCGAAGCATATTAAGCTAATAATTTCAACAAAATCATCATCACAATAAATGTCAACATTCGTTTCAATTCAAATATTTGCTTAAAAGAAAATTAAAAATTGTTAAAAGTATAAAATTGGATGTCAGATAAAACACCAAGAATGACGTGTGTACGAACTAAGAACGAAAAGCGTATTACAATTAAAATTACAGGTATGAGATTACACTGCAAATTAAAGCGAAACCCTAATATTTTGGATTACTTTAGCCGGGAATTGCTAATTGTAATAAGCTTTTTGTCGGGATTACAACCTGGGCTGGAAGCTCATTTTTATGTAAACCGTTAAGAAGGACCCGCGAATTATGAAGCATCAAAAGTTAACGACTTGCGTTCCAAATCAACGGGAAGTCAAAGCCAGCGGAACGAAACAAATAATTTTATTTACAGAAAATGTTGAGGTTTTTACTGATAATATCGCTGTTTATTTATTTTTCTATTTTACGTACTGCAAGAAAATATTTTCAAGCAAGTTTATAAATTCTACAATATTAGACTAAACAACCTTTCCCATATTTATAACTTAAAAAGCTGTCGAGCAACCGCCAAGGCGCGGCGCTTTCTAAGTGATACAGAAAATTTTGACAATTTTGTAGAAATTTGTTTTAAAATTCTTGTAAAATATTCAAAAATATTTGCACCAGATGCTTCTTAAACATTTAACAATTATGGTTATTAAAAAATAAAATTTTAAAAATACTGCAATTTTTTTAAATTGTATTAATGTTTGTTAAATAAAAAATTGTGAAAAAACTAATTTTGAAAACTGTAAAAAGTTATAAAATTTTGACATTTTGGAAAATTTAAGCAATTTTGGAAATCTAAATACCGGGTGATCGTAAAAAAATGATTCAGAGCAGGTAATGACCGAAGTGTTAAAGTTGGCAATACTTAATATAAGTCAATTGTCAAATGTGGACAGCTGTAAAAATTTTTGGTTACATTTAACTTAATGTATCTAACCACAAATTGTTACAGCTGTCAACGTTTGACAATTGGCTTATATTAAGTATTGCCACTTCGGTCATGGTCTGCTTGCTCTGAATCATCTTTTTTACGATCACCCGGTATATAGGTAATTTAAAAACATTTCAGAATAATTGTCTTTAAAATTTGTGGACAATATGAACCCTTTTAAAAACCATTAATATCTTGAAATTTAATAACAGTTTTGAAAATTTTTGGAAATTTGAAAATATTTGATAATTTTGAAAATTTTTGAATGTTTAAAGCTTTGAAAAATTGAAATAGAAAAATTAAAAAAATTCGTAATAAATTTTACAAATTTAAAGACATTTAAGAAATTTTACATTATTTAAGAATTGTTTTCAAAATTTTTAAAAATATAATTATCTAAAATATGTTGGAAAATTTTAATTTTGAAAAATTACGAAAATTATTAAAATTTGAAAATTCTTAATAATTTGAATTGTTTTAAAATTTCGAAAAAGTTTAAAACTGAGAGTATTAGGAAATTTATGTAGATTTCCAAAATTTTGAAATTCAGAAAATTTGTAAGTTTCGAAAATTTTTAATAAATTTGAAAATTTTCGTGTGAATGTAAAATTTTTAAAATTTTAAAAAACTTCGCTGACTGAACGCATTTGCTTCAAATATCGCAATACCTTCCTCTATAGTTATACTTCGTATATAGCGAGAAAAGTAAAAAATTATCCAATTACTGATTAATTCTTTGACATTATTAAGAAATAAAACCACCCGCGGAGTCTTCATTTAATAATACCCTTAAAATTGATTCTCATAAAAGTGAACCTAAAGTAACTGAAATTAAATCACAAAAAGATTCCGTGTTTAACATCATTAATTTTTCCATAAACCGCTCTATAGCTGAAACGTAAAACCGGTACAGTATTACACAGTTCCAATTCCAATCTGTGGACATATTTTTATCACCGCATAATCATAAAGCGCATTTTTCCTTCATCCAATATTAAAGAAAAGTAGGTTTACTGTAATAGCAATAAGCTGCAACTTGTGCGGAATTAAATTTTTCTTGAAAAATTTAACGTGCAATTTACTATGCTACCTGCTGCAGCATATTCTTTCAGATAACTGAGAGTAAAGCTAGAAAAATTACATCGGAAATTAAGGAGGAAATAAAAAAACGAAGCAGTAATAATAGAGAAACGGCATTTTTTATAGAAACAATAGATGTCTTCAGCAAGTACATTGAAATTCAAGAATCACAACTCTATTGAATAACCAGTTCCCCAAAAATTCTTCAAAACTCACGAACGGTTACGTCGGTATGTCCGAATAATTTGTAAGAGATTTTATTTCGTTGATAATGAAGACAATCTTTAGTTAACCAAAAGACTGGATTGCAAAAGAAGTTACAATTCCAATTATAAATTCTGCTCGTTTCCAGAGTTTTAACCAAGCATCTGCGTCACAAACAATTTATTTTTAATGAAAATTAGGTTACGCTTTTAATACGGTTATATAATTAAATCCATGAATTTCATGTTGCACAAATTTGACTTTTCAAATTTTTTAATTTACTATAAAGAACATTAAAATATTACTCAGAAATATTCTATTAAAATATCGAAATCGAACACTTTCACAGTTATAAATAAAATTTGAACAAATTTTAGGCACATTTTAGATATAATCTTTTACTACTTTTTACTTTAACTTTACCAAATAAAAAATAATAGTATAATTTAAACAATTTGTTATTCATCAAACTGCTTTGATTAATGGTTTGAAATTTTGTGCCAAATTTTTTATTTAAGAAATGTGCGAAACACTTGCTTGGACTTTTGCAAGAATCTTTGCTTTTTATATGAACGTTTCCTAAGAACGTACAAAATCTTCAGGAGGTGATTCCTTACGTTATTTCATAAAGAAAAGTTCATGTAAACATATGTCCGAAATTGTTTCCATACAGAGTTACAGATCTCTCAAGAGAGAACATCAGTCGAATCTCTTTTTTGTCGATAGCTTTCGCAGTAGTTGTACAAAAATTTAAAAATTTTGTGTGTGCTGTTCTACTGATTGTTTTGTTTTTATTTGAGTAAGTGCACCAGACGTGTCTCATGGGGGGGGGGGGGGGGGGGCATGTAACAGTTTCAACAATTATTTAATTGTCAACAATTATTTATTATTTAATTGGAAAAAAATATGTTTATATAAGGACCTTTATTATTATTATTATACAGGATGAATAAAAAGTAAGAAACATCGATGCTACAGCCTTAAATAAAATCTTTACGAAAAAAAGTTTCTACCAAAAGTTTCCTATCAAGTTTTTTGCCACAATTTGGCGTATTTCATTTTTTTTCGATTGTCATATGTTTTAGCTATGATGTCGTCGACATTTTTTTTTAAATGGCAACCTATACTTTTTATGGCATGACCAGTTAGTGCTCTTTATTCTCTATACAGCCATGTAAAAATATCATGCAGTTGCATAATAAAAATTTCAAGAAAAATCACGATAAACATTTATTTTTGTCACTGGCAACATTTTTCATCAGCTACACTTATTGCAAGATAAACAAACAAACGACAATAGCAGGTCCACAAATTAATAAATTAATTTCAAATCATATTTAACATCAATTTAAGAAAGCAAATATTCAAACTGTTCGCTATTCACAGCCTGACAGTGGGCAATACGATAAGAAAATCCTCGAACTGCATTTTGAACTGTAGCAGGTGATATTGCTCGTATATGCTCGCGGATACGAATTTTTAGATTTTCCAAATTGTCTGGTCTGTTTGTATACACTGTACTTTTAAGATGGCCCCATAAAGAGAAATAAAGCGGGTTTAGATCCGGAGATCGCGCTGGCCACTCAATATATCATCTTCTTCCTATCCACTTATTTGTAAAAATTCCATCTAAATATGGACGAACATGAATGCCATAATGAGGTGGAGCACCATCTTGTTGCAACCAAATTCTATCGTTCGGCGGGTCCGGATTTTCTGCATTTGGAAATAAAACAGCTAACGCGGGAACAAGTTCCAACCGCAAAAAATCCAATTAGCAATCAGCATTTAATGGGCCATCAAAGAAAAAAGGACCAAGAATTCTGTCTCCTATAATTCCCGCCCACACGTTTACTTTTTGTGGATACTGTGTGTGTAATTCTTCCATCCATCCAACGTGGGTTATGTCGCGACCAATAACGGAAATTGTGCCGATTTACAGCTCCATTTAAAGAAAATGTGGCTTCTTCGGAGAAGATAATAGAATTGTGGGTCGTTATTGCACCTGTCCATCATTTCTTCACAAAACTGAATTCTCCTATTAAAATCATCTTCTGATAATTCTTGAACAAGTTTAACCTTATAAGGATGAAATTTTTCTGTGGGTAAAATATTCAGTACAGTTCCTTGACTAACATTATTATTCAGGGCTAATTGTCGAGTTGAAGTATGAGGATTTTCGGAAACTGTAAGCACAATGTCCAACATTTTATCGTCTGTTGCTATTTTTGGACGGCCAATTTTATCCAAATCTTTGACGTGGCCCGTTTCTCTAAATTTTCTATTAATTTTGGTTACAGTGCACCGCGTAACAGGTTCACGATTTGGATGTACAGTATTAAATAAAGCGCACACATCGTCGTGAGTTCTCTTGTTATCACCGTACCCGATCATCATCAAAATTTCGATACGTTCAGTTTCTGTTAAACGTACCATGATTAGAAATTCGTATTTAACACAGGACACAGACTAACTTTTAATCACTTATTAATGCTAACTGTTACCGAATTGACATTACAGATTTGCATTTTAAACATTTTCAAACAATTGCCTACTATTGTCGTTTGTTTATCTTGCAATAAGTGTACCTGATGAAAAATGTTGCCAGTGACAAAAATAAATGTTTTTCGTGATTTTTCTTGAAATTTTTATTATGCAACTGTAGGATATTTTTACATGGCTGCATAGAGAATAAAAAGCACTAACTGGTCATGCCATAAAAAGTATAGGTTGCCATTAAAAAAAAATGCCGATGACGTCATAGCTAAAACATATGACAATTGAAAAAAAATGAAAAACGCCAAATTGTGGCAAAAAACTTGATAGAAAACTTTTGTTAGAAACTTGTTTTCGTAAAGTTATTATTTAAGGCTGTAGCATCGATGTTCCTTACTTTTTATTCACCCTGTATATATAAGCTAAATAGGTATTGCTCACATATAAAATGTCAAAAAACTAGACCTATGTAAAATTGCACCAAAATGGCCAACTTTGGAAGGTCATAACTTCGGGTATATTAAGGTTAGAGAAATGTTTTTTTTTTATTTACAGAGAATTGAGTCTGCTTTCACTCATCTCTGGACCACTTTTTCGAAGGATAATCAGGAAATGAACAATTTCATAAAATCTGAAAAGTACGTTTTTGCCCAAAAATCGCGAAAAAAGGGTCAGGCTTTGGGGAGCCATATCTCGGAGACTGTTGCACCTAGGACATTATTTTTTATAAGTTTATAAAAATCGATTTCTAAGTTATTTCCACATCTAATGGAGTTTTCGAGGTAATGCCTGGACTATAAATCAACCTTTTACTCCCTGATATTTTTGGGTGAGCTTAATCATTTTTTAGTAATTCGTGTGATTTTGGAAAAACCTTCCAAGTGTCATCAAAACGGTACCAGCCGTTCCGGAGATATACAGAGTGGATAGGAAAACCCCGGCCACTTTTCTTGCGGCGGTCAAGAGATAGCGCTTTAGTAAAGAAAAATTAAACTAAAATACTGGCAACAACGCAGAATCCAAGACGTTTTAGTTGTTTTGATTTAATATGGGGCGTATTTAATAACTAAAACGTCTTGGATTCTGTGTTGTTGCCAGTATTTTAATATAATTTTTCTTTACTAAAGCGCCATCGCTTGACCGCCACAAGAAAAGTGGCGGGGATTTTCCTAGCCATTCTGTAGAGAAATGAACTAATAAACGTACCTCCCCTAACATTTTCCAAAAGCCTATTTTGGGTTTCATTGCGTCCTAAAACTTGTTGGTTTTGCTGAAATCTCAGTATCTCTGTCTTACATCGAAAAAGTGTGGTGAAGCAAAAACCAAAGAGATCCGTTACATTTCGGCAGCTTAAGCACCACTTACATTTTGATCCTCAACAAACCCTTTTCGTTACTGTTTTTCAATAACAAATTTTCTCAATAACTACACAATTGTTTGAATAAGTTGATCAATTTCATACACAAATTCACAAACTTTAAACCGTGCTAAAGTTTTTGTCTATTCTAACCAGTCAACCAAGTTTACCTTAAGTAAATCTATTTTTTAACCCTTCCTTCTTTAAACAAACTTCGATTTATTAAATCAATATTTTCATAATATAATCCACAAAATCAATAGAAAATACTAATTATTTTTATAAGACCTTAAATTAATTATATACGATACAATAAAAAGTAATATAGGCTATCAAAGGGTGGGAAATAAACATTTTCTTGTTGTCAACCGCTACGAACACGTTCGCGTGTTCAGACGCAATCGGTTTAAATTACCTAATACTATTAATTCAAACAACCCCTAACGGTAGCGAAAAACGGAAAACGCAACAAGTATAAAAGCACACATATATAACGGCAAGAATTGCAAAAAGCGCTAAAATACAACAGTTAGATAAGTAATAAAGCATGCAAACAAGAAAAGATGACTCACCTTCAGACGTCTAAGTACATTCATTCCCCTAAAAAGAGAGAAAAGAAAATTAAAAAGAATGTTTAAATAATATAAAAGTAGTACATAGAAAAAGGTCTGTTTTGACACAGCAAGAGTAACTAATAGACACGCTTGCAATCCATTTAGCAAAAATGACAAGTGGTTAAAACAGTATAAGTACATAGAACGTGATCGAAATTAACGTAAAGAAGCTTATGTGACAGCGCCTATTTTTTAAATATATTGTGTGAAAAAGTCCGTCATACTGCAGTGATAGTGATAGATAAGCTCAGATTTAAGTAACACAAAAGTGAAACATAGTAGGTATAAATACATATATTAAACAATACAGAGAAACACTACAAATATGTGCAATTATAATCAACACTCATTGCAGATGATCAATAATTATATTTTTTATTGCATTATTGATGGTATATCATATGAAGCTGTCGAATTTTGTGAGTAACTTTGAAATTTGATCGTAAATTAATCAGCGAACACATTTCAGTAGTGGCCCATCCTTTAAGTTCATATTGGCAATGACCTCACTCTTAACCAGTTAGCTGGTCAATACTAATAACATCACAACGTCAAGCTTTTAGACATGAGAAACATGAACTTTAGCTTAAGTGTCACTAGAAGTGACGTCACAAGAACTTTTGTTAAGAAAGTTAGGGAAATCATACTACTAGCAAGCTTGGGTCTTCCGTTGGTTAATAAGAAAGAAGTCACATCATTACAAGCGAATGTTAGTATTACGCTCAGTTGTGTAAATTGAACGCTGATTAAATAAAATCACTTCGTTACTATACTAGAAATAAAAATACCTTCTTCTAGCTATAATTCGTTTATATTCGGCTGAATTTTAGCGACATCACAATTAACGCTGAAGATCAAACTATTAAATTTAAAAAACCAAACTTTCACCTTGATTTATTTAAATTAATACTGCCGAAGTGTATTTCACGAAAGAAATTTA
The DNA here is from genome assembly GCA_958336395.1 of Ctenicera cuprea. NCBI lineage: Eukaryota > Metazoa > Arthropoda > Insecta > Coleoptera > Elateridae > Ctenicera > Ctenicera cuprea. The sequence continues at coordinate 2,213,141 of OY284491.1, forward strand.
GCTTCTGCAGTGATTACTCGGTATACAATTTCAGAACTGCGACAACGTACGTCTTATGCTGGAAGCAAATTTTCTTTGATGCAATTCTGTAACGGTACCTTGCCAAACTTGTACGCTGAACTTCGTAGTGTTAATTGATCAGAGAACATCTCTTACTAACTTATATCACACCCACACACTGACCGATTAACGACCAAGCACAAGATATTAATCAAGCAACGATTCAATTGTAGTTAGCCACAACGTTGAGCTCTTTTAATCAGATCGAACTTTTGTGGTGCTGCTACTAAATTAAATACTAACCAACAATAAAATTTTATCCCATCACAATGACCGCTCATACGGAAGAAAATCGAAAACGCTAAGCTCTTATTCATCAATAAAATCGCTAATCAATCAAGAGAATTTTTTGGCCAGGTAACATTTTTGTTGGCAGTACAACGCTGCACTTTACGCCGATTAGCGTAGTGATCGGCGTAAAGTTCAGCGTTTTACTACCAACTCTGAATCGATAATCGATTAGAGATCACTTACATTGTGAAAGGACCATGTTGCCCTTTTACGCTGATCATTAAGCTAAACTCTGTAGTGTCAATCGATCGGAGATCACATACACTGTGAAAGTACAACGCTGCACTCATATGCTGGTCACTCTGTAACGTTAATCAATCACAGACTACTTAAACTGTGAAAGTACCACACTCCACTTTAACGCTGATCACTACGCTAAACTGAACGTTCATCGGTCAGAGATCACTTACACAGTGAAATTAGAACGCTGCACTTCTACGCTGAACTTGGTAGCGTTGATTGATCAACGATTACTTATACTTTGAAACGTTGCACTTTCAGGCTGATCACTAAGCTTTAATGGATTAAAATGCTTTTACGGTGATGAATAGGCTAAACTCTGTAGTGTTGATAGATTACTTACACACTGAAAGTACAATACTGTACTTTTACGCTGATAACTACGCTACACTATGTAGCATTGGTAGATCAGATGTTACTTATACTTTGAAAGTGCAAAAATGCTCATTTAAGCAAATCACTATGCTGATTTCTTGCGTTAATTCATCAGAGGCTAGTTACACAGCAAAAGTACAACGCTCCACTTTTACGCTCAACCCTATAGCATTGACAGATCAGAGAGCACTTGCACTTGAAATTACAACGTTGTAGTTTACGCTGATTACTACTAAGATGGGGCTAATCGATCATAGTCAATTACTCTGTAAAAGAACAATTTACGCTGAACTCTGCAGCGTTTATCGATCATAGATCACTTACACTGTGAAAATACAACGTTGCACATTTAAGATCATCACTATGCGGAACTGTAGCGTTAATTCATCAGAGGTTAGTTACTTCGTGAAAGTACAACGCTGCACTCTTAGGCTGATCACTATGCTGAACTCTAGCGTTAATTTATCAGAGGTTAATTGCACCGTATAAGTACAACGCTACGCATTTACGCTAAACCCTGTAGCATTTATAAATCAGAGATCAATTACACTTTCAAAGTACAACACTGCACTTTTAAGCTGATCACTATGCTGAACTCTACCGTTAATTCGTCGGAGGTGAGCTACACCGCAATAGTACAGCGCTGCGCTTTTACGCTAAACCCAATAGAATTGCTAGATCAGAGATCACTTACACTTGAAAGTACAATACTGCACTTTAACGCTGATTACTATGCCGATGGCGCTAATCGATCAGAAATCAATTACTCCGTATAGAGCCAATCTACGCTGGACTCTGTAGCGTTAATCAATCAGAGATCACTTACAGTTTAAAAGTACAACGCTGCAGTTCGCTTATCACTACGTTGAACTCTGTAGCGTTGATCGATCAGAAATCACGTACACTGTGAAAGTACAACGCTGCACTCTGTAGCGTTAATTGATCAGAAATTACTGACACTGTGAATGCAAAACGTTACCATTCCACGTTGTTCACTACGCTGAACGCTGTTTTATATCACATAAACACACAAACACTGATCAATTAACAACCAATTACAGAACGTTATTAAACCAATGATCTAATTTTAGTACACACAACGTTGAGCTGTTTTGTTCAGATGGAAGCAAAAATTTTAGTGGTGTCACTATTAAGTTAAATACTAATCATGGAGTAAATAAAATTTAGTCACATCATAATCAGCGATAATGTAAAAAACAATACCTTCCTCTAGTGATACTTCGTACAGCGGGGTAGGTAAGAATAATTCTAATATGCTGAGTTATTATGAGTCAATGAAAAGCATAAAAAAAGCTAATTGATCAATTTTATGGTAGGTTAAAGCATGTTTGTGAAGGTACAACGTTGTACTTTTACGCTGATCACTGCGTTGAACTTTGTAGCCTTAATCGATCACAGATCATTTATATTGTGAAAGTACAACGCCGCGCCGTACCTTCACGCTGAACTCTGTAGCGTTATTCAGAATCAGAATTATCAGAATCACTTACTGTGATTAAATAACAACCGACAAGTTCTTTAAGTTATCACACCTTCATTTAAAGTTAATGGTTCCATTTTATATAATTGCAACTGGAAAAAACAGCAAAACCTCGTTTTATGATCGTTTTGTTGTGCGAATTCGAGGAGCTGTTCCGTTGTGCCTCCCAAGTGAGAATTTAAGGGCACTTTACACACGAAGAACAATAACAGAAAACACAAAGGTAGGAAACAAATACGTAGCAAGTAGCACTAATAAATATACATAAAGAGGAACGATTAATGAAAGTTAAACAGAGATGTAGAAAACATTCTTAAACTTACGTCTACACATAACTTCATATTTTATGATACACCTGCGGGGATTAAACGACGATTATTTTGTTTTGCTTCCATCGGATTATTTTAAGTACTGGCAACTTTCTGAAAGTAAATATTTAAGTGAGTATATGCAAAGGAACTGCTGTAAAGGATTTTAGATGTTAACTTAGCATAGCTCTACGGTTTGCGGTTTAGTATAAATCTAGTCCTGTGAGAGTATACGTTTTGTTTTTAGACTATTCCATTTCTAATACAACCTGCACGACTCGCGATAAGCAAACATATCTTACTACTAAACCTAAAATCATTAGTCGACTCAGGAAAGCTCAAGCACAATCAATACCCATGTAAATTTTTAAAAACTGCCGTGTCAGCGAACCCCGTTAAACAAATCGGATTTATTTCGATTTAAACACAGGAGGGGTGGGCGTTACACGATTTATTCATTAATTTCCTGCAACACCTGGAGTGCACGCAAAGTATACCTATTACAACCCAATAATCGAATATATTTAATGCATTAAAATAAATCGCGGGGATGAACGCGATCACACACTTTAATCCCGCCAATGAGTTCGGCATTAGCATTTCCCGTTTACAAATATTTGCATATTTATTTTGCTGATCGAGCTTGCACATCCCTAAATACTTGTAGCATCATATTGATTTACCATTAATGCAACGACTATCAGAGTTTACGTAAACAGCGATTGTGGAAGGACACGCTCTATTAATAAACAAGTGGATGGATAATACATGAGGCGGTGAATAAGAAACCTTTATGTTAACGTATAATAAACAAATTCCTAAAAAGGACAATGGGCAAAACCAGATATATGTAGATTTTTTTAAAATAATGATAAACCTATTTCTAATTGTAACTTCCGAAAACTGAGAGCAGCACCTTGTAAATTTTTCACTTAAAACTACTTATTGGGAATTGTAACCGCAAGCCATTGGCACTATAGAATTTGCTTGGACGTGTTCAATATGTATGGTTCCATCGTGTTCCATTAAGGAAAATGCTTTCACGAGGTTTCCTTCGTTTAGTAAATCCGATGTTTTATTTTCTGCCGAGCTGAAATAGACGTGTAAATATAGTTTTTGGTAATAAAATAGAATTTTATTTCTGTTACTTTCTATAACTGTATTGTATGAATTGAAAACATAGAAAATGCTGAAAAATAAATTCAAAATTACTAAATGTTGTTGAAAAATAAGTTACCACCGCTTTTTGTAGGTTCTAGATAATTACGGAGTAAGAAAGCTTACAGCGCCACCTATATCGCCCGACCTAATACTTCAATTTGGTAACGCCGGAAGACGGGAAAAATATTCTTCCTGTGGGTGCTCGCGGGAAAACAATATTCAAAGATGAAACTCGACTAATATAATTACACACATTTAATTTATAAATATTATTAAGGCACATAAAACATAAGCGTTCTCAATTTAAAACTTTAAACTTGCAACCGTTAACACAAGGATTTAGTATCCTTGCCGTCAACCGGCTTACATCCGCTTCTGCGCAGAACCCTTCGGGGGTGATAGTAGACACTCGTCCGACGAGTCTGCCACGTCCGCATAAAAGTAACTAGATAATTAGTGTGCGGTTGGTTGCATAACAACTTGGTGTGTATACTGAGTTGCCTAATCGTGAGACGCAAAAAATGCCTAGATTCCAAACAAAAATTTGCCTTTCCAAACTCTTAAAAGCTAGCAAAACACAAATTTAATTTTGATTTACAAAAACCGAGATGAACTTTGATTGAAAACAATTTATTGATCGCGGACAATTGATTCCATAGGACAATATGTCGCGGAGACGAATTCCAATTGATGGTAACGGTAAATTTGTTTCAGCAATGACGCTATAGCTTTAACTAGACAATATTGTAGCGGTTAGAAACGCACACAGGCAGCCGAAAGCTGAGACGATCAGTCTTTAATATATAGATAGCTTTCGATCCGTCGTTGCGCTCGTATTATAGACTGAATCTGTATATTTGTATTATTTTATGTATCCCGTAGTGGCTTCCAAATTTTTTACAATCCATACTAATACTATGGTAACGTCTTTCGACATTTTCGTTAATTTTTATGACTATTGTTCTTGCACTGTAAAGATTCGAAATGAACAAATTATGTTTCTCGTTAATCGTTGCATAAGAAATCCTACAACGCCACCTACGTCACCCGACCTAATGTTCTAGGAAACATACATTCCCAATTAAATATGAAGACCAAAATTATTGGTTATCTAATTGTGAAAGAAAAGCCTAGTTAGCGTCCGGTTAAAGATTTAAATGGTTTGGTTTCTTCTTTTGGTTCGGAACGTCGCGTCGAATTGATGATATTCTCCCATTTTGTGTTTATAACATTTCCTATGCCAAATAATGGCATATTAGGGTATTGCGTCGTGGCTGCAGCATCGGCTCAAGCTCCGAACACCTTAAATCTGTATTTAATAAATTGAAAGCCGAAGTATATTGCAGTATCGCTGTTAAATTTACAGGTGTCTATATTTTACCCTAGAGATAGTGCACTCTAGGTAGCTGTACTATGTTTGGCCACTTTAAAATATTTATTGCAGCAGGTAATGGATCGGCTTTCCGACAGCATCTGCAACCCAAAACTAACAACCTATTCTATCATGAAACTATGTAAAACAAAATTCCCTGCAAGTCTGCAAAAACAATTGTAGAATTTTATGAATTACCACTTCAGTCCTGAATAATTTCACGTCGAATAGCAGCAATAAAAGAGTCCGTTACAACAATGAAATGAATTTACAAGCCGAGTTCGCGATACGAAATATCGTGCAGAAACGGCAACTGGTAACAGTCCAACATACACACCTGAATAGCTTTTTAATAATGCATAAACCGCAGAATGAAATATTAATATTGGGAATAATACAAAGCATAAACGTTAATTACAACTTCATTTGTAACCATGGAAACAATGGTCTATGAATATGCATCGTTTACCAATTAATTGTAGCGTAATTGTTTGACAAATGTTAACGATTACGCAATCATGCTCCCATTAATTTTCAGCAATGGAAAGTGCCAAATTAAACCCTCCATCACCAATCAATTTTCACTAGAGTACGAAATATTTGCAAAATTTTGCGTTCGTATTGAATCTCTCACAAAAGATTCTTTACAAAATGAAAAATCTACATCATAATTGTTTATAACTTGATTAAATACCGAATTCATATTTTAATATACAGGGTGTGTATAAATTGGCGAAAGAACTACACGTGGCGATGTTGGTCATAAAATTCTGAGTCGAAAATCTTAATACCAAAATGTTGGACAATGCTTCCTCTGTCCTCAGGAACCATTTAAAGGAACGTACATTTGGCAACATTGGATCCACACACCACAGGTGTTTTGTTATAAAGCACGGTAACTAAGGATGTCCGTGAATGTTGGAACAAAGTTAAGGTAATTGTTCCAACTGAAAACCATCTGTTTGCAAACACAGTTTAACCTTTGTGGTATAGTTTGCATCACTCGTTCAAGTTTTTAGGGGTGATTTCTAATACAGCCGCATTAATTCTATTCCTAACTTCGTCAGAATTTGGTGGAGGCGTAGCATAACCTTTTCCTTTAATGAAACCCCAAACAAAAAAGTCTAATAGATTGAAATCGGGGGATCTCGCGGGCCATAAGATAAGGCCGCCGCGACCAATCCATCTGTTTGGCAAGTGTTCGTCCAACCACTCTTACATTACGAGCAAAGTGAGCAGGAGCTCCATCATGCATGTATAACATTTCGTGTCTTATCTGCAACGGCATCTCGTCAATTACTTGTTCTAAAACATTGAGGTATTCATCGGCATTACGCCGATTCGGCAAATAAATTGGTCCAACAACCCTATGGTTTATTATGCCAAGCCAAACATTAATGGAAAATCTTCTCTGATGACCATATTCTCGATATTCGTGCGGGCTTTCGTCAGCCCAATGGTGAATATTATGTGTAATAAACACGCCATCTCTAGTAAACAGGCGCTCATCGCTCCAAAGAATACGTCTCACGTCATTGTCACGAATTGTATTTAAAATCGTGTTGCAGACATTCAATCGGGCTATGTTATCATTTTCATAAAGGGGCTGTACTTTGGTGACATGATATGGACGAAGAAGGTTTTGTTTTAGAACCAAATGAACGGTCTTATTGCTGGGAATATTTAATGTTGCAGCTAACTGCCGGGTGCTGACGGATGGATATTCTTGTACTGCATCTAAAATTTGCTCTTCCAGTTGTACCGTGCGCCTTTGCCTTGGTCGACCAGCGTTTACATTCCTTGGAACAAATGAACCAGTTTCACGAAGACGTTGGTCCTGCCTTCGAAAAACATTTGCTGTAGGATGCCTCCGGTTTGGATAACGTGCACGATATTCACGTTCTGCCATGTCGCCATTTCAATTACAGAAACCAAATACCATGTACATATCAGCATAATCATTAAACGTAAAATCCATAGTTAGTGATCGAAACAAGAAAACGAAAATAATAATAATTAATACTAATAACTACGAGAAAAGCAACGATGATAGAAAAAGCAAGTCCAGTTACAAATTTTGACACTTGTCAAACTTTGACGTTATCAAGACAGAAGTAATTTAGAGTCGCATCACTCTTGAATAATTGTTGTTTTACAATGCTGCCATACGTATTTTTTACAATAATAAGTTAACGAAGAAATGTTTAAAACACGCTTTTGGGGCTGAAAAACAACATCTATGAAAAAATATTTATTACAATTCTTATTTCTTCTAATTTGCAGCTCTTTCTGTCAACAGATAATGAATTAAAACACTTATTAAAAGACTTAATTTTCAAACTTTGAAGATCCCGTGCATACCCAGGAAGCATGGTACAATATTTTGGTATTAAGATTTTCGACTCAGAATTTTATGACCAACATCGCCACGTGTAGTTCTTTCGCCAATTTATACACACCCTGTATATTAATATATATTGTAACAACAATAAACTACAGCACCCTGTAGAATTGAATATCAAAACGTCAGGCAGCAATAATATTCAAAAAATTTGGTCACCTTCGCATTCCGCACCGTTTTCCGGTCTGCGGTTCGATTCCTCTGATCTACAAATCCACCTTCCTGAATAACTACAAATCCAACTATTTATTTTATAAATACCTACTCAATAAATCACCTGCAGTATTTTAAAAGTAACAACATTGTTTGTTTTAAGATCAGGTTTGTGTATATTCGCGTTAATTAATTACCGGTTGCAAAAACAATAACTTGCATATAATTGAGCCGTACGTTCAAAAACAATCCTCCTTTGTCACTGCACAAGAATTTTGGGCGCATTTATTTCCCATTTATTTTACGGTAAAATTGAAACCTTTATCTTCAAATTTTCAGATATATAAACCGGCATCATACTAACGTACCCTAAAATATTTCTTGGAAAATCGTGATCGGAATAATAATTCTTGCTGAGTCGCTAATTACGACACTTTACCTTGCCATAAAATGCTGAAGTCTACTATAAATATTAGTTGGTATCTATCAGAGGTAAAAATCGGGAGTTAGCATAGAATAAAAAATTTAATAGTTAAGTAAACTAATTATTAGGAATTCAAGTTCTTATTCGATTCCCATTCGTATGTAAATTATAAATTAAAATTTGTGGAAGTTACATGGACTCATAAGACATCTATCATTAAATTTCGGTTTTCTTATATACAGGATGCTCCATTACGAAGATGTTAACGAGGCCAACTGGAATCAAAAATTTTCTCTTAACGTATATGTTCAAAATTCAACGATAACTGAGTTATCGATATTTAAACTTTTAGAAATCAAGTGTAAAGAAAAGAGCAATTCATGGAAATCACACATGATTTATAAAATACAACTGACAATCCTAATTCAAAAGTTTTCCAAAGTATCCAGCAAAATCCATAACGAAACCCACAAGTTCAAGTCTTGTGTGCAACTTGATGCAGAAATTAAACACGGGCGACGGCTTATGTCCCTAACGAAATTGGTCAAGTGAAGTAAAGTCGGGCGATCTTGGCGGTCAAGCCCCCAAGGCCGTATTTACCATCACACAATCGGAGCAACTGTGCCAGTGGACCAAAATAGTAGCCTGCCTACAAATCACGAAAAAACTAATAAAATTCCCTTGGTCATAACATATAAATATAGTAAGGCATAAAGAAGCTCCCGAATATGCTAAAGGTTTTGTTACGCGCTACCAGTACATATAAATTATAACTAATAGAAATATAAACGTAAAATACTTCCAAACTTCCACAAACTGCCTTCGAAAAGCGCACTTTCTACTTTTTTGACACGAAAAACAAAAGACAGTTAGTTTTTTAAAAATTTTGAAACTTTTAAAGAAGAATTTCTAAATTTTCACGATATATAATAAGAATAATACTGTATTATTGTTGATAAAAACAAGTAGTACACTTCGCAACAAAATCGATTATTTATATAATAAATAATAATCGGATATTGTTTTTGTCCTTGATGGTCTCATTAAAAACAATAATTGATTTATAAAATAGAAAAATATATCCACTTTCGCGGTTTATAGAAATCAAATATTACTCAAACAACAGGCCTGAAGTAGCGATAAAATGTGATGAAATTAATAAAAATACTATCAAAGCAGAATCTTTACCTTGTTTTGCCAAGCGGCCCGAGAAAAGACGATGAGAATGAAGTTCTCTCATATGAGCATTCGAGAAGTCACCGTTTTTACTACTTCTACCGCATAAACATAAACATCCGAATGAATTATTCGATTATTAAATGCTTCCGAATGGAAGGAACAAAATAGTTTGGTTTTTTTAAAACAGCAGTTCCTCCAAAATAAGATTAAAAAAACTGACGGCATTAAATATTAATACCAAAACTACTCCTCAACAACTTTAAATATAATTGTTGTCTAACCTTTGACTGATAAATATTTGATATTTTGAGATTTCCCCGTATACACATATCTATCATCCAAAATATTTCAAAGGAAAACGGAAATTCGCACCGGAATAAAGCGGAAGATTTGTAGAAATCCATCTTCTGATGCCACACAGCTCGAAGTGCAGGTTTTCTTCTCCATGCGCTGCTTTCACAATGATTTACAGTTAGAATTTTATTTTCTACTTGCTCTATTTTTCTACAAACAAACGGTACAGTTTGTTTGTTTTTTAAATATTCATTATATCAGTTGTGGAGTACATACACACACATAAGGGCCACTTCGACGACCCATACGGGAAATGTCATGCGGGCAAAACGAGGGGAAAATTACATTTTTTACATCGTATTCAATTAGCATCACAATTGTACTGGCGTTACGTTTTGTTTACGGGGACAGAATTAAATTTTCAGCAAACCGGGAAGGTCCCAGGGCGACGGAAACACACATATTCTCCCTTTTCCCCTACAAATCATTTTAGTGTCTGAATGCTAATGCGCCCGGTTATCATTTTTAATGTAACACCAACACAAACCAGAGTCAGGTAGAGAACGAGAGAGACAGAGGCGAGTGCCGAACGGGCTACCCAAGTCCGAATCGGTGGGGTAGAGAAATGCGTTAGGAAAGCGGAAATAGTAATTTCACATACCGGATACAATCAGCTCGGCAGTCATTATACATAAATGACTATTTTTGGGCACCAATATCGACTTTGATATTCGATTAGAATTGATGGGAATTTAGCAAGTTATTTTAATTATTGACGAGCGCATAAATTTCTAAAATGTAATTTGAGAAACTGAAATTTAATTGAGTTGCATATTATTAGCGGTTAAATTGCGAGTAATTACGTTTAAAATCTTATAATAAACTCCTCTGATTCCTTAGCGAAAACTTTTTTAAAATCCCTCGTATGTGTGTGAATGTATCTTAAATCTTATCTTGTGTTACGTTTTGGTACAATATACTAAAGGTGTTCGATATTACAAGTAGGGTATCAAATAACGAAAAAAAAAATAAGACATCGAATGTAATTCGATATATCGAATTTGAGTAACTATAAAATTATTCGAACAACTACGGACTTGTTTGTTCAGATGCCTTTCCAGTTATTCAACTAACTTTCGAATTATTCGAACAATTTTAGAGCTGTTCGAACAACTATCGAATTGTTCAAAGAAGAAGCGAGTTATTACTCATATCGAATTATTCGAACCAAAACAAATTAGTCGAATCGAATTATTTTAACATTTTAATTTCAGAACACAGTTAATTCTTAATCGGTTAAATAGTAAATGCCCATTTACGATAATATAATATGTACAATGCTTTATTGAAAGGAAGAAGTATTCATCCCAATAAGATATTAATCGAATAAGTTTTACTGCAACAAATAAGTATTTATGCGTAGAATTTTTGATTCAATAGTAGATAAAATTTTTTAATAATTCGAATGAATTTATTCAAATAATTATTTATTTGATAATAAATTCGTATAATTTTTATTTTAATATCGTTTATCGATATATCCAATTCGATATATTATTCGAATTTTCGATAAAAATGCACTGCAGGACTACAATATACGCATGGTATTTTTCAACCGGGATTACAAAATTTGAATCTTCCTTCTCTAGTCCATATAGATAAAAACGGAATGGCCGACAGTACAATGAAAGATACAATAATAAAAGGAAAACAAGCCGTTAGAATATTAAATTCGGTATTGTGGGACAGAAACATAAGTAAAGAAAGGAAAAAACAAATATATAACAGTATAGTGAAAAGTATAACAACATATGGAGCGAAATCCTGACAATTAACCGAAAAAACGAAAAATTTAAGATTTAGGAGTATTAGAAATGGATTACTGGAGGCGCTCGGCAAGAATATCAGAATTAGACAGAGTTCGAAACGAAACAATTAAGAACATAATGGGGGTAGAAGAAGACATAGTGGAAGATGTGAAAAAAATCCAATTGATGTGGTATGGACATGTTCAGAGGATGGACGAAACACGTATTCCGAAGAAAGCAATGCAATGGGTCCCCCGAGAACGCAGGAAAAGGGGAAGACCGAGGTAAAGCTGGAGAAAAGGGATAGTAGAAGCCATGGAAGAGAGGGAAATAGAGGAAAGATGGAAGAAATTATTGGGAACCGGAAGGCGATAGATGGCGAAAAACCGGAAGAGGAAGAAGAAGAAGAATTTTTCTTCTTCTCGGCTTTTACCACCCTTCTAGGGTCTTTGCCGACTCAACAATCTCTTTCCACTTCCCTCTATCCAATGCTTATTTTCCTCGAATTTTTTGCATTCAGCCTTTTCAGCCTTACCCATCTCATTCGAGGTCTTCCTCTTGGCCGTATCCTTTCTACTGGACGGCTGTCAAAGACACTTTGGGTTGTGCTTGCAGGTGTCATTCGTAGCACATGCCCAATCCATCTTATTCTTAAACTTTTGATGATATTAACCACGCCCGGTTCACTGTATGGATTATTTATCTTTTCATTATATCGCTGTCTTCACTCTCCCCCTTCTTGAATTAGTGTAAATATTCTACGCAACACATTCCTCTCAAAGATCCGTAATCTTTGTTCTTCCTTTTTTACTAGAGTCCAGGCTTCACAGCCATACAGTACGATAGGTCTTATTGTTGTCTTACATCATATTATTTTGGGTTTCCTTGACAGCAGCGATGTTTTGAAGATGTCATTCATGGAGAAATATGCTCTGTTAGCCATAAATATTCTGGTCTTTATCTCGTCCGTTGTCATTCTTGTAATTGATAGTGGTGCTAAGGTATCTCAACTGTGGTATCTCCTCTATTCCTAGGTTTTCCACTGCTTGTGAGCCACCTAGTTCTGTCATTCTTGATATCCACTAATATTTTGTTTTGTCAATATTAATCCTAAGTCCCACTTCTTCGGAGTTATTCTTTAGGGTTTGATACGCACGCACTATATTTCCCTCTTAAGTGCTAATGATTGCCAGGTCGTCTGCATATCCCAAAATTTGTTGTTGGTTTCTGAATAGATAGTCGTCATGTTTTGTTGAGTTTTTTCTCCTCCTGCTCTTAATTTGTATTGGGCATATTATATTATCGTTATAAGAATTAATGTTTTTAGTTTTTTAGAGGTTTTAAAGTTGTTCACAGCTTGACTAACTGACATTCGATAGTTGTGTTTCTTCTTGTTTTGTGAACTTCACTATGTTTTCCTTTTGATAAGAATCACATTTATGAAGATTTCATATTCTGTTTACACAAAGCTAGAATGTTTCACAGAGTACTTGAATTTTAAAATAAAAATACTTTTTATTCAAAGCACACTCCTGATATTTAGGAAGGCTGTTGGCAATTCAATCTCTACTTAGAGGAACTGTTTTTTACGTTTTTCTCAAAAATGAATGTGCAGTTTTTATTCCGCTGAAAAGAGAAAAATATTTTGTACTGAGCGAAACACGTGGATTTAAATGTTATGTGAAGAGACTTTATAAATCAACAAACAATTTTCTGTTTCACTGCCTTAGTTGCGATAGAGGGAGCGATTCATCCGATAATAGGAAGTACATTTTTATGAATTAAGAGGCCATTTTAAATGGTATTGAAAATTTTTAAATACAAAAACTGTTCAGTTTAATGGGATCTTTAAAATGAGGTATCACTCGACCCCTCGTCCTATCTAAGATTTTTGAGATAATATATCTTGTGGTCGTCGTTGGAGGCGTTGGAAGTCCCCTCAAAAAGTGTAGATGGATGAGCAAATGGACGAGTGAATGTAATGCCAAGGGTTTGGCGTAAGCTGACAAAGCGTAGTGGTTAAAGGCCCAAAGGGCCCCACTACCGTCCGGAACATAGCGAGTAAGCCGGAGTGAATGGAATCAAGCCTCGACATTGGCAGTAGCCGGTACAAGAGGAACCGTTTATGTATGTATGTATGTATATTTTGAATGTTCCCGTTCTTTTGATGAGGAGAGGGGGTACTAACATATTTATTATTTATCCTCATGTGGTACATCGTTGGAAAGGTAATTTAATGGACTTTAACAATCAGTATCAACAATTTTTTTGGTACAATGCCTTTTAAATGAGGTACGACTTGACCCACCGTCGTATTTGAAAATCTCAGAACCCCCCCCCCCCCCCCCGCCCAAAAAAGACCCTTTCCGAAGCCCCCAAAAATGTATGAATATTTTTAATGAATACGATTTATATTACAAGTATTTTATCTCGTCCATGTAGGTTCAATAGTTTAGCCGTAAAAGAGAGTGCGTGGGTGGTCTGTTATACCCTATATATTTTGGAAGTAAAATTTAATTATTTGCACTCCGAAACGCGTTTCTTATATACTATTTCTCACAATATCATATAATTATTTTAATAAATATTTTAGATATTTATGGACTTTCCAAGAATATTCAATATTTGAAGAACATTATTCGTATTTTTGACACTTCAAGGTATTTCCAGATATTACAAGCAGGATTTACATCATATCTCACGAGTTGAGTTGTTAACAAAACATCAATAAAATTAGAAAAAAAAATCATCAAAAAATTCATGCATAAAACAACGTTTATCCAAAGCAGCACTACAAAGAAGTAAAAACCTTCACTGACAACGGGGGAGGAAGTGGTACCTGTGCTTTGATCTTTGAGCACGCTAAATTATTGAATAGGAGAAAAAAGAAGCAAGATTTTTTTATAAGCCCCTCAAAAACATGTACAAAGACAATAAACATTTCAAAATCATAAATAATAAAATTATTTCCGCTCTCAAAGAGAATAGTAAAACTAAGGCGCGCCGGGCGTACTCACTTCGGTTCGGTATATGTATATACAAAGTCACAAAAGTCTGTATTAAAATAAAATTTTCCACGATTAGACTTTTGCAGAATCCGGGGTCCATAAACGAGGACATAACAAAATAACCTGTTTGTTTGAAATGCAAATTGAATAACAGCATTAGTCCGGCCAGCGGAGTTAAACAAATTAAAAATCCTGGGTTATAATGCGATTGCGACGCACTTGGAGATTTTTTTTGCTGGAGAACAATTAGATCTCCCAGGCAAAATAAAAATGTAAAGAAAATTAAATATGAAGGTTCTTAATTAATTTTTAAAAATATGCAATTTATGTGTAATTATCAATTTTTCGGATGCCTGATTAGCAATTAATAAATTAAACAAAAATAAACGGGAAAAAATACAATTTAACGTATTAGGTTAGAATAACAGCACTTTTCCACAACGATTTCAGCATCCAGAAATAAAGGAGGGAGGTAATAAAAATTCAAATTTTAAAATTTACATTTTAAATGCTTTTTCATACACAGTAGTCGCTCGGCGATGCGTAACTGAAAATTGACTGGTGCTTTTCATATCGTAAAGTTGGCTACACAAAATATGCATAAAAAATATAGAAAATATCAAGCTAAAGGAATTTACGTCATTTTATTTCTCGAATACCTTGTTGAAAAACTTGTTGACTCCAAATTTGCCAAAAAAACGTTCTACTTTATTAAAAACAATTTTTAGCAGTTTTTTGCTTTTAACATGACGTCCCAAAAACAACTTTTACTTATTTAACAAACTACACGAACATTTTTATTATATATGACCAACTAAATATACACATAAAATTTAAAAAAAACTTCTCCCATTCATTAAACCAAATTTTTCTAATAAAACTTAAACCTAAGGAATTAAGTTTTTTGTTTCAATTATTTTCAAGAATATTCTACTTTTCCGTAAGTGACAAATTTTACATAAGTCTGCACGTTATCAAAAATCAAATTTATAAGTTATTCATACCATCCCTCAAATAGAATCAAATCTTTCGAATTAAATTTTAATTTCTTCCCAAGTTTAGTAACTTTTAACACCCCGCTTTCTCAGTATTTTAGCACATTCCTCGCCTTTTAGAACTTCCCAAGAACTTGTTAATAAAGAAGGGAATGTCAAAAACGGAGAATTAAAACGAAGCATCGACTGATTTGCTTGAATGAGACTTTAACAAAACTCGGAACGATTTCTGTTATTTATCAACATAGGATTATTCTTAAAGGTGATAAATTTCCGAATTGGAGGAAAAGTCAATTGTGGATTAAATAAAAAAATGAATTTAATTTTGTTTATAAATACAGGGTGCTTCGATAATGTGGAATTCTTCTACAGCTCTGTTCATATTAAAGATAGAAGAAAACTTTAAGTACAAAATTGTTTGGAAATTAATTGCTTCATAACCCGAAATTATTATCAGTTATACTAGGTGTCTAATTATGCCCGTAAACCACTCTAGTTTATTATTTTAACGAGATGTAGAATCTAAAAATGCAATCATACACCCTGTATATGATTGCATTTTTAGATTCTACATTGAATTCCAGCTATAAAAGTATTAAAGTTCAAATCTGAAAATAAACAGTTTCGAGTTATTTAAAAATTTTGAGATTTGTTGACCAACATTAAATAATTAGGATACCAAAAACATCAAGTACAAACATGAGGAAATAACTCAGGAATAAATTCTGTTTGCTTCAACCCTTTATTTTGGCATAAAAACTCTAAGTTTTCGACTTCGGCCGAGCCCTGCAACCCTTCTAGATTTTAAGAAATAGGTGCAAAAAATCAGTTTTCTTCAAAATGGTTCGTTTCCGGTACACCCAACCAATAGTAGTTCATAGACAAATAAAAATATATCAAATTCCCTACAAAACTAAAAAAAAATAATGTCCAAGCTAAAACAGTTTCCGAGATATGGCCTCTCAAAGGTGACGCTTTCGCTATTTTTGGCAAAAAAAACATATTTTCAGATTTTATGAAATTGTTCATTTCCTGATTATCCTACGAAAAAGTGGTGTACAGATGAAAGTAGACTCAATTCTCTGTAAATAAAAAATAACATTCCTCTAACCTTATTAGGTCCAAAGTTTCGACATGCCAAAGATGACCATTTTGATGCTTTTTTAAAGAGAGACGTATTCACCTTAGACTTAGGACATGTCAGTCATACTCATAGTGGGGAAATATGCCAATACAGTATCAGAGCTTATGCAAAGAGCTCTAAAAACTGTTGAAGGGTGGTGTATAAAGGAAAACCTAAGGGTAAATCCTACAAAAACAACACTAGTCCCCTTCACTAACAAAAGAAAGCTGGATGGGCTACGGCTGCCAACTCTCTTTAACCAAGTAGTACAGATGGAAGGAGAGGTCAAATATTTGGGCGCGTTCCTAGACACCAAGTGGACCTGGAATCAACATCTAGACCACATAACCAACAAATGTAAAACGGCATTAATGATGTGCCGGAGAACAGTTAAAAACCCTGGGGATTAAAGCCACACATGGTGCACTGGTTATACATTGCAGTGGTAAGACCCATGATAACCTACGGCTGCCTGGTCTGGTGGCCAAAGGTCAAACAAAAGCAGGCAATTGCAAAACTCATAAAAATTCAGAGGCTAGCATGTCTATGCATAACAGGAGCAATGAAAAGCTCACCCACGGCAGCCATGGAAATAATGCTAAACCTACCCCCCCCTCGACATTTTCATCAGGGGAAAGGCCAGGATGGCAGCATACAGGCTGACATGTAACATGAACTGGAAAAACCAGAATAACCTTGGGCACACCAGAATCACAAATGATATCGCAAACCCTCTTTTAAACATGGGTAGCGACACTATGATTCCAAAAATTTCATACGACAAACCATTTGAAATCCAAATGGACTGGGATCAATGGCGTCGTAGGGAAGAACAGAATCCGTCAAGAGGGCTGATCTGGTACACAGATGGATCTAAGATGGATAACGGGTCAGGTGCTGGAATACACGGCGAAACCCCAAGGCACAACATGCATGTCTCACTGGGGCAAAACACCACGGTATTCCAAGCGGAGATATTCGCTCTGGGAACCTGTGTCTGTGAGAATTTGAGAAGGCAAATCAAAGGCAAACCTATCCACATACTCACTGACAGTCAGGCAGCCCTAAAGGCATTAGCATCAAAGCAGATAAGATCCAAGCTAGTCTGGGAATGCCTGCAAAACCTGAAAACCCTGGCAAAACACAACCAAGTAACACTGGTGTGGGTGCCAGGTCACAAGGGCATAGCAGGCAATGAAAAAGCAGACCAACTAGCGAGGAAAGGATCTGAGGCAACCTTTATTGGTCCTGAACCAGTACTAGGTATCACAAAGGCGACAGCACGTGGGGTAATAACTGAGTGGATCAAACAACAACACCAGCAATATTGGAACCACGTGCAAGGACAAAGACACAGTAAACTGGTGATGGGAAGACCATCTCAGACTCTAACAACTGAAATACTGAAACTCAACAGAAATAATCTTAGAATTGCGACGGGGCTACTAACCGGTCATTGCAGTCTAAGGAAACACATGCACAGAATGGGCGTATATACAGAAGAACCCATATGCAGACTCTGTAATGAAGAGGAAGAAACTGCCTCTCATGTAATCTTCGAATGTGAAGCATTAAACCGCAGACGTCACAACCTGTTGGGCGAAATAAACCCACAGGTAGGCATACCGGAAAAAGATCTGGTCCACAGGCTACTAAACCTAGTAAAGGGTCTTAACCTGTTCGCCTAAACCAAAACGCAAAGGCAGAGAAACACAATAGGCCTTATTGGACGGGGTGTTCAGGGACTCACAACACCGTGCTCTGCAATTGCTACTACCAATAACCAATAACCAATAGGACATGTCATATTGTGTTTAGAAACAGAAATTTTTAATAAAAATTTTTTTTGAGAAAAGAAAGCGAAAGGTCCATAATCGTTCCCTAAAATTTCGTGAGAGGTGAAAATTAACCGCTTTAAACATTGCTGCACGCACCTAAAAATTAAGTTCTGAGTTGTGACTGTTATTTTACTATCACTCATGAGCAATTTATCTTAAAACCGCGCCGCGCCGAGGCACACGACACAGATGGCGCTAGTATAGACATCATATAGGCATTTTTATATGTACTCAGCGACTTAATTAAAACGAAAACTAAATGAAACAAGTTAATAGATGTTGCTTAACAAAGTAACTTAGATGCTCAGATAATTATTTTCTTGTGAAACATGCAAATAAGGTAAAAAACTTACTTTTCTTAGCAAACATAAAACTGTAAATTTAACACTATTCTTCATTTGTATTTACGCTGATCATCTAGATACTGTTATAATAGGTACACCAATTTAAAATTTTTGGCAATTATTTAAACTATGTGCCAGCTGAGTAAATTTAAAAATTCGATGCGAGTAACGTCAGCCATGTTGTTGAACAAAAGTTCATAGGAATCAGCACGGATGGCGCTACGGCGCGGCGATAGGCATTTGGCGCGTTAATTTAAAACTTTTAACAAATTTCGCACATAAATAAGAGATTAGTTGCACACAAACCCACGAGCAAGTAATGCTGAAAATTAATTTTATGCGAGAAATCAATAATTCTGCTAGTACAGTTCTGTAAAGAAAACTATATGCACGTCAACAGAACGCATGTGACGCTACCTGTTTATGTTTAATAGAACCATCACTAATAAAATTCAAATTTAGAATGACTAGCGCCTCTAGCGTCAAAAGCAAAAAGGTGCCACGGCGGCGTGCTCTTAAACCAAAAATAGTTTGTCATCCCTCGTTTTTTAAACCAAGATGCAAGAATTTTCGATTTTCAAAAAATCAAAGAAGGCGGCACAGGTAAATTAGCGGACCGAGACACACATCAAATTGTAGCTCGTCCCCAGCCCTATGAGCGTACAAATATGAAAAAAAATCGTGTGGCCAGTTTTTGGGCAAAATTGTTTTGAAAAATTTACAAAATTTTGGAAATATTTTTTACTTTGTTGTTAAATTATCCAAAATTTTTGTGCATAGTAACATTGTGTTTTTATAGTTATTACTATAAAATGTTTGAATCCGATCTTCATCATCCCCAACCACTGACAGGGTTTCCTGGAGATCCAAAAAGTGTAATTACGTCAAAATCTCAAATTCGAATATTTTCATGAAATCAAACTTATTATATTATGAGTATCTGTATATAAAATACTTAATCACTTTAACAATTTCTATTTATTTAAACCTTATACGTATTTCAGCATGTTAACATGCCATTGTCAAAGGTTATATGAAGGTAAACAGTTAGCGTTGTTATAGCAATAGAACTTTTTTACTTATCTTGGTAATCGTCTGCAGATAACTTGATTTCTTATTCCAAAATGTCCAGTAGAGGAGAATTTAACAGATCAATTTGCTCATTCATTAACGGTACAGTTTTTAAATGTTTGTGAATTTCAAAAGCTTCTAGTATATCTAATTTACGTTTATCATCACAAAAGTGTAAACATTTTATGGTGTTATTAGATGTCATTGAATGATTTTGTTCTAGTAAGTGTTTAGCGTAGTTGGATTTATGTGGGTGTTTGTATTTGTAACAACGTACGTGTTCTTTATACCTAATATCAAAATTTCTAATAGTCTGGCCTATATAAACCGAATTACAATGCGAACAATTTAATTTGTAAATGCCTGATTTTAACAAATCGTCTGTTTTTGATTTTGCATTAAACAAAGTATTTAAGATGTTCCTAGTTGTTTTAAAGCTTACTTTATATTTATTTGTTTTGTTTATAATTTTAGCAATTTGTTCTGATTTCTCACCAAAAAAATTACATTCGACCAACATTTTAGCTTTGTCTCAAATCTGTCAGATTTGAGACAAGCTAAAACAAAGAAGTAACTGTACGTCTCACAATTGGAGAAAAATATCCAAATCGGCTAAACAAGCAAGGAAATATAACGAGTGTTAAAAAAAGGTAGGATCAGCAAAAACGTGGCATCCAAACCCCACTTGACCCTTTCTTTTGAAGGCGTTATTAAGATCGCTATTACCTAATTGAATTGAATTTATAATTACATAAATTACTTAATCGCCCTTCATTTCCTCAAGTTCGTAAATAAGTAATTGAATTTAATTTTAGCATGCACCTATTATGCCACTTTTAATTAGTACTCAATAATAGGGTGCAGGCATAATTTAATCAACACTATTGGTGAATGTCCACACACACAGTGGCGAAATTATTTTTATTGCGAATTAACAATTTAAAGCCTACTAAAATATTACGACAAAGTTACAGGATACACCTTAACATGCGTGAACGGTTTAATCCGAGGTTTAAACCCAGAAATCCCTCCTGTTTTACGTTTTTACAGCAACGAGGGAATTAAATTAACACTTAACATTGATTTCTCTTTTGAATATTAATTTTTTTCACGGTCACAACTGTCAACTGATCAATAATTTGTTAAGGCAAACAATTGCAGGTCAATGGTTACGTACGTTACTTACTTACGTTACTTAATGGCTACTAAAGAAGTACCTAGAGACGCTAGATAGGTATCAATCTAATGTGTAAATGGCTGGCCATGCAGCAGTGTAAGGTTGAGTGAATCCGTTAAAAAAAAAACGCATATATCTTTACAAAAAATAAAATTTTTGAGTATCCAGTCAGGGTGTAAAAATCTTGATTTTTATTTAAAAAAAAACTCTTAGATTTATATGAAATTGTTCACATCTAAACAACTCTATGTAAGTATTGAAAAATATGAGCCCTCGTTGAGAAACAGATTTCTAAGACACAAACTTCCCATAAACATGAGTCCGCCAAAACTTAAGTTTTCGAGATACATGAGTGTTGAAATTATTATTTTTTAATGATTATTTCAAAAATTTCAGAACCGGCTCCGATTATTCTATAGAAATTGCTCATGTCATAATCTTTGTAGGAATGGTGACGGGTACCCAAGTAGTAGAGATGAGTTTGCATAATGTTAATTAAAAAAATTATGTAAGCTTATTGAAACGATTAAACTTGTTAAGATATCGGGTATCGAGTAATCATCGGTTAACGGTAACTAGCGGGTAACGAGCAACTATCGGGTAACGGGTAACAATCGGATAACGAGTAACTATCAGGCAACAGGTAACCATCGGACAACAATCGGGTAACGATTAACTATCTGGTAACAGAGAATTATCGGTAAATGGTAATTATCGGGTAACGGGTAATTATCGTCTACTAACGGGTAACTATAGGGTAACGAAAGTCGCTCACTGGTCTCAAAAAAAATAATTTATTTATAAAACAGAAAAATGTATTCGTTTTGGCGATTTACAATAATATTACTAAAAAAACAGGCCAGAATTAGCGAATTTATTGAAATTAAAAATTTCATTTGCGAGCGACCCGAGGAAATACAATAAGAACGAAAATTAAATCATAAGAGCATTCGAGAAGCAAGCGAGGTACATCCGAATGATTTTATCCGAATGAATCATCTGATTACTAAAACCATTCGAACGGCAATCATTCGATTGAGAAAAGCATTCGATTATGCCCATCTCTTCATTTTTAGCTATAATTAAATTTGGCAAATGCCATCAAGAGCGTATTTGAATGTGAGTAATGGGATCAATTTTAAAACACATGCACGCCGCACTGTTTTTACATTTTTAATTTGCTTTTTTATTCAGATTGCAATACAGATTTCAAAAAGCACACCACAAATTTTAAAAACAGTCGCGTGACAATATAAGACATTACATTTCTTCAAAGTTTTCCCTTGGATTTACGCCACTTTCCCTACTTACCACAAATTACTCTACTTCCCCTACTTCTGCGAATGCGCAGACTCTAGAGATTTCTTCCCTGACTACCCTTAGAATTCCCTTTGACCCCCGGGGTACGCACTTCAACGTGTATATATCTAATTTACTATAATAATTATGGCATTACAAAATTTATGAGGATTCAGTAGTACAGTTATCACAAAATACGAAAGATGATATTAGATTTGAAATTTGACTTTTCGTTGTCGTGCAATAATTATTAAACATAATTTACATACAACCACATTAAATCAATTACTCGTTTACTTTTCTGTGCTCTCCACTGTACAATATTGTACATAATATAGTATAATAAAAAAATACTTATAATGTTTCCACCCCCACCTCGCCTAATGAAAAAAACTATAATTGCACGTTACTTAAGTCACGCGATATTTTAATTTTGCAGATAAATTGAAAGGTATTGTTTTAATTTTAATTTAGGTACCCGTACCTACCTTAAAAGCCACAAAAAGCATAAACCCAACAAAAGGCTTGATTACAACGTGTGAGAGGGGAAAAACGACCAAATTGTATGCCCATTAAAACAATGAGCTTTGATAAGACTACGAGGTTCGTAGAATCACAACAAAACATAAAATCGATTTCCTATGCTCTTCAATGTTTACAATACTTGTAAAACAGGGAAGTCTGTACCAGAGTAAGTAAAAGGGGATGATATACGTACAAACAGACGTCTGCGAAAGGGGTGCATACACAAAGGAGGCACTGATAACAACCGCGCCACTTTCGTAATGATTTGCTCCGCGCTAGAAGGTGTATTTCTATATAATAATAAGATTCAAATATAGAATACTAAATCCTTGAATTCGATTGGCTTAGAGCAAGGCGCCTGTAAACTAAAGAATATGATTGGCAATTAAAGTGCAAATTACACGTGCTTACCCTAATTGAATTAAGTTGACAAATTATCGATTTAATTTCCGCAATTTCGTCACCCTTTTTCGTTTTATGTTCTCCTCGGAGGGAGCAAATCGAACCGTGCAATCTTAAATCTTTGATGTTGCAAGTCGGGAGAACAACCACAATTTTTTACTAATTACAGAAGATTTGATAAAGCCCTAGCTTTATACAAACGCTAAAACATAGTTCAATAAAGTAATTATGTTAAGAAGCCTAATTTTAAACGGTTTTAAAAACAAATTAGCAAAAGCCAACACTTTTGACGTTTACAAACAATTTAAATTTAAACTTACCCAAACATGATATGCCGGCGTTTCGACGGAGGGAAAGTAGCACCGGATATCGTAGTGGGCCCCACTCAACTGTGCACGTCCAAGCAATAAGCAATAATTTAAAATTAATAATAAACACGCCGTGTTAACAAGTGGTTTACGAAGATGGCGAACTGTCAAGCAACACAATTATCGACGAAAACTATGAATAATACGCCACAAACACAACACAAAATGCAACGTGCACTGGTAGAAAATGTATAAAAATACTCTGACAATACTGATACAAGAAGATATTGGTCCGAATCTAAGTGATAATCACATTGGTCCACTGAAAAAAAAACGTCTGTCAGATTCGCGTGCTTGTAGGGGTGTGCATGATGGCCGGTAAGGAAGATAACGCTAATATTGATAACTCATCGCGGAAACGAACCCCAAAGGGTTTTTAAATCGAGTTTCGTGTTTCGCTCATTCTTATCAGATTACTGATAACAATTCTATTATGGTAAAACACGACAAGTCCGGAAATTAATTGCCAATTACAATTATAACAACTAGCTTATCTATTTTGTTCTTAAAAAGGTTACTTAGGGTTAACTTTTATCAATCCCCTGATAAGGTTTATCTCACATAAATATTTATAAGGAAGCGAAAGGTAGTTGTATTTCCAATTAGAATCTACAAAAATATTATCTAGAAGTGGATCTTATTAACATATTTTGTATTGGAATCCAATCTGCCATTAAATCTTATCTACTTACCTAATCTAATAAGTTAATAACCATTCAGGTCCCAATGTTGGCATGAAACTTAATATTTTATTCTCCTTCGACTTATAGTATTGTTAATAATGAGGATTTATATTTAAAAAAAAATTCATTGTTAGAAGTAACAAGCAGGGGTGTAGCTATCGCATGGCAAGGTAGTGCGCGGCACAAGGGCCTAGGCCTAGACCCATAATGGCAGCACACTTAATTAAGAATAAAAAAAACCAGACTAACAATTCAAAAATTACTTTTTTAACTGACTCAGGGCATTATATAAACAAGAGTCTAAGTGAGGATATTGAAAGATTTAGTTCATCAAGTTGACCAAAGGAGTCATTTTGGAGGAATCCTGGTTAAGACAACAGAAGCTTTTCTGAAAAATATTATACTGCAACTTCCAAGTATTCGCCAATTTCTTGTACTTGGCTTTCCAGTACTGGACAGAAAAAAAATCAGTTATGGCAAAACTTCGGTCTTAGGTAAAACCTTGTGAACTATTAGAGCTGTGAAAAATAAATGTAAGGCCTTTTTTTCGAAAATGGTATTCAATATTACTCTTATGCTTGCCAAAAACTCACCAGCCTTTCGGGGACATTGCAAAACCCATTAATAATACACTCCATGACAACGATGAGTCTTGTAAAATATTTTTGCAGAGAAGAAAGCGAAACTTGCACGATTTTTCTTATATTTTAATTTAGAACAGTAGTTCATGTTACTAACCTGCTCGTATTTTTGTGTTTTGATATGATTTAGAACATATTTTTTTATTTCTTTTTAAAGAGTAAGTCTAATATAAACATAATTGTATTGTGCCTACTGCTATCAATAAACTTCCTCCATCCGACCATCCCTACATGAAAAACCGACTTCTCTAACTTCAAATTAAATGCCACTATTCAACTTACTATAATTTAATTTTACATCCTTATTTCAACTTCAAATAAATAATCTTTCCGGCTAAAAGACAAATCAACAGTTTAGGTTATACTGCGGTGCCTAGTAAAACCAGCGTGTCTGCAAAAATTGCAAACTTGAGATATAATTTTATGGGTCATAATAAAACTGTTTGTTCGTTTCCTTAACAAAAACTACGTAAATACTAGAAAATGACGCGTGGACGAGGTCAAAAAGGAAGCGAGAACAGAATAGTGGCACCAAACACACGACAAGAAAACCTGGAGACTTGAAGGGGAGGTCTTTGCCTGGAATTACGATGTGACAGGTTGATAATAATAATAAGAAATTAGAAATATGGATAAAATTTAATAATTGTTTCAGAAAATATAGTCGTTTAGTTGACACAAACCTCACATCTACAACATGTTTAATAAAAACAGGGCATCTACATGGTAGAGCAGTGTTCATACTGGTTTCTTACCAAGCGTTATGCAGATGCCAGAATACTGCAAAGTATTGCCATAGAATTGTGAACTCTTCCAATTAAGTTTTCAATAACAAGTGTTGATCTATATGTCATTGTAGAAATAGGCAGTTCTCAAGACCGTATGTTTGGAGAATGTTCTCCACTCTATTGTGTTCAAGTTTTGTCAATTTTGTGCCATTTGTAACACAATATAGATAGGGAGATTTTGCTATGGATGCAGTATATGACATATATCAACCAAGAGGAGTTTATTTCCTAATCCTATCATATTTCATCAGCTGTTTGCAACTTATTATGTTCGTCTATGCAATTGCACTACTGCACATAAGGACAGAAGTTGATCATGCTTGGAGAAATTTTTGTAGAGTTAAAAACCACAGAGTAAACTTTTATATTTTACTAATAAAAATTCCTGAAATATAAGTATAGTGTGTCCTACTTTTGTTCTTTTATTTTCCTGTTCGTAGTCTTAAGGTATGGCAACCCTAGTTTATTATCAGATTCAGAATATACAAAAGGATACACCTCAACATATCAGTAGTTTAATATCTACAACTTTAAATTTATTGACCAACAAGGCATAATATACAATATATCAACACAACCAGTAGGACTTTTGATATAATTTTCATTAAAGATAAATAGTGGTAATCTCTTTTAAAGCTATTTAAGAAGCTGGGGTGGTAGCATCATGTTCCGTTTCTTCTTTGCTGTAAATCCATCTCCACCAAGCGACTTTCATTCGGTCCCAAACGTTTTCAACACTACAAAACATATAGTTAAAAAACCTTTTCAAAACTTCTCAACACATCTTTACTCTCCCATGTAGCACTGAGTCATAAAATTTTAGATTCTGATAGAAGATCTTAAGGTAAATTGAAAATTTTAATATGTTATAAATAAGATAATTAATAGCTTCCAACACGTTTCTCATTTTACACGTCGTTATCAAAGGCAAGATTAAAAGTAATGAGTTGATGTTACAATAAAACTGGTCTTGGTTATCTATGTCTGCATATGGCTTTATTTCTTATTCCAAAACTTCTAATAATGGCGGATTCAAGAGATCAATTTGCTCATTGTTTTTAAATGTTTGTGAATTTCAAATGCTTCCAGTACATCTAATTTACGTTTATCATCATAAAAATGTAAATATTTTATAGTATTATTAGATGTCACTAAGTGATTTTGTTTCTAATAAGTGTTTAACATAATGTTACTTTTATTTTTGCAGTTTGTAAGGGCAATAGATACGTCACTTTGGCTTGATATTTTAAGACATAACTTATTTGATAATGTTTTTGGAGTTTTTAACCATAAATTCGGATGTAGAATTTAATTTTACAAAAAAAGGTTTACTTCTTAAAAGTCATACAAATGAATCGTTTACGGATAAATACTATTAATAAGTTTCAGTGCACATAAAAAATACCATCGCTCGATGCATTTTATCAAGTCATTTTAAGTAAGCAAAAGAACATCGAGATGTTGTTTTGTGGTGTTAGTGGTTTATTGGTTTTTTTTTTCTATTGCTTACTTAAAAAGACCTACTTGGTTAAATGCATTGAACGATTGTATTTTCTGAAACGCACTGAACTGAATCTTTTAAACTCAAAGCATTGCTCATTTTTACCTATCCATCGCTGGTCGAACATCAAGAATTGCAAATTGATATTTATTATTCAGTTTCCCCCCATCGTAATAATCAATAATATAGCGCACGTCCTTCCCGCATCTATCTACAATCCAATCGTGTCTATCAAAAGGCAATTCGTAACCCATAAGCTGTCTTATGCGTGCCCTTGGGCTGTATTGCGTTGCTTTTCCGCCGAAACTTTTCAACCTTAAAAATATAACATTAGAAAGCAATTTAAACTAACAAAAATTAAAGTTAACTTTGGTTCCATGCATTCGCTACAATGAAGCGCTTCCCACTTAAGAACTTCTTTCCAAGCCTGCTCATTATTTGCATTGTGGATTTTAATAATGTGTTCCATGTCTTTGGGATTTAAATCGTCTTCCTTCCAACGCCACCCTTTTCTTAACATAGCATTCCAAAACATCTTTAAAGAAATCAATTAATTCGTACATTAATCAATTTCCTTATCAATTTACCTGTGGGCTAGGATAAACCCAAAATGGACCTTCACCTTCTTTTATTATGGCTTTAGGAATGGAAGAAACTTGCCGGTTTGTTGGTAATGGAAACGGTTGGTCAGGTGCTGGATTTTGATTGGCTGGTGGCATCTAAGTGTTAAAATTTATGAGTTCAAATGTATAGTGAATGTACCTCACCACCTTACCATATTTAATGGATTTACATCCTTGTTGTCGTGTCGAACTGGACATTCAGAATAGGTCTGTGTCGGTTTGTGTATGATAGGACACTGTGTTGCACTATCGCTCACATATCGATTTTGATTTTTCAGATATGATTTATTAGCCTCGTAAAAATTTGGGTTCACTATTTGCATCGCCACTATCTCGGCGGCGGACACAGTGTTGCCCATGATTTAGTTTAAATCAGCATTTCAATTTTATTACAATTAGTTAGAACTGATTAAGGTTATATTGGAAATTATATAACCTGCACGCTTATATTTCAGCTAAAGTATGAATGAAAATCTATTTGAAACGACAAAGGTAACGAGTCTTACCTTGCTAGATGTTAAACGCATATGAAATTTAAAGAAATTTAATGAAAACGACACATTTTTAGAGAAAATCCATAAAACTTCAATGATAAAAGGGTTACTAGATCACGTGATTGATAATTGTTGGAAATAGGCAACCAGTCATACGGTTGAAGTATGTACATTAAGCTGCATATGCGATAGGAGTATTTTACCATCAAAAATCGTAATAAAAGAATTTTGTTTTATTTAAAAAACACGTAGCTTTAATTTACAAAAACTGGAAAGAAATCTGTAAATATGTGCTTTGTTTATTTAATTTTTAAAAGTATTTTTGACTATCATAAATACCTAATTTGTCTGAAAGTTTTTAACATTTTTTCCTACTTCTACAAACTTCTATATGAATCTAATTACCAAGAACTAACTGATTGGCCTACCTGGAAAGAGTCGAAAAATTTAATTATATTATTGTAATTTTGTAAGTAATTAACATTTAGTAGTCGCGATTCAAAATATTTTTGAAAACAGGTAATAAGCATGATACAGAAAAAAAAACGCAGTTTTTGCCGATTCTTATATCTTACTCTCTACCATCCATATAAAAATTATATTTCAGTTGAAGCCGAGTTTTTTCAGGATGCCAGAATCTCTAGCTAATACAGCTGGAGATAAGATAATTTAGTTTCTACGAAATGCCCTTATTGCTGTTAAGTACCCAGGTAATTTCTACCCTTTTCCTCTCTTTTGTCTGAAATTTTTATTCTTACATATTTATCCACCAAAATAAACAATTCCATTTTATAATTTTTATAAACGTTTTCCTTTTCAGTTTCTCAACTGCACTTTCATTTTTTAAGGCGTCCTTACGTCGTAGCACCGACGATGAGTAAAAATGAGCTAAATTTCTATCCATGTATATAAGGCGTTAAGTGTCTATACAAATTAAACTATAAAAATTGATCTTTTGCTGACAGTCTCTTGCTAAGTTTGTAGGTAATAAATTGCATAAACGTCTAGTTTTACGAGTGTTTTACTAATACACTGTTTGTTGCTAATAATTGAAAGCCGCGCTAGGCGAGTTTGAAACTACAATCATATTTTACTCAACAAAAATTATACAAGAATGTAATCGTGTGTTTGACGATGTATGGTGTTTACAAATAACCACACTTCACTGCTTTAATTATTGGGAGCCATAACAAACGCTAGAATGAATTAAAATTAACTAACCGAATCCGCGATTCGTCTCGTGCCGCTTTGATATCTTCTAAGCCGTGTGGAGATGTAAGATACGCCAGCATGTCATATTTTATTAATAAAGACGTTATACAAGAACATCTACCTTATTACCAAAGATTTTTGTATTACAAGGTATTGCGTACCATCAAACACCGATAAATGCTCTTAGCGTCTGTACTGTCAACCAAGATTCCAGTCTCGCCGCGTCAACAGCAGCACAAAATATCCAACACATTACACTAATAAAATGCGACAAAAAACATAACTTCTGATTTTGTAGATTATTTTCGGTTTATGGTGAATACGTCCTTGAAAGAAGGCCCGCAACAAAAACACTGAGGAAAACATTGAAGGAAAAAACACTCGCCAAAGTTGTTTGAAAAAGGGTACGGTGAAACCAACTCCAGTTTAATTATTTCCTGAAGAATGCAACCAATTAGCAAATCTCCTATAAACAAAAGCACTTGCATTTGCATGCTTTTATGCTGCTAGATCACTGAATAATTGAGATAGAGCTTACCATGAAAAAGATACGTATTTTTTTTTTCTTGAACATCGATTTATAAGAATATCGACAAATTTCATTTTAGAATTATATGCAAATATTTTGGGAGTATTAATTAGTTACAAAAACATTTTGCAAATTTCTGTTAAGGCACTCCGCTGGAAATGAGAGCACGTCATAAAGTTGAACTATCTTTCCCACTGTTTCTAAAGGAATTTTTTCTAGTGCTTTGAAAGGACTATTTTTGGGGGATGTTTATCCTAATAATTTTACGAGCGCTTTTTTTCTTTAAAAATTGTTTTACGTAGATGTTTGTTCGGTATTTTGTTAGAGTTTTTTCTCAGGTTTGTTTTTCGGGCTACTTTTCGTTTTTTTCACGGGATTCCTTTTTCGGGGACAGCCCTCAAAGTAGAGACAGAGTCAGCAGTGGAAACATTTAAGGTTACAAAAGAGAAAAGGGAGCGTAGCCCACGAATTCTGGTAGAACGTTTTATATTTCGATTTAGAACAGAAGACAAAAGTGTACATCTGAAGGTCCAGAAAATTCAAAAGAATACCAATTTCTGTCGAACCCATGAAATAATACAATATAAATGTAAAGCCTGCACGTTTTCGAGTTTGTTTTGAAAATTTTGATAATTTACAAATATTTTTAAATTTTTTAAATTAACAGAACAGCCCAAATTGTGCATACATTGTAAAATTATAACATTTTGATATTCTGATTAAAACAAATGCTGTTTTTTTATTCACTTTTATTTTTTTAACGATTATCGTAGCTGTGCTTTTATTTAAAATTTTCAAAATATTGTCAAAAAAACAAAACGAAAAAAGGAAGAAGCCTCTTGGTACCACCGTTAACGAGCATTAAAATTCTCAAAGCTTAAAATTTGCTTGCAACCAATTAATCTAAGACCTCAACTCGATACTTAATTATAAATAATTCTTATTATAATGAATAGAGCGTTACGCAGCATATTTAACATAATCAGCGATTGCTCAAGAAGGAACAAGAAAATCGGCACAGTATTATATCCTCAAATTGAATTAAAACAAAGTGTTGAATTGCTCAGTATTTTGTCAGACTCTTTCAAGTGAAAATCCTACACCGACTCAGAGACAATGAGAGATATTCGCACAGGAAATGTTAGAGGAAGTAACTTGCGCAAGAAGTTATGCATCTTCGTCATAAATGTTTGGCAATTAAATGATAATTAGCTCATATTTGGTCTCACGAACAAACATTTCACAGTTTACGGGTTATCCATGTTATATCATGCAGGCGTTTAGTTTTAGCAGATGCCTCAAATAGCAACTCGCCTGTGTAGTACATACATTTGTAGCTAGCTATCTATAAAAGGCGTTTTGCAATTTAACCTACTTTGACGTTATACTCTTCTGTAAAAAGAAACCTCAAAGTCAAAATCTATTAGTGTAAATATGTTATTTAATATGCTTGCACCTACATAAAATATTATAAAAAATATGTCTAATATAAGGTTAACAAAATACTGTTACTTTAGAAAGTGTTTTAATTTCACCAAAATAACTGTAACCAGTCGTTACTATTCGGCAGGAAAAATCAAAAATCCAGATTATTAAAAATTTTAAACAAAACATATTTTAACGTTTTTTAAATAATATAAATTAAAAAAGCCAAACTAACAGGACTAAACTATTGAATATTGGAGACTTCAACGTGCGATTAGACAGCCAACTTCAAAATGTTTCATCAATACTGCACACATAAAATATAATATTGAACCGTGTAAGTGATGTAAAGTAAAATTAGATTAAACATATACAAATCGCTGTAGTAACATTACTCGGCGCTACCATTATACAAACATTCGTGTGCTAAAAAGTAATCAAATCCTAAACCTATGATTAATTCAGATTCAGACCCACCAAGTTACCTTAAAATTGGTATTTTAACACGGACTAGCTTTATTATAGGTTTGAAAACCGCGAACCATAAACTTCCTTAAAATAACCCACGTTAATCAATCAGAAAAAAATTCTGTAATTACTAGATTTCGCAAGTAATGCTCTTAGAATAAGACTCAAATTAAAAATAAAAGTTGAATTCTACAGTATTACGTATAATTATGTCATTATGATATTAGGCTTACGTTTTATCCTATCAGATAAGTATTACGTGAGCATCTACTAACTGAGCATCGTTCTTGTAAACGTGACTTGGTTTGTAGTTGTAAGATTTTTATTTTCATACAAATCATAGAAGTTGATCTTTCAGGTTTTTGTACGTGGTTGTAACTCTCATTGAATGATATTTATGTGTATTATTGCATTAGCCTGCATTTCAAACAGAAATAGCTCTAAAGATGTTCCTCGCATTAAAGTACGAAACGTTAAAAACAAAACTTCGTTTGTTCAAAATATTTACATATAAAAGTGCGGAATTTTTTTAAAAATTATTGC
This sequence comes from Ctenicera cuprea, assembly GCA_958336395.1. NCBI lineage: Eukaryota > Metazoa > Arthropoda > Insecta > Coleoptera > Elateridae > Ctenicera > Ctenicera cuprea. Next base: position 2,245,765 of record OY284491.1, read on the forward strand.
TTTGGTGGTAAATGTCATCAATATTTCAGTTTTTGAGATGTGTTTTGTCTTTGAATAATGAGAGGCTTTCATATTTTTACCTATGTTCGGCAGCAAATGAGCAAACAGCTCTGCAATCGGTGTTAGGCATACTTAAATTTTAATGAGTATCTGTATATAAAATACTTAATCACTTTAACAATATCTATTTATTTAAACCTTATACGTATTTCGGCGTGTTTACATGCCATTGTCAAAGGTTATATGAAAGTAAACAGTTAGTGTTGTTATAGCAATAGAACTTTTTTACTTATCTTGGTAATCGTCTGCAGATGACTTGATTTCTTATTCCAAAATGTCCAGTAGAGGAGAATTTAACAGATCAATTTGCTCATTCATTAACGGTACAGTTTTTAAATGTTTGTGAATTTCAAAAGCTTCTAGTATATCTAATTTACGTTTATCATCACAAAAGTGTAAACATTTTATGGTGTTATTAGATGTCATTGAATGATTGTGTTCTAGTAAGTGTTTAGCGTAATTGGATTTATGTGGGTGTTTGTATTTGTAACAACGTACGTGTTCTTTATAACTAATATCAAAATTTCTAATTGTCTGGCCTATATAAACCGAATTACAATGCGAACAATTTAATTTGTAAATTCCTGATTTTAACAAATCGTATGTTTTTGATTTTGCATTAAACAAAGTGTTTAAGATGTTCCTAGTTGTTTTAAAGCTTACTTTATATTTATCTGTTTTGTTTATAATTTTAGCAATTTTTTCTGATTTCTCATATACAGATACTCATTAAATATGGACTTTAACGAAGTAAAGCTGGAATTAATAAATACTTAAATTTTACTCTATATTTTATAATTTTTGTGCCAATTTATTTATTTAAAAGGATTGCGGGTTGAATGTTTTCAAAATTGTATTAAATTCAAGTATCGACGAATTTAATACCTAACTTCGATTGCAAAGCCATCTGCCATCATCAATTGCAGCGCTTTCAAAATGCAACCCTCTCATTATAAATCGAAATTTATTTTTTATTCAATAGGGGTCGGAAGGACACGTGCCCTTCTTTAAATCCGAGCCAGTAAAACATGGTGCTATCCGAAGCTTCTTCATCTTACAGTGCCATACCCTATTCGGGGCGTTGGCTAGCTCTCTCCTATGTCTGTGTTTGGTGCGCTGTGATAGATAATTTGCACAGACAGACATAGGGGACCTACAGTTTAACGAGGGCTCCGAACCACAGAAAGTGCATGCGCTTCTTCTACATAGAGGGTTTCCTGGGGAAAAATCCACCTCGCTGGTTTCCCGTTGCCTTGCGAAAGAGAACGACCGGGCCGGGGATCGAACCCGGATCCGCTGCATTGGTAGCGCGCAATGATAGAATAATAAACATGTTTTCTCTATTTTATTAACACCCAATACGTTTTTGTATTTTTTTCCGACATTCTCTCGTTAATCACTGTTAAAGGCGTAAGTTAAAAGCCTCCCCTAAAAAAAGGAGAAGCTGAAAATTGCAGATTTTTCTTAATTTTTCGAAATATTGTTTAGTAGAGAACCCAAACAGACAGACATTAATAAGCAAACGTAAATGTGCCCCCTCCACTGAATATTTCTAGAACCGTATCTGATATTTTACCCCCACAGCACGGCTAATACGGTACCACACTGTGCTGACTTGCCAATTTATTTTTGAGCAAGCAAGTGTTAAAGATGAAATTTTCCAAAAATTAAAGCGATTGTTATTGTGAAGCTAACAAACTAAACAATTATCTACTCTTATATTTAAAGAATTTCATACTTACAACATTGACAACTAGATCGATCACCTTTTAGTTTCCTACAACTCCAAAACCAGTTTTTCCGTCAAAATGTTTTACGATCACAACACGTTCCCATTGAAAGTCCAAAAAATACTTGGACAAATAAGAACATTTCTATGCTCATCGGCGTTAAGTTGTAACTTCATTGCACTACTCGGCTTAACTCGAAACGCCCATACGATACACAAGCGATTTTTTTTATTTATTCGCAAATGCCGAGTGAAACAACACCAATGACCAGAAAATAAAACACGTCCACAAAGGAGCAGGAGGAAGGGAGAGAGGAAAATTACGTTTAAGAACAATTTATTAGACTTTTTATCGTCTCTCGCTCATTAGATAGCTAAAGAACGATTAAAGTCTATATTTCCAAATTCATAGAGGACATCACAGACGATTTAGAGCATTAGGGAACAACCACACCATAGCTCATGCCTAGCTTATTAGTAAACAAATTTTTAGTAATATGTGAGTAATAAAAAATATTAAAAACATATTTTATAAAAAGTTCAAAAACAGTTAAGAAATTTAAAAGGTTTTAAATTTTTGATGACATTTTAATTTAAGAAAGGGCACAGAAGACACGTGTTCTTTGAAACAAAAGAATTATTTTGGTTTATAATGTTAAGGGCTGCTGCCAATTTATTTTTGAATAAGTAGGCGCTAAGCTACTAAAACTTAAAAAAATTACAGCATTTGCTATTGATCACCTAGATGTCTACTTTTGAATTTACAAAATACTATGGGAGAAAAGATCAGGTTTCGCTTTCCTGTTAAGTCCAAAACCAGCTTTACCGCCAAAATCTTAGAATCGATTATTTCACTATCAAAACATATTATCATCTTTAAAGTCTGAAGAAAACATAGATACATGAGATCAGAATGCTTTTACGCTCAGCAGTGTTAGGTTGTGACTCATCGCACTTCCAGTTTAAGTGAGAACTACAGAACCGACCATAAAATATAGACGATGGTTACTACCCCAATAGTTGGAGTCGCCTTTTTTTCAAAGCTAAGCAAGTCGTGTGCTTATGTTCGATGTTGTAGCGTTTGCTCAGTTGGAGTATGCGTGTACGGCGGTGATAGCCACCAGATAAAAACCCCAGAATGGGTAAACTTTTCTTTTAATTGTACATCGGTTTTTGGTAATTATTTTTTTTAGTGAATGGTGAAAAGGTGCAGCTTAGCTTATGCTCCCTTGGAAGTTTTTGACCATAATGGCAGTAACGTAGGCGCAACAAAGTGCACACTATTTGATAGTTTTGGCTTAAACAAGGCGGTTTATACCCCGACCGTCCATACAGACTACCCAAGACCTAAAATATAAGTGTAATGAAAAGGCGAAATTGTTCACGCGTTGAAATATACCAAAATCGTAATTAATTTACTTCTAGCGAAATGGCGAGGACCGGAAAATAAAATACGTCAATAACCTTACACCGGAAATATTATTGTATCTAAAACTACTTTTCAAATCTTATTGTATTATCTAATTAGCTTAAACGAGAATAAATAAAGAGTCGTTAATTGTAAATTTCGAAACTTCATAGAGGGCGCTACAGATAAATTTGGGGTTTAGGACACAACCAAACCATAGCTCATTTCGACTCTAGCAGCTCACTAATAAAAAAAATATTACCTATTATTAGTGTTGAAGTAAACCATTTTTAGAGATTTTTGAAAATTTGTAGTATTTTGGCAATTTTAATAATTTCAAAAATTCGTGGGAACTTTGTGCCTTTATTTGGAACCATTAAAATATAAATTTTAAGCCGCTCTGACAACTTATTTTTGAGTAAATAGGTATTAGGGTTAAAATGTTCAAACAATTGTAGAAGCCACCATTTTGAAGCTATAGAAAACCTAAAAAAAAACTGTGTAATTGTTGTACTATCCTCTATCCGATTCTGTTTTCAAATTTATAAAATTTCGCTTTTTAGAAAATAACACTAAAAACGTGTCAAACTTCCGCTTCCGGTTTAGGATTATTTTTTAAATCCAATTTTCTCGTTCCAGATATGTTAATGGGAACAATCGAAGGCACCCACGCATAAACAGACCTTTTCCAAGAAAAACTCAGCTTAACCTAAACCCTACCTTGAAACCTACTCAATTACAGCAAAAGAAACAATAAAATCAAATAGTACAATAGAATCCTCCTACTTGATGACAGCAAAATTATATTCGAAATGTCACAAAACTCTGACATTAGATCTGAGGTTCAACCCGCATACAATGTAAATGAAATCGAATCTTGCTACACTAAATCACGAATTATTTGTTCTTGAAATGCGATCGTGTGGGTGAGGGCCCCGAGGGCGGCGTTTGCAATAATGAGCAAAGCACGAAGATCAAACAAAATCCATAGCTCACTAGGTATTATACACTTCGTGGATCTTCACTTTCTCTGCCGACCTTTTCACCTGACGGGAAAGTTCCCATACCAGTAATGTCACTTCTTCGCGACCGAATTCCTGGTCTGCACTCGTTTCCTTCGTCTTCCGCAGATGCATTCGGATCCAGATCGTTAAATTTTTTTTAATGAAGATATTAATTAGAAATTGCTAGTTTCGAGAAACAAAAAAAAATTAATTGCTACAATCATAAAATTAATTTAAACCAGGTGTGCTGTCTTGTATTGATAAAGACAAATTAAGAGAAAGGTTTCAAGAGAAACCAATAAACGAATTAAAATAATTTGTTCGAGATCGGATATTAATAATTCAAACTGTGCTGAATCATTTGTAAAATATTTCAATAACAGTAAAGTGTTGTTTATGTAATAGAAAATTTCATTAATGCGATTTCTTCAAATCATCTTTTCCCCGGGGCTTGCGTTACGTCAGACATAACAACACAACTTGATTATAAGAAAACTACCAATTAAAGACAACGCATTTGTTTGTAACGTTAATCCATTATAAAGTCTTCATTAAATATGTCAGCAAATCAGTTCCTTGTCTTAAGATCAATAAAATTACAAGAGCAATTAAATGCGCTGTCATGAAATCATCACTTAAAATAACTTTAAGAGGCATCATTGTGCAATGATTTAAGAAGAAAGTTTCGAACGTGCTAAATGAGGAGAAGAATAAGCATGTTTGCACCTAAATCACGTTCATGGTAACTAAATTAATGCTCGGTGATGATTTCACGTGCTTGTACAGGACAGAGAAGTGGTTATCCTTAATTATGCAGAAGTTTGCTTCCGCTTTGCTGCTTCATGACACATAATAGATTTTTTTAAATTATAAAAGTACTTTAAAGAGTACCATCCCCGGTCGCTTAAACAAAAATTCTATTAAATTAAACAAATGTATGTGTGAGAAAGTTTGAAAGCTAGAAAAAGCAAAACCAACGCCCATGTCGTTTCATACACCCATCTAATAAATTTTCATTGTAATATACCATTAACGTCCACAGGAGTATTTACAAGATTTTAAAGTATACCGAGGGCTCTTTTCAAACAGGTTCAATTCTAGCAGCTTTTTCTGTATTATGACGTATGTTATAAAATATAAATTAATTACGGATGGATGATTTAAGAAATTTGAAATAATAAAGGGTTTTCCTTACGTTTTGTCTGGTAGCTATACTCATATTGTGCTAAATTTAAAAATTCATCCATTTTCATTATTTTATAACTAACATTTTAAAAATATCTGCAAGAGAAAATTGCACATAACGTGGAAAGATCATTCAAGTTCTCTCAGTTTGTAAAGAGCACATTTACAAGCATATTATTTGAGTATAAATTAATTTTTTTTAATTATACATTAAATAGAAATAAACGATATTAGAATGTTCTTGTCGTTGATTTGATATCATCAGATTGGCACAGCTGTTGTGTTAAACAGCTGCACTTTAAAGGTTTTCAGCCACCAAAGAGCGCAATACTTTTGTCAGCTAATGTTAGAAGCGTAGCTAATCTGCTTTTGATATAAAATAAATACACTAAAATTTGAAATAGGTCGGCGATGGAGTGGTCGTCAGAGCCTTAGACTTTACAGCTACTTTGCTAAAAGCGAACTTATTTTTATATACAGTAATAAGCACTATTAAAGTTTCGGAATATGCTCTATTAAGTCTTACGTCCCTTCGCCTACGACACGACACAGAAAGTACAAACTACTTGCGATAAAAAAATTGATACCATCAAAAAATCATAGCCATATATCTATTTTTTTGCTTTAAAATATTTCTTAAAGTTTATTACTAATTTTGTTCGCTGCATGTATATGTTAAAATATACAAATAAAAAAGTTTGTAGTTTACTAAAAATTTCATTACATCGAAAGCAAAAATTCATATCGGTAATTTCTTTGGGCAAAAACAAATTTTTTTTTGAAAATCTTGAACGTCAATTGGTTTTTGACGTCAAGAAATCATTTTCAGACGGCTAGTATTTATTGCTTGATGTCAAAACTTGACTAAGTATCGTCAAAAATTGATTTTTGTAATGTAGAAATCACAAAAAACTGTTTAATAATAAATAAAACGGGTTATGTGGCATAAATATAATTTTTGGGCGTCAAAAACACGTTTATTGACATCTGAAAATTGTCTAACAAATCGACATGACAGGCTGTCTTTATAGAAATTATTTTCAGATGTCAATACATAATTGTTTACAGAACAGAAGTATTTATTGACGTCTAAGAAATATTAATTGATGTCATACAAACATTTATTAACCTAGGAATATGCCATCTAATGGCGCAGCTGGTGTGGGAGCGTAGTTTTAGTCGGTCACCACACCAAATTGTTTGCTCATTTTTAATATAGTTGCCACAAGAGTGCCCTGTATGCTGTTTTTTTTTGTACAAGCTATACCAAAGAACTGTTATATGCACATATCTCCACTGCGCTCTCAATTGGCAGATAGATCCTCCGTCGATCCATATTGCAGTATGGTTCTTGTCTGCACTACCACACTAATTATTCCGTTAGGTGACAGCTATTTCCGACATTAAGACTTGACGTCAGAAATTCATTTACTAACGGCAAAATTCATGTATTGACGTCAAAAATTAATTTATTTACGTCAAAAATTCATTTGTAGACCTCAAAATTTAGTTATTTACATCAAAAATTAATTTAGTAACTTCAAACTTCAATTATTGACGATAAAATGCATTTATTGGCATTAAAATTAATTTATTAATGTCGCAATTCATTTATTGACGTCAAAATTTTATTTATTCACGTCAAAAATTCAATATTTAAAAGTAATCTATTTTTTTTCACGTTTGAATATAATTTATTTAAAGTTTACAAATCATTTTCACGATCTTTGATTATTTGATGATTTGACGTCACAAAATCGATTTCGACGTCTGTAATTTGTGACGGAAATTATTTACCGACTTAGAAAAATTTGCATTTTTGTTTTCCATAATTTCAAATAAAAACTAAAAGGGCATTCGGCAAGCACGTCTGGCATCGCTAATACGTCTAAGCAATAGCAATAACTTACTATGCAAAAGACGAAATTTTAGCATAATTCCCGGATGTACTGGTGTTTCCTTTACCCTCAGGTGTTGGTGATAAGTTTCAACAGCACAAATAAGATAATGATAATTAAATGTAATAATAAAAAAAACATATGTACGTAAAACAGATACAGCAACAATATTTTTATGCCTCAGAATTAATATTTCACTTAAAGGAGCAGTGAAAGCCGCCGAGAAACGTTAAAATATTTCCAGGCTGCAACAGTAGTAATTTTCTCAACTTTATTGCTGTGAAAATTGCTTTGACAATGATTACCCACATGTTGTAGGCATGCAGGATCATAAACAACGACACATCTTTCCAACGTTTACAGTTTTATGTTGCACATCTGACGACGGCAAGAAGCTTTTCTTGGAAACAGTGACTACCGTTACGAAAAATCCCGTTTAGTTTCTTTTCAAGGTCATTTTACAATTATTTGCTAAAATTAATCATACTGGTAGAAAACATGTGAATAACAATTATTTATTTAGGTTTAAAAAAGCGAACTAATTACTTTAGCTCCAATGCAAATTATTTCCTGGTAACAAAAAAGTTAATTTGTTGTTGTGCAAAATACAAAATTAATTTGTTGTCTAAAACACAAAAATGGCACTATAAACGATGGACTAGTAATACGGAGGTTTAGGGTTCAAAACCCCGTCATGGCCATGGCCCCATACGTGTAAAACCAATAAAAAAAGAACACAAAATTATCATTAATGGTTGCACCACTACGAATATTCCTTTCCTTCATACTTAAAGAGACAATTTTTTATCTAAAGTTTAAAATTTTACATTTATAATGCAATAAATATTTATAACATGACAATATGTGAATATAAATTTATGAACAAGAATGTCAACATATTTGGCACCAAAGTTGGCATTTAATGTTCTTCAAAAATGCAGTTCTTTTACAGGCAAAAATGTTATTTGTTGAGAAAAATGTGGTTGGATTTCGATAACATGAGCTGGTAGAGGTGTTGCAAAACATCTTGCAAGTGCTAAGATTAACGTGTATTAAAACTGCGACCTGAATCTTTTAATACCTGATTTACACGACCATTTTTAGTTCATAGAAAGCATTATTTATTAAACTATTTATATCCATTTCTTAACACAACAAGAAATGTTTTAAGTCATGCATTTGTATGGAACTATAATCATCTTTGTTGAAATTTCTTGAGCAATAAGAAAAAGTTAAGGGGTTGTTCGGAATCATTAAAAATATCTTAAGTAGTTTTAATTAAAAGTATTTTTAATAGTAATATTTTCCTTAAAAACATCGCCGTGAATTTAACAGTAATCGAAAATATCTCTGAGATATTCTTAAATTGTTTAATTTAAAATATATGGTAGAGATATGTTTAATTATTTGATAATATCTCAGATATGTTTTTGATTATTTTAAAATTAACAGAAATCTATTCAAGGAAAATATTAATATCTAAAATGTTCTTAATATACGAAATGATTATAAATGAATTAGAATTATCTAAAATATTTTTGATGATTCCGAACTAACACTTAACAAATTTTATTAATTCATAATGGAGATATTTCGAAAACTACTCTTATTTCATTTCGATACAAAGTTTTCAAACATAATTAAAAAAATATCTAAAATATTGATAAATTATTTATTTCAAAATATCTAAGAGATATTTTAAAATACAAATCAATATCTTAGAAATATTTCAAATACAAATACTCTGCTTAACATATGTACATTAATACACGGGCGTGTTTTAAAATAATTAAATTATCTTTAAAAATATTTCTAAATTATGGCAGTGACATTTTTACATATCTATGAATATCAAAGCAAGTTCCGAATAATCAAAAACATCTAAGAATTTTTTAATAGTTAATAATATGGCTGCGACAAATCATGTTTATTTAAACTTTTATTTTGCCAAAAATTGCTGCTACTAAAAGTAACAGGGCGTTCTATATATCTGAAGAAGAATTGAAAAGAATCTGAAATTATTTCAGACCAATAAAATGTTTTGGAGTTGTTGTTAACAAAATATTTAAAATTTAAATTAGAAATAAAATATCTCTTCAGATATTTCTAAATTGCCGAATTGAAATTTTGACAGAGATATTTTTACATATCTATGAATGTCGAAGAAAGTTCCGAATAAATAAAAATATCTGAGATATTTTGTTTTATTAAAAAATATATCTGAGATATTTAATTATTGCTGCAGATATTTATAAATCATGCCCGTTTAAACTTTTATTTTGTCAATAATTGCTGCTACTAAAAAGTAGTAAAAGAGAGTGCTATATTAGATGTAGAAAATTTAAAAAAATACCAAAACTATTTCAGAACAATAAATTGCTTTGAAATTATTGGCACCAAAATATTTACAATTTAAATTATTTTTAATAATATCCCTTAAGATATTTCTTAACAGCCAAATTAAAATTTTGACAGTGATGTTTTTACATATATATGAATATCGAAGTAAGTTCCAAGTAATTAAAAATATCGGAGATATTTTGAATTATTAAAAAATGTGTTCGAGATATTTAATTATCGCTTGAGATATTTACAAATCATGCCTATTTAAACTTTTATTTCGTCAATAATTGCTGCTACTAAAAAGTAGTTAAAGTGAGTTTCGTACATCTAAAAGGGAATTCAAAAGAAATTCCAAAATTATTTCAGAACAACAAAATGTTTGGAAATTGTTGGCATCACAATATTTGCAATTTAAATTATGATTAAGTCAGATGCTACAAGAAAACGGATTAAGTTTAAAAAAATCCAAAAAAAGCAGTGCTACTTCAAAACAAGACCGCAAAATTCAGACGTAACACATAATTTATAATTTTAAGATTCACTTACATAATTAAGCGAAGAAGTGTTTTTAGAGCGTTAAGGCCTTGATAATCTAATTTAAAAGCTAAAAATGTCCAAGGTAATCGCAGAAAAACCGCACTCAATTATAAAGCAACAATAAAAACTGACAATTCGAGCATCGTTTTGTAAAAAAATGCAAAATTATCATCATCTTTCTATTTATAAATCTGATAATGGATATAAATAAGCATCATATGATAAATGTGAAATGTTAAACCTGTACCTGCCCATCCAGCTCTCTACCACATTCCTAGCAAGTTAAATTGTTTATTACTAATTGTTGATTGTTACGAAATGCCATCCTCTTATACAGCTACAAGTTCCCTAATGATGAGGGCACTAATAATGATTAGATAATTCAATAATGAACCAATGCCGAACATAATGCGCTAATAAAAGTACAAGACATTCTAATTTCTTGACGAGTAAGAAGCTTGCAGCGTTGAATAAAAATTCTTGACATAAATCGCCGGATTTAATTTGGAATTTCATTAAGAGGTAAACAAATGTGTCTTATTTTCATTGTTGTGTTGTGTTGGTAAATATCGTGAAATGTGTACAGTGTACACACTGCTACTGTAATTACGTACAAACTAAAGCTGAACATAGACGGATCAAATTTTCTTTTGTTATGCATCAAGAAAGCGCATTTAAAATAAATACCTTTTTTAAGGTAAAAACAAAAAAATTAGGATTAGGTGATTATAAGAGAATATACAGGTGAAGCAACAATTATGATACCTTGTTTAAAGTTGTTTAATAAAAGTATTTGAAGCAACTATCCGCATTTTGACACCATAATTTTTTTTAAAAGAATCATGAGGTTGTGCGTGAGCACAACTCCATGATTCCCATCCCACCCCCTCAGCGCACTTCAACGTGACATGCAACCCAACATACACACCACACATACCATCCATGGACCCGCCGGATTTAACTTATTCAGAAAAATTTCCGACGGGCAGAGGACTCGAACCTACTGCCGTTGAGAGTCTAGTTTCAAAGCCTGGAACTTTAACCACTAGACCACCCGCTGACCCTGACACCATAATAAATTTTGTCAAACTATGCTATTATATACAGGGTAAGTCAGTAGGGAGATATTTTCCAATATCTCATTTAATATTTAAAATAAATAAATAAATGTAAAAATATTGCTCACTTTACAGAGTGTTTTGTTTTCATGTGGCAATACATAAATTATGTGGCATTGCTTCTAAAAACAAACCAAAAAATTATTTGACCGCAAAACAATATGGATAACAAAATCTCAAATAACTTTTAATTAGAGATGTTAATCACTATTTGCTTTATATAACCGGGGTTTTATTAATATTGCTTCACCCTGTTTATGGTATAAACAAAAAAACTTTACGTTATTTCATATATATATTTTGGTATGAATACAAAACGGTGAAAAATTAAGAGATTTTCTAGGCTATTTCAAGAAAATAGAATAACCAAATTTCCAAATTTGTTCAAAACTTCTCCTAAGCCAATTATACGGTTTGAAAAAAATCAGCATCTTAAGGCAGTTTAAGAGAGTCTAGAACCAATTTTATAAAATTACATCATGTCGTGAGAACTGTTCTAGATTTGCCAACCTCCAGCTGAGCGCGTTCGTAGTAGTTGAAAATTAAAAGTTTGAAGTTTACGACGTTACACATGATGAGATACGATTTTATCAGAGATTAATGTGTTCGTCTTGGTTTGTGCGCTCAATTACTACGTAATGATTGTCCATGGACCGTCATACCCTCTGGCCTATCAAAAAAAAATATGTTAAATAGCTGTACAGGCTTGTAAGATGAAAGGGAAACCTGGTTGATGATATTTAAATATCGAGCTTGTCGCTATCTATTGGTCTGACAGCTTGAAAATGAATTATTTAATACTTTAGCTACAAAGAGCGTTTGTTGCAATATTGATAATAATAATTTTATCAATTACTTATTACGGTTAGAAAATTGTATATAAAAATTAAATAAATATTTAATTATTTTATTAAATATAAAAATAACGGCAAATAGAGAAATGTATAGAATATAAGCAGCAGGGGTTGCATATCGTTATTTATAGCGTCGTAATCTTGATAGATTTGAAAAACTTTTACGATTTAAGTTTTAATTATCGGAATTGTACGTAATTATCATTTCTGCATGTTAATATTACACATAAATCACTACAGTTGTAAAATGTAAAATAACACTCACTCCATATAGGAAATAATAAGGCGTAACAACAAATTTTAGAAAGACAAATGCTTATATACAGCAAGTTTAGAAAATGTCCTTGCATAAAATAATAATTGCCTAAAAATAAAATAATATCAGAATTATTGCAATAAAGTTGGAATTTTGATGGAATCATAACTGATAACCTCAAGATAAAATGTGTGTCTAGAAAATTTCCTACCATAAAGGGAAAAGTAAACTTTGATAGATAATTTTCACAAAATCAACCCGTTTCTTTACCTGAATAGGACAAACCTCTAGTCATATTTATGCGTAACAAATAATTTTAATACATAATAATCAACAGCCATTCCACAATTGATTTAAATTTTTTTAGATAATTCTGTCGCTTCAGTGACAAGCGAAACCGTATTGCTTGGAAACACGACGAGTCCGTAAGAGCTGTCATTGTTTGCAATAATTAGAAAATACTAAAAATCATACAATTAAATACTCCAATATGGGCGAAATAAAAAAAATAAGCTCGAGTATATGTTCTGCGCATATCTAAGTAGCCGATTTGCCTAAGTGCGATTTGCTTGAATTCCGGTGGCTAATTTTTAATGATTTGATAAAAAAGAATATTGATTACTAATACGTCCTAACTTTCTTTTATTTAGAAAAATTGCAAATTCATCAGTGTCCAAACTTCAACAACTCTGGGGTCATTTAGGGATTACACCCCACACATAAACAGGAGTAAGACTCTAGTAGTTCATCCTCTAAGGACTCATAAGCATCATCGATGTCACGATCAAGCTCAAACGAATCCGTCTCCTCTTAACGGCGACAGCCAACCAGAGTTCCGCCGCGCCGTTCTCAAAGGGGTTCTTTGATCACTATGAAGATGCAAGCTCCGATGTCTTGCGAAACGTTGCGTTGGTTTGTATGAGTTCACAAACAGCGAACAGGCATAGGTCGATTAGGTATTCTGACAAACAAGATACTTGTACAGGTACAAATCCCTGTCTGCCTCAAGATTCTAACAATTTAAGCATACGGCCCTGGTTAGGCAGGCAACTATTCGACAAAAAAATGTAAGATTATGAACCTTACTTAAATTTAGTTTCATTGAAGAAAAATAATTCTTAAATTAAATAATTAGGACAACATTAATACTGTTGTGGCACCAATGGCGATAACCTTAAGATATAGCTAGAGCGTGTTGTTTTTAGTACATCGACAAAATTCGTATCAGTCGTATAAATTATGTATGTATGTCTGCAATAGTCACGCAAAGTGCAAACTGTTTCTTCTATTTTCTTTGTCAATTTTTTAATATTTTAGTGCACCTTTATTATAATGTAAGTACGCTGCTTTTAATTTATTTAAGTGTTATGCTATTCTGTAGTAATACCATACGAACCTTAGATTTGGCGGTTATATTACGAAACCTTGTTGCATAGTAACAAAGAGTGTCAATTTGAAAGCTTCAAAAACCCGAATGAAAAGCGCGAGCGTTTTTCTGACAAACTAATACGATCTGCTACTGTACAGGAAGGTTGAGTAATATAACCGAAACATTCCATGGCAAGAATGGCATTTGACAAGATTATTTTATGAATGCAAAATACAACAATAAATACAAAGTTTTTTGTTAAATTTAAAATATGAAAAAAGACTAAATTATAATTCTATAATTTGTTTGTTTACTTGTTTAACTAAAACTAGCCAGAAAGCTTGTTTATGGGTTGTTAAGAAAGCTACCTGAAAAATTGCCTACAGCAATCCCACAAAAGTAAAGTAAACTGACAGTACGCTGATTTTTTTGTGAATAAAGTCGATTTTGTAAATTTTGGAAAAAAGATCCTTTGGAATTAAAAAAAAAAACCAAAAACGTAAGAACAAATTTATCTACCAAACATTGGGTGGGAGAAGAAAATTAATTCCCCTGAACATTGCCGCATGTAAAAATTAGGTTGAGAACATTATTCTACTATCACTTATGAGCAATATACTTTAAACAGAAATTTTTTATCGACTCCCGTTTATTAAATGGGAGAGTAGGAATTTTCGATTTTCAAGAATTCCTAGAAAGTGTCACAAAGAAGTTAGCACACTGGGACACGAACCTAATTGTAGTTGATCGATAGCTCTATAGCTCTGCAAAATTAAAAAAAAACCGTGTAATCAGTTTTTGAGCAGTATGTTTTTGAAAAAGTCAAAACTTTGATATTTTTTTCATTTCACAGTTTCAGTAGTTCCAAAAGTTGTAGTAGCTTGTAACGATGTGTACTTTCAAGACATTTTTATTATCAAGTTTAACTCCGATTTGATAACTTGTTTTTGAGTAAATAGGCGTTAAAACTCAAATTTTCAAAATATCATAGAAGACGTGAGAAAGGTATTTGCGAGGTGGAACATAAACCAAATTGTAGCTTACTTTCAGCTTTAAGCTTTCAAAATTAAAATAAAATGGTGTTGCCAGTTTTTCAATAACATTTTTTCGAAATATTCCAAAATTTTGGAAATTGTTTTCACTCCATAGCTTTTAATTCTCGAAACTGTTTGTGCGCAGTAAAATTGTGTCTCTGTAGGACTTTTACGATAAATTATTTGAACTCAATCTGTCAACCTGTTTTTGAGTAATAAGGCGTTAAAGTCAAAATTTTCAAATATTTGTATCAGCCCCCATTTTAAAGTTAGAAAGTTCGAATAAAAAAGCGTTGAATTTGTCCAAAAGTCTTCTGTCAGATTCCGTTTTCAAATTTACAAAATTTGGGTTAGGAAAAAAATACTACCAAAAAACATCTAACTTCCGCTTCCGGTTTCGGATTTTTTAAAACGCTTTTTTTGTCGGTGAATTTTTGATATACCTCCAGATTCAGAAATTTATGAAATACCCACCACCCGTTCGATAGTTATGATGTACCACCCACGTACCCAATATATTTTTGGGTGGGTTCGGACCCACGACAGCCTACCCGTAGTTACGTGCCTGTGACAAAGAAGCATGTCTCAATACCTTACTATTTTATCAGATATATCGTACATTTGCTATTTTTGTTTAGATCTCGTACAACATACCGAAAACCACAACTTTAACATCACCACCACGTCTTTGTAGCTGATTAATTAACATGGAGAATATTACTGCATTTGATGACGACATAGTGACACCAACAGAATCCTCAACATATCCAACGGCTCATCTAGTAATAGCTACACTTATCTGTATCCTTGCAATTTTCGCCGATTTTGTTATAATTCATATACTTTTTCGCTTCAGAAGAATGCAAACAGTACCAAACAAGTTTCTAGCAAATTGGATAATTGCTGACGCTTGTTATTTACTCTTCTTGGCACTTTCTTACATAATTTCTATAATAATGAATATCATAAATAGCAGACGTTTTTCAATAAATTATTATTGCGTGCAAATTCAAATGGAACTTGCTTTGTATTTTGCGATTGTATATTTTGTTGCATTAATTTCGATAGATTGGTTTATTGCCGTTTATTTCCAAAGATTCATTGAAATTTTTAGAAAGTATTATAAATTTTCAATTGGATTTATATGGATATTTTCTTTGATGTTTTGGGAGTCGAGTTCCAGCAGTGGCTGAGGACACACGCGTTTAACGACGCCACTCCAGCTTTTAAGTGAAAAACTGCGGTTTTGACCGTTTGAAAAGACAATTGTAGTGTAGTTCCAGTTCTCAAAAACAAAGAAGCGAGAATTACCTGCGGGATTAAAGGTACCACCTGGTTTACCTGCCGATGTCACAACAGATGAAAGGAAACCGGAAAATTGATAACCAGCAAACAGTTAAAGCTAAGTTATAAATATAAGTAGTAATTTCTAATAGAGAATAAAGAGATATAATGCCCAAGATAAATTAAGAACAGGCGGCTGTTAGTAGATATCAAACAATACAAATAATTTTAAAAAGTAGATATTGTTATTCTATTAGGGCAGTCTGTTAGGCAATAGAGTTTATTTTCGTCCAAACCCGACAATCGAGAACGCCAACAGACAAATTCCTGGAACTCGACACCAAAGGTCTTGAGCAGGTAGAATTCTAAGGGTATTTTCGGTAGAAAAACGAGATCTGTTACAATTTAGGAATGTTAGAACCAAAATTAATTCACACTCAACAGGCGGGAAAATTCAAGCAAACGAATTCTTTTACGTGCGCCGCGATACCTACAATAAAGTACAATAATTTTCCATTAGATTAATTGATTTAATTACCGGGTATAAGCCGGACCTATTGAATTTCAAACCGAGGGTTAACACAGGAATAAAAACTTTAAATAAAAATTTTAAAATACTCTGTTAAACGTAGTTTCCAATGTAAATTTTATTTAATTATTGAGTTAATTAATTAATGATACTAGCATAGTGTAAAGTGTAAGGTGTAGGTATGTAAGAATGTATATAGGTATAGGTTATATGTATACATAATCTAATGGCGCAAATATAAACGGAAGTGTACACACCAGCAAACCAACGGAAATCATCAGAAGCGGCACAGTACCTACCATGAAACAGGAAACAGTATATACGGACAGACACAAATTGACAGTACGGAAAATCCAAAACACCGGCATACCTCAGCAGATATGGGAGGAATGGGCAAGAAGAAAAGAGGATATACGAAGAGAGACCAGAGGAATTTATGCAATAATGGAAGAATCGGATCAAGAAGCGATTGAAGAAGAACAGGCAAACGGAGAAGAGGAGGCAGAAAGACGGTGAAGAAGGAGAAAACAAAGTAAGAGGAACACAAGTACGCACCAGGGGGAAAGAAAACGACGAATAAATACTGGTCAACTGCAGAGGGGAAATTTAGAAAAGAAGGAAGTATAATCGAGCTGCGGGAACTTTACAATTAAGTGACAATAAAGTTTAAATAAGTTTTGGGGTAAATATTAAGCAGTTTATCAGCCATTAGGAAATTAAGATATTTGTAGGATATTTGTGGGTAGCACCCGGACGATACGTAATATTAAGTAGTTTATTAGTTATCAGGAAATTAAGATATTTTCAATTTGTACTCTTAGAACAATAGATACGTATGAAATAAGAACAATGTGAAACTTTGATGCCAAAGTTTATTAAGTTAAAATGCATAATCGCATAACGGTCTTGGTTGCGTACTCAAAAACCCCATTGATGCGTAGCCTAATAACTACCCGGTGTTGCAGCAGCGGTGTCTTGCGGTATGCATTGCAGACATGCTAACGCGGCTCAACACCCCACCCGATCCCACCTATCACATAAATTCCTACCCACCTTACTGGCATGGGGTGGGCCTGGCGTAATCCAGGATCGGCCCTCGTGTCAGCTCCATGCCAGATGATGATGATGATGATGATATTTTCTTTGATGTTTTGGGGTGTATCTACAGGTTTTTGTTTCGAAACAAAATCGTATGTTTTTGCCACAGGATACAATATATTTATCATCTGCGTAGTTTCACTTTTTATCATAACAATTCAAATTTACGAAATTGTACAGAAATTCAGAAACAGACCAATAGAATATTCCACTTTAATGCTAACACTGGCAAGTATTTTTATATTATCCCGAATACCAGATTTTATTCATTATCTGGTGTATTTGATTTCTGGTAATAGCAGCGTTTTACATATGAAAATATTTATGTACGTCACACCTTTGCATTCTATGTTGAATTTATTCTTATTGTATTGGTTAAGTAAGGATTTCCAAGCATGTTTGCTCCAATTCTTAAAGCGTTCCGATCAAACGTACAGGGAAGCCACTGCTTTTGAAAATGCTGACGAAAATGAAGACCATCAATTCCCTGGTCGCATTTCTTTGAATGATTCCAACGAAGAACTTGCACCAAATTCATTGTAAAAATTGTATTGTTATTATTATAATTAGCGTTACCTACTGTAAATATTTAGAACATAAATAATAATTGTGCAAAACTTATTTATTTTTAGTTCATTTGGGTATTTCGAAAACCTTCTCAATTTTGTTTTTTTTTCTTCAAATAAATATATTTTAGAAATAATGAAAAGTGCTTCTTAACTATTAATATCGCCACAATGTGAAAATTAATTATACAAAAAAAAACTAAATAAGTGTTAGTTATTTCGTACATTTGATACATAGTAACCAATTTGTTTAATATGACTTGTTATTCATCTCAAAGGTTATAAGTAAACATGACCAAGTTTGGATGCACGTGCAGAAGTTAGTCAAAGATCATGTGTCAATCAACACCCCTGAGATTATATAAAGCAAAGCAGTTTCTAGCAGATAACTATTTCGCCTATACAAAGTTAGCACAACTGTTTGAAGCTATCGCCGTTTTTCCGAACTGTCAATATTGCCATTTACTTTCGGCTTAGACTGCGTCGTCATTTGATGATTACATCTAGCATCATCAGGTAAGGATCGCAACCTGTTACTTGTCTGATTTTACACGCATTTGCTCTAAATGTGAGTGGTTTGTGGTGCTAAACAAGGCCACGTGTTTTTGCTTCTACCTTGTGTGTCTGGACAAGGACAAGTGCTCTGATCACTCTGAAGATGCAAGCTGCAATGTCTTGCGAAACGTTAGTTTGTATAGGTTCACAAACGCCTAACAGGCATATTCGATGAAATATTCTTGTTTTGACAAATATCAAATCGTTGTCTGTCCCAAGGTTCAATAAATTTAAGCCCTAGCACTTGTGCTTGTACAGACATGCAAGGTAGAAGCAGAAACACACGGTCAAGTCTGAGGAAATAAAAGTTCCGATAAAGCGAGGTCAACTTATGATGTTATTCGGAATCGGACTTGGATCCCGAGTCGGGACTCTAGCCACAGCGCAAAAAATATATGCATACATAGATATATGAAGGTATTACGATGTTTATTGTACGTAATAGAGCTGTGCGATTATAAAAATGCGTTATCGATAATTAATCGATTATTTCATAGAAGCAAACACACAATTTCCAAATTTTTTAAATAAATAAATTTTCAATACATATATTACAATATACGACACAGGGTGTGCTAAAAATGGCGTAAAAGAAATACACACCGCTGTACTATGATGATAAAAGCTAAATCTACAACCGTTAAAAAGACGTGCTGCCACCGGCCGTGGTTCTAAAAAACTTCCATACCAATAGTGTTGTTATGGACGTTAACCATGGAACTATAAAGCTATATACAACTATTTACTTTGTTAGATTTAGTAATAAGAATACATTTGATAAAAGTATTTCGTCGTATACGATAAGTTTCGTCTTTGGTCGTGACGGTTCTTTCGTACTCAGTTGAAGACCTGAGTAACTGCAGTGAAGATGACGGTCTTCAGGGGTACAAATAGCTTTACTTTCTAAAACTATTCGTTCTCACAACATGAAAAGCAAAGCAAAATATATACACAAGCAAAAGTGCAGAAGCAATACGGAGCAAGCAAAAATACGGATTCGGTAGCAAGTTACGATGGGAGACGGAAGCGAACTGTAGTGGATAAGACACGGTAGCCCACGGTAGCAACTAAGGTACAGCAGTCTACGGCAGCAAACGGTAGCCAACGGTACCAATTAAAATACAAGCAAACGGTAGTAGATAACTAACCAAGTTGCAATAAAACCTTTTGGTGTAACTGTTAATAAACTTAAAAGCAAACAAGTAAGACAGGTATAGCGGACAAATGGGAATGTGACGGATATAAGAGAGAAAAGTACTGTCTCGTGACAAACGTCCGCGACAGTCACAAGCCAAGAGAGAAGAAATCGGCTTCCAACAGACTAGAATGAAAAATAGGAAAAGAAGATCTACCTCGTGGCTAACGTCCGCGACAGATCAGAAAGAAACAAAGAAGAGAGAGAAATTTTGCTTCGTGTTAAACGACTGCGACAAACTAGAAATAAAAAGAGAAAGAGGGAACGGAATATTAGGTAATCAATGAAATGAAGTGAACACAAAAACCACCAGAATGGCACAAATATTACTTACTCCGTACACCTCCTAGAATCGGTTACTTTATCTAGTTGTACGGGCGTAGACCTGGGATTGAGGCTTGGAGAAAATGACTTGTTGAATAGAACTGTTGAACGAAACTGTGCTTGCCGAAGCATAAAATCTGGTTTTATAAGAAACACGTTTAGTGGAGATTCAAAATCTGCTCTAAATAAAGGCGCGCTTTAAACTCAATTTTAGAGCAGGGACCTAGCCTCGCTTCTCTACGTACAACTCGAAGTCATAAGTAAACTAAATTGCTAGTTTCGGTGCAACTAAATTTTAATGCAAAAACATGATTTAATTCGGTACAGTAAATAATACCTTCTAAACTTAAATGCTGCGGTAAAATTCATAAAATCAAAACATATCTTTCTAGCAGAAAACTAGCTGCAATTACATCAGTACATGCAGAGGGACTGTTTTTACAAAGAATTATAAACTGCTGCAATTTTTTGTAGAAAAGTTACGAGGAAACAAAAACAAAAAAAACGATAATCCGATCTTATAAAATATCAGAAAAGAAAGAAATGTGGTACCTTAACGTGGAGGAGAACCATTAGTTTGACGAATTGTTATCGAAAAATTTGCACTCCGAAGAACTGGATTTCAATAAACTTGTGTGTAGAAGAATGATTGTTTCGAAGAAATGTTTTTCATTTATTTAACATTATGATGCAGATAGCGTGTTGATTTTGATACATCAATCATCGAAAACGCTATGGACTCGGAGTCTGTATTTAATAAGTTTAGTTGGAGATTTCCCTCGTGACTGAAGGAGATAAGAAACAGTATAGTAAAACGCGATATTACTGTCTTCGTTTATATTCAAATTCAGGAAAAAATCACTCTTAATTTGTACTAAAATAAAATATTCAGGAAATTAAACGGTTTTACACAGGTCAAGCTTTCTCAAAAAGAAGTATCAAGAAACTTGATGGAAGGGTAGGTTAAAGCGTGATTCTTTGAAGAAGGAAGCTTCGGCGAGGGTGTCTCTACTTGTCTCTTTGTACAACAAAATAAATGTGATTTTTAAAATTGTTGTCACCAGGGTATACAGCAATTGCTTATACAAATTCTTAGACAGCAATTCTTGGAATAACAATTCTTCGGAACAACAGTTCTTCGTTTTAGAAGAATTTCTGTCGAAGAAGATCCTTTGAAGCACTGCTGCTGAAAAATTTATCCTATACCATTTTCTTGAGTAAAAACAGTTTTCACGAAGCCAGCATGCCAGTCCACTCTGCCAAGTTTGAATTCGGGTGGCTAATTTTTATCAACTTGGCAAGCAACAATATCGACTTTTAATACATTCACCATAACTTGGCGAACTTAGGTCAGCGTTAATTCTTTCTTTTAAAGGCACTTCACCTTTTTCATTGGGAAATTGCAAATTCATCAGCGTCCAAACTCAAACAACTCTACACTGAAGTAACCGCTGATATTGCAACTGCACATTTCTCAACTTTGACAAATCAGTAATAATAAACGATAACGTAATCAAATACAGACAAGAAATACTGAAGCCTCCTCGTATGTGTAAATAAAATTTTAACTTAATTAAAATCATTATCAGTTTTATACGCATCAAAACACATTCTTACATTATTATTAATTAATAGCATGATCTCCCCGACCGCTTCCTCTGCTTCTTGTCAACGTTGCAGTTTTATGACGCTAAGCTAGGTTCAGTTTCATTGAAGCAATAACATCATTCTTAAATTACATAATTACGAAAAAATTAATACTGTTATGGCACCATCAGTGATAACCTTAAGATACAGATAGAGCGCGTATGTTTTTCATACATCAAACATTTACGTATCAGACAGACAACAAATTATACAGAAGTCTGCAATTGTTCCTTTTAAATATTTATTTATCTGCTTTTAATACATTTTAGTGCACATTTATTAAAGTGTAAGTAGGCTATATTTTTAATTTATTTGAGTTTTTGTATTATTGTTATTAACACGGGTAACATTATAGACTGTTATGTAAAACAACAACATGCAGTTGCATAAAACACAAAATTTGACTGTAAAGTTTTAATTTGCTTCCTTTCTCTAATTTTAAAATAAATACGCAAATTGAGTACAAACGATAATTTTTTTAAAATCGCTAGAATATAAAATATGTTTTGTAAAATAATTTATTTAAATAAGAACTACATGCAAGTATTAGCTCTGCCGATGTTTGTTTTTAATTTTTAGAAGGCCATAGAGTTTAAGATGGGTTGCCTAAAACGAAGGTACTTTCATAGCATAAATTTTCAACCTCAACGTTTTGACTAATAAGCAAGTTTTAGGGCCTTGGGAGACCGATAAAGCAGACGCGGCAGTGTCTGTATGTGTGTGTCTGTATACATTCCAGACGCCTTAGCGCAGAAAAACCAAATGTGGCTCAAAGAGCCACAAAATGAGGTTGGTCCGCCAAAAAACAGGGTGTAGGGGATTAGTGCTCTACTTTAAAATAGACGCGCTCGTAAAAGAACCTTAGGTTCGTACTCTACGCGTATTGAATAGCCAATCTGCGCAATTGCGATCTCCCAATCCCCCCAACTCGCCATCAAATTTTTTTTTTAATCTACGAATTTCGGGTTCAAAATCGGTATGAGTATGTTAAATGACAATAGGAACAACTTTCCATTAACAAAACGCCACTGAGATGTTTTATTTTGGTCGTTTAACTGTTTAATTGAGTACCCAGCCCAAGGTCTATAAGACGTGAAAAATTGATTTTTGGATTTGAATGAATTAACATTGGATGCAACTAGAAAACACAAATACCATAAGCGACTGGAATAAAAAATTGGGGGATGTGGAAGGGGGCTCTACTTCAATATAGACGCGCTCGGAAAAGAACTTTAGATTAGTGTTCTACACATATCAAATGGCCTATCTGCGCAAACGCGATATCCCTATCGATTATTTTACATTTACGAATTTTGGCTTCAAAATCGATATAAACATGTTAAGTAACAATGAGAACAATCTTTTATTGGGACAGCACATCTGGGACGGTTTCTTTTTGTCGTTTACCTGCACAACAGTTTTTAATTCAAAATGTTTTTCAAATTTCATAAAATTTCTCAAAATTGTCAAAATTTAAAAATCATTCAAAATTTTCAAAAATTTTCAAGTTATAAAAATTTACAAAATTACAAATTTTAAAAAATACAAAAATGTGCTAAATTTCAGAATTATTTGGAATTCAAAAATTTCTTAAAATTGTGTACCCTTAGGGCGTTTCCAGCATTAAACTTCATCTTGATCTGATAGCTCGTTTTTGAGTATAAATAGGCGTTAAAACTCAAATTTTTATAAATGCATAGAAAGCGTCAGAGAGAAATGTGCTAGCTGGGACGGGCACCAAATTGTAGCTCATTTTTAGCTCTACAAGCTTACAAAATTTAAAAAAAAGTGTAGCCCGTTTTTGGTTATATTTTTTCGTAAATTATCCGAAATTTTGAAAATTGTTTGCCTTTAAAGTTTTAAGCTTTTCAAAAATTGTTGTGCACGGTAACATTGTGTTTCTATAGGAATATTACAACAAAAAATTGTACTCCGATCTGTCAACCTGTTTTGGAGTAAAAAGGCGATAAAATCATAATTTTCAAAAAACCTTAGCAGTCGTCAATTTGAAGCTAGACAGTTTTTAAAATAGCTTTAAATTCTCTCTAAAGTCTTCTGTTGAGTTCCATTTCAAATTTATACAATTTGGTTTCGAAACAAAATAATGCTACCAAAAAAACATGTCTAACTTCCGTTTCCGGTTTCGGATTTCTTGAAGCTTATTTTGTCGGTGAATTTTTGATATACCTACAGATTCTAAAGCTTATCGAAATCGGACCATCCGTTTGGTAGTTATCATGCACTACACACATACCCACACTTTGATATTTTTCAAAAATAGACTTGACATAATTTTGGAAACAATAAGAGTTTTTGAAATTAAAAATGCAACAGTTTCCATGAGAAACGACAAAGTATTTCCGAAACAATTAAGTTATAACTACTGATTATTGGGAGTTGGGCCTGAAGTTGAAAGAAGCAATTACAGTTTACTGAGTATTCCTAAAATATTTTATTACTTCAACAATATTTATTTATTTTAACCTTATACGTATTTCGATATGTTTACATGCTATTATCAAAAGTTATATTAAAAAGTACACAGTTAGTGTTTTTATAAGAACAACAAAATTAATGACTTGATCTTGGTGTTCTATATCTGCAGATAATTTTATATCTTATTTCAAAATGTCCAATAGAGATGAATTTAAGAAATCAATTTGTTTGTTCGGTAACGGTACATTCATTAACGGTACAGTGTTTAAATGTGTGTGAATTTCAAAAGCTTCTAGTATGTCTAATTTACGTTTATCATCACAAAAGTGTAAACATTTTATGGTGTTATTAGATGTCATTGAATAATTGTGTTCTAGTAAGTGTTTAGCGTAATTTGATTTATGTGGGTGTTTGTTCGTATTTGTAACAGCGTACGTGTTCTTTATACCTAATATCAAAATTTCTAATTGTCTGACCTATATAAGCCGAATTACAATGCGAACAATTTAATTTGTAAGTGCCTGATTTTAGCAAAACATCTGTTTTTGATTTTACAATAAATGAAGTGTTTAAAATGTTTTTAGTTGTTTTAAAATTTGCTATATATTTATTTATTTTGTTTACAATTTTAGTATTGTTTATAATTTTACAGTTTATCAAGTAGGTCAAATCAGGTTTAAATATTATTTGTTTATTTATACGTACTCAAACCATTTAGTGGTTATAAATAAATTTCTATAAATTTATTTTAATAAACTGTTTAGGAAAGTACATGTGTTATTTTTTCAGGTCTTGTGCAACCTATCGAAAACTACAACTTTAACACCACTCCCACATTTCTACAGCTACAATTAAATAACATGGAGAATTTGACCGAAAATGAATTTATTGACGACATAGTGACACCATCCGAATCTTCAACATATCCATCGGCCCATGGAATAATATATACAATTATCTCTATCCTTGCACTATGTATCGATTTTGTTATAATTCATATACTTTTTCGCTTCAGAAGAATGCGAACAATACCCAATATATTTCTAGCAAATTGGATAATCGCCGATGCTTGTTATTTACTTTTCTTGGCACTTTCTTACATAATCACCGTCATAATGATTCTCGTAAATTACACAAATTTTTCAGCAAATTATTTTTGTGTGCATGTTCAGATAGAAGTTGCTTTATATTTTGCGATTTTCTATTTTGTTGCATTAATTGCGATTGATTGGTTTGTTGCTGCCTATTTTCAAGGATGCCTTGAAATTTTTAGAACTTATCATAAATATTTAATTGGATTTATATGGATATTTTCTTTGATGTTCTGGGGTGTATCTACAGGATTCTGTTTCGTAACACAATCGTTCCAATTTTTCACAGGATACAATATATTTATCGTCAGTGCAGTTTCACTTTTTATCATAACAGTTCAAATTTACGAAATTGTACAAAAATTCAGAAACAGACCAATAGAATATCCTACTTTAATGCTAACACTGGCAAGTATTTTTGTATTATCTCGAATGCCAGATTTTATTCATTACATCGCGTATTTTATTTCTGATTCTAACTTTTCACTTACAATAATAATTATGTATGTCACACCTTTGCATTCTATGCTAAATTTGTTGTTATTGTATTGGTTAAGTGACGATTTCCAAGCATGTTTTCGCCAATTCTTGAAGCGTACCGATCAAACGTATATGGAAGCCACTACGGCTTTTGAAAACGGTGACGAAAATGAAGACCACCCATTTCCTGTTAGCATTTCTTTGAATGATTCAAACGAAGAACTTGCACCAAACGCATAGTAAAAATTGTATTACTACTCTAATTAATGTTATTGTAAATATTTAGAACATAAATAATAGTTGTGCCAAAATTATATCTCAGTTCATTTGATTACTTCCAATACCTTCTCAATTTTGAATATAAAAATATTTTAAAAATAATAAAGTATTGCGTTTTTACTATTAATATTATTTAGTTAATAAACTAAATGCTTGTTGCCTCAGTAATAATGACTATGTGACACCCATTCCCATACATACATCCGTACACACTTTATGCAATTATTATACAGTATTCAAATCTTGCTTTTTATTTTTAAACTTAATTATCAAATTTGCATCATCCTTTGCACTTTTTAATTATTATGTGACAAGCACAATTACAATAAGTCCTTTACGTGAAAAAAACCAACTGCTATTCATATTGATGCCCAACAAATAATACAAGTTGCGGCAATGATTGTAAAATTGTTTGAAACTTTGTTGTAGCGAACTGAAAAAGGAGGGGGAAAACTGGTATTTAACAATACCAGTTTTCGCACCCAGCATATTGCCTGAGCAATTTTAAAACTCGTGGGGTCACCTAGACGTAGTAACCATAAAACATACACGAAGTAACACGGTAGTAACTGGGATGCCTGCGTCCCAGTCACTACGTCTGGGTGAGGGGTGACCCTCCGGGTTTGTAATTTGCCCAGGCAGTATACTGGGTGGTTAGAAACCGATAATACAGGCAGATGAAGGTAAACTCTAGGAAGGAACGGTGTGGCTGTTGGCATTAGGGACTCGAGCTCTTTGTGTGCACTTTGCTAACTCACGCTCACTATCAAAGTGTCGACCCAGGGGGTCGATTTTTAAATTAATTTAATTGGCGCTATAACATTTCCTCGCCCCTGTAATTTATGCGCCAGAATGTATTTTTTCCAAAATCTCGGAAATTACCACAGATGTAAATTATTTTGTCTTTGCCAAACACAGCCCAATTAGGAAATACCCAAAGCTACTACGCATATCAACGAAGAGCGGAAGTTGTTAAAATTACGTGGAAAATCCTGTACATGATAAAAACGAAGTTCACGTTGTGACACCATCGATGATAACCTCAGTCGAAAAAATATGGGTTGAAGTATGCACAAACAGCAGAAGTTGTTTTGTTAATTATTATCACCCTTGAAAATTAAATACGAGGCTGTAATTAACATGTGAGCTTCTGGTACTTAGCCTTATTCGTGCTTTTAATAATTTTTTTTGGCTCTGCACAACTTTTTGCTAGAAGTAAGTTGGTTAATATATTAATTATCTTTGTGCTACGGTGTTATTTTTATAAAAACAATCAACTCGCAAGAGATTAATCATTGGTCAGTGTTTTTGCTCATATGTAAGTCACATAAATGTTTAAAAATACGTTTGTAACGATATTTAGAGCGGCTTTCTTGTTAACAAACACTTAAACGGAAGAAGTGAATCGTAGTAGTTGGTTTTGAGAAACTTTTAACTTGAAAATTGTATTTGTAAAATATAATACGTACTTTACTGTGTAAATTGGAGTTTTTTTTGTATAATATAATAGCTGATGCATGAATGCACATTTATTGTGCAATAAAACTATATAAATCACAATTAAGCAATACGTGGATGGATATAAAAATAAAATTATAGAGCTAAACGAACACTGAAATGGGATGGAAATTGAATGATTGACCTTGAGCAGATGCGACAGTGGCACGTTGGCCTTTTGATCTCGGCGTGTCGGGTTGGCCATAAGCCTGACAAGTAGATTGGCGCAAATGTAAAAATGACCAAAGCACTTGGCCTAGAATTTCCTATACTTTACATATTGTTACTTATTATTAGAAGCCGGAAGTTCAGGCCCTAAAAATTGCAAAAAATAAGCAGGCAGTTAGACACCATAAAAATTAAAAAAAAGCACCAAAAATTTAAAAATTTACATATACATATTAAACACGTCCTGAACTTATTGCTTTTAGGTGCTGTACTTTTAAATTTTACTGTTTTTTTAATGGTGCAACTCCTCTACGTGTTGCGTCACAAAATACTTTTTTCGGAATTTACGGTTTTGTCGCACACCTTAGACAACAGTACCACTCCATCACTTGTGACAATATCACTGCCAAATTTTCTTAATTTTTTTTGTAATTTACTGTTTAGCGCAACATGTAAAGTAGTCGCAAACAAGAAGACCAGAGCGGCATTAAAATAAAAACCATAGCTATCGAGTTCCGACTGGCCGAGGGTATGTGCAATGTGCATTAGGAAGTCAGCGCTTCCCAAATAATTTTAAGTTAATAAACGCGTTACATAAGAAAAGTGATACTTTATCCTGTTTATATGTATATTTTTTTTGTATCCCTGGTAAATGAGAGCTATTAATGTAGACGCAGCAGTTTTTTTTACGCAAACGTTTATGTTATGGCTACTTGAGTTTTCAGTATATAAGTGTATGAAGTCAATGTGAAATGCGTGGCGTATATTTGTTTACTTTGTAAAATGTCTGCGAGAAGACCTTTGTTGTGGCGGTCCCCAGGCAGCTGTAGCAAAAACTAGCAGTCTCAATAAAAGTTGCTTGAAAGTAATTGAAAAAAATTATATAAAATGTGCTGCACGAGATGCCCATGTTGACTCACACAATACGACTCGCTAGAATCAAAGTAAACCATAAATAACCAAATTATACCAACAAAAGTGGCAGAAATGTAAGCTTTAAGTGAAAACAATGAGCGTGTGGTAGTAGATTATCGTGCTCTCAATAAAATTTTGGTCAAGTACACTTTTCCTATGCCTATCATCGAAGAGATCACTGATTGCCTCACTAAATGTAAATATTTCTCTACACTGGACTTGGCCTCAAGCTGCCACCAGATCCCCACGGATTCTAGTTCGATCCCCTTTACCACAGTCATCAACCCGGAAGGTCAACACGAATACCTTCGCACCCCATTTGGTCTACGTAATGCACCCGCAATATTCCAACAAATTATGACTACAATCTTCGCCTCACTTTGTCAGCATCCCGTTATTCCATATCTCGGCAATATTCTTATCCCATCCACAACTATTAAAGGAGGAGTGCACAACTTCTCCGAGCGGCTCTTACCAGCATCAGTGAGTACTCTCTCACTCTTAATAATTTCAAAATTAACATTCCTGCAAACTGAAGTGGTATATTTGTGTTAACTTATTTACTTAATAGCGTCACTCCTAGTAGAATCAAATTAACCGCCGTGCAGGACTTTCCAATACCGAGGAACCATTTAGCTGCTAATTTTGCTCCTTAAATCGCTTATATGCGCTTATTTTAGCTATTATACACCTAGTTGGTACTTCTTTTATAAAGAATTTAACATTTGCAATTTTTTGTTTAAAAAATCTAATGTGAAAACATTAATTAATTTATTATTATTCGGTTTGAACAACGTAATGAAGAATTTACCAAATGTTTACACCACATTCTACAAATAGGCTGCTGGACCAAACAAACATCTCTCAGAGAAACAAGTAGTGCGCTCGGGGAATCACCAAGTTATGTGTTCTATCGAAGGCCATACAGAATAGTCCGTACCGACAACTTGGCTTAAAGATTTTTTCTGAATTGGCTATTAAAAATAACAAAATATTGTGCAGAAGCTGCATGAAAACCGTAAGTTACGCTTTCGTAATGTTTCTTAGTTTTAATAGCTGATTTAAAACATTTCCCTCGTTTTTTCAATTTATGCTTCAGTTAAATTTTTTAATAAAAACATGGTTTGAACGGCAAGGAAATTTATATCTAAGTATATTTTTATTTGTTGTTAATTACATTTTCTAGTTTTTAATTTATATTAAAATATTTGTAACAATACCATATTCATATGCAAAACAATTAAAAATTTTGAAATTTCTTCTTATTTTGCTTATTTTCTGATTTTCATGCTTTTTTTCTGATTTATCAGGCTTATTATAAGCGATTATTTTCAAAAAATAAATGCTAAATCCGCGGTCTGCTTATGATCATACTGTTCATAAATACGAATATTATTACACTCTCCTCACATACGCTACCTATTCGGCTTTTAAATTTTAACACCAATTTCACTAACGTTGTGTGTGTACACTTATTATGACCGTAAACTGTACGTAATCTTCTGTAAATTTGCAATGGAATAGGAGTAGCCTTCTGCATTTAAAAAATCTAATCACAGACTGTATTTTCGAACTTTGTGCGTTAACGGTGCCCTCATGAAACTTGTGATAGTAAACTAAAAGCAATTCCCTTAAATACGCAATTAGTCGATGTGCATTGATAACGTGATCTTATTTCTAGGTAACTCTACACTACTGATTTCATCGTTTACTTCTAAGTGAAATTATAGCCTAGTATTTTAAACTATAAAGTAGAATAAAGTAAGCGGCTTTCTTTTGTTGACATAATTACGATGAAGTAACTAAAACGACAAAAACTCATATCTCAGACAAGACACGTAGTAGTCGCCGTTTTTTTTACAGCTAATTTTTATTTGTTAATAAAGCAAATAAGAAGCAGCTTCTGTCTAACTATTTATTTAAAATTATTAATAAAATTATAAGCACCCATTATTAATGTTAAAACCATTATTTTCATTGTCATGCAATAAATTAAATTTTAAACTTAAACCTTTTTTCAGGTGCCCAGTGCAGCAGTTAAAATAATTTTGTGACCATGACGATGATACTTTATTTAACCGGCATGGTAGCAGATGGAGAAAAGTATACATGCATGTTATACGCACTGTTCTGCATTATAAGCGTATTTGCTAATGTTGTTATAATTGTAATAATATATCGTTATACAAAAATGCGCACAGTACCTAACATATTCCTTGCAAATTGGGTAATTGCCCAGACTTGTTATTTGATAACGTTTATAAGTTTTAAACTATTTTATGTAATAGTATATTACGGAAGCAGTTTTACTTCAATTGCAAAGATTTGGGGAATAATGTATGGTGTACGTTACCTACTATTTTATATTTTATTTGGTACCCAGCTGTGGTCGGCTTTAATAATTTTGCTAGACTGGTTTCTAGCTGAATATTTTCAAAGCACATCTAAAACATTCAGACAATATTATGAACTTCTAATCGGATCTGTAGTGACTTATTCTTTCATTCTTCTTGTTCTATTATTAAAAAAAGAACTGCAAACGGTTCTTGCTAATGTTGCGTTATTTGAAAACTTTGTGTGCTGTACTGTTCTGTTTGTTACGGTTGTAATTCAAATCTACAGAGTTGTACAAAAATTCAAAACTAAACAATCAAAAAATTCCACTTTAATATTAACTTTGATAAGTACTGTTCTACTAATATGGTTGCCACTAGTACTTTACTACAAAATATTGCACTTCAGGTTTTTCAATACATTAATTTTCATTATGTTATACTATTTAGCTCCCTTTTATTCCATAGTCATATTCAGTTTTCTGTATTTCTTAAATCGCGATTTTCAAACATGCTTTCATGAAGTTTTGAAAGGTTCCAATCCTAGATACGCGGAACCAATTATTGCGTTTGAACATTTTGAGAGAAATCAAAACAAGCAACACTCGGCTCGTATTTTGTCAAATAATAGTGGTCAAGAAGTGAAGTTAAACATTGAATAAATACTGCATATGAATGATTTTGTGTCTTCGTATAGTAATTATAAACTTTGCTTCAAAATTTTAAATTACTTAAAACATATAAATAAGTTAATGAGTTAATTTTAAGACATTTAGTGTGTAAATTTTTTTTTGTACGACACATTGTAATATTTTTTTTGTTTAAATTATAAAAAAATTATATTATGTACGTTAGATGCGAAAATATTTTCACATTTTAATTAAATGTGTCGAATAATTTCAATTTGAAATTTTTATTTCATTATTCGTAATAATCAAATTGTTTAAAAATTGTATCTATTGTATTATGTCAAAATTAAAACAAATAAATAAACTATGTGTATTTTTTTAATCAAAGCATATTTTAAGTCATCAAAAATGCTACGCCCTGTACTTATTGCATAATTCGTTTTAACTAGTGACCTGCGAAACGTTTAACACCCCAGGTTCGCAAGAGATGTCCGGCTCTCTTATAGTAGCGCACAGTGACTTGATATATAAAAAAAATTATTACAGTGAGGACACCCAATGACGTTTTGTTTGAGTGGTTGCTAGAGGCTGTAGTCAAGCTTTGATGCAACATGGCAACCGAGTTCCAACCTATCAGCTGTTTAGATACGCTCAAGAATGATAGGGCGGGAATTTTCCACTAAATTCGAACTAACTTATTCGCGTTTAATGATTTACTGACTGTTGAAAAAATTGGACATTTCCAAAAATAGAGATATTCGTAAACAACAGGCAATGCCCGTTGAATTTTTTTTTTATAGAAAATTTAATTTTGTATTGATATGCAAAAATATAAAGGATCTTCAAAAATTTAGCTAATTTAACTGGCTTCAATAATAACCAAATTAACAACAATGCCCTGTTTAAATTGAACATCCTGTGTACATGATCATACACAGATAAACAAAACTCACTGATTCATTTATTCAATTGCATTCTCGAAATCTTCACTTTAATACCACGCGTGCTTGAAGCGCAAAATTGCTGTTATTATTATATTAGGCCGTAAGATTTATTTTGCAAGGGACAGAATTTTACGTAACATGTTATGGAGAAATCGGCAACCCTCAAATACATATATGTTCTATGCTAGTGCTAAGATAATCGGCGCTGAGTTGGGCCGGCGCCGAGTTGGCTGGCTCCGAATTGGCTGACGCCGAGTTGTCCCTTTCCGAAAAAGTAGCTTAATTAAGGTAAGTGTGTTAAAAGCTCAAAAAAAGTGTTAACATAATCAAAAAAAGTTATTACCATCGCTTTACTCTTCAAATTTTAAATTTTATGCCTGAAAAAATGTTTAAGGATACCCTAAAACTTCATGTGCTCGTGAAACACGTTCAAATAAGCCACGCACACTTTAATAAAATTTGTTGTGGCGCATTTTTAACATACTTTTATAAATTGCCTTCCCACTATGCTACACCACAAACCGCCACTGACTGTTAATATTCTAAATGATGACTGATAGGTTTGAAAGCAGCATATTTACTAAAAGTACGTAACTTGAGTACAGCCTCATCCTAAAAAACTCTCAAAAAAAAGATTCTGCCAAACAAATCACATAGCCAAAATTTCAAATGCTCATCTATCGCGGTTCTCAAGTTCTGCAAAAAAATTTTTCGTATAGTCACATTTTTTTTATTGAAAGAATTTAAATAAATCTTTAAGGACTTCATTTCAAATATAATGATTTATTAAGATATGAAACAAACTACATGTGTGTGTGTGTATGTATAATAAACGTTGGAACATCTATATATTAAATCCGTAACTCTCTCAAATTTACGCGGCAACGGGCTCTTACATTTCGACTCGGTTTATGTATTATTTTTAAGCGAATGTATCTATAACTGTCACGTTAGTCGACGCGGCAGTTACAAGTTATCAAAAACAGCGTGGGGCGAAGGTCACGGGTTCACCTAGTTGAATATTATATGGACGGAATTTTGCAAACGTGTTGTTTAATCCACTATTTATTTTTTTGTTCGGCTGTAATCGTTTGGCAGCTGCAGTTATAAGTTATCGGTTACTATTTACTAACTGACAGTGTAACAACTACTATTGGCTCCCACGGTGGTCTTTATCTGAATTTTGTGCAAATATGACGTATGCAGTGAAAATGAAAGAACGTTTAGTATCGGATTGGCAAAAATGCAAATAACAACTTGGACACAAATACAAGTACAATATTTTCCTTAAAGCAATAAATTTTGATATCATATGCCGTGAAATGGTTTTCGTGGAATAAAGACAAGGCAAACATTCAAGCCATTTTTATTTTTTATTTGTTAGTCAAATAATAAAAAGCAACTTGCAACAAAATTATTTAATTTTAAACAAAAAAATGTTTCTTTTTCAGATACCCACAGCATTACTGAAAATAATTTTGACACAATAAAGATGATAGACGAATTTTCCAAGATGATAGAGACAGAAACACAAGATAAACCTTGCCGAATATTATACATATTTCTCTACGTTATAGGCGTATTGCTCAATATTGTTATAATTTGGATAATATGAGGTTTTAGAAAAATGCGTATAATACCTAACATATTACTTGCACATTGGGTATTTGTCCTAATCTGTTATTTAATAACGTGTTTTTTTTTTGTATAACAGATTATGTTAAAGAAAGTATCTTCTTCTTATAGTGCCATACCCTATTCAGGGCGTTGGCTACCTCTCTCCTATGTCTGTGTTTGGTGGGCGGCGATAGATAATTTGCACAGACAGACATAGGGGACCTACAGTTTAACGTGGGCTCCGAACCACAGGAAGTGCACTTCTCCTCCAGAGAGGTTTTCCTGGGGAAAATCCACCTCGCTGGTTTCCCGTTGCCTTGCGAGGGAGAACGACCGGGCCGGGGATCGAACCCGGATCCGCTGCATTGGTAGCCCGCGCGCTTACCACTGAGCTACGGCCGCTCTGAAAGAAAGTATACTCACTTTAAATATAGATATTTTAACGAAAGTCAGCGAAATTATTTTGGAACATCACATATTATCTTATACGTTATTTAGTGGTCAATTGTGGTCCGTTTTAATAATTTTAATAGAGTTTATAGCTGCATATTCTCAAAACGGATCTGAAAATTCCCAAGATGTTTATAAATGTGCAATGCCATTTGTGTGGTTATATTCTGTACTTTTTTATTTTACAATGCGAGTATTACACTTTGCAAAAACAACAATTCCAAAAACATTTTTACAGACAAGCATTTTTTGAAACATTCGTGTACTGTATTGTTTTGTGTACTATTGCTGTAAATAAAATCTACAAATTAGCACAAAAAAGCAAGAATAAATCCTCAAATAAATCCACTTTAATGTTAACTTTGATGAGTATTTTTGTAATAGTATGCTTTCCATTAATAGTTTACCTACCAGCATTAAATCAGAATGATGAGCTTTTCCGAAAATTCACTTTTTCGTTTACCTTCATCCTATAATCAATATTATTTTAGTGTATTTCTTAACTCATGGCAACACAATTGTTGCATTTGACAATCTTGAGAGGAATCAAAACGACCAATACGTAATGTTCCAGATAGTAATGGTTCGGAACTAGCCTAAGCATAAATTTAAAAAATTTTACTATATATAAGATTTTACTACTTAAGCTTTTGAAATTTTTTGTTATTTTTAATAGTTAACATTTTTTTTAATATACGGAGCATAGACAAGTAGACAATTTTATGGTAATTGTTCCCGGGGTCTTCGCATTGGTGAGCGAGTGCTCGAGTGATCTCAAGATCACTCCCACCACCACGTGATTTGCTCCTATGGATATTAAGACAAGCACATGCCTAATGTCATAAAATTCTTTAGACAACCTACTTTGATCTTAAAAATACAACATGGTAATTATGCTATGGCACACACTCTATGAAACAGCGTGTATACGTTAGAGGCGAACATTTTTTTAACATTTATGTACCAAATAGTTTTAATTTAAATTCTTAATTTCTTTATGACTTTTTAAGAAATGCATCTATTTTTATTGTATTATCTACAAATTTAAATAACTATAATCTTCTAATCTATCAAAACTGCCACGCACTATAGTTGCTGCAAAAGTTTCTTTATAATTACATTTTTAATTTCAAGTTATATTAGCTTAAAAACTACTTAGCACTGAGCATTTAAGACAAAGATATACGTTTTATATATTTTGTACGCTATTTTACCATTGCCACATACAGGTACGGTATAAGGCGTGTTCCGAAACTCGCTGACACGGACTGCGGAGTGGTATTGTACCATAAAAACTGAATAAAAAGTTGTTGTGCAATTTTTCTATTAGACCAATATTTTTGGAGTTAAAAAGTTTTGAAAAATCTGAAAATAATCAAAAAATAATAATTCAAACTCAAATTTAAGTGTTTGAACTAGCGCTGAAAGTAAATACATGATACATTACAACAACAAGAGATAGTTCAAAATGATAATTGACAGAAAAAATTACAAATGTTGTTTAATATGTTTGATAAAATCAAAATTACGTGTTTAGTGGCACGCTATTGGCTGTGGTAAAAGAAACACTCATAACTAAAGTGTGCCATAAAAGCCAATAAAACAATTATTTACAGTTGGAAAATATTATTTTAAATCATAAGTAACAATTATTCCAACAATAAATAATCAGACTTAATATCGGACAATTTTTTCGTTGGACTAAAGACTTCTTTTTTAGAATATTAAGCCTGGTTATTTATTTTTAGAATAATTGTTACTTATGAAATTGTCCGAGTGGTCCAGTGGTAAGAGGATCAGGCTCACAATGAGTGAGTCCTGTAATTCTGTGGATCGGTATCGATCTCGGCAACCATTCGACGTTGGGTTACAATTAACGGCGCTTGCCTTGATTACTGGCTTACCAGGACAAGTAACAAAGCCACACACAACATTAACATACAAATAAAACACATGTGCGTATGGCTTGAATGAATGTGCATGAAGGGTGACATAAGCTTCAGGAGCGTGGTGGTTTAAAGGCCAAAAAGCCCCACTACCTCCTACTACACAAGCGAAGAGCCTACCCAGAGTAAAAGACCTCGACACCTTCAGGTATATGAGGATAGATTATGATGATGATGATGATGTTACTTACGAATTAAATTAATTTTTTTTAATGTAAACAGTTGTTTTGCTCTCTTTTCTGGCACACTTATCATCTAACTCTAAATTTTTATTATTTTATAACAATTTTAAAAATCGAAAGTTTTTGCTGAAATTTTGTGTAACGGCATTTTAAAGGGTCCTAAAAAAATTACGCAATCAGTTTTTTTAATAAAAAAATTCTCTAATATAACTTCGTATTTTTGGCAAAGAAAAAATATCGCAGTAGGCGGGGCTTTTACATCTTGTAACATTTACCATTCCCCTACGATACAACTTTCAATTGGACTGCAAATAATTTTTTTATAGAAGGTTCCCAAGCAAAGTCGGAGACACTGTAGATAGACTCCAAAGTACGTAATTTAAGAAGAAAGGGCGCATCTCCGGCATATCCAAAAAGTACAAGGGCGGTACCCCGGCACAACTACATGTCTGCACCCCCGGACATCACAACATTATTTTTTTGTAGTAAAAAGGCGTTTCTTTGCTATATTGTGTTGTATTATTATTTCATTAGATACAATTATTTTTTATTTGTTTTCAAAGTTCATTGATTTAAAAGAAATCTTGACCTCTATAATGAAAATGGTATCCAGGCAAGCTTATATATTATTGCAACTGCTGTCGCGATATTGTGCAATGTTTTTTTTTCTTGAATTCGATTTGTCTAATTTCTGATGCAAGTTTATGAAATAGTTTTAGTAGATTGTGTTCCATTGTTTAGGTTTTAATTAACTTGTTACAGTTTTTGTAAGCAAGCTTGATTTTTTCTATTAGTATAATGCCACCGATCTCCAGTTTATTTATTTATAGTTACACAGTTGTTTGACTGAGGTTTCCAGTCGAGGTTAGGTAGGTTACTTTTAATCATTTTCTAAGCGCCGCTGATATGAGATGGGAATAGTGATTTGCTTTATTCAGGAATTGCTACGAGCTCTTCTATGGGGCGCCAAGTGTAAAGTGAAAATTTGCTGTGCATTTCACGGTATTTAAGGCAATTTGCCCCAATATTTATTATGTATACACACATTTAGCTAAATGCTTTAATAAATCGTTGTAGATTTAAATAAATTCTTAAACATTTGGTTCAAATATTCCAATATTTATTAAAGCATTAGAGATTTAAATAAATCGTAAAACATTTACTTTAAATTTTCAACTATTTGGTAAATCTTTATGTATTTAAATAAATCTGCACATATTTGTTTTAAATCTTTCAATTTTTAATAAATATTCCCAGATCTAAATAAATCTTTACATATTTAAATAAATATTTCAACATTTAATTTTAAGTCATGTTTAACGTGAACTTGTCATATTTATTTGACCTTGATAGACCCAGCCTACATAGAAGACCAAGACCGTTTACACTGGTGGTAACGTTCAACAATTATGAACACGTTTTCCGTATTTCAAAAATTTGTACATTTAATACAATTAATGTTAGTTCAATTATCAATAACAACATATTTAACAACATAAACATTGCATAATTTATTATTCATACAATGAAAGTTTCCTCAGCATTCCCTTGAAAATGTAATTTTCAGTCTGTTTTGTTTAAGTGTTAAAAAACGCTTCCACCATGACACTGCCTTGCGCCTTACTACCGATATAAACGGTCTTGGTGTCCTAAGTCGGCTGAGCTCACCAAACTCAAATAAATATGACAGGTTAACATTAAATGTGACAGCTTAGAATTAAAAGTTGAAACATTTATTTAAATCTGTACGGATTTATTTATATCGGTAAAAATTTATTTAAATCTGCGAATATTTATTAAATATTGAAAGATTTAACACAAATATGTGCAGATTTGGCTAAATACATAAAGGTTTACTAAATATGTTGTAGGATTTATTTAAATCTCTACTGCTTTATTGAATATTGAAATATTCAAACCAAATGTTTAAGAATTTATTTAAATCTAGAATGATTTATTAAAATAAAAAGCATTTAGCTAAATGTGTGTATACAATAATAAATATTGGGACAAATTGCCTTAAATACCGTAAAATGCACAGTAAATTTATACTTTTCGTCTTAGTCCGTTGTGGATATTTAAGCCAACACATTTAACTTTTTCCATTTCACGTATTTATTTTCTTATTAATTTTTATCCTTATCTTTATTTTTTTTGATTATAAATTAGGTAAAGTTTATAAATTTTGTAATCATTTGAACTATAATTTTAGCTAGTTTTTTGTGTTCTAATGTTGAAAAAACAAAGTTGCCAGATGCTAGGCCATATCAAAATTATTTTTTCTATCTGATGTCATCGTCTGGGCAAGTTCAATATAAAACGCCACGCTAAAAGAGGTTACGTGAAATTTTCACAGGAAGAAATATGCCCCCCTTATATGTAGTATATTATATTTTTATAACGGTTTGCTAGCGTGATAATATTTATCTGTTTGTTATGTTACTATTGGTGATATTCCGAATGATGATTGATTGTTATGTTTGAAAGCAACATATTTACGAAAAGTAGGTAAGTTGAGTACAGCCTCCGCGGGGTGTTTTGAGAATGCGTTCTGGCTGCGTTAATCCGGGTGGGGTGTTAAGGAAGTTGTGAGAGCAATCGCGTTTTTATTCTAAAGACGTTACCGCAAAATTTTGATAAAACGTTATCAATGTTGAAGGAAGTTGTATAAAAGAGACTAATCTGCTGCGCCTAATATTAGTTATCTATTACACCTAAGCATACGGAACTTCTTTCGTACAAGAAGCAGTTCCTCATATAAGTGTATGAAAATCAAATAAAAAGTGGCTGAATATCAACAAAAAATTCTTGTATCAACAGTCAAAATTCAAAATTCTGTTAACTGACTGGAAGAAAGTAGACAACTTGTTTAACTGTAAGTAATTTAATCATAAACATAATTCGCAATTTTACTTATTATGTTATTTTGTATTAACGTTTCTATGTTTCTTTACGATCCAATTTGATCTAATGTTATGTTATTATTAATAATTATTTCTAATAATTCTATACCTTTCACGCAGTGCTTTATAAATTGAATTATACCCAATTTTGGAGGTACTAATTTTATTGAGATGGGTATCCGTATACACGTGTATAAGAGCCTTTAAAGCACTGCTCCGTTAAAAAGCACTCGGCTTCGCCTCGTGCTTTTAAACCCGTCGCGCGTGCTTTAAAGGCTTGCTTGTACACTTGTATTATAGTATACTTTTTAAATAGCGCCCAGCCGTCATTTTAAAAGATACTAAATACAAATATAAGCAGAAAAGTAGTATTTAACCTTCTATTAAAGCACACCAAATTTTGTGCAGAATATTTCAAGTGGTTTTAGAGATAGATGGTATAAATTTCATAAAAATTTGCGATTTCGAGATTTTAAAGAAAATACATTTGGAACTACAGGAACCAAAAAAAGTGGTTTTTAAAAATGCCTGTCTGCGGGTGTGTGTGTACCCCTCATAGCTCTGTCGGATTTTAACGGCTTTGAAATGTGGGAGTGTATCAACATTAATCGGGAAAATAAGCTTATCAAAAAACATCTGAAACCGAAAGTAGAAGTTAGACAGGTTTTTTGTAGCATTCTTTTCAGAAGTTGAAGTTTCTGGATTTGAAAAGGAAATCTATTAGAAGAGCTTAGAGCAATCGCAACGCTCTTTTCTAAACTCTCTAACTTAAAAATTTTTTAAAACTTTATATAGTCATAGAAATAGGGCTACAACTATTTGATAAACGGAATGATAAAAAATTTCTGTTTAAACTAAATTGTTCAATGAGCGATAGGAGAACAACTAAATTTTGCGTTAGGTTAGTGGGTTACTTTCCCTTCTCCACCCAATTTTGGGTGGACAAATTTGTCTTTCCGTTTTTGGTTTTCTTTATTCCCAAGGAATCGCCGGACAAAAAATTAGAAAAAAATCGATGTAAAAACAAGGTAAAATACAGTCGAACCGAAACGGCACGATTCATGGGCAAAACGTTGATATAAAATTTCAAACATACTTATAAAATATGAAAAGTATTAGGAAACTCCACGTGAAGTGCTTCGCTCAGTTTTTACTTTCCCATACATTCAGTACAAGAATGTATGGTGATCGCGAAAATGGTCACGGTCAGTTCTGTGATTTCCACGGAAATACATGTTTAGGACCTCTAGGATGCCAAAAAAGTTGGTTTTAGAAAATGTCGGCCTGTATGTGTGTGGTACTGTACGAGTGTCTCTGTGTGTATTGCGAAACATAAGGAACTACTGGACTGTAATTAAATTTAATATACTTTGGTACAAAGATAATTTGTTGTTACAAGAAGGATTTCTTTACGATTCAGAACGGTAACCGAAGTTAGATACGTTTTTTTTTCTCAAAAACGGAATTTCATAAGCTTAACAGCAGAATATAATAGAAGGAGTTAGAACAAAGTTTTTTCCGAGCACTCAAGATTTAAATTTTAAATTTAGTATTATAATATTCCTAAGAGAACACAATATTACCTTAAGGGCGTATATATCTAGAGATGAACTACATTTTTGATCGTGTCTAGTCGGCGTATTTCTCGGTGACGCCTAGTATGAATTTTTGAAAATCGAAAGTCTATTTATATAATACTCGAGGGGTGGGGGCGATATAACAACAATGCAAAACTAAATTGTTTATGTGTGATAGTAGAATAAGATTTACAACTTGATTTTTAGGTGCATCAATATTTACTGCCCCCTCTCTCTTAATTTTTGACTGATGAATTGGCTGTATCGTCTCTGGTTTCTTTTAATACCGAGAAACCTTTTTACAAAAATAAAAAAAAAACATTTTTTTTCTTCATAATTTTTCGGTTGTAAGTTAGTCGGGTATACTGGACTGGGGCGCCTTAATCCATTCATTTTCCTATTTACTAGTGCGCTGTGCGTTCGCTTCGTAGTGCTACCTTAAATGCTGATGTACGGTATAACATCATACAAATATATGTTTGCGAATACAGTAAGTAACAATATCTAAAGTATGGAAAAGTCTAGGCGAAGTGTCTCGCAGTTTGCGCGATTATTATTCACTGCAAACAATAAAAATAAAGTAACAGAAGATCAAATGTTGTAGGGGATGCTTGTAGTTCCGTCTGTTCTAGGTTCAATTCCAGGTGTAGCTCCTCGGTGTTTGTGAATGTCTATTAGGATTCAACAAATAATGCAAAGCTTTTATAAAAATAACTATAAATATGAAAATTAATAAAAGAAAAATTTACAAGCACAAGTATCGAATGTATATGGATCATCTTATGCAAACGTTTTGTTTGATCCGCTATTTTTATGTTTCGGCTAAATTCGCGTTTCGAAACTGCAGTTTTGGGTTATTAATTAAGACAATTTGACACGGGCTACTGGCTGACACGACCTATATTGCCTAAACTTTGTGCAAATATGAAGTATGCAGTGAAAATGAAAGAAAATTTGGTGTGGGATTTCCAGAAATGCAAATAAAAATAAACTTTGACACAATTACAGTATCGTAATGAAAGCAATAAATTCCGATATCATATGTTGTGAAATGATTTTCGTGGAATAAAGACAAGGCATACACTATCGCAGTTGTTTTTTGCTATTTTTATTTAGTCAAAAAATAAGAAGCAAATAATCAACCGGAAGTTAATTAATTTTTATCAAAATTGTTGATTTAATTAAAAGTACTCGTGACTAAAGCTAAACACTAGTTTGTTCAGAGACGGAAAATTAATTTTAATTTGAATAAATGATGTTCTTTTTTCAGATACCGACAGCTGTACTTAAATTAATTTTGGCACAATGACGATGATGATTTTCCACGAATTTTCTCAGATGATATTGACAGGAACACAAGATAAGCCTTACCGAATATTATATATATTGCTCTGCATTATAGGCGTATTGGTCAATGTTGTTATAATATTTATAATATGCGGTTTCAGAAAAATGCGTACAGTACGTAACATATTACTTGCACATTGGGTAATTGTTCAAATTTTTTATTTAATAACGTGTATTAGTTTCCAGTTTTTTTGTATAACAGATTATTTTAAAGAAGGTATACTTACTTTAAATTTCGAAATTTTAGCTAAAGTCGGAGAAATTATTTTGGAACATTACATATTATCTTATACGTTATTTAGTGCTCAATTGTGGTCCGCTTTAATAATTTTAATGGAGTTTATAGGTGCATATTCTCAAAACGGATCTCAAAATTGTCAAGGTGTTTATAAAGGTGCCCTGCTATTTGTGTGGTTATATTCTGTATTTCTTTATGTTATGATGCGAGTATTACACTTTGCAAAAGTAACAAGAGACAATGCTCAAGAATTCCAAAAATATTTTTATAGAGAATCAGTTTTTGAAACATTCGTGTACTGTATTGTTCTGTTTCCCATTGCTGTAATTACAATCTGCAATTTAGAACTAAAATGCAAAAATAAATCCCCAAATAAATCTACTGTAATGTTAACTTTGATAGGCACTTTTGTAATAATATGGTTTCCAATAATCGTTTACTCTACAGCAGTGAACCATAATGATGAGTTATTTCATAAATTCACTTACATGATGTTAAACTTTGTTGTTTACCTTCATCCCATAATCAATTTTATATTACTGTTTTTCTTAAACCGCGATTTTCGAAATTGCTTACTTCAAGTTTTGAAATGTTCGAATCATACACATGGTGTGGAAGTAATTACTGAATTTGACAATCTTGAGACAAGTCAAAACTACCAATACCCTGTTTGTATTTTTCCAAACAATAATGATCAGGAACTTTACAGAAACATGCAGTGAATACTTCACATGAAAGATTTTGTAATTACCGCTGTATCCTAGTAGAAATTATAAGCGGTACTTCTAAATTACTGGTCTAAGCATAAAGTTTAAAACTTTTACAATATAAGATTCTACTACTTAAGATTTTTTAAATTTGTTGGTATTTTTTATAGTTAACAGTTTTTTTATATACGGAGTATAGCAAAAAAGATAATTTTATGGAAATTGATTCCGGGATTCTTATTGTTGAGCGAGTGCTTTAGCTCAAGATCACTCTTACCTACCAC
This sequence comes from Ctenicera cuprea, assembly GCA_958336395.1. NCBI lineage: Eukaryota > Metazoa > Arthropoda > Insecta > Coleoptera > Elateridae > Ctenicera > Ctenicera cuprea. The sequence goes on from OY284491.1 coordinate 2,289,781, forward strand.
GTGAATTGCTCCTATGGATATTGAAACAAGCACACACCTAATGTCATAAAATTCTTTAGACAACCTATTTTGATCCAAAAAAATTACAACGTGGTAATTATTCTACGGTACACACTCCGTGTCACAGCGTGTATACGTTATATGCAAAATTCTTCATTACATTTATGTAGACAAAGTTTGAATTTTTAATTTGATTATTAGTGATATCATAACTTTTTAAAAATTATGTCTTTTGTATTATCTATAAATTTAAATAAATTTATAAAATTGGTGTTTTTTTCAATCAAAACATCTTCCACTACGCTACGCACTATAGTTGTTGCCTTAACAGTTTTTTTGTAATAACATTTTCAATTTCAAGTTTAAAAATACAATTAGGTATATCCGATACAAATGAGTTATTAAACATTTTTTCTGTATAGACAACAAGTTAGTTTTAATGCTTAACTAAATATGAAAAAAAATTGTAAGTATTAACTTAAAAACTACTTAGCACACTGACAGGTTAAGACGAAGCTATACGTTTTAGGTATTTTGTAAGGTACTTTACCGTTGCACAACTTTAGTTCTAAATTAGCCACGCATATAGCTATGGTATATAAACGCTGATCGTTTATTTTTGAAAAACAAGTAAGTAACTTGAATACAACCTTCACGTAGTTTTTTGACAATGTGACCTAGCTGCATTACATATTGTGTAAGAGAAATGGTTTTCAGACAAAAAGAAAATAACATTTCTAGAATAGATTTTGTAAAATATGTTTGTTATAAATATGTACACAAACCAAAAAATAATGTTCTTGTGTGTAGTATAAATGTACGTGAATGTAGGTTTATTATTATATCTAATAAATTTTTTGTAATACTATGAAAGTGCTTTTATTCAAAAATTAAAAATTATGAAACCATGTAAAACCAGGTGCCTTCAAACGACTTTCTTTATTAAAGGAAAAAACAGCTGATCCAACTCGGCAATACAAACATAGATTAACAACGCAAAGTAGGATTAAAGCTCCAGGGGATTATTGCAGTAATTGGGCCAACTCGGACTAGCCTGCGTTAACGTTAACTGCTGGGTGTTGAGAAATTTTGGTGAGTGCATTTTAAATTATACTAGCAGAACCTGTGGGCTACGCCCCCGATAGTTTTTGTAACTTTATAGCCGGCGCTTTCTGCTCCAAATGTTTCCTCCGCTGAGCAGGGTTGCTCCCACAGATCAAATACGTTACGAAAAATCGAAAAGAAGCCTGGAAAAACATCCCCGTAAACAAGTTTAAAGGAAGAAAGGGTTCCTTAAAATTTTCAGGAAAAACATCTCCCTAAACAAATCTTATGTCAGCCCCCAATTCCGTAAAGAAAACGGGAACAAAATTTGTTAAACAGAGTGGCTAGGAAAACCCCCGCGGTGGTCAAGAGATGGCGCTTTAATAAAGAAAAATTAAATTAAAATACTGGCAAATGTGCGTATTAACTAAATTCGCCCTTATTTATATAAATCAGAGATGTAATGATATAATTAATACATTCCACCGATATCGTAGCTTCATAGCACCAATCACCCTACGTGATTTTAATGTAAATACTGGAACTCGCAAACGTAATAAATATCTAAGCTGTCTCCAGATGTAAGACTTGTTACTGAACGTATCCTCACTAAAAGTGGATAAGCTGTTTTGAGATGTAAGACATGTTACTGAATGCATCGTCACTAGAAGTTCCTACAGAGAAGCATCTAGAATTTGTTTATCAATTCCAGCTTTACTTCGTTAAAGTCCATATTTAATGAGTATCTGTATATAAAATACTTAATCACTTTAACAATATCTATTTATTTTAACCTTATACGTATTTCGGCCGAAATACGTATAAGGTTACAATAAATAAATATTGTTAAAGTGATTAAGTATTTTATATACAGATACTCATTATCTAGAATTTGTACTAACCATTTTTGTAGTATACACTTTTTAATAATAAGCGGAACATGTCCGGTACGTATTTGTTAGTTAGCAGCGCTATAAATACATATTTCGTATCCGCTAAAATTAAAGTAAGCCATAATAACCAAATCATACCAACAGAAGTGGCAGCAAGATCAACTTTCGCTAAAAAACACTAATAAACTGAACCGATATGCAAGGACCCTCCGTTGTGTTATCGTGATAAATCTTTCCAAGGTTATATAAACGATACCATACATTGATAAAATAAAGGTACAGCGTACAATATTTAGATTCTACTACAGAAGGTTTTGCAGCAGTCTTGATTTTGTAAGTTTCGTTTTCATTATTTTACGACAAACGTTTATTTTGTTAATTAACCTGCAGAACAAAAATTATACGGTTTCGGATTTCTATGCTGATTTAGGAACTTGATATGAATTTAGCACCGATATTTTAATAGTAGCCATATGCATTATAATGTGTTTTGTCGTTAATTTCTTAATTAGCATAAACAAATGTCGAGAAAGCAAAAGACGAATTTGTCGTTTTTTAAATCCCCATATTTTACTTTCAGGTGTATTTGATTTTAACTCAAGCTCATAGGTGGCGACCAACGAAGGAATTTTTGAGTTGACAACGAATCGTTTTCGAAATATTACAAATGCGCATTTTTAACTAAATCTGCATTAATGATGAATTTATTGCCGGTAATAAATAAAAAATTTTCATATTAGAAATATTTATTAATTTTAATGAACCGAGACGACACAAACAATAAATTAGCGTCCTGCGCTTATATTTAATAATATATGCGACCCATCGTAATCCACGCTCATTATTTACTTACCAGATGCGTATTTAAAAGTGGGAATATTTGTTTGAATTTCCGTAAAGTTTATGAATGGTCATATGTAAGCCCCATCAACCTTCTGATCGCTACAAGCAGTGGAATGGAACGAGATGTCAACGGGCAGTCGCTGGAATAACCATCTAAACATTAGCCTTGAGAGGCCTTTAATAACGCGGGTTAACATCCGTCTCGCAGTTCCGTTCTATGCGTTCACAAGATACTCCTGCCGGCCGCCGCCAAAGAAGTTTCACTTCAAATGTCAGAATAAATGAAGTATTTGTTTCGAGTATCTAAATTATTCTTATTGTGCGTTTCTTGTATTTGTGCCAAGCATTTACGAAATTCATATCGAGCGTTTAATTTGTAGCGTTACGGCATTAAAATTACTGATAAAACTATAAGCGTGCGTTATCAATGTTAATACAATTCTCTGATATACATACAATTATTTTGATTTTAAGTAAAAGGTGTTTCTTTTTTCAGGTACTCAGTGCGCAGAATATAAAATACATTTGGGATAAAGACGGTGATACACGAATTACACAACATGGAAGAGATGACAGCACAAGATACGCGTAACTACATCCTATACATATTGTTTTGCAGTATAGGTGTATTGGCGAACGTCGTTGTAATTTTAATAATATGCTTCTTCAGAAAAATACGTACAGTTCCTAATATATTTTTGGTAAATTGGATAATTGCCGAAAGTTGTTATTTAATTGCGCATGTTAGTATTAATGTAGTAGTTTGTATGATATATTATTATAAAGAAGCTTCAATTTCTTTTGATCACGATACTGTTTTTATCTTCAAGAGAATTCCTTTTATAGTTAACTTGCTATCTTATACGTTAATTAGTACGCAACTGTGGTTCGCATTAATAATTTTGGTAGACTGGTTTCTAGCTGCATATTTTCAAACCACATCTGAATCATTCCGAAAATATTATGATACAATAATACAATTTGTGTGGATATATTTTTTACTTTTTTACTTTCCTATACTTTTAGTATAGGGTAAAAAGTAATTTTTAAAAAATGTCTGTCTGTGGGTGGGTGGGTTCGTGGGAGGGTCCGTTACGCTCCATATCTCCGGAACGGCTGGACCGATTTTGATGTGCTTTGGAATGAGGGGGTATATAAAAAAAAAACCGAAACCGGAAGCGGAAGTTAGATATGTTTTTTTGGTAGCATTTTTTTCAGAAACTGAATTTTGGAAATTTTAATAGTGGATTAAAGATTAAAGAAGGCCTTAGGACAAATCAAACGATTTTTTACCGAACTCTCTAGCTTTAAAATGGCGGCCGCTACGAATTTTTGAACATTTCGACTTTAACGCCCATTTACGAAAAAACCAGTTATCTGATTGGAATCAACTACATCTTGTTTGGTAGCCCTTCAAGGGTACTATACCATGAAATATAATTAATTTTAAAAATAAAAAACGATCGCAATGACATCACTCCAAAGTTTTAGAATTTTTCAAAAAAAAATTTCTCAAAAACTGCCCACACGTTTTTGTTTAAACTTCTTAAGCTGATAGAGCTGGGAATCTTCTACAATTTGTTTTTTAGCGCATTGCTATAATTTCACTGTGACGCCCTCTATGAATTTTTGAAAATTGAAAATTTGTACCCGTTTATTTATTTAACGGGGGGTAATAAAATATTTCTGTTAATGTGAAATAGCTCACCATTGATAGCAAAATCCGACTATAATAATATTTTTTCGTAAATTTTATATATAGGGGGGCTACTGTTCCCCCTCCCCCCAAATTTTTTCGATAAAAAATTAAAAATTAGGTTCTTTGTTTTGTTTGCTCTAAGAGCATCTTTTTACAAAAAATCAAAAAATCGAATTTTTTGCCCCTTAATAATCTTTTTGTCAGAAGAATTTCACATACTTTCTACAGCAGTTGTATTCTTGTACTAGTCGTTTAATGTTCAGTGTAGGCTGACTTTTTTATTTTAATAGATAGACTCGCAAACCCAAGTGCAAAGTTGTAGGGCAAATTCTTGTCGATTGTTTTTAAGAAAAAAACTTGAGTTTCCAATTTTAATATGGCGGCCACGGTAAAAAATAACTTTTTTTTAAATGGAAACGTGGCATTTTGGATTTAAAATCAGAAAGGTTTTGAAATTCTAAATACAAATTAATAAGAGTAATTTCTTGCTAAAAATAATACTTCTTGAGTTATTAATATATTTTCAAATATCAATTTCCGCGCTTCCGTTGATTCAGTCCGAATATTTTACCCAACCTTATGCTTGCAGCGCAGCGGTCGGTCTTTCTTCAACCGCTTTAAGATGTTACAACTTATAAGAACTATTTACTTTAACTAGTCGTGTCTAGACAGGTGTATATCGAAAGTGTTGGAAAATATAAAACAATGTATTTAAATGTATAGGAAAGTCCAGGCGAAGTGTTTCGCTCATTTTTTTTGTTACAATTCTACTAATATACTTATCACCCACAACGCGAAACAATAAACAATACGAAAAACAATTAAAAAGAGGAACATTATTTCTAATATTCGTGTGCTGTACTGCTGCAATTCTAGGCTACAGTGTAGCGCAGAAATGCAAAAATAAACCCTCTAATAGTTCCATCTTGATGTTGACTTTGATATGTGCTTTTCTGATAATGTGGTTTCCACTAATAATTTACCACATAATATTGTCCCTCGATTATAACTCTTTGGATAAATCAATTATTATCACGTTAAAATATTTAGTTTACCTTCATCCCATAGTCAATTGTATTTTACTATGTTTCTTAAATCACGATTTTCAAACGTGTTTACGCCAAGTTTTGAAATGTTCCAATCGTAGTCATGTGGACGCAATTATTTAGTATGAAAATCTTGAGATAAGTCAAAACGCTCGTTACACTGTTAGCATGTTTTTGATTAATAGTGGTCAGGAAGTTAGATAACATGCAGTGATCTAAAGGCGTTAATTTTAAAATTAGATTAAATAAAATTTTTTTGCTTCGCCTCTTTAAGTTTTTTTTGTTTTTAATATTTTAGAATTATTTATATTATATACGTTAGATAAGAAATTTTATTTAGATGTATGTAACCAAATCATTTCACTCTAAATTTGTAATTTTATTATTAGTGTTAATATAACTTTGACGCAATTGAATCTATTGTATTATTTAAGTATTTAATATAAACTAGCGGAACCTGTAAGCTATGCTTTACGCTTTTTTTTTTTATAAAATAAATAAGGTAATGTAGGTAGTGTAGCGGATCGCGCATCGAAGTCCGAGCTTTATGAATTACGTATATAGCGATTGCTGTCACTACTTCTATATAGTAAATCTGGATACCTTCGACCTGTTTAGAGCGGCTGCAGCCGAGATTATACAATCAAAGAAGCGCGCGACGGGTCTTATTTGCAAAGCAACAAAAAAATTAGAGAACGTAGCTCACAGTTACAGTTACTTTTTCTAAAATGAAGCTGTGTTACCAGCGCGGCTGTTATTGTAACACTTGTTCCCATTATTTGGGTCAAGTTAAGTTTATAAAATGTTAGCCTAAACAAAATCAATTTGCTTCATTGATGTCATAGCTGAACCTGATTTGGTCGTATTTAGTTTTTTAAATTTATAAACACAAATCGCTTGTAATGTAATTGGTCAATATCTATTTGTCCAATTTCTGTTTTGACTTGTAGGTATTTCCAAATTTTATGTTAAAAATGAGTTACTGCTTGGTATGAAAAACTAAACAAAACTCCGTATGTCACGCTAAACTGCGGGGTTAGCAATCTGCAGCTTAGCACTATCGCTTCTTAAATAGTAATGAATAATCATAAATAATACTACGAGTGATTGCGATTTTTTAATAGAATTGTGCTAGTTAGGGTGGTAATTCCATGACCGCTTAGCGGAAGTGGAATTACCTAAATTAACTAGCACGAGTTAACATACACCACAATTTATGTATGACTTACTGTATGACTTACATTAATTTTATTTTATAATTAATGTGTTTTCGGGAATCGGCGCTCTTAACATGGTATTGCTTCCTTGTTTTCAAATGTTGTGTAAGGGCGTCTTTTTGTAAATTTAATTTTTTTATTTTGACGTTCTTATTTACTGTTGCTGTGAAGTGTTGCTGTAAAAATAAATCGTCTTGTAGAAAAAATGTTAAGTGATATTTTATAAAATGTTCGAGGTTATGTACATTATTTTGGTCTTAGATTTTAGCTTATATAACCTGTCAAACAAAATACAATTTTAATATAAATATACATATATTTGTTATTAAATGCATAAATTAGCATGTTATTATTATATTTATTATAGGTGTACACTAAAATTTGAGTCGGTCATGATTTGAACCATGATTTGAACACTCGCGATTCATGTTAGTTGACATCGCGCATCGTTATCACCGCCCACCGTCGACGTTTCTCGTATTTTGCTTTTTTCTTGTAGATGACGAAAGCAATTATTGTTTTTAATTCGTAAATTATGCAATAATTAAATATGATACTTATTTCTCTTCGAAACAATGAAAAACTGTATTAAATTAATAATAAATATACCCAAAAAGCAGTGCACATCAGTTTTAAAAGCGTTAATTAAAGACTTAATAACGATTATCCGAAGCTACTGTGGGTTTATTCACTTATTTAAACAGCACCATGCAGTGTGAACAGTAAAAAACAAACAAGATAGGTTCGTTTTATGAAAGAAGAAATGTGTGATTGGTTCAATGAAATGTGAGTGGTATAGCCGTTTTAAAACATATCTCCGCAACCCCATGTGTCACTATAGGCATGTCGTATCTATAATAACACTTTTTAATAATAAGAGTGTCAATGCTGTTTTTAATGAAATTGGATTAATGTTCTGTGTGCAATGCTTTTATTATACTAAGTGTTTGTTATTAAAAGAAATTATACACTGTGTCCATAAAGTAACCCCCCCGCCCAACTAACTTTTGAACGACTTGATATTTTTCTACAAAATTTGGTGTGCTGTAATGGGAAATTAAGTACTATTTTTCAGGCCATATTAAAATTTTGTATCATCCAAAATGGCGACTGGGCGCCATTTTAAATTTTTTTTTAAATGGAAATGGGGGTCGAGTGACACCTCATTGGAAAGGTCTTTTAGTTCTGCGTCTGATCCTACAGTTTCAAAGAAAAGTATTCAGGCATAACAAAATGACAATGTTTGAAGATAAAGAAGTCTATTTAAAAAAAAACTAAGAATTAAAGCTTAAATTAATTAAATTAAGTGTTCGATATGTTTACCATTAACTTCTTGGCACATAAATAGTCGGTTATGAAATTCCTGCCTTACATTTTCATAAGTTTCTGGAGTGATATTTCTGCAAACTTCTGTAATGCGTTGCTCCAGTTCTTCAATTGTTTGTGGACGGGTTCTGTACACTTTCGATTTCAGATATTCCCATAGAAAAAAATCTAAGGATGTTAAATCTGGGAAGCGAGCCGGCTATCCTACACGCTCCCACCTATATATCTTCCAAGAAAATGTCAGCCGAGAAAATCAGAAACAAGCCTATAATAATGAGGCGGCGCACCGTCTTGTTGGAACATAACGTTTTGAATATTACTTCAAGCCACCTGAGTTATTTCTGGGAAAATTTAGTCCTGCAAATGAATAAGTGGACTGCTGGATAAGAAAATCAAAACAATTTTGAACTGAGTGAGTCCATTGGTTTACAATCCGCCATTTTGTTATGGCTCGATATTTTTCTTTGCAATTCTAGGACCAGACGCAGAACTAAAAGACCTTTTAAATGAGGTGTCACTTCACCCTAGATAAAAAAATCAAAAAAATTTTGAATTGAGTGAGTCCATTTGTTTAAAATCCGCCATTTTGTTATGGCTGAATATTTCTCTTTGAAACTCTAGGATCAGATGCAGAACTCAAAGACCTTTATAATGAGGTGTCACTCCAAAAAATCAAAATGGCGCCCAGTCGCCATTTTGGATGACACAAAATTTTAATATGGTCTAAAAAATAGTATTTAATTTCCTATTACAGCACACCAAATTTTGTAAAAAAATATCCAGTCGTTAAAAAGTTAGTTGGGAGGGGGGAGGTTACTTTATGGACACAGTGTATACAATGCGCTGCGCGAGATTCTCATGGAAGCACGATATATAAGTGAACGAAAGAAGGTTTTTATTTTTTCTCACCCACCAAAATTGAAGTAAGCCATAAATAACCAAATTATACCAATTGTAGCGACGGCAACATAAATATTCGCCGAAAACAATCAATTAACTGAGTGGAGATGTAGCCGTCGTGTTATGGCGAAACAGTTAAGAATTTAATATACAGATATAGCATAAGCGTTGTATTGTATATTTTATATGGAAACACCTCCTTCTGCACTTATTGTAAAGATTATTTTATAGTTTAATTTTCAAATACGAGTAATTTATAACGAAAATTAGTTATCATACTAATTATAGTTTTTAAATGTTTTTTGTGGTGCTAGTAGGGCATACCAAAATTAGTTTTTCTGTCTGATGTCATCGCCTGGTAAATCGAACTTAAAAAGCCACGCTAAAGGGTTACATGGGATTTCCACAGGAAGAAATATGGCCCCTCTTATATGTATAATATGTTTTATCACGGTTTGTTAGCGTGGTAAAGCTTATCTGCTTGTTATGTTCTGCTGCGACTAGTAGGCTAGCATTAATGAGCTACTAGACATAACCATACAGAACTTCTTTCGTGCCAGAAGCAGTTTCTCACATAACCGAATAAAAAGTGGCTTAATATCAACAAAAATTGTTCGTATCAACAGTCAAAGTTTAAACTTGCAGTGCTACATTTACTTGCTGATTTTTAAGAATATACTGTTAACTGATTGAAAGAAAACAGACAACTTGTTTAACTGTAAGTAATTTAATCATAAACATAATTGTAAGATTCGCAAATTTACGTATTAAGTTATTTGGAATTAACGTTTTTATACTTCTTTATGACCTAATTTGATCTATAATAAGTCTTTAGATATTGTGGGAGGGGCAGTGTTAGGTTATTAATAATAATTACTTCTAATAATGCATAGATTCTATGCCTTCTACACAGTGTTTTATAAATTGATTTTTATTATTTGATTTATACCTAACTTTAGAGGTAATAATTTTATTAAGATGGGTATATTAAGCATTATTCAACAATTTACTAGAGTTAAAGTTTATCCAGTTAAATTTGCCAATTGTTTTTAGCGGTACTTTCCAAAATTTGGAATTGATGTATGTATTAATAATAATAAAATTGTAGTATTGAAAAACAGACATTGCCGCTTATTTTGAAAAAAAAAATAATTAGCAAGGGGGGTCGAGTGACACCTCATTTAAAAGTATTTTAAATTGTGCGTATAATTCTAACGTTTCAGAAAAAATTTTTATCCAGAACCAAATCACAAGTTTATTTAAAAACTACGAATTAAAACAAAAAAAATCAAATTAAGTGTTCGAAATGCTCACTATTGAATTACTGGCACATGAACTCTGTTATGAAATTCCTCCCTTACTTTTCTATAAGTTTCTGGAGTAATATTTCTGCAAACTTGTGTTATGCGCTGCTCCAGTTCTTTAATTGTTTCTGGGGGGATTCTGTACACTAGAGATTTCAGATATTCCCACAACAAGATATCTAAGGGTGTTAAATGTGGACAGCGTGCCGGCTATTCCACAGGATCCCCCGTACCATTAAGGAAGTCATAAAAATGAGACGGTGCCCCCCCCCCCCCGTCCTGTTGGAGCATAACGTTCTCAAAAGTGTTTTCAGCTACCTGATATAATACTAGCATCTCAGTGACAGCAAACAGCAAGCAAACAAATAAAAAAATAGCCTACTCGATTAAAATCCAAATTGATTTTGAATCAAGATATTTCGTTAGTTTTGTTGTGGATGAGTATTTATTTTTAAAACTCTAGGATCAGACGCAGAATTAAGAGACCTTTTAAATGAGGTGTCACTCGACCATCTTCGCTATTTAAGTTTTTTTAAATTGCGCCCAGCCGCTATTTTGAACGATACAAAATTTAAATATGAACAGAAAAGTAGTATTTAACCTCCTAAAATTAAATGTCTGTTTGTGGGTAGGTGGGTGCGCCTCATAGCTTTGTCCCATTTCAACTAGCATCGAAATGTGGGAGTGTATCAAACATTAATAGGGAAAATACGTTTTTAAACATCTAAAACTGGAAATAGAAGTTAAACATGTTTTTTGGTTGCATCCTCTTCAGAAATTGAGTTTTCTAAATTTGAAAACGGAATCTGATAGAAGAGCTTAGAGCAATCGCAACGCTTTTTCCAAAGTCTCTAACTTAAAAATGGCGGCTGCTGTGATTTTTTAAAAGTTTTGTACTTTAACGCCTTATTGCTCAAAAACGAGTTGACAGATTGAGATGAATTTGGTATTATAACATCCTACAACAGCAGCAGCAATATTTACTGCCCCCTTTCTCTCAATTATTAGCTAACGAATTGGCTGTATCGTCTCATTTTCCGGTTTACTAGTGCGCTGTACTCTCGCATTGCAGTGCTACCTCAAGCGCCGGTGTACGGTACAACGTCATACATATACCGGGTGATCGCAAAAAACATCTTCCAGAGCAGGCCATGACCGAAGTGTTAAAGTTGGGAATACTTAATATAAGCCAATTGTCAAATGTTGACAGCTGTAAAAATGTTTGGTTAGATACATTAAGTTAAATGTATCTAACCAAAAAGTTTTACAGCTGTCAACATTTGACAATTGGCTTATATTAAGTATTGCCAACTTTAACACTTCGGTCATGGCCTTCTCTGAAAGATGTTTTTTACGATCATCCGGTACATTTTCGGTTGTAACTTAGTCGGGTATACTAGACGCAGGCGACTAAATCCATTCGTTTTCCTGTTCACTAGTGCGCTGTGCGTTCGCTTTGCAGTGCTACCGCAAACGCTGATGTACGGTACGTCATACAAGTATACTTTTGCAAATACGGTAAGTAACAATATCTAAAGTATGGGAAAGTCTAGGAGAAGTGTTTCGCGGTTATCACGATTATCATTTACTGCAAAATTAAAAACAACAAAGTAACGGATGATTAGGTATTGTAGAGTGTGCTTGTAGTCCCGTCAGTCCTCGGTTCAATTCTTGGTGTAACTCCTCGGTGTTTGTGAATTTAGACATAAGTTTAAATGATGCTAGCAATCGCAACCATAACTTCAATTCAAACAAATAATGCTAAGTTCTTAAAAAAATAAATATTTAATATAAAAGAAAGAAAAATTTTCAACCTCAAGTATCGAATGTATATCGATTATATTATGCAAACGTTTCGTTTAATCCGCTGTTTTGTTTTCTTCTATAATTAGCAACTGCAGTTACAAGTTTTCGGTTACTAATTAAGCAAATTTGTCAATTGCCACAACGCTATTTATCTAAATTTTGTGATAACATTAAGTATACAGTGAAAATGAAAAAAATTTAGTGTTGGATCGCACAAATTCAAATAAAAGTGGACTTTGACACAATTACAATATCGTCACTGAAGCAATTAATTCCGATCGATATCATATGTTGTGAGATGATCTACGTGGAATAAAGTCGAGGCATACATTATCGCCGCTTTTTTTTTGCTATTTTTATTAGTCAAAAAGTAAGAAGTAATCAACCGGAAGTTATTACTTTTTTTCAAAATTATTGATTTAATTAAAAGCTAACACTATTTCTTTGAGAAGCGGGAAATTAATTCAATTTTAAATAAAAGATGTTCTTTTTTCAGGTACCTAACAGCTGTACTTAAAATAATTTTGGCACAATGACGATGATGGACGAATTTTCCAAAATGATAGAGATAGGAACACAAGATAAGCCTCACCGAATATTATACATATTGCTCTGCATTACAGGCGTATTGGTCAATGTTGTTATAATATTTATAGTATGCGGTTTCAGAAAAATGCGTACAGTACCTAACATATTACTTGCACATTGGGTAATTGTTCAAATTTTTTATTTAATAACGTGTATTAGTTTCCAATTTTTTTGTATAACAGATTATTTTAAAGAAGGTATACTTACTTTAAATATAGCTATTTTAAATAAAGTAGGAGAAATTATTTTGGAACATTACATATTATCTTATACGTTATTTAGTGCCCAATTGTGGTCGGCTTTAATAATTTTATTAGCTGCATTTTCTCAAAACGAATCTGAAATTTTCCGAGATGTTTATAAATGTGCACTACCATTTGTGTGGATATATTCTGTACTTCTTTATGTTACAATGCGAGTATTACACTTTGTAAAAGTAACAAGAGACAACGCTCAACAACTCCAAAAACACTTTTATAGAGAATCGGTTTTTGAAACATTCGTGTACTGTATTGTTCTGTTTACTATTGCTGTAATTACAATTTACAATTTAGTACAAAAATGTAAAAATAACACCTCAAATAAATCCACTTTAATGTTAACTTTGATAAGTACTTTTGTAATAACATGCTTTCCATTAATAGTTTACTCCACAGCATTGAACCAGAATGATGTTTTTCCATCAATTCACTTACATGATGGTAAACTTTGTTGTTTACCTTCACCCCATAATCAATTTTAGTTTGCTGTTCATTTTAAATCGCGATTTTCGAAACTGCTTATCTCAAGTTTTGAATTGTTCCAATCATACACATGTTGTGGAAGCAATTATTGCAATTGACGATTTTGAGAGAAATTAAAACGACCAATGTTCATCATTTTTCAGATAATAATGGTCAGGAACGTTACTAAGCATACATTTTAAAAATTGTACTATATAAGATTTTACTACTTAAGTTTTTTTAAATTTTACGGTATTTTTAATAGTTAATAATTTTTTGTGTTATACGGAGTACAGACAAAAAAATAATTTTATGGTAATTGATCCCAGGATTCTCGCATTGGTGAGCGAGTGCTCTATCTACAGATCGCTCCCAACTAGCATGTGAATTGCTCCTATGGGTATTAAAACAAGCACATACCTAATGTGATAAAATTCTTTGGACAAACTACTTTGATCCAAAACAAATTACAACATTGTAATTATGCTATAGCTCACACTCCGTGAAACACCGTGTATACGTTAGATGTTTTTTTTTTACATTTATGTAGACAAAGTTTGAATTTTTAATTTCATTATTAATGATATAACTTTTTAAAAATTATATCTTTTGTATTATCTATAAATTTAAATAAATTTAGAAGATTGGTGTATTTTTTCAATTAAAACATCTATCAAAAATGACACGCACTGTAGTTGTTGCCTTAACAGTTTTTTTGTAATTACATTTTGAATTTCATGTTCAAAAATACAATCAGGTACATCCGATACAAATGAGTTTTTCAATATTTGTTCTGTATAAGCAACAAGTTAGTTTTAATTTTCAACTAAATATGTATAAACAAAAAATTGTAAGTATTAACTTAAAAACTACTTAGTACTGACTGATTAAGACGAATCTATACGTTTTAGGTATTTTGTAAGCTAGTTTACCGTTGCACAACTTTAGTTCTAAATCAGCCACGCATATAGCTATAGTATATAAACGCTGATCGTTTATTTTTGAAAAACAAGTAACCTGCACGTGGTGTTTTGACAATGTGACTTAGCTGCGTTGCATTTCATGTAAGAGAAATGGTTTTCAGACTAAACGAAAATAAAATTTCTAGAAAAGATTTTGTAAAATATGTTTGTTGTTAATATGTACACAAAACCTAAAAATAATGTACTTGTGTGTAGTATAAATGTACGTTAATGTAGGTTTATTATTATATCTAATAAATTTTTTGTAATACTATGAAAGTGTTTTTATCAAAAATTAACAATTATGAAATCGTATAAAACCAAGGGCCTCCAAATGACTTTCTTTATTAAAGGAATAACCAGCTGATCTATCTCGGCAACGCAAACTAGGATTAAAGCTCCAGGGGATTATTGCAGGAGTTGGGCCAACTCGGACTCGCCTGCGTTAACGTTGAGGATTTCGGTGAGTGAATTTTAAATTTTCCTAGCAGAATCCGCGGGCTACGCCCTCCGATTTTTTTTCTTACTTGAAATCCGGCGCTTTCTGCTCCGAATGTTTTCTCCGCTGAGCCGGTTGTTCCCACAAATAAAATACGTTACAAAAAATCGAAAAAAGACCGGAAAAACAGCCCTGTAAATAAATTTCAAGGAAGAAAGACCCCCGTAAAATCTTCAGAAAAAACATCTCCCAAAAAAAATCTTATGAAAGCCCCCAGTTTCGTAAAAAAGCGGGAACAAAATTTGTTAAACATATCACTTGTCCTCATTTTCAGGTAAGCGTCTCAGCGGATATTACCAATATGTTTTTGAAAGTACTAAATACGCGCTAAATATGTTTTCAGGCAGTTGCATATAAATTAATTTCGCCCTTATT
The DNA here is from genome assembly GCA_958336395.1 of Ctenicera cuprea. NCBI lineage: Eukaryota > Metazoa > Arthropoda > Insecta > Coleoptera > Elateridae > Ctenicera > Ctenicera cuprea. The sequence continues at coordinate 2,305,005 of OY284491.1, forward strand.
AATATAAATCAAATGTAATGATATAATATTCCAACGATATCGTAACTTCATAGCCCCAATCACCCTACGTAATCTTAATGTAAATATTGGAACCCGCAAACAATAAATATACAAGCTGTCTCGAGATATAAGACATGTTACTGAACGTATCTTCACTAAAAATAGAGTTCCTACAAACAAGCATCTGGAATTTGTAGTAAACATAGCAGTTATAATATTCATATCGAGCGTTTAATTGGTAGCGTTATGGCATTAAAATTACTGCTAAAATTATAAGAGATACATACAATTAATTTGATTTTAAGTAAAAGATGTTTTTTTCAGGTACCCAGTGCGCAGAATCTAAAATAATTTTGGGACAAAGACGGTGATATACGAATTACACAACATGGAAGAGATGACAGCACAAGATGCGCGTAACTACATCCTATACATATTGTTTTGCAGTATAGGTGTATTGGCCAACGTCGTTATAATTTTAATAATATGCTACTTCAGAAAAATGCGTACAGTTCCTAATATATTTCTGGTAAATTGGATAATTGCCCAAAGTTGTTATTTAACGGGTTTTATTAGTGTTTATGTAGTAATTTGTATTGCATATTATTATAAACAAGCTTCAATTGCATTAGATCGTGATACTGCTTTTATCTCCAATGGAATATATTTTGTAGTTCACCTACTGTCTTATACGTTAATGAGTACGCAACTGTGGTTCGCATTAATAATTTTGGTTGATTGGTTTCTAGCTGCATATTTTCAAACCATCTCTGAATCTTTCCGAAAATATTATGATACAATAATACAATTTGTGTGGGTATATTCCTTACTTCTTTTTGTTACAATTCTACTAATATACTTATCACCAACTACACAAGGCAATAAACAAAAATATCAACAACAATTAGAAAGAGAAACATTATTTAAAATATTCGTGTGTTGTACTGTTCTGTTTGTAATTGCTGTAATTCTAGTCTACAGTGTAGTACAGAAATGCAAAAATAAACATTCAAAAAATTCTACTTTAATGTTGACTTTGATAAGTACGTTTCTAATAATGTGGTTTCCACTAATAATTTACCACATAATATTGTCCCTCGAATTAAATGTTTTAGATAAATTACTATTCGCTATGTTAGACTATTTAGTTTACCTTCATCCCATAGTCAATTTTATTTTACTGTTTTTCTTAAATCGCGATTTTCGGACATGCTTACGTCAAGTTTTGAAATGTTCTAATCGTACACATCTGGAACCAATTATTTAATTTTTATTTAATTGAGAGAAATCAAAACGGCCAACACTCTACGAAGTGATGCTTCTAAATTCTAAGCATTAATTTCAAAATTGTAGTGTATAAGACTTTTTGTCTTGCTCATGTTAAGTTCTTATGTTTTTAATATTAATTTTAGAATTATTTATAATCTAGTGGGTGTCCCAGTCAAAACTTCCCAGCGTTATTAATTCTTTATTTGAAGAAATACGGTTTGGGTGGTCGCTACAAAATATTTTAAGCGTTGCTTTGCATTTCGAACTAATTTATACCATAATACTGTCATAAGATATTTTAATGAATGCATTTTAACCAGCTTAATTAACACCGGTTACTACTGAGAATATAATTCAAAAGTCATGTGACGCTATTTAAACCAATCAGATGCACAAAACTGCCTAGCCATATTTTATCACAACGGTAATAAAAAACAAATTCAACTCGTGCATTCGCACTCGTTGAATCGGTAGCTCGGTTTCAACTCGAAAATATTTATAATAATCGTATCACTTGTTATATTATAGCTGATAATAGTATTTACGTTTTAATTTTTTTTTAATTTTTATATTTATTTTATAAAAAATTCACTTTTTAAAAACATGTTTGAAACTATATTCGAAAAAACAGAAAAAAACGAAAATTCAAAATAGCGTAAGTTGAAAACGGCAATATATTTTGAATATTTTTTTATTGATTTGGATTAGGCGCTTAAAATATTTTGTTACAACCTTTGAAACCGGATCTCTTCAATTTTTGTTGGAGGTTTGGCTGGGACACCCTGTATATTTCACATGCTAAAATTATTTTTACAGTATATTCTTAATTTCATTATTAGTGATATAACTTTTACACAATTGTACATGTTGTATTATTTACAAAATTCAAAATAAATATATTAGTTTTGTACGTATATACTATTTTAAATCAAAACACTTCCTACTGCATTTGCTGCTACATTATTTTGAAATTTTATTTTTAAATATAAATAATTTACAAGGCAATTATTTATACAATTTTAAATTATTTTTGTTTCTAAATGAATAAGCTTGTTTAATTTTTCAAGGTTATAAAGCAAAAATTCGACTTACACACTAATTTGAAAAATTTTGTGAAAAACGTGACTGATATCAACTTACTCAAAAAATTTTGCTTCACTTCAGTCATTCTTATATTTATTGTACCTACATAATAACATGCTAATATAATATTAAAAAGGTTAGTATATTTACATTGAAATTATATCTGAAATATAACAAAGTAGTTTCTGTTTGACAGGTTATATGAACCAAATATTAGATCAAAATAACGTACATAACCTCAAAAATGTTATGAAATACCACTTAACGATTTTTCTCCAAAACCATCCATTTTTATAACAACACTTTACCACAACAGTGAATAGAAACGTCAATCAAAAAATTAAAGTTGCAAAAAGACGCCACTACAAAACATTTGAAAACAAGCAAACACTACCATGGTAAGAGCGTCGATTCCCGAAAACCCCCGACCATTCCGACTATTTCAGTGTTACCAAAACTGCGTCAAAATTAATGTGAGTGATATAGTCAAGACGAATACGACTCGTGATACGATTTTTCTTTGATAAAATTGTGGTGTAAGTTAACTCGTGCTAGTTACATTTTAAGTAATTCTTAACTATCACTGATGAACTGACACCACAATTTTATTGAAAAATGTCAATCACTCGTTGTATTATTTATGATAAATTTTGTCGAGAAGCAAGATTTCGTCGTGTTGTTATGGTGAGACAATTAGGGATTTATTATATAGATAACTTACAATGAAAATTAAAGAGGAATTACACTAGTAACGCCCTCTATGATGTGCGAAACATGTAGTGGTCTATTCTAGCCATAATTGAAACCAAATCTCTTCTTTCTTATTTCTTGCCACACGGGCGTTTCTGTGTTTTGTGATTAGAGGCCGGTGCGATCGCAGATACCTGCTTAGCAGGTTCCGATCGCAACTTTGCCGGTTTGTTGCTTTGCAACTTTTCCTCGCCGCACATCATAGAGGGCGTTACTAGTGTAATTCACCTTTAATGTTATACTTTCTGGCATATATCTGCTTGTTTGCTTTTGGTTTCAATTATGGTTAGAATTATGTCCACCTGATGAGTTCAAATAAAAACGAAACATGTAGTGGTCTATTCTAGCCATAATTGAAACCAAATCTCTTTTTTCTTACAATGAAAAGTGTTTATGATACAAGTAACTATTTTTAAATATTCTTTGCTGTACGAACAACCTAGTCTAATTTCTTTCTTAATTCTTTTTATATATGTTTTGACATTGTTTACTGCTATATTATCTTGTGCCATATTTATAATTTATACTAATTATTATTTTAATTTTAATAAATTAGTTTTTAGCTTAAATTTAATACTGTTTTATGTTTCTGTAGCTCTTAATTCTGTTGAGCAATATTTATTAATCCCATACCGTCGGTATACGGAAGTATTGTCTTCATAAAAATTTTCGAAATCTAGATTTTAACGGAAATACACGTTTTAGGGATCAAAGAACCCAAAAAAGTGGATTTTACAAAAATGTCTGTCTGTGGGTGAGTGTGTGACGCGTCTACAGGCGAAAGTACTGCACCGATTTTAATGGAATTTCAAATAAAAAGATATATCGAAAGCTGTGGTTCTAGTTCAGCCTTTCAAAAAAAATCCGAAACCGGAAACGGAAGTTAGACATGTTTTTTTGGTAGCGTTTTTTTCTTAAACTAAATTTTGGCAATTTGGCATAGGAACTGAGAGAAAAACTTCAGACAAATCAAAAACTTTTTTACCGAACTCTCTAGCTGCAAAATGACCGCCGCTACAAACTTTTGAAAATTTCAACTTTAACGCCCAGTTACTCAAAAAGTAGTTATCTGATCGAGAGCAACTACTTAGTTGAGAGGCGTTTGTAAGTAGTATACGATAAAACATAATTAATTTCAAAAATCTTACAACGATCGGTATGGCGGTTCTTGTTTTATTAGAAATCTAATAGTCGGTGAAATGTACAACGTTATAATTATAAAATTTACATTTTTGCAAATAAGGCAAGTAGTACTATATCTAGTATGGGAAAGTCCACTCAATGATAACACTTCAGCTTATTTAAATACTGGAATATCTTGGCCATAAATTATTTATTACGTATCGTGAATGACACCCCCGATACGTAATAATTCGAGTTTTTAAAATTTTATTTCTGAATTAGTACAAGTGTCACCTTCTATTTAATAAAAACGTAAGAGCATAAATAATAAATCAAAGGTACAAAATGTTATGTCTCGTGTTCTGTGAAACACCCTGTCATGGTTAGCTACTACAAGCTACGATGGATTTCCATTGGAAAAAATATCTTTCCCATAAGTAATTTATTTCTATTACGCACACGCTTTGCTAACGTGATAATATTTATTTGTTTGCTCTTCATGTTAATATTGGTCATATTCTGAATGCTGATTGTTGAATAAATCTGAGAGCAACATATTTATAAAAAGTACGTAACTTAAGTAGAGCTTGCACGGAGTGTTTTGAGAATGCGACTTGGTTGCGTTAATCGGTGAGTGCATTTAAATTTATAAGTTTTGATATGCGTCTGTTACGTTTTAAATGTGCGTTGCCCTATTATAGGTAACGTAGGTTATGTTTGCTATTTTTTCACACAATCGAGTCCGTTTGTTAAGAAATAAAATAATATATGAATAAAACACACAACTGTAAATTTGAATAAATGTTGCTACATGTGTCGTCATCAACTGATATCATCTTCAGGCCAAAATTTAAATTTCCACGATAAGATGCTATAATTTGCGTAATACGGTTTAACGCATTATTGTTATAACCTTTTCTATATTTGTGGATTTGATAAATTTTCCGGTTCTGACCTGAAGATGCTTATCAGTTGATGGCGAAGCATTTGGTCACATTTAATCACGTTTAAAGTAAACAATTCAAGGGGAACGTTGTGTGTTTAATTAATTAATTATTTCCATTAAAAAAATAAAGCGTGTTTTCTATTTTAGAAATGTAACCGCAAAATGCGGCGTAAAACATTATAATTATCAGCAATAGAGGAAACTGATAGTCTGCCACAACCAGTACTAATTAACGACGAAGCGTAAGCATGCAGAAGTTCCTTCGTGGACAAAGCATTTCCTTATATATGTGTATCAAAAATAAATAAAAAGTGGCGTAATATCAGCGACCACTTGTAATTTTTTAAGAGTATTCTGTTAATTGGTTTGAAGAAAGCAGACAACTTGTTTAACTGTAAGTAATTGAATCATAAACTCATTGTTATTAGATCTACAAATTGCAAAATCAATTAATTTTTATTAACGTTTCCATGTGCTTTCTTATATTCCAATTTTATAAACAACTATAATAAATCTTTAAATACTGTGAGACCCAGCTTTATTTTTAAATAATAATAGAAAAACTATTCTTTTTCTACAATACTATTTTCGAATATTTTTTTTAAATCTGATTGCTTAAGAGCAAAGGGGCCGCATTTCTGTAAACAAATGTGGGCGGAAGCACTTTGACTATCTCAAAAAGTATTTATTTTTATTTATTGAAAACGATTCCTTGACCTCTAACATAGAAATGGTATCGACACAAGATTATATTATCTAATTATATTTAAACAGCAAAAAGAATACATTGATTATACCGAGTGCTACATAAATTGATTATTACCTAATTACAGGTACCAATTTCGTTAAGATGGGTATGCGAAGCATTATTCAACAGTTCATTAAAGATAACGTTGATTTAGTTAAATCAGTCAATTTTTAGGAACAGCCGCAGCGATGTTGTGTAACGTTTTTTTTTACTTTCTCATACTTCTACTGAAGTATGGAAAGTTATTATTACATCCAAAATTTTGAATTTCAGATTTTAACGAAAATTTGGGATCCAAGGATCCCAAAAAAGTAGTTTTAAAAAAATGCCTGTGTCTGTGGGTGAGTGGTAGTGCTGTGAACTGGTTACGGTTCACCGGTTTGCGGAAACCGTCGGTTACTAATTTTCCGGTTTAAAACCAGTGTTAAAAAACCAATCTGAAAAAACCAGTCTAAAAACTCGCTTTGAAGAAATCTGTCGTAAAAAAGGGATGAAAAGCCGGCCTAGAAAAAACGGCCTCAATTAAACTAGTTATGACGTGATTACTATTCAATTCAGAAATATTTCTTTATATGCCGTTGTAGATAAGAAGCAATAAGTTTAAATGATAATAAATAAATAGAACAAAATTGTATTAGGTATAAGGTTTCCAATAAGTAGAATAAAATATATAATAAAAGGTTAGAAGTTTTAGTTTACGTATATCAAGTGGCTTAACTACAATTTGTGGCCCCTCACGCCCATATTGTCGTGCCCCCTTAGAAAAATTAAAAAATAATAAAATAAATGGTTTGGGGCTCCCAAATCGCCCTACAATGTTCGGGCCTTCCCGGGATTGCTAGCTTCGCGGGCCTATAGTTACGCCACTGCGTATATCGACATGAGTAATGTAACAACCGATTTTAAGACAGGTTTTTCAAAAAGATTTTTTAGGCAGGTTTCTCAGATCGGTTTTTAGACCAGTTTGTTCAGACCGGTTTGAAGTGGTTCAAAAACCAGCTTTTTTAAAACCCGTTAAAAGTTGCGAAAGCGGTTAACCGGTTTTAACATTTTTTTTCGACAGCACTAGAGGGTGGGTGCGTGAGTAGGCGGGTATGTGCGTTCGTTCCTTTTATAAGATTTAGTATGTAGAAACGTTTTGCTTGCAGGTAATGCGCTGTAGAGATTTTAACCAGAACTGGAAGCGGAAATTAGACATTCTTTTGGGTATAGTGTTTTTGTAAATATTTTTTGAAATTTTGAAACATGGCGTAGTGGTGAATCTAAAGGCAAATCAAACGGTTTATTCCCGAATGCTGCAGCTTCAAAAATAAAGCCAATACAAGTTTTTGAAATTGTCATATAATTTTACAGTCCTTAATAAGTACGATCAGGTGATGCAAAAAATATTTTTGAATATATGAAAATTGTAAAAATTTTAGCGGTTCAAAATTTTGGTCGTTTTTAAATAATTATTCCTCAAAGACTGCCCATGTCATTTTTTTTTTAATTTCTATGCCGATAGAGCGTACAATGAATTTGCTTATTACTTATCTCCCAAATTTTATGTTGACGCCTTCTACGAATTTTTGAAAACTTTGAAATTAATTAATTATTTATTCAAAAACACAAACGCCAACTATAATATACTTTAAACAATTCAATAGCCTATTTAAAGTAGTTTATTAGGATTAACAAAAATTTGTAACTATTTTAAAAATTAAAAAAAAAAGTACTTTTTAATATCAACTACGCGTTATCCGGCAGTTACATAATTTTAACTTGGCCTATCAACTAGCTCTAGTTAAAAATATATTTTTTATTCTATGCATATTTTTGATAACTCTTCAAGTAAAACTATTATAGCAATTTTTCATTCGATATCCGAAGCGCTCACCTTGTTTTCGTGCAGCTTAGTCGCTGCTACTACGCGTACAGTTACGGTACGGAAACCAATTGCATAGGCTACCGCAAGTTCAAATTCTCTCTGTGGCCGTACTAATTTTTAATAAAACAATGTTATTCAGTCACTTATTAATGCGATCATTTGTTACGTAAAAAGTATGGAAAAGTACCAGCGACCTGTTTTGCCCATTTTTTAAATTTTTGTAGCAATTTAATTTTTTTAATTTGTGATAGAATTTTAACATGTAGGTTTGTTTCCATAGTTACTACTTTTAGCTGTTTGATTATCATTATATTGCCTGGTATTGTGGTGGTGGTAATCGCGTTCCAGATGTGTTTGGAAGTTGCTTTTATGCTGCTTAGTTTCTTCTAGCAGTTAAGAATGTCACCAATCTCCATTTTATTTACGTCAGTATTTAGTTGCTTGGTAGGGATTTTCCAGCCAAATTTGTAGGTTATTTTTAGAACTTTGTTCAGCGTTCTACTGACCCGGTTTATTACAGTTTTTGAGAATATTCCCCAAATGTTGCTGCAGCATAAATAGATATGGGTGAGTAAATGCGTAGTAGACCTGATCTTTAACACATGGTGGAAAATGTGTTTTTCTAAAAGTTTATTTGCTACGAGCCTTTCATGTTAATATGTTGCCGATATTTAAGTCAAGATATTTTCCTTTGTTCACTTTAGCTCCTTCTCATGCACACTTACGCACAGATTTTTTTTAATACTGTTTTGTTTTAGTTTATAAGGTTCAAAACATGTATCTCCTTCAAAACATCAGAATCGATTATTTGTGCACAGTCACAATGCTTCCGATATTGAACGTATAGAAATATTAAAATATAAAGAAAATCAGAAATCTACAAAAAGCTTTGATTTATAAAATTATCATTTTTTACTTTCAATTTCAAACTAGCGTATTACGTTTTTTGCGATTCATAGTCAGTTTAAGTGATTTTTGAAATATAAATACTTTAGCAACAGTAACTAAACTATACAGGACAAACTTTGAGCATGCTGCCTCATATGATAATATTTATAATCATTTGCATAATTTGCGCATATGCTAATTGGAACTGACATTACACAAATGCGAAGAAAATCGTCGCTTTAACATTATTACACCTTTTAATAGTGATGTAACGCCAAATACTTTTACAGTACCTGGAAAAATGAACTAAAATTGCTGAACCACTATGAAATGCACCCAACCCCTAAAAACAGGTGAAAATTTGGAAATGATCAAAATCATTACAATTTTTAAAGGTAACATCCGCAAACTATCCTAAAATGTCCCCTAATCGCTAAAAATTGAAAATTTAAAAATCCAACTAGAATCAGTCCCTTTTTTAAAGAAAGCTCTCCAAACCACTTTGAAGTGTACCAACCCCTAAAAGCTGAAATTTAAAAATTACAAAAATCATTTCTTTTTTTAAGTAAAATTTCCAAACCATCCTACAATGCACCCAAACTCCTATAAATGAAAAATTAGTAAGGATGACGAAAATCATCTACTTGTCTAAAGTAATAAATCTAAACCACATTAAAATACACCCAACCCCTAAAAGTTGAAAATTTTAAAATGACCAGAATTATCCCCTTTTTAAAGTAACATCTCGAAACCACCCTAAATGCACCCAACCTTTAAAAATTAAAAGTTTAAAAATGATTAAAATCATCTCCTTTAGTAACACCTCCAAGCTACTTTAAAGCGCACCCCAACCCCTAAACAGTGAAAATTTAAAAATTACCAGAATCATTCTTCGTTTTAAAGTAACATTTCCAAACAACCCTAAGCACACTCCAACTCCTTAGAATTTTAAAATGACCAGAACTATCACTTTTTTAAAGTAGCATCTTCAAACCACCCTCCAATGCACCCAACCCCTAAAATTTGGAAAATTAAAAATTACCAGAATCGTTCTTCTTTTTAAAGTTACAAGGTATAAATGATAATGACTCGTTATAAATGTTAATATTGTTTTTCCAGCCATGCAATAAATTAAATTTTTAATGCATATGTTTTCTTTCTCAGGTACTCAACGCAGCAGTTAAAATAATTTTGGGACAATGAAGATGATACTTGATTTAATCTACATGGTATCAGACCACGATGATTTTATTTGTATCTTATACACCTTTGTCTGCATTATAGGCATATTGGCCAATATTGTTGTAATTTTGATAATATGCCGTTTCAGAAAACTGCGCACAGTACCTAACATATTCCTTGCAAATTGGGTAATTGCCCAAACTTGTTATTTGATAACGTTTATTAGTTTTAAATTATTTTACGTAGTAGTATATTACGGCGGCCCTTTAATTACTTTAGACGTGGAGGTTTTCGGAATAATGTATTTTGTGCGTTACCTGCTATTTTACATGCTATTTGGTGCGCAGTTGTGGTCGGTTTTAATAATTTTGACGGACTGGTTCCTAGCTGCATATTTTCAAAGCACATCTGAAACTTTCCGAAAATATTATGTTTTTCTAATTGAATCTGTGTGGGCATATTCTTTAATTCTTCTTGTTATACTAATAAAAAAAGAATTCCAAACGGCTATTGATAAAGTTGCATTATTTGAAAAATTTGCGTGCTGTACTGTTCTGTTTGTTACGGCTGTAATTCAAATCTACAGAATTATACAGAAAGGCAAACATAAACCATCGAAAAATTCCACTTTAATAATAACTTTGATAAGTACTTTTTTAATAATATGGTTGCCACTAGTCATTTACTCCAAAATATTGGAACTGGACTTTTTCAGTACATTAATTTTCATGATGTTATACTATTTAGTTCCGCTTTATCCCATAGTAATTTTCATATTACTATATTTTTTAAATCGCGATTTTCAATCATGTTTACGTCGAGTTTTAAAATGTTCCAATCGTAGATATGTGGAATCAATTATTGAATTTGAAAAACTTTAGACTTAAGCATTTAAGTGTAAAAATTATTTAAAAAATTTTAGTATATAAGATTCTTTGTTTGAGCTTTTTAATGTATTTTGTGCTTTTGATATTTTACAATTTTTTAAATTATAACATACGTTCAGTAGCCAAATAATTTTATTTTTCAATTTCGTTATTAGTGATAATTGAACTTTTCAAGAATTGTAATTACTGTAGTACCTTTAAATTCAAATAAATACAAAAGCTTTGTATACTGTTGTTCTAATCAAAACATTTTCGAATAGGTCAAAAACTTATTTATTATTTTTACTTTGTAATTTAATTTTAAATTTAAAATAATTTAAAACGAACACTAGTGTTACCCCAGCGCACAATGCACTGACAGATAGCGTTGACAGAACCGGCGAAATGTCAAGTCACGTGATGCATTAGTTCCAATTTTGACACGCGATGTTATTGTAGAGGCGCCCCAAGTGACGCGCTTCTAGCCGGCCGTCATATATATTATAAATTAAAATAATTATTATAAAAAAATCGACGTAGAATAATAATATAAAAATGTTTCATGTTCCATCTGTGGATAAAGACCTTTCATTTAAAAAAAATGGTCCAAATTGGTGAAGCGGTAGCCGCTGGAGGAAGGGGAGAAAAAAACCCTTTGTGCTTTTATATATGTATGGATTATTTATTATACAAATAAGAATTTTACAAAACTTTTTCTATATAGTCCAGTCCACGAGCAACTAAGAGGTGTTAAAATAACGATTTTTGTGGCAAATGTTTTTACAATAGACTTTTTTTACGTGAAAATATGCGAAGAACACGTTTCTGGTGGTCGTTAATAAAAAAAATTGCGGACCACCCCTCCAGAAAAAAATACTGCAAAATATTCCAATTTTCAATTTTTACATAGGTATAAATCGTAGAGATGTACTTAATTACTCTGAAAAAATTCAATTTTTTTCATCACATTTAGTATGTTAAAACGGCTCTTAATGTTTATTAAATACATTGTTTTTTACGGCAAACGGAACATTAGGCAGGCGTAGCCAAGCATTTGCTTTTTTAAGCGCGCCGGCTTACTTTAACCGTGCTACTTACTAAATAAATGAGAATTAAGAAAATTTGACAATATTTATGTGCAAAATTTCGGTCGTCCTTTTACTGAAAACTAAATTTAAAAATTTACAAAAATTAAAATTTTACAGACTAAAAACTAAAGTCACGTTCAAGCTGCGGGCTGTCGCCGGACTCATTGTCTTGCTGCATATTCACTATAGTTACATCTCGCTCTACCTCACACGAAGCCCATCAGCTATCATTTTGATTCAGTCCGTCGCGTCGTCGCGAGCGTGAAAAGAATACGGAAGAAATCAATTTTCATTTAGATTTTAAAAGCAGGTTACTGATCTTAATATAATAATTCTTCAACAACAAAAAATAGCGCAACACTGGTAATATTTATATTTCTCCTCCTGTTTACTGAAATTTTAATACCGGGCGGTGTTTTAATTTCACTTTCGCAAGTTTGTGTTGCTGAAGAAATAATTGTATTAAAATCAGTACTGTTTTTAAAATCTAAATAATAATTGATTTCTTCCATATTCTTATGACTGAATAATATTGATGGCCGACGGGCTTTGTGTGAGGTAGAGCGACATTTAACTACACTCGTTATAATGGATAGGCAGCAAGACAACGAGGCCGGCGACAGCCCGCATCCAAAACGTGTTTTAGTTTTTCTACTGTAACATTTTTCATTTTGTAAATTTTTAAATTTTTTCTTCACGAGGAGGAGGGTCAATATTGTGCGCATAAAACTTACTTTTGTCAATTTTTTTAATTTCTTAATTGTTTAGCAAGTAGCACGAGTTAAACACAAATCAGCGTGCTAAAAAAACAAATTTTTGGCTACGCCTACCTAAAGTTCTATTTCGCCGTAAAGAGCAATGTATTTATCAAACTTTGAGAGCCGTTTTAACATATTAAATGGGATAAAAAAAAATTGAAATTTTAAGAATAGTAAAGTACTGCAATTTATATCTACGTAAAAATTAAAATATGGGGTATTTCGCAGTCCCCCCCTGGGAGGGTCCTCCGTGATTGTTTTAATCGACGACCACCAGGAACGTATTCTTTACGTGTTTTCACGAATTTTCATATAAAGACAGTCCAGTTCAAAAGAAGTTACCAGGAAAGGCAAAATAAAGGATGAATTTCTCCGGACTATACGCAGTGACAACGAAAACTTGCCCATCCCCAATTTTTAGCTTCTCCGCGGAGTATAGCTATAGCCTTTAAGAAGACATTGTCAAAATTTTGGAAGTTGCAATTTTGACGGATATGCACCGAAAACCGGGTTTGGCCATGTCTGTATACACTAAATAATAATAAATAAAATGGAGATACTTTAGTTAAAATAATTTTTCTGCTCCATCCTGTAAAAACTACATGTTGTCTGCTTGAGTTATCCTTTTATTTGACTTGGGAAAACTAACTACAATAGCTATTATAATTTGGTTTGGCTACGAATCCAAATATCTACCAGCGATTAAATTGTGTTCTAGAAGAAATGACACACAGTGCTTAATTGAAAAATAAATAATCACGAAAAGGCGGCTCTGTTTTTGTTTTTGTTGAGACAGTTATGATAACCTAAGTGGCACCACAAATTTTGTCTGACCTAATACAACGCAAAGTACAATTTGCGGAGAAAATCAAAGAAGAAAACAGTTGAATTTATTTTTAGTTATTTAAATAAGTTGTAGCTGTACAAACGTAATGCCAAGTGTCAATTTTTGGTACACTTTTTAAGTATGGAGAAACCTTCAACATTTTGTCAAACAGTAAGTAGTTAAATCTAATTGTCGTTTTCATCTTATAGGTATGCATATTTATTTACGAATTTTAAACTGCAATAAACATATTAAAAAGGATAATATTGTTTACTTTTAGGTGCAGTAACAATTCTTTACGTGGATAATTAATAAATAAACAACAAATTTTCAATATCTTTTCACTAAAAAATTTAGAAATGTTTTTGAAGTTTTATATACCGTATCTATCAGAAGTTCTGGGTCATGTTCGTTGAAAATCGTATGTATAATTTTTTTTAAAATTCATAGTTTTTTTCATAAGACGACTGACTCACTCTAAACGTCTTTATAGAATTATAAGAAAGCGAGAGGAAGATAAAAAAAAGCTGACGTGTTAGCTTCGAGTAGACTTTCCCATACTAGATAATAATACTTACCGTATTTGCAAAAGTGTAACTTTCAATAATTATAACGTTGTACATTACACCTACTATAACATACGTCACGCTACTCCCATTCTCACTTTTTATATCATGTGTAAACCCTAATGTTGGGATTTTATTGCTTATTTTCCCTAAATTGGCTCCCCTAGGGGTCAGGATTATCAGCGGAAAATGACGACCAGAGCACGGTACCGACCGCCTGAATCGGGGATAAATTTCCATCATCCAGTCCGGTTCTAACGTGCTGCTGGTGAATGCTTTACTTTATTAACCAAACTAGCACTAAAATGACAATATTAGGAAAAATGGACTTAACTACATGATCAATTTGATAACCTTCAAAATGTGGGACATGAAGACTAATTTTTATACATAATGAAAAAATTCTGCGGTCACAGTTTTAATATTTTTCAGTTTATTTCAATGTTAAAATAAAAGATGTAGTAAAAAAATAATACTACGACGACGAACTAGTAGGGGGGAGGAACTAGGACGTTTCAGCGCGGGCGTTTCGGGGCAGGGAAGTTTGGGAACGAAAACTTTAGGGTACAGGAACACTAGGGCGCAGGGACGTTTCGGCGCGAGCAGGTATTATGTTAAAATTATTAATTCATATGGATTCGCCATCTTTTTTACAATTTATATGTCGAAGTGCGATTTTACATATCTGTTCATGGCGTACTGCAACGTAACGGCTTTTGTTGTTTTCTCATAAAAATCGTAATTTACATCGTTGAAAAGAGAATTAAATTCTCTGTAAGATAGCAATAAGAAAAATTAGACGTGCCATTAAAAATGAACAAATAAACATCGTCAAGATGTAGATCCAGCTTTTGTTTCAAACATTTTTTTTTCTATTTGAAAATACTAACCCAATTAGACTCAATTATATAGACAACTGCCTCACCCTCAGAAAACAGCATTAAAATTATTAACGGAGTTAAGTAATTTTTTACTGAAAAATAGAGCGACTCATGTAGGCCAAGGCTACTCTAATGTATTTTTTGTGTATCGCTCAGTAGTTATCTTTTTAAATAGAAGTATTACTGTTTTCAGATTCCTAGTGCGTAATACACTTTGGACAACTTCTATGAACCATTGAAACACGACTTCTACGAAATGGATCCTCACATACTAGCCTTTACAGTTTTGTGTGTAATCGGTACATGCGCCGATATCATTATACTTTACATTCTATGTGGTTACAGAAAAATGCGCAGAGTGTCTAATATATTTCTAGCAAATTGGATGGTTGCCCAAATTTTCTGTTTAATGTGTATGATAAACACTAACATACTAAAATATGTTTTAGCAACTAAAGCTCAGCTGAAGTATTTTCATGTTTTAATACAATTAACATCAACGTTTCAGAATACGATGCTATGGTGTGTTGTAGTAATTTCGGTAGATTGGTTTCTTGCTGCATACTTTCAGCAAATATCTAAAACGTTTCGGAAATATTACAAAATCATAATTGGATCGATATGGATAAATTCTATCATTTTTTGTACTGCACTTTTGTGCTTCCACTTCTTTTCTTTAAACTCGTATTCAGATAAACTCCTCCATAGTCACGCATTTGTGTATTCGGCGATTTTCAGTTTCACAACTGTAATTCAATTTTATAGAATAGCAACGAAATGCAACAACAAACCATTAGAATATCCCACATTAATGTTAACTTTGACGACTACTTTTTTAGTAATGTGTTTACCACAAATGATTTTGTCTGTAGCACAATTAGAATTTAGTTTATGTCACATAATAATTGCAACATTGTTACAATACTTCATTGTTTTTCATCCTTTAGTTAACTTAACATTATTATATTGTTTTAATCCCGATTTTCAAGAAAGCTTACGTGTGGCTTTAAAATGTTTTAAACGTGGACACGTGGAAGCAAGCGCTAAATTCGAAAATTCCGACAGAAATCAAGGCGAACAATGTTCTGTTCGCATTGCTGTTAATGCAGATGGTCAAGAACTTACAACAGACGTGTAGCATAATATACAGGGTGTTCCGCAATATAATGCCCATAGTTGAAAGGATGTGTTTTTGGACTAAATTCAGTTACGAGTGGCAAATGTTCAATTCACATATGTTCAAAAGTGCATCTTGTTTGAGATACAATCCTATGAACATGATAAAGGCAAATCACGCATTAATTAGTTTTAGTCCCCCCCCCCCCCCACTTTTATTATCCTAACGACGCCCCTGGTGGTATGTCCTAAAAGTTAACTGACATGCTAAAATCTTAAATACTACGTACAGTGAATTAAAAATGAGTTCTCTATTTTTATTTTGAAGTATACTACTTTATTTATTTTAAATGCATTTTTAATATAATAAATTGCTCCTAAAAATTAAAGCTAGATATAATATTTATTAAAAAATATATAAAAAGCTTTTTCGGAAAATTAAAAGTTATTTCTGTCGTCCGACGCGAATTACAAAATTCAATGATACAATAAATTCTTTTGATTTTTTTTGTAAACCTTCAGTTTTGCCGTTTCCTTTCTAACGCAAGCAATTTGTTATTATAATAAAAAAAAAATTAAAAATTAAACAAAAACATTCTTTTTTTTACTTTTAAAGCTTAGTATGAATAAAATATTTATTGCTTTAACAATATTTATTTACTTTAACATTATACGCATTTCGACATGTTTACATGCTAATATCAAAGGTTATATGAAAAAGTAAACAGTTGATGTTGTTATAGCAACAATAGAACTTGGTGACTTGATCCGGTAATAGTCTGCAGATGACTTGATTTCTTGTTGCAAAATGTTTAATACTGGTGCATTTAAAAGATCAATTTGCTCGTATAGCTTCCCGTATATCTAATTTACGTTTATCATCACAAAAGTGTAAACATTTTATAGTGTTATTAGATGTCATTGAATAATAGTATTCTAATAAGTGTTAAGTGTAATTGGATTCATATTTGTGTTTATATTTGTAACAACGTACAAGTTCTTTATACCTAGGATTAAAATTTCTAATTGTTTGTCCTATATAAACCGAATTACAGTGGAAGCAATTTAATATGTAAATGTCTGATTTTAGCAAAGCATCTGTTTCTGATTTTATATTAAACAAAGTGTTTAAAATGTTTTTAGTTGTTTTAAAACTTACTGTAAATGTATTTGTCTTGTTTATAATTTTAGCAATTTTGTCTCTGTTTTGTCACCAAAATATGGGATCGAAGCATATTTAATTGTATCGGATAAAGTTGGGGTCTTCAGATAAATTTTTTGAATGGCTAATTTATAATCTTTTTCTTTAATTAATGTATCAATAAGTTTAGTACTATAACCATTACTATATGCCATTTGTTTAATAATTGAAATTTCTGTATTATAATTAATTCCATTTAAAGGCAGCGGTAAAGCCCTATGTATCATGAACCTGTATGCTGCTAATTTATGTGTTTTATGATGACAAGAATCGTGTGGTATTGTAATGTTTGTTTGTGTAGGTTTTCCATAAACAGGGAATTCAACTTTACTATAGTTAAATTAACTTTTATATTTAAATCTAGAAAGTTAATGGACCTATTCTGTTTAGTTATTAGTTAATTCAACATTTTTGTCAATAAGCATAATATGTAACAAAGGAATACACTCCTAAAGAGGTACTTGCGAGAACATATTAGTAACATCAAAACTAACTAGACTTTGTGGTGGTAAATGTAAGTAAGATAATTTATTCATTAATTCGAAATAATTTAAAATTGAAAAACTAAGTTTTCCCATATCTGATGTTCTTTCGATCTAATCTATCATTTCAATAAAATTCAAAGCGACAGTTTAGTTACATTTACGAGTACTTCGTTCGAACGATTTTAACTTCGAACAATTTCAGATTGTAGCTACACTTGTATTCTTATAGCCCGAGTCGCAGTTTAAATCGCTATATATTAAGCACTAGTTATCATAACGTTTACCCAACTAAACTTCACTATTCTGACCATGAAAGTATGAGAAGGTACAGGCGTAATGCGTTGCCAACTTTTTAATTTAATGAACATTTTTACGGTTTGTTTTAAGTTGTTTTTTTACTGTTTTTGTTAATATTAATTATTTTAAATAATTTGTATATTATTATAATTATTATGTATGTATTTGAGAATTGTTTTTTTTGCTTGGTACAAATACTTTCAATTGTTAAAACTTTTATATTTTATAATAAATTGGAAATATAAGTTTAAGTACTGCAGTAAATTTATTTTAACATCCTTAGTATCAATTTTATATGAAATGTACCAAGAAATCATTTGTTACTTAGATTTCGAACTATACAACTGCCAAAGCTTTCGCCTAGTCAGTTTTATTTTCAAAAACTGTTTCGGGTTCTTTATTCTTTATCTTTCATTTCATAAATTTTAATTGTTTAACTATTACTTTAAGTACATATAAACACAATGAACATAAGTAAATACCTAATACGTACTTTGGAACAAACCAATAAACATTATTCCTAATGGGAATGATAAACACAGAACAAATTGCACTCGCATAATGACCCGATAACTTTCCCTTTTCATAACTAACTACTGCACAGTACGCTTATACTAAACTAGCGAAACCCGTGCGCTATGCCCCACGCTTTTTAAAATAATAAATAAGCTGTTTAAGTTGGTAGTGTAACGGTTCGTAGACCGAAGTCCTAGTTTTATGAATTTTGTGTAAATATTGCTTTAATTTTATATAAAGCAATTTTACCAAATTTGTTAGCCAAAATTACAAATAAGTGGGGGGGAGGGAGTTAACCTCCCTAAATATTGCTGCACCTATAAATTAAGTTCTGAATCTTATTCTACTATCACTCATAAGCACTTTAGCTAAAACAGAAATTTTAAAAATCCTCCGTTTATTAAAGAGCATGCATTTACTATTTTTTTTTAAATTTATGGCATCACAGAGAAATGAGTGGACTAGGACCCAAAACAAATTGTAGCCCATCCCTAGCTCTACAACGTTTTCAAAAACCGCGTGGTCAGTTTTTGAGCAATAGTTAATTTTAATGTCCAGATTTTTGAAAATATTTAAACTTCACAGTTTTTATTGGTACAAAAAATTTCATACATGGCAACATTGGGCTATTATAGTACCAAAACTAATCCCGCTCCGTCAACTCGTGTTTGAGTAAATAGGCGTTAAATCCGTAAAATCGCAGCGGCAGCTATTTTAAAGCTAGAGTGCTCGGAAGAAAACTTTAGATTTATCTTAACATTCTCTATCATATTCTGTATGTACATTTATGATGGAATAAAACAGTTTGTGAAAAAAAAACGCTACAACGTATCCGGGTCCGGTTCGTAAAATAAAATGTAATAGCTCGACAAATTTTCCTTGAATTTAGGTATAACAAATTTCATTAAAATCGGTCAAGCAGTTCCTGAGGTTTCGCATTACACACTCACATACACACCGTCATATTTTAAAAGCCACTATTTTGTGTTCCGGAAGGGCCATAACATGTATTTCGGTCAAAATCTCAGATACAAACATTTTCGCGATCACAATGCAATTCCATGCTGGAAGTGTGGAAACTACAAAAGCGTACGGATTCAGCTGGTTGTTCTTGAATACGAGTTAGTACTGTACATGCAGCATTGTTTTTACAAGAATGTTTGTTATGGCTACCGAGCTCCTAATACGTAGGTCAAGGAAGTGTGGAATTCGTTGCGCCTATGTATTTGTTTATTTTCTAAAATTTATGAGCAAACACTTTTCACGTGACGGTTGCCTGGCAACTTTTTAATAACAAAAGTGCCAAAACATCGCAGCCTGAAATGCTATTAATATTATATGAATTGTTCGTTATTGAAAGAAATTATATAAAATGTGTTAGTGCGAGATGCTCATGTCAGCGCGATAAATACATATTTCCGACCCGCTACAATCAAAGTAAACCAGAAATAATCAAATTATACTAACAGTAGTGACAGAAACAAAAACTTTCACTGAAAACAATGAAAGAAGCTAATTTGAGAAGCAAGAGACAGCGGCGTGCCGTCTTCTTATACTAATAAATTTTAGATGAAAAAGCCCGTCGTTTTGTTATGGTAAGATACTTAGAGATTTACTACAGAGATATCCGTGCCACTGCACTGCTGTACTTGAAGCAATAGCAGTGTTCAATCTTAAGAAGTTTTTTGAGTGTGAGTAACATTGTTTTATTGTTCGTTTATTCAGCTTTGAATAGAAAATGGCAAAAAGTACAGGCGTATAAATTGCGCAGTAGTGGCACCCCCTCAGAGATGAAAGTTTCTTAGAGAACTAAACAACGTTTAAGCACAATGAATGGAAATATCCATAGCCCTCATAGCGTTCTTCGCTTTAGAGCCCATTTATACTTGGAAGATTGCAAACGCCGGAAGTGACAACAAAGTCGTGTATCCCAAATTCTTAAAAATTTTCTTTTGTTTTCAAGCTTAATCTCTTAAACGTACAGATTAAACTTAAAGATTAGTTCCTTATGAAAAATACCGAGAAATCAAGGTTATTAATGAACTTCTAAGTGAACCGTTGACAAGTACTTCACATAAAAAAAACGTTGCTCCCTAAATCAATACTAAATTAACAAAAGTATTTAAAATTGATAATCGTGGCATAAAAACGCTGGCCTTGACTGTTACCAATGATGATAACGTAACTGATATGACTATATGAGCATTTCCGATATCTCGAGATGCAAAACCCGATATTCGGGGAAAACAATTAAAAGAGATAGGTATCGGTGGCTTTTTATAGACCTGTTGAAATGTTTTAATTATTTAGTCGTGGAAATAAGGTGTAGCTGTACATACCTAATGCCAAGTGACAGTTTGTTGAAATACTTTTGTTAACGTGAAGGAAGCTGCAACAGTAAGTATTTAAAAATGATTATCACTTTAGTATATATTTATGAGTTTTTAACTGAGCACTACCCATATTTAAAAAAATAAATTTATGATACTGTTTACTTATATAAATCAGGGGCGCATTTAACGTCGGTGCAATCGGTGCGGTGCACCGACGGGCCTGAGGGCTGGCGGGCCCCTGTGACCGTCTATTAGGAAACAAAATGTTTTTATCCAAAAAAAATATTTATTTCTAAGCAAGACCAAAATAGTAAAAAGTAGTATTTTAAGTTTAAATATTTATCCTCAAATAATGTAAAATTATATCCTTACATGGGAATGTAATACCGCCGACTTGATTAGCAAAGTGCAAAGCATCGTTTTATTATTTAGACTTTATTAACAAACTCGGTTCCTGGAACTGGAACGGGCCCACCCACGTGCACTTTTGATCTTATCTGCCGATCCGCCACAAAGTCACAGTATTCAATAAACAAAACGAAATCTGAGAATTATTAAAGTGGTAGTAAGAAGAATTTTATTATTTTTATTTTTTCACTGAAATCATTTCAATTTCTTTCCTCAAAGAAGTTACATCTCTGTATTAGTGTATTATACCTATAATATTTTATGAGTTCCAGTGCAGTATTTAACTAAAATTAAAGTTTGAGCTCAAAGTTTTCTGTTTTCGGATATTTTTCAATGGTAATAATATTTTCATTTATCGTTTTGTTTATCTAATTGCAATATTTGTTTTGCTTTTAAGAATAAATCAAAGTACAAACACAAATCGGGAGCAGAAAAGCGTGCGATATCTGATAAAAAACAGAAAGAACATGCTGCAAAAAAATGTAAGAAGATGTCAGATTTTTTTGTAGTTTCACACTCGGCTTCGACTACTTCTACTAGTGTTTCAAATGAGTCAATTTCTTCTGACGTTGGGTCAGACTCAATAGGCTCAGAGTCGGAAAAAGTAGGTTCGTCATTGGAAAAAGTTCCCCTGTCTCCTACACCGTTGAGTTCTACACCTAGTGCCGAGTATGAGCCTTTAAATGAGTTAACGGCGGAAACAAACAAAACTAGTGATAGAGAAACCAAGAATATTGAAGATACCAAAAAAGAAATTTTTAATGAAACATTTCCCTCGGACTACGCTTTATTTAAAGATGAAAAATTTAGCGAAAGTAAAAAACTAGACTTAGTACGTGTAGGTGCTTGCCAACCACGAGGGATTGCCTATCCTAAAACCAAAAATCGCAGTTTTTCGGAGAAATACTTCGACTTTAGGAATGCCTTAGGTGAAAAACGTAACCGATGGTGGCTTTCATATTCACCCCAAATGGATGTAGCATACTGCCACACATGTTGGTTATTTGGAAAGGAAGATGTGGTTCTGTGGAACGATTGGGGACATTTATCCAACAGAATTCATGAACATTCCCGCAGTAAATCACATCTTATGGCTACAACTGGAATACGGGCATATTTTGAGGAAAAGTCAATTGATGCATCCCTTAAAAGACAGTATGACGCAGAGCAGAAAAGATGGGAAGAAATTCTTACGTTGCAGTTTGATCTTCTGCGGACAATTACATCACTCACTTTACCTTTAAGAGGTCATTCTAGTGACATACATAGTGCCGACTGTGGTGTATACCTAACATTTATTAAATTTTTTTCAAGATACTATCCCCAATTGCAGCAGCACCTACAAGCTGAGACGAAAATAAGATATTTAAGTACTACAATAATCGAAGAACAAATTCAACTTCTTGCAGCTGCTACCAGAACTACTTTGTTAGAAGAAATACAAAAAGCTGTATTTTGGACGGTTATTGTTGATAGTACTACTGACATTTCAAACACAGACCAAGTGGCTTTATTGATTCGTTATGTAAATTTAGATACATTAAATAATAATGTGTCAGTAAAAGAAGTATATTTGGAATATTTAAATTTGGAAAACCACGATGCTCCTGGATATGTTTCGTTGTTGTTAGATGCATTTAAACGTCACAATTTGAATACGGACAATATGGTTGGTCAAGCGTATGATGGAGCTAGTGTGATGAGTGGTGGTGAAAAAGGTGTCCATACCCTACTACGCAAAGCTGTTAGCCAACAAAATCATCAAGTTTTCGCACCCTACGTTCATTGTCCACCACATCAATTGAACTTAGTATTAAGTCATGCGGCAGAAAAAAGTGCCTCAACACAAACACTGAATTTTTTTGGAAACGTTCAAAAATGTTACAAATTTTTTGCTGATTCACCGCAACGCCGATGGGTTATGCTTAAAGAATCTTGTAAAGATGCTAGAATCTTTTCGGAAATGGAAACGAAACATAATGAAAATGATGAAGATGAAGTATTACCAAGAAAGGAAAGAATATACTGCTATGTAAAACCCCACACTTGTGGAAATTAATGATTTACATAAACTTTATTTCAAATTCAACTATTTTTTACCTCGGCTTGAGTACTCTCTCAAATTCTCAGGGTTCTTTTACTTGTATAATGACAAAACGTGGCTTCCCCTTTTAGTTGCAAGACCTTTGGTTCTTTATTTTTAAATGATGTTAAACATTCATGCATAATCTTTCACAATAAAAACTAAACAATTATGACAAAACAATAAATTAATTAAATAACAAAGTTTTATTTATTTTTCAGATATTATTCATACTCTTATTGTCACTCACTTTTCCTTTTAACACAGTACCTTAGTTTCTGCTGTAGCTCTTTCTCCTTCTGTAAGTCGCCTTTTTCTTCTTTATACTAATAATCTTCTGATTCCGTCGCGTCGTCTTAATCTTCTTTCTCCAGTTGTAAATTTTTGTTTGACATTTATTAATATTTTATCAATGTCATTTTTTTCAATCGAAGAATCATATTATCCTGGCACCTTGTCATCTCTGCTTCCAATGTCAAAACAATTGTTTTTTTTTATATAAATTTTCTTTTACCTTCTTTGTCGTTGAACTAAGCTTTATTACACTTGACTTCAAGTAAAACACACTGTTTTATTAACAGGCAAAACTTTTAATTAATATTTGTAAATTATTTTACACAACTTTTACATTTCTTTGGGAGCGTTACAATTTTACGTCCCTCACTTCAATATTATTTTTCTGGCTCCCTTATTTCTATAGTAACCTAACTTAAAACTAAATTTCGAGTTCAAAACAACTTGATTACTTTTGTCTTTCCAAAACAACTTATTCTACTCTTAAAAAATATAAATTAACAAAACCAACTTATTCTACACTTTTTACATATTTAAACTCCCCCCCCCCCTCCCAAGATTATGCATGTTTTATTAGCATATCAAACTAACATAAATATTTAAATATCCCAAAGCGAAACCACGCCAATTTATTATATTTTTATTCAATCCAATTATCTAATTTAAATTAAAGAATTCCTGAACTAGTCGTCATGCCAAGGTAATGAAATCATAATTTTAAAATTGATCTTATTATGAATATTTCCCCAGTGTGGTCATAATATCACAGCATAAATTCCCCTCTAAATTTAAACAAAATTTAATGCATGTAATGTAGTAATATTTTGTTAAAATTTAAATTTGCACGCATATTCATTCTTTTAATTTGCTACCCTTAAATGTTTTATGATCACCTGATCTACATTAAATTTAGATGTACGTATCATTAATACGTTTCCCGAAATATTAACCCCAACTTTCTAATTCCTACATCTCCATACTCCTTATGGAAATATTTTGATATCTGTTCTATAAGAACTGTATTTGTTACATAACGCTTTAAATCTTTCATATTTTTATATAACCTCCCCTCTACTATTGAATATGCTCTCGTTTCCCTTTTATCAATAATCTTATTTTTTATTTCCATTATTTCATTATTATTTTCTTGTTGTCCCTGTTTTTCATTCGTTAAATCTTCAAATTGCTTTAATGTTTTACCTATAATTTCTTCATACCCTTCTCCACAATTTAACTCTTTTTTCTCTTCCACTTCCACTTTATCAACTCTCTGGTCCCTATTATCACCTACATAATTCACATTCATTGTTACTTCCTCATCCTGTATTTCTTTCTCATCTTTTACAAATGGTATTTTAATATTTTTATATTCTAATACTTTCTCTTCTAAATTAACTATCATATTATAAGTATTTAATATATTCATTCCTAGCAATAAATTTATTGTCATGTCAGGTGTAATTAACATCTCTGCCTGCACTTTATATTCTCTTACTTCTATTACATGGCTTAATTGTTTCTTAACTGTATTAATTTTCTTTTTATTAACAGTAACCAAATTAACATTTTTAATTGGAATAATACTTCCACGTAAACCCCCTATATTTTTATTTACAAAATCTTCATTTACCAAAGAAAATTCCGAACCTGTATCAATTAATGCATCTACCAAAATATTATTTAATTTAATTTTAACATACGGCAAATTTTGAATAATTTTACTTTGTTTTTCATCTGTACCATTGTCAAGACTTTCCATAAACTCCCTAGGGTGCATATAAGTATGTCCAACAATGGTACAGCTATCTAAAAATTTGTATTTTCATGTACATCTGCTACTACTTCTATTTTATCCTCATCTTGTATTCTTTCCTGAACTACATTGTTCACCCTCACATTCTGCCTTTCTTTTTCTGCTTTATTATTCCCACTGTTTCTATTATATACTCCTTCATAATATTTATTCCTGTTTTCAAAAATCCTACTCTGTTCTTGACCTTCATATTTATTATCGTTGAATCTATCCCTTTTATAATTATCAAATTGTTTATTGCTGTAGTTTCTATTATTGTTGTAATTATTATTAGCCCCATTAAAACCACTATTCTGTCCCTGATACATTGGCCTATGAAATTCTGCTTTATTATTTTGTTGTGAGTATCGATTATAATTATTGTTATCCGTATTAAAATTATTACTTCCACTCTGATGTTGATATTTGGGCCTATAAAATTCTTTGTTGTTATGTTGTTGCTGATTTTTATTGTAATTTTGAACTCTTTCTCCATAATTGTATCCTCGTTGCCTATCGTAAACCTGAACTTGATCTCTGTGATCGTATGCTCTCAATACATTCAAAAATTGATCATAGTTTTTAATGTCATCTATAATTACTTTGTTAGCAATTGCTCCCTCAAATTGGTCAGCTAACACTCTTATTATTGTACTACTGTCTTGTAATTCATCTAACTGTTTAAATAAAAATATTTTATTGAGGGCATATCTCTCCCTACTAATTTCTCCTCTGCTGTCGAATCTTCCCCCATATAATTCTCGTCTAACCAAACTCTGATCCTTCATTCCCCAATATGTTTCTAAAAATCCTACCTTAAATTCTTCAAAATTTTTATATTCAAGTTCTTTTGTTCTATACCAAGCCTCTGCTTCACCCCTCATTGAAGCTTTTATAATTCCCTTTTCTAAGATATCATCATAATAGTATCCCAGCTGTTTCTGAATTCTTTCTAAATAATTTTTTAATTCAATTATAAACGCTTTTGGGTAATCTTCTCTATTTTGTTTATATCTGGGTGCATAATGCTCTAATTTCCCTGGATTGACAAATACACCAGCGTCCCTTACTCTTGCTTCACCCATTCTACTTTTAACCTCTTTATCTACTTTTTCTACTTTATTAATTAAACTCTGTTGTCCATTTTCTAAATCAATTATTTTTCTTTCATACATTTCTTTATTTTCCCATATATCTGTAGTTATTGTTTTTATTTTATCATCTAAGCTACTCTCACATTTATCTATTTTTATTCCTATCTCAACAACATTTTCCTCCCTTACTTTACCACACATTTCTACCATCTCCTTTCTAATTTCCCTATTCTCATCTTCGCATCTCCTATTTACCCAACCAATCTTTTCCTCAAGTTCTTTATTATTTTCCTCCAGTTTTTTCTCTAAGTTTCCTACACTCTTTTCAATTTTCTCCAACTTCGTACCTACCTCATTGATACTATTTTTCGTATCCCTACTTGTAACTTTCATAAATCTCATCAAATCCTTCAAGGAAATTTCCTCATCTTCGCCATCTGACTCTACCCCAGAAATCATTTCTTCCATTTCGTTCTGTTCTAAGTTCCTATTATCTTCTCTTTCATTAACCAATTCCTCAACTTTATCTCTTTCTACTTCCTCACTATTATTTCTCCCCTCTACTTCTCCACTATCTACACTTTCCATTAATTCGCTCGTATTTTCTTCCCTTTTTGATTTCCTACTTCTAGTTTCCATATCCTAGCATTTTATATACTAAAACTATCCACCTTATCTGACCTTACCTTATCTCACCTGGTTGTCTAGCAGCCCCACGTTGTCGGCGACATAAATAGATGCTATGTAATACCCCACACTTGTGGACATTAGTAATTTAAATAAACTGTTATTACAAATGGATCTATTTTACAACCTCGGCTTGAGTACTCTCTCAAATTCTCAGGGTTCTTTTACTTGTATTAACAAACAAAACGTGGCTTCCCTCTTTAATTGCAAAATTTTGGTTCTTTCTTTTTTTAAAATGATATTAAACGTGCATACACAATCTTTTACAATAAAAACTAAACAATTATGACAAAACAATAAATTAATTAAATAACAAAGTTTTATTTATTTTTCAGATATTATTCATACTCTTATTGTCACTCACTTTTCCTTTTAACACAGTACCTTAGTTTCTGCTGTAGCTCTTTCTCCTTCTGTAAGTCGCCTTTCTCTTCTTTATACTAATAATCTTCTGATTCCGTCGCGTCGTCTTAATCTTCTTTCTCCAGTTGTAAATTTTTGTTTGACATTTATTAATATTTTATCAATGTCATTTTTTTCAATCGAAGAATCATATTATCCTGGCACCTTGTCATCTCTGCTTCCAATGTCAAAACAATTGTTTTTTTTTTTTTATATAAATTTCCTTTTACCTTCTTTGTCGTTGAACTAAGCTTTATTACACTTGACTTCAAGTAAAACACACTGTTTTATTAACAGGCAAAACTTTTAATTAATATTTGTAAATTATTTTACACAACTTTTACATTTCTTTGGGAGCGTTACAATTTTACGTCCCTCACTTCAATATTATTTTTCTGGCTCCCTTATTTCTATAGTAACCTAACTTAAAACTAAATTTCGAGTTCAAAACAACTTGATTACTTTTGTCTTTCCAAAACAACTTATTCTACTCTTAAAAAATATAAATTAACAAAACCAACTTATTCTACACTTTTTACATATTTAAACTCCCCCCCCCCCCTCCCAAGATTATGCATGTTTTATTAGCATATCAAACTAACATAAATATTTAAATATCCCAAAGCGAAACCACGCCAATTTATTATATTTTTATTCAATCCAATTATCTAATTTAAATTAAAGAATTCCTGAACTAGTCGTCATGCCAAGGTAATGAAATCATAATTTTAAAATTGATCTTATTATGAATATTTCCCCAGTGTGGTCATAATATCACAGCAATACACTCTTAAAGGTTTGTCCAGCACAAGGTGGTCAGCAAGAGCAAAAGCTACAAGTGCTTTATTGCAACATTTTAAGTCAGTGATTGCATGTTTAGAAAAAATTGTAGAGATAAAACACGATCATGATGAAGTCGCTACAGCTTCAGGTCTTTTGAACACTCTCACTTTTGATTTCTTAATGACTTTAATTTTTTGGAATGATGTTCTGCAAATTGTCGATGTCACATCAAAATTATTACAGAAAAAAGACATTGATTTATTTCAAGTCGTTTCGTTTATGAAGAGGTCTAAAGAAAAACTTGCGTCACTAAGAATTGACACTTATTTCGACCAAATGTTTGAATGTTCCAAGTCGAAATGGCTCCAATGTGATATGAACGAAGAAGACATGCATCTAAAAAGAAAGAGAATAAGAAGAACCAAAACATTTCACGATGAAGGCGCCAAAGACGATCCTGTTACAGATCCTGTAATTGATTTCAAAACTAATGTTATAAATGTAACCCTAGATGCAATGGTAAACGAAATGTCGGACAGAATTACGGGTCTGGAAGAAATTACAGAATTATTCGGTTTTCTGAACCCAATCTATTTGAAAAATAGTGAAAGAGCAGATCTGGAAAAAAATTGTTTATTATTAAGTGGAAAATTTAAATTTATTTCTCCTATTTTGATTGATGATATGATACAATTTCAGGATATATATTTTTCACGTGATAGCCCTTGTTGTGATAGAGGTGTATTGGACTATCTAGAATATTTAATCGAACAAAAAATTTTTGATATTTTTCCCAATCTTGAATTACTTTTTAGATTGTTTATAACGCTACCCATAAGAATATCAAGTGCTGAGAGATCCTTTAGTGTATTGCGTAGATTGAAAACTCACTTAAGAAGCACAATGACTCAAGTAAGAACCTCAGATTTGGCAATACTTTCAATCGAAAGAGATACTCTTAACCATTTGAATTTAGAAGACATTGTGAAAAAATTTATATCGGCTAAAGTTAGGCGGGGCGTTCACTTATAAACATTTTTTTAAATTTTTATTTTTTTCTCTGTGTTTAATTTGTGTTTGATTTTGTTCACTTTGAGAGAAAAATAAATTTTTGATAAATGTGGTATTGTTTGCTGTATTTTTTAATGTCTTTATGGGCTAGTGGCTAGGGCTGTAGGTCACTTTGCAGAGGAGTGCGAGTTCTATAGATAGCGGGCCCCTACGTAACTTGCACCGAACCGCCGCATAGCTTAAAAACGCGCCTGATATAAATGTACTAAGCGATTCACAAAAAAATCATTACAACAGGCCTTGACCAGCGTGCGCGGGCGCCTTAGAAATAGTCAGAAAAACACAATTAAGATGAATAATTGTTTCCTGAATATAGCTAGGGCGCGGGCGTTAAGTATGCTGATTAAACCCTTCTCTAATGTGTTCTTTGTAGATCGATGGGTGTACGCACAGTAGGTAATAAAACTTTAGGTTTAGAAATAAAAAACTGTATTAATACATTTTCAGAACCCTTCAGTTAGTCAGAAAATACACACGATTATTATTTAATGATCACTTTTAAAGAGTATGTTTCTGTAGTTCATATCAAGTTCATTAAAAAAATCTTATGTTGGTTTTTATAATTTGTCATGGTAACGAAAGCGTTTATTCAGAAAAATATAAATAAGTAGGTAAATATACGTAGCATTAAAAGAGACTATTATAGCAAACTCTAGTCGAGACCTATGTTACAATTCTACATATCGAATCCCTAACTGTCTCACCATAACACGACGACTGGCTCTTGCATGTCTACAAAAAATATCACCCTTTACCACCGTAAGACGAGAACTGGCCCTTAGATCTTTACCGAGTGTATTGATTGTTTTCGGCAAATGTTTATGTTGTAGTCACTACTGTTCGGTATAATTTGGTTATTTACGGCGTACTTTAATTTTGGCAGGTCGAAACAAAAATACTGTAAACATCTTACGTTCAGTGTATTTATTTCGCTGATATTGAAATCTTGAACAGCGTATTGTATATAATTTTTCTCAATAACAGACTCTTAATATTATGAAAGCATTGCACACACAACATTATTACAATTTTATTAAAAACAGCATTTACTACTAGGGCTAAGAATTTTACCCTATGGTACTATAGACAAGACTTGCTTACACTGATATATGGGACAACGGAGAAGTTTTTAAACAATTACTAATTCATATTTAAGAAGCTATACTTTTAAATACATTGCAAAATTATACGCATTGTTCCTTTGTAACCATTGTAATTCTGATTTATCCATTAAAACAATCGTTGCAAAATATTAAATGCCTAGTGCAATAATACATTTCCAAGATGGTAAAGTTATTCAAACATTAGATGATTTAATTTACAATTCTACCAATAACTGCACCTATATATTTAACGCCAGTTATATAATCTACTGGTGCATTATCTACAAGTACGTTATATGCGAGTACTAAGCAAGGTTTATTTTAGTTTTACACACATTTAACTTTATCTTATCACATAAATGTGTTTACCAAAGTTTCTCTAATTTTATTATCTCGATTTTGTAAGCTATTATCAGTTATCCCTCTCAATAACATGAGTAATATCTGCGAAAAGATTTATTTTAAGATTTTTCTATTGTTCTATCCTAATTTCTATGATGTTTTGTTTTGCTTTCATCACTTATATATATCCATTTAATTTGTATTTCGCGGAATTGATGTGACAAAAATTATTTTTTCGAAGATTTGTATTCCAAAAAATTGTTGTTGGAAATTACTGCTTCAAAGAAGAGCACTTGATTAATTTTCCTCAGACGTTTGCTCTGGAATGGGTAAGTACTCGCTTCCCTACTGTGGTTATAAATTTGCCGTGCGTCCCAGTCAGACGATAAATTTTCCCAACCGATATACTGAGTTGGCATAAAAATCACCTATAGCAGGTGAAGTTTTTAATGTCCAGGACCCCTATTCTCGTGTGTTAATTTTTTCGTATGCTTATATAACGTCATTGCATTTGATTCCCTATGCAATTAAAACTTTAGCACTCGAGCCGAATATAGAATTCCAGATACCGGTCGCTATTATGAAACCGGCTACTGGCCTACCTGGGCCAGATTATACGCGGCTATCCGCCACCGAACAGAGTGAAATGGTCGCTAGTAAATTTAATTTAACATGCAATGTAGTGTTGTATTAGTTGTTCTAGTATCTATTTCGCTGAAATGTGTTTTAATTTAATTAGCTTTTACCGCAGCATTGAAGTTAATAGTGTATTACTTATTCTAGGATTTATTTTACTGAATTATATGTTATTTTATCAATGAAATTAGTTTCACCGGGGCGGGCAATTTAGTTTTACGCGTGACCTCGAGTTGTACGTAAAGAAACGAGGCGAGATTCTTGCTCTAAAATTGAGTTTAACACACGCCGATTTTTGTAAATGTTCCAATCCCCACTATGCAAATTCCTTATAAAACCAGATTTTATGCCGCGGCAAGCAGTTCCGTTTGACAGTTCTATTCAACAGTTCGTCTTCTTCAAGTCTCAACTCCATGTTCGCTGTTGACCATATACATTCTTTAATAGTTCTTCATATATGTTCTACACTTTCATCTGGTGTTTCTTTATTGCTCATTTTCCTGTTAAGGTTTTCTTGCAATTCGATTTCGGTTATCTCATTCTTGATACTATTCAGTTGTTACTATTTATTCTTCTTTTTGTAATCTTTTAAATTTTAAGTTACATTTCATCAAGACCAGGTTGTGGCCGCTATCTGCGTCAGTAGATTTTTCCCCAGGAAAACTTCTCTGGAGATGAAGTGCATGACTTCCTGTGGTTCGGAGCTCACGTTAAACTGTAGGTCCCCTATGTCTGTTTGTCTGTGCAAAATAACTATCTCCGCACACCAAACACAGACATAGGAGAAAGGTCGCCAACACTCTAAATAGGGTATGGCACTAAATGAAGAAGAATATTTAGCGAAAAAATCAAACGGTTAAATTGTTGAATATATGTTGTAATATTTCTGTCTATTATTTATTTGCGTTCATATAAGATTTTAAGAAATAAATTGCTAAAATAGTATATCTAATCTATTACTGTTTTCAGATTCCCAGAGCGGCACCCATAACACATTTTGAACAACTTCTCTGAATTAGTCGAATACGAACCCTTCAATATGGATGTTCTCACGATATTGTTTATACTTGTGTGTGCCATCGGAACATGCATCGATATTTTTATATATTCCAAACTACGTTCCAGAAGAATGCGCACAGTACCTAATACGTTCATTGCAAGTTGGATAATAGCCCAGACGCTGTATTTGCTGTGTGTTATAATTAGTTATATACTATTAGACATAATTTTTAATCCAGGCGCTACATTAGCTGCCATTGAAGTATACAATGTACTTATAAATTTAGTAGCAGTCTTTTATCATACGATGATGTGGTCTGTTTTTGTAATCTTGATCGATTGGTTCCTTGCTGCTTACTTTCAAAAAGTTTCCGAATCATTTCGAAAATATTATACACATGCAATTGGATCTGTGTGGACACTTTCTTTAATATTGTGTATTGTAGTTCTATGCATCTACTTCTTTTCGAATTCGTATTCCAATGGTGTATACTATTTTACTTTATGTGTGTTTTCTATAAATCTTGTTTTCGGATGTGTAATCGACATTTATCGAATGGTACAGAAATGCAACAACAGGCCACTAGAATACCCCACTTTAATGTTAACTTTGGCAGGTGCCTTCATAGCAATGTACTTACCAGCAATGATTAATGGTATAGCACAAGTATTCTTTGGCGTGTATTCCCAGCCTCTTGCAATAATATCGTGGTTCATTGTAGCTCTTAATCCTGTAGTTAACATAATAATACTAAGTTTTTCAAAATGGAAAAGTGACAGATCAACACTTCTCCCCATACACGTACAACCGACCCAATATCCTGTCAACGCTCAAAGCGAGCAATGGTCCGTTCACACTTCTGCTTATAATAATGGTCTAACAAACGCCTATAGTAATAAATAAACGTGATTATGATATAAATTAAAATGATATCTTTTTAGTGGAACTGTCAATAATCTTGTTCAATTCAACAGCTTAAATTTTATAATCATTGTTACGGTTTCTTTTTAAATATTCTATATTTTATGGTATGTTGCTGCTAACTGTGCTAAGTATATCTTTTATATTGTGTTATTATGTTATGTTACATGTTACTTTTTTTTATATTTAAGAATTTTTTGTATTTCAAATAAACTCTTGATAGCTAAAGATTTTCTACTTTATTTATCCTCGAATTAAATATAACAATAAGCATAACCTGTGTAAATTTAAACTAATTTAGCATCCTTGAAAGTGATTTTATATTAAACATATCAAACTATTTGTTGAAAAACACATTCTCGAAACTTTCAATATCGAAATATCGAAAATATTGAAAATATGGTCGGAAGCTTAAAATTTTTAATTTTGAAAATTATTAAAATTTCAAAAATTAAATAAATATTGAGTATTTTAAAATTTATTGCCGGGAAAACTGTAATATTTGAAAAACTTGATAACTCAAAAATTTTGAGTATGTTAACAATTTCCAAATTTAATTTTTCGAATATTTTAAACATGTTTAATCTGAAAGTTTTAAACATTATAGTTGTGAAAATTATTGAAATTTTGAGATTTGAAAATTCGTGTATTTCAAAAATATTGAAAATTTTTTAATTTTCTGAATTTTTCACATTTTTTTAATTTTTTACAATTTTTTTATAATTTTAATAATTTTGAAGAGATATGATGACTGAAAATTTAATTGTTTTGATAATTATAAAAAATTTGTAAATTACGGAAGGTTTTTAAATTTTTTAAATTTGTAAAAACTCAAAGTTTTAAAAATGTTAAAAATTTTGCAGGTTTTAATATTTCGAAAATTTAATCTGAAAGTTTTAAACATTATAGCTTTAAAAATTATTAAAAGTTTAAAAATTTGAAAATCTGTATATTCTAAAAATATTGAAAATTTTCAAAAATTTTGAAGTTACAAAAAATTTCGAAATATTTATAATTTTCAATTTTTTGCAATTTTGAAGATTTAAAAAATTTTAAAGATTTGTGAAAGCTGAAAATTTTAAAATTTTCAATAATTATAAAATATACTAAAAAAAACTCGGATATTTATGAGTTTTTAAATATTAAAAAATGTAATTTTTAAAAATCTTAAAGATTATGCAATTTTTAATATTTCGAATATTTAATCTAAAAGTTATCATTATAGTTTAGCTTTCGACAATTAACAAAATTTGGAAAATTGAAAATCCGATGTTTCTAAAAAATTTCGAAATTTAGAAAATTTTCAAAAGTATCACTTTTTTAGATTTTTTTGACGGATAAAATTGTTGAAGATATAAAATTTTGAGATTTTTGAAACTTTTCAATCTGATAAACTGAAGCAGTTTTGAAAAACTTTCAAATAATTTTAAATAATTTCAATCCAAAATTTTAATAACTTTAAAAATATGAAAAATGTTGACACGGTTATGCGACATGTAGACTACAAATCTAAGATTCTCTTTCATCGGCGAATATGCTGAAGTATAGCACGCATTCCTTCCTCCTCTAATTTTTGAAAGAGTCATCCGGTTGTCTATCTAACTATATAGAAAATCCCTACTAGGGAAAAATTCCATAATCAAGCATCACTGCATTAAAGTACGTCGTTGTCATGACAACGTATCCCCCCCTACCGCTATGTATAGTATGCATTACTAGATACCACAGTATAAATACAGCCAGATATTTCACTCGAAATATACAGAGCCTTACTTTAGAGCCATTTTTGGGTGTTTTTCAGATAACGAATTGTCGGTATTTTACTAATAAAATAAATTTAAAAAAGTTTTAGATTTAGAAAAAACAATGCGACATTAGCAGTAATAAAACTGTTAATCTATATGGTAAATCATTAATTGCCTTATCATAACACGACGATTTATCATCATAATAGGACGACGAGCACTTGCATCTCGACTCAGTTCACTGATTGTTCTCAGCGAACGTTTATATTGCTGTTACTATATGTAAACTTATACTGAATAAATTGAATAAATAATTAAAAACTATACCGCCTACCAACATACATAAATATTGGTGGTTCTTAACAAAACATATCGATGACGTCATCACTAATTCAAAACTGAACAAAAATCTAATCAGTTAGTATCAAGGTTTGCGCTATTATAGAAATAGATTCACGCATTTGATTGTTTTTTTGCAAAAAATATTAAACAAGTTGTTGAATATATTCCATACTTATTACTAACCCTGGAGATATGCTATAAACTTATTAAAAGAAACAAGGTAGATTAAAAAATGAAAATTTAACTATTAAAATAATAATATTAATAAAACACTTGGTATTTGTTCACAATTTGTTGTAGTTTATTAACTCGACTCGAGTTTCAATCACCATTGATATCATCAGGAGTATACAAATGTTAACTGTTAAACATTTGAAATTAGTAAACATGACATAAATACGATAACCTAATTGACTTGTCAAGTTCTGATGTATCAACCCGCGTTTGAGGTTTAGCCGAATAGAGTCGCAACAGATACTACTTATTTTTACTCGAAAAGAATAACTTCTAACTGTACCAAGGTAATACCAAAGTGCCAGGTTTTCAACGTTTTCAACAGTAAGTACTTAAATATAATTTTCTCATTAATACATGCTTAAGAAATGTGACTTTGTTCGAAAAAAGCTTTTACGAAAAATCCCTTTTTTCGTTACTATTTTTTTCGAAAGCAATTTTATAAATTTAAAGAAAATTCGGAATCAAACCAATTCATTTTTATTATCGATTTTTTTTAGCTATAAATGGCGGCCGCTGTAGCTTTTGATTTTACTGCATGTTTAATTAAAAGTGAGTACGTAGACCAGAGTAATATTTAGAATTGCAAAACAAACGGAAAAATATTACCATGTAGGAGAATTTTCCGAGATATAAAAAACGTGAAAATCAAATGATATTAAAATGTTGCTGCTAACTGGTTTTAACTAGAAATATGTAATATAAATGACAAATGAGTTATAACCGAAAACAAAAAATTCAAAATTACAGTTTTTTCCAGTTCTTTCAGAAACTAAACAAGATAGGTCCAATTTCTTTTCAGATAATTAATGGGCATAAAATTCCACAACTTTTCTCTAATTTAACCATCGTCGCATCCCTTCAAATAAGCGAGATCCCCATAATTAACACGCAACTTGTTACATCCTGTACAGTTTTATACATATATTTATTTATAAAAATACCCGAGTTGCGACTGCTTTTTTCTCTTTTTAATTAAGAATCGAATATGACTTGATAATATAATAAATGACAAATGACTTTAATGTTAAAAAATATTAACAATTAAACGAATGACACTGGCAGAAATTAATATAGCTCCAGACACAAATAAACAAATGGCGCCAGAGCGGGCGACCGAGCCGGCCACAAAATAGGCCCATACGTGCCTAACCACCTATTAGAAATAAAATATTAAAGGAGGATTACTCAAGTAAGGCTCCCTATGTTGTGCGGCAAAGAAAAGTTGCAATTCTTTGGAAAATGTTTAGGATTAAAGAAAATCAAAACCGGAAGGACAAATTCGACCACCAAAAATTTGGTGGGAGCGAAATATTAATCCCTAAATATTTTTGTACCTTAATATTAAATTGTGACTCTTATTTTATCACTCGTCAGCATTTTACCTTAAACAGAAGTTTTTATCATTCCCCATTTGCATGAATTTCCGATTTTCAAAAATTCATAGAAGGCATCACAGACAAACTAGCAAACTGCGACACAAACTAAATTATAGCTCATCTCTAGCGTTACTAGCTTATAAAGTTTTGAAGAAATCGTATGGCCAGTTTTTCACCAGTATGTCTTTGAAGAAGTCAAAATTTTGATATTATTTCATTTCACAGTTTGAAGAGTTCCAACAGTTCTAGTAACTTGTAAGATTGTGCAACTTTATGGGATTTTATATATCAAATTTCATCCAGACCTGATAACGCGTTGTTGAGCAGATAAACGTTAAAACTTAAATTTTCAAAAATTCATAGAAGACTTCAGCGAAAAATTTGCGGGCTGGAACACGAACATAATGTAGCTCATTCCCAGCTCTATGAGCTCACAAAATTTTATAGGAAATTATGTGGCTAGTTTTTGAGCAATATTTTTTTTTTAATTTCTGAAATGTTCGAAATTTCTTTTACTTCATACCATTTAACTTTTTAAAAAATTTTGTGCACAGTACCATTGTGTCTCTATAGGGCTATCACGATCTAATACTTAAACGGGATCTGTCAACCTGTTTTTGAGTAATAAGGCGATAAAGTCAAATTATTCAAAAAATCGTAGCGGCTGCCATTTTAAAGCTAGAAAGTTCGGAAAAAAGGGTTCGATTTGCCTTAAAGTCTGCTATCAGATTCAGTTTTCACGGTTTTCTATATGTTTTCAAATACCTACGGCTCTATCAAATATGCATTTTCATATTCGTACGAATATACAGGTTGTCTCATAAAACTTGCCCAGCATCGGGATCTCGGAAACTACGAAAGATACGATCTCATTTAAATTATACAAAATGTTCAATATCCAAAAGAGAACGAAAAAGCACACAAGAAAATGAACCGTTAATTCTATATTCAATTACAATTAATTAGGCAAATCTAGTGGTGGAAAACACCGTATATATTTTTAGCAACTTTTTTTGTGTTTAATTATTTTTTATTGGTGACTTTTTATTTTAAATTTATTACAATTTTACTATAAGTTTAATAAAACCTTTTGTGCATTTTTTAAACACCAATTACAAATGTCCGGACACGAAATTTTTACATCTGTCAACCCTATGTATGTGACAAAGTTAGAAAATAAATTTCTGTGACAGTATTTTTATAATAATAGTATAAGTATTATTTTTTTCAGATTCCTGGTGTAGAATCGTAACAAATTTTGGACAACTCTGAATATTTAAACACCATTTCTTGGAAATGCTGCTGAATTCATTTTACGTAATATGCTACACGCTGCTGTGTGTAATTGCAACATGGGCTGATATTATTACAATTTACATTTTATGTGGTTATAAAAAAATGCGAACGGTACCTAACATCTTCCTCACAAGTTGGATAGTTGCCGAAATGTTGTATCTAATGTGTATGATAAACTTTAATGTAATAATATTTACACAAAATTATTTAGAAACTATAAACATCGTCACACTTTGCAACGTCATTTTCCTATTAGCAGCAGCCTTTAATGGTACAATGCTATGGTCTGTTTTAATTGTTTCGATAGATTGGTTCCTTGCTGCTAAATTTCAGAAAACTTCTGAAACTTTTAGAAAGTATTACAAAATTGTAATTGGATCTGTATGGGCACTTTCTTTAGTTAGTTGCATTGTGCTTCTATGCTTATTCTTGATTTTAGAAACACATTCCTATGCATTTTACTATATTCACCTATGTCTATATTGGGTAATTTTTGTTTTCACAGCTGTAATCCAATTTTATAGAATAGCACAAAAATTTAAAAATCGACCATTACAATATCCTGGATTAATATTAACGTTGACTTCTACGTTTCTAATAATGACGTTACCACAAGTCATAATTGCTGTATTACAATTAGTCTTTGGTATTTTTGTCATGCCAATTATCACAACATTACTGCAATTCGGAACTGTCATTCAACCTGTAGTTAACTTAATATTATTATACTGTTTAAGTTCCGAATTTAAACAATGCACGCAAGAGAGTGTACCATGTTTAAAACGTCGACGCAATGTGGGAGCAATAGCAAGTTACGAAAATCCTGACAGGGAACAAAACGAGCAATGTTCTGTTAACATTTCTTTTAACAAGAATAATCAAGAACTTCCGACCAATGCGTTATAAGTAATACATAAACAAGATGCTTCAGTTAATTGCAACTATAACTTTTCTATATTTTCTTATAGGTACTTGAGATACAAAAATTTGTAAATTTACTTGACTATGCCACTCACATTTCATTGAACCAATCACAAATTTCCTCTTTTATAAAATGAACCAATCGCGTTTGTTTTATACTAATTACACTACATGGTGCTGTTTAAATAAGTGAATAAACTCACAGTAGCTTTGGATAATCGCACTTAAGTCTTAAATTAACGCGTTTAAAACTGATGTGCATTGACTTTTGGGTATATTTATTATTATTTTAGTATAGTTTTTCATTGCTTCGGCCGGAAGTATCATATTTAATTATAACATAATTTATTAATTCCTTCTGTCATCTACAAGCAAAACGCAAAATACGAGAAACGTCGACAATAGCCGATGATAACGATGTCAACCAACATGAATCCCTCGTGTTCAAATCATAGTTCAAATCATGACCGACCCAACTTTTAGTGTACACCGATAATAAATATAATAATAAAATGCTAATATGCACCAAAAAAGTTTAAATGTATATTTACATTAAAATTGTATCTTGTTTGACAAGTTATATGAACCAAAATCTTAGACTAACATAATGTACATAACTTCAATAATTTTATGAAATACTACTTAACGATTTTTCTCTAAAACAATCCATTTTTACAACAACACTTCACAGCAACAGTAAATGAGAACGTCAAAATAAAAACTTAAATTTACAAAAAAAAACGCCGCTGTAAAACATTTAAAAACAAGCAAAATGAATGTGAGTGGTATAGCCAAGACGAATACGACTCGTGAAACGGTTTTTCTTTGATAAAATTATGGTGTAAGTTAACTCGTGCTAGTTAGGATTTTGTTAACTTTTAACTAGCACTCGTCAATTTTATCGAAAAATCGCAATCACTCGTTGTATTATTTATTCATCTATTATTGTTATAATTTCCACTATATCTACTTTGTCTTCATAGCTGTAAGCGTATAAATAGTGCCATAGCAACGCATAAACAATTCCTGTTATTGGCGTATCTTAAAATATTCTTGCGACATACAGATGCAGGTTTTCATGGATAATTAAAAATTTAATTTAAAAATTTTACATATCCATTTTTAATTAACCGACTTCAAAAAAAGGAGGAGGTTCTCAATTCGTCTGTATATATGTTCTTTTTTTTATTTTTTTTATGTATGTTCGGGCATAACTTTTTTGTTTATTAACCGATTTTAATGATTTTTTTGTGTTGGGTTCAGTATAGTTCCAAGGTGGTCCCATTAAAATTTCATTGGTATTGGAGCTTGAACTTCGAAGATACTCCTCAAAATCTATTTCTTTAACCGACTTTTTAGTGTTTCCGTATTTCATCTTCCGTTTCAACTAGCCGTCGTTTCCTCATTCGAGAAGCATCCTTACTAGGTCTACCCATCACTTAAAATTGTAAAATAATTAACTTTAAAAAAAAAGGGAACCGACTTCAAATAAAACACAAAAGTGACATAAGTTAACTAAAAAGCAAAAAATAAATGTTTTTTATACAACAGTTTAATACTTATTTGTTGTTCCGTTTAATGTAATTAAGAAATTGCTGTTTATTATATAATTATTAATTGTTTTATAATTTTGAAGTCGGTGCTAAGTAAAACATAAAAATTATATACCTTGCTGCAATAACAAATTAGATTCGAATTTTTATGTTTTACTTGGCACCGACTTAAAAATTATAAAACAATTAATAATTATATAATAAACAACAATTTCTGAATTACATTAAACGGAACAACAAATAAGTATTAAACTGTTGTATAAAAAACATTTATTTTTTGCTTTTTAGTTAACTTATTATGTCACTTTTGTGTTTTATTTGAAGTCGGTATCCCTTTTTTTCAAAAGTTAATTATAAATTTTAAAATATCCATGAATAAGGCAAGCCCCACTTGGTTCACTCGTTATATCTCTATCTTGTTGCACTGATTAGTGTGTGTTTTCAGTAAAACAGTACCAATCAGTATGTGACACATGTTACTAAAAACTGCACTTTTTTTTTAAATAATTGTAAATGTTATGTTTGTCATTTAAAGACTGTTTTTGTATTAGGAATAAATACTCTTAATTGTTAAAATTTATGCATTATACAATTAAATAAAAATATATGCTCTAGATACTTGTTGTTTTACAATTGTGGTGTTTCCGGAGGCAGTAAAATAAAGTAGTCGCTAGTCGAACCGACAGATCAAAGACACGAGCTTACAACTCAGAGCACTTAGATCACCGAGGATTTTAGCCTATTTTGGCAGCTATGATTCTTCAATCATAGTTGAGCTTTTCTAGAACGAACATCTTTGAATATTGGATAAAGTATATCCGGTGTGTGAGTTTGATTGCCTTAACACTTCGATACATACCGATAATAAACATATGGACAAATCTCTTGTTAACTGGTCACCATTTACAAATGTGCCAGGTTCGAGTCCCGGCCTAGCCATGCTGTTTGTGTCGGTCTTTACCTGCACTGAACGCTGAGTCAGGTGGAAGGTTTCCCGATTAACATAAATAACTGTAGGCTGCGCCCTCCGTAGTTTATAGTAACAATAAATGAGCAAATACACTAAATATTTTTATCGAAAACTGTAGCGGTCCGCTGTTCCAACGAATCTGCGCTTTATATAACGAACGCGTAAGTATGTGGCTTTGACCCCTTGCCACTAAACGTTGAGTCAGAGGGAAGGAATCCCAATTAACATAAAAACCCGTAGGCTATGTTTTCACTCGACGCGTCTTTGGGAAACT
The DNA here is from genome assembly GCA_958336395.1 of Ctenicera cuprea. Classification (NCBI taxonomy): domain Eukaryota; kingdom Metazoa; phylum Arthropoda; class Insecta; order Coleoptera; family Elateridae; genus Ctenicera; species Ctenicera cuprea. The sequence continues at coordinate 2,347,123 of OY284491.1, forward strand.
AAGACAACAAAACAAACTTTGGTGATTTATAAAATTGTTTTCCCCAGGTTGACGTGTTACAAAATAATTTAATAACGCGATAGTACGTCAGTACATAATAAATGAATGTGTTAATATTATTGTCTACTATTACTACAAACTTCACTGTTTTTAAAATAATTTTAAATGTTATATTTGTCACTTAAAAACTGTTTTTGTATTGAAAAGAAATACTCCTAATTGATAAAATTTGTGTATTCTATAATTAAAGTATAAGCTCTGAAAAGTTATTGTTTTATAATAAATATGTCGACAAACCTGTTGTTAACTCGTCACCATTTCCAACCCTTCGAATGTCAAATCGCAAATAAAATGATAATTAGAAGAAGCCGGTAAAGTACTTTAACAAATCATATTATAGGAAACCGCGACTCGTTATTGATAGCATTGTACGTTGTTTAAATAAATAATAACACGGTATAAAAACTGTATTGAAGTTTATTTAAATTCATTTTTAGCAAGGCCTGTCCTGAAACAAATATGATAATTGATAACCTTAACTAAAATGATAAATTCTGTTATCGTAACACCAAATTCGAGAAAAACATATCATTAGTTGTGAGATATTTTTGGTTTTACGTATTAAAAAATGTTCAAAAATTTTGAAGTTACAAAAAATTTCGAAATATTTATTTTTTTCAACATTTAGCAATTTTGAAGATTAAAAAAATTTTAGGGATCTGTAAAAGCTGAAAATTTTAAAATTTTCAATAATTATAAAAATACTAAAAAAACTCGGATATTTATGAAATTTTAAATTTTTAAAAACTGTAATTTTTGTAAATCTTAAAGATTATGCAATTTTTAATATTTCGAATATTTAATCTAAAAGTGTTTAACATTATAGTTTAGCTTTAGGCAATTAACAAAATTTGAAAAATTGAAAATCCGATGTTTCTAAAAAATTTCGAAGTTTAGAAAATTTTCAAAAGTATCACTTTTTTAGATTTTTTTGAACGGATAAAATTGTTGAAGATATAAAATTTGAGATTTTTGAAACATTTCAATCTGAAAAACCGAAACAGTTTTGAAAAACTTTCAATTAATTTTAAATAATTTCAATCCATAATTTAAAAAACTTTAAAAATATGGAAAATGTTGACACGGCTATGCGACATGTAGACTACAAATCTAAGATTCTCTTTCAACTGCGAATATGCTGAAGTATAGCACGCATTCCTCCCTCTTCTAATTTGTGAAAGAGTCATCTGGTTGTCTATCTAACTATATAGAAAATCCCTACAACTAGGAAAAAATTCCATAATCAAGCATCACTGCATTAAAGTACGTCGTTGTCATGACAACGTATCCCCCACTACCGCTATGTAGTATGTAATACTACCACAGTATAAATACAGCCAGATATTTCACTCGAAATATACAGCGCTTTACTTTAGAGCCATTTTTGGGTGTTTTTCAGATAACTAATTGTCGGTATTTTACTAATAAAATAAATTTAAAAAAGTTTTAGATTTAGAAAAAACAATGCGACATTAGCAGTGATAAAACTGTTAATCTATATGGTAAATCATTAATTGCTTTATAATAACACGACGATTTATCATCATAATACGACGACGAGCACTTGCATCTCGACTCAGTTCACTGATTGTTCTCAGCGAACGTTTATGTTGCTGTTACTATACTGGATAAATTGAATAAATAATTAAAAACTATACCGCCTACCAATATACAAGAATATTGGTGGTTCTTAACAAAACATATCGATGACGTCATCACTAATTCAAAACTGAACAAAAATCTAATCAGTTAGTATCAAGGTTTGCGCTATTATAGACATAGTTTCACGCGTTTGATTATTTTTTTGCAAAAAATATTAAACAAGTTGTTGAATATATTCCACACTTATTACTAACCTTGGAGATATGCTATAAATTTATTAAAATATACAAGGTGGATTAAAAAATGAAAATTGAACTATTAAAATAATAATATTAATAAAACACTTGGTATTTGTTCACAATTTGTTGTAGTTTATTAACTCGACTCAAGTTTCAATCACCATTGATATCATCAGCAGTATACAAATGTTAACTGTTAAACATTTGAAATTAGTAAACATGACATAAATACGATAACCTAATAATTGACTTGTCAAGTTCTGATGTATCAACCCGCGTTTGAGGTTTAGCCGAATAGAATCGCAACAGATGCTACTTATTTTTACTCGAAAAGAATAACTTCTAACTGTACCAACGTAATACCAAAGTGCCAGGTTTTCAACGTTTTCAACAGTAAGTACTTAAATATAATTTTCTCATTAATACATGCTTAAGAACTGTGACTTTGTTCAAAAAAAGCTTTTACGAAAAATCCTTTTTTTCGTTACTATTTTTTTCGAAAGCAATTTTATAAATTTGAAGAAAATTCGGAATCAAACCAATTCATTTTTATTATCGATTTTTTTAGCTAAAAATGGCGGCCGCTGTAGCTTTTGATTTTACTGCATGTTTAATTAAAAGTGAGTACGTAGACCAGAGTAATATTTAGAATTGCAAAAAAAACGAAAAAATGTTATCATGTAAGAGAATTTTCCGAGATATAAAAAAGGTGAATATAAAATGATATTAAAATGTTGCTGGTAACTGTGGTTTTAACTATAAATACGTATTAAATATGACAAATGAGTTATAGCCGAAAACAAAAAAATCAAAATTTCATTTTTTTCCAGTTCTTTCAGAAACTAAACAAGATAGGTCTAATTTCTTTTCAGATAATTAATGGGCATAAAATTCTACAACTTTTCTCTAATTTAACCATCGTCGTATCTCTTCAAATAAGCGAGATCCCCATAGTTAACACGCAACTTGATACATCCTGTGTAGTTTTATATACAGAGTGCCCATTTTAAAACTCCGAGCCTAAATTTTTTTAAATAGGCAACACACAATGCAACCCCCAGATCACTATCCATTTCTACCTTTTTTTTTAAATTGAGATCAGAGTTGTTTTACAGTACATGTATCTACTAATGATTAAGTACAAATTTAAGGTTACTCAAATTTAATATTTGACAACAATGACTACAATAATTTAATAGGAACATAGTACAAAAACTAACGAAGCAGGTGTTCAAATTGCCTTCCCCCTTCGTTTTCGCAGAGTATAATTCTTCTACGCATCGAACCTCTAACACGAGCTAACATTTCCGGTGTGATAGAGCAACAACATTGAATTATCCTTTCGCGTAGATGTTCTTCATTTCGAATGGGCACTTCATAGACATCATTTTTTACTTTGCCCCACAAAAGGAAGTCTAGCGGAGTCAAATCGGGACTATGGGCAGGCCAAGGATGCAATGCATCTCGTCCAATTACGCGTCCCTCAAAACGTTGGTTAAGATAATTTCTCACATCCCTATGAAAATGCGGAGGTGCACCATCATTTAAAAACCACATGCTATTCCGTACGTTTTGAGGAACTGTTTGGAGGAGAGCCGGTAGTTCATTAATTATGAAATTTAAATACATTTCACCATCTAAATTTCCATTAAAGAAATGTGGACCTATTACAAAATCGCCAATAATACCGCACCACACATTAAGAGAAAAAATTCTCTGAAAATGAGTTATCCTGATCCAGCGGGGATTGTCTTGGGCGTAATAGTGGCAGTTATGTCGATTAACCATGCCGTTGTTTGAAAACCTCGCTTCATCACAGAATAATACCATACTTAAAAATTCCGCATTGCCGTTTAATTGCCGTCTAAGAAATTGACAATACTGAACACGATGCTCATAATCCCTATCTTCAAGATGATGTAGGTATGGTATAAACATGGTAAGGGTGAAATTTGTTCGCCTTAAGAATATTGAAAACAATCTTTGCTAATGTTTAAGGCATTTGCAATCGCTCTTTGACTTGTATGGGGATTATCCGTAACCATTTAAATTACAGCTACTTCGTTATGTTCAACCGTAACTTGCCGTGCCCTTACTTTTGGTGTTGAAAATTGTCCATACTCTTGTAAATTCACAAGAACCATTCTAAATGTTTTGTCTGTTGGAATTCGTCTACCTGGAAAGCGTTGCGCATACAAAGTACTGGCAGCACTCGCATTTTTCGACATTCGCCCAGAATTAGAAGCATGTCCACTTTGTCAGCGTTGGAATACATTTTGCACCAAAGATTAGTGGTCGATAATCTTTGTTTTGCACCGTTCAAGTAATGTGGCTTAACGAATTTGATTAGTAAACTGTCAAGTTAAAGAAAACATGATTGCCCTGATCTTAGTTATAGAAATATTTTGTTTTAAAATAATAGTCGGCAGTGACTTGTATTGTGTTTTGCTTATTTAAAAAATTTAGGCTCGGAGTTTTAAAATGGGCACTCTGTGTTTATTTATAAAAATACCCGAGTTGCGACTGCTTTTTTTTTCTTTTTATTAAGAATCGAATATGCCTTGATAATATAATAAATGACAAATTACTTCAATATTAACTTTTATATTAAAAAATATTAACAATTAAACAAATGACACTGAGAGAAATAATAGAGAAGAATAAACAAATGGCGTCAGAGCACGCGACTGAGCCGGCTACAAAATGGGCCCCTTAAGTGCCTAACCACCTATTAGAAATAAAATATTAAAAGAGGATTACTCAAGTAAGGCATGTTGTGCGGCAAAAAAAAGTTGCAATTCTTTGGAAAAATGTTTAGGATTAAAAAAAACCAAAACATAAAGACAAATTCGTTTTCCAAAACTTTGGTGGAAGGGAAACCTTAATCCCTTAAATATTTCTGCACTTAAAAATTAAATTGTGACTCTTATTGTATCACTGGTGAGCAATTTAGCATAAACAAAACTTTCTATCATCTCCCGTTTATTAAACAAATTTGCATGAATTTTCGATTTTCAAAAATTCATAGAATGCATCACAGACAAACGAGCGAACTGGAACACAAACTATATTATAACCCATCTCTAGTTTTACTAGTAAATAGAATTTAGAAAAAATCGTATGGCCAGTTTTTCACCAGTATGTTTTAGAAGAAGTCAAAATTTTGATATAATTTCATTTCACAGTTTGAGGCGTTCCAACAGTTCTAGTAACTTATAACATTGTGTACCCTTATAGGATATTGAATATTAAATTTCATCTCGATCTGATTACGCGTTTAGAGCAAATAGACGTCAAATAGACTTCAGCGAAAAATTTGCGATCTGGAACACGAAAAAATGTAGCTCATTCCGAGCTCTATGAGCTTACAAAATTTAAAAAATATTATGTAGCTAGTTCTTGAGCAATATTTTTTTTTAAATTATTGAAATGTTAAAAATTTTTTACTTCATAGCTTTTAACTTTTTAAAATTTTTTGTACACAGTAACATTGTGTCTTTATAGAGCTATTACGATCTAATATTTAAACGCGATCTGTCACCCTGTAATTGAGTAAAAGGCGCTAAAGTCAAGTATTCTAAAAATTGTAGCGGCTGCCATTCTAAAGCTAGAAAGCTCGAAAAAAAGGGTTGGAGTTGCCCTAAAGTGTGCTAGCGGATTCAGTTTCTACGGTTTTCTGATATGTTTTCAAATAAGTACAACTACATCAAATATGGCCAATAAATCAAAAAGAAAAGAAAGCATTAGATGCCACACCCTGTACACAGAGAAGGGCGTTTTCGATACAATTGACTTAAAATGGTCGGGTGACTGGGTGAGCCAAAAGGTTGCCCAGTTTTATACAAAAATTAAGCGTGTTTTTACAATGCATTTTCATATTCGAAGGAATATACAGGGTGTTTCATAAAACTTGCCCAGCATCGAGATCTCGGAAACTACGGAAGATACGAGTTTATTGAAATTATATAAAATGTTCAATATCCAAAAGAGAACTAAAAATTACACAAGAAAACGAACAGTTATAGTGGTTTAATTGCTACAAGAAACTAAACCTTGTGTGGTTTATTGAAAACCATTAGTGTATTTCTGTATTCTATTACTGATGGATAGGCATATCAAATGGTGGAAAACACTGTATATATTTTTAGTAATATTTTTTTTGTATTTAATATTTCAATTGATGACTTTTTATTTTGAATTTATTACAAGTTTACTATAAGTTTAATAAAACCTTTTGTGCATTTCATTTCTATCTTAAACACCAATTACAAATGTCCGGATACGAACTTTTTACATCTGTCAACCCTATGTGTGTGACAAAGTCAGAAAATAAATTTCTGTAACAGTGTTTTTATAATAATAGTATAAGTATTATTTTTTCAGATTCCTGGTGTAGAATCGTAACAAATTTTGGACAACTCTGAATATTTAAACACCATTTCTTGGAAATGCTGCTGAATTCATTTTACGTAATATGCAACACGCTGCTGTGTGTAATTGCAACATGGGCCGATATTATTACAATTTACATTTTATGTGGTTATAAAAAAATGCGAACGGTACCTAACATCTTCCTCACAAGTTGGATAGTTGCCGAAATGTTGTATCTAATGTGTATGATAATCTTTCATGTAATAATATTTACACAAAATTATTTAGAATTTATAAACATCGTCACACTTTGCGACGTTATTTTGCTATTAGCAGCAGCCTTTAATGGTACAATGCTATGGTCTATTTTAATTATTTCGATGGATTGGTTCCTTGCTGCTAAATTTCAGAAAGCTTCTGAAACTTTTAGAAAGTATTACAAAATTGTAATTGGATCTGTATGGGCACTTTCTTTAGTTAGTTGCATTGCGTTTCTATGCATATTCTTGATTTCAGAAACATATTTCTATGCATTTTACCATATTCACCTATGTCTATATTGGGTAATTTTTGTTTTCACAGCTGTTATTCAATTTTATAGAATAGCACAGAAGTTAAAAAACCGACCATTACAATATCCTGGATTAATATTAACGTTGACTTCTACTTTTCTAATAATGATGTTACCACAAGTCATAATTGCTGTATTACAATCAGTCTTTGGTATTTTTGTCATGCCAATTATCACAACATTACTGCAATTCGGAACTGTCATTCAACCTGTAGTTAACTTAATATTATTATACTGTTTAAGTTGCGAATTTAAACAATGCTCGCAAGAGAGTGTACCATGTTTAAAACGTCGACGCAATGTGGGAGCAATAGCAAGTTACGAAAATCCCGACAGGGAACAAAACGAGCAATGTTCTGTTAACATTTCTTTTAACAAGAATAATCAAGAACTTCCGACCAATGCGTTATAAGTAATACATAAACAAGATGCTTCAGTTAATTGCAACTATAACTTTTCTATATTTTCTTATAGGTACTTGAGATACAAAAATTTTGTGAATTTACTTGACTATACCACTCACATTTCATTGAACCAATCACAAATTTACCCTTTCATAAAATTAACCAATCGCGTTTGTTTTATACTGATTACACTACATGGTGCTGTTTAAATAAGTGATTAAACTCACAGTACCTTCGGATAATCACACTTAAGTCTTAAATTAACGCGTTTAAAACTGATGTGCGTTGACTTTTGGGTATATTTATTATTATTTTAGCATAGTTTTTCATTGCTTCGGCCGGAAGTATCATATTTAATTATAACATAATTCATTAATTCAAAACCAATAATTGTCTCTGTCATGTACAAGCAAATAGCAAAATGCAAGAAACGTCGACGATAAACGATGATAACGATGTCAACCAACATGAATCGCGAGCGTTCAAATCATGACCGATCCAAATTTTAGTGTACACCTATAATACATATAATAATAATATGGTAATATGCATCAAAAAAGCTTAAATATATATTTACATTAAAATTGTATTTTGTTTGGCATGTTATATGAACTAAAATCTGAGACCAAAATAATGTACATAACTTCAATAATTTTATGAAATACTACTTAACGATTTTTCTCCAAAACGATCCATTTTCACAACACTTCACAGCTCCAGTAAATAAGAACGTCAAAATAAAAAATTAAATTTACAAAAAAACGCCATTATAAAACTTTTAAAAACGAGCAAACAATACCATGTTAAGAGCGTCGATTCTCGAAAACGCCCGAAGATTTCCGACTAGGTCACTGTTACCCAAAGAAGTAATAGAGGTTAGGAAGGAGCTTATGCACATTGGCCAGTAAACCTTAAAGGTGTCTGAATATGGCTGCCAAACTGTGACGTAGCGGAAGTGTCACAAGTGGCGGCAGAAAATTATATTTAGGGCATAACGAACAAATTATAAAACATGAGTATGCTGTTTTAGTTGCCAATTTATTATAGAAGGAAACAAAGTACAAGTATTTTAACTAACTCGAAACCCTCCTTCCTAACCTCTATTACTTCTTTGCTGTTACCAAATATACGTCAAAATTAATGTAAGTGGTATAGCCAAGACGAATACGCCTCGTGATACGGGTTTTCTTTGATAAAATTGATGTATTTATTTATTATTGTTATAATTTCCACTATATCTACTTTGTTTCCATAGCTGTAAGCGTATAAATAATGCCATAGCAACGCATAAACAATTCCTGTTATTGGCGTATCGTAAAATAATCTTGAGACATACAGATGCAGGTTGTTGCACTGATTAGTGTGTGTTTTCAGTAAAACAGTAACAATCAGTATGTGACACATGTTACTACCAACTGCACTGTTTTTAAGATAATTTTAAATGTTATATTTGTCATTTAAAGACTGTTCTTGTATTAAGAACAAATACTGTTAATTGTTGATATTTATACATACTATAATTAAATAAAAGTATATGCTCTGGATAGTTATTGTTTTATAATTGTGGCGTTTCCAGAGGCAGATCAAAGACACGAGCTTACAACTCAGTGCACTTAGCTTACCGAGGGTTTATTTTGGCAGCTAGAATTCGTCATTCATAATTAAGCTTTTCTACAACGACATCTTTGAATATTGAATAAAGTATCTTATATCTGGTGTGTGAGTTTAATTGCCTAACCAAATGCCTTGCCAAATGTGCCAGGTTCGAGTCCCGGCATAGCCATGGTGTTTGTGTCCGTCTTTTGCTGTTAGATAGAGAGCTAATATTCAATTCAACGATGCGCTACGGTACTGTCAGGGGACCCCTCGCCACTGAACGCTGAGTCAGGTGAAAGGTTTTCCGATGAACATAAATAACTGTAACCTATGCCCTCCGTAGTTTATGGTAACAATATATAAGCAAATACACTAAGTATTTTTATCGAAAACTGTAGCGGTCCGCTGTTCCAACGAATATTTGTCTTATATAATGAACGCGCAAGTATGTGGCTTCGACCCCTTGTCACTAAACGATGAGTCAGCGGGAAGGAATCCCAATTTACCATAAAAACGTAGGCTATGTTTTCACTCGACGCGTCTTTGGGAAACTAAGACAACAAAACAAACTTTGGTGATTTTTAAAATTGTTTTCCCCAGGTTGACGTGTTACAAAATAATTTAATAACGCGATAGTACGTCAGTACATAATAAATGAATGTGTTAATATTATTGTCTACTATTACTACCAACTTCACTGTTTTTAAAATAATTTTAAATGTTATATTTGTCACTTAAAAACTGTTTTTGTATTGAAAAGAAATACTCTTAATTGTTAAAATTTGTATATTCTATAATTAAAGTATAAGCTCTGAAATGTTATTGTTTTATAATAAATATGTCGACAAACCTGTTGTTAACTCGTCACCATTTGCAACCCTTCGAATGTCAAATCGCAAATTAAATGTTAATTAGAAGAAGCTGGTAAAGTACTTTAATAAATCATATTATAGGAAACCGCGACTCGTTATTGATAGCATTGCACGTTGTTTAAATAAATAATAACACGGTATAAAAAATTGTATTGAATTGTATTTAAATTCATTTTTAGCAAGGCCTGTCCTGACACAAATATGTTAATTGATAACCTTAACTAAAACGATAAATTCTGTTATCGTAACACCAAATTCGAGGAAAACATATCATTAGTTGCGAATTAAGTAGATTGAGATATTTTTAGTTTTACGTATAATAGTAACTATACAAACATACTGCCACGTGCCAATTTTCACGTAACGCACGGTAAGTACACAGTTAAATATTATAATAAGTATCTATTGATTAATGTATGAGTATGGTTACGAGTTTTTACCTGCACTTAAACGGTTTGAAGATATATTAGCACTGTTTATATAAATTATTTAAAAGCACAATAAAAACATTTTAGGTTGAGAAATAAAAAAAAAAGGCTTAAACAATTTAGATGCTGTCGTCTTACTTAAGAAACACTAATCGCCATGACGAGTTTTAATTAAAACCAGCATTCCTACTACAATATTATATAGGGTGATTCAGACCAACTCTCACGATACATTCAGAATTTGAAAATAATCAAAAATTTTGCTAGAAACGCTTCATTACGGAGTTACAACCACTTAAAGTTGAACTAGTCTAATCACTTTTTTGTCGATAAGCATAACTGCCTCAGTAGTTGTTCTAAAAATTTTGAAATGTAGAATATGAGAATTACTCATTTATATAAGTATTTCTACTAATTTGTGTTTGAATTACTGCACCAGAAGTGTCTCATAAGGGAGGATCACGTATTATTTTCTTCTGTATTTTATTGAAGTTTTGGTTATAAAATCCCATTCTTCATACAATATCCACAAAAAAAAGTACTCTTGTTCAAAGTCGTTGATCAAACAGTTTTCGAAATAATATTCGATGTTCTTGTAAAATCGAGTTGTCGTGAAGATCTAAGTATTGTCTTAAGCTGCTCAAATTGCTTCTACGAGTAACGGGGATAAACAATCAAGATGCACAGTACCCCTGTGTGCATAAGGGGCTACATGCAATAGGAGTGCGCCTGGTGCCCCGAGGTTTTCCGCTCGGGTTTGAGCCGGTAGCTATGGCTTTGGCAATTCACATCCGAGAGGAGCCTCTCTGTATGGCCATCGCGAGCCGTTTTTCACCGGAGGCGGCTGTTCCCCAATCTGCCACCTGAAGACGGGCCCAAAAGGTAGCGCAACCCACGAGGTAAACCACCCTTTAGTGCACAACAACCACTATAAATAAAAAAAATGTAAACACTGGAAGAATAATTCCCTTTTTAAAGCAAATTATCCAACCAACGCTCAAGTGCACTTTATTGAAGCAAACCATCCAATACTCTCCACTGCGCTCCCAATCCCTAACAGTTTTAATTGTAATGACGCGAATCCTACTTTTTATGAAAACAACATTTTTAAACTACTCTCAAGTAATACTTAGCCAAACAAAGAAAATTAAAAATTTATAAAAATTTAAGAAGAAGTGGACATGACTTCTGCAATGGAAAGTGATAAAGTATAGAATAGGAAACAACGCAGCGGGCTTCTGCTAGGAAGGTCTCGTGGTGGTACAATTACTGTAAAAGCAACCAAACATTTAAGAATGTTTACCTGCACATATTTGTATTTTTAATGTCAATAAATCTTATTTTTTTCAGATTCCTACTACGGAGCTCATAATTGATTTTGAGCAACTTCCACTGAGCCATCTCTTTGAAATGAATCCTCAACTAATAATTTACACACTAGCATGTGTAATCGGAACATTAGCCGATATTATTATACTGTACATTTTATGCGGGCATAAAAAAATGCGCACCCTATCTAACACATTTCTTGTAAATTGGACAATTGCCCAAATTCTATATTTAATAATGACCTTGAACTTTTATGTACTAATAATAACATATAATTTTATAGAATTTAAAGCGTTCTTTATATTTTACGAAAAACTTGTATATTTAGCATTAACCTTTCATAGTACGGTGGTTTGGTCTGTTTTAGTAATTTCGGTAGACTGGTTCCTTGCTGCTTATTTTCAAACAGCATCTGAAAAGTTTCGAGAATATTATATAATTCTAATAGGATCTGTATGGGCACTTTCGTTAATTTTTGGTATTTGCCACTTTCAAGATAATACACCTATTTCCAACACACTTTTCTATATTGAAGCGTTTGTATCTTCGGCAAATTTTGTTTTCACAGTTCTGATTCAATTTTATATAAAAGCACAGAAATACAAAAGCATGCCATTAGAATATCCCACTTTAATGTTAACTTTGACTAGTATTTTTCTAGTAATGTTGTTACCAGTTAACATTTTAGTAATGGCAGAGATATGTTTTAATTTTAATAACACACTAATTACAATAATATTAGAAACAATCAATTATCTGCATCCTGTAGTTAACTTAATATTATTATATTGTTTAAATCAGGAGTTTCGAGAATGCTTCCAAGGGACTTTAAAATGTTCTAATCGTGAACACAAGGGAGCAACTGCTAAATTTCAAAATTCTGACAGGAACCAAAGCGAGGAAGTTGGCATTTATTTTAATAGTGATAGACAGGAACATCCGACAAACGCTTAGTAAATAATTAAATATTCTGCAAATCCGCATACGTCACTATAATTCCGTTTCTTTTGTAATTTATTTACCTTTTCATGACTATTAGCTTGGACCGCCTGCCAGACTTTCTCGATTTGGTTCGTGGCTGAGCACCTTTTTCACTTCAAAGCTCTATTTTTTTATTATTTTTAATCGTACTATGTTTTTTACAGTATGCATTAAATGTTATATTATTTTTAATTCTAAAAAATTTATTAAAAATAAACGTATAAGCATAAACATAAACACTGATTTTATATTAAATATATAGAGAAAACAGATGGCCACATTTTCGAACCCTTTAAATAACAGCGCTTTCGCCAATTAAATTTTAATTAGACAAAGGTATTCCATTTTTACATAAATTTCAATTTTCCACAATTTCTGTAAATAAAAGTGGACAAAATCAGCCGCAAAAAAGCAGCACTACATTCTCAACAAATATTAATAGCTGCCTTCAAGTTATATAAATTCCAAACGGAAATTACAAACAGCGGAACCATCTTTAGTAAATAAGGAACTACAAACTAGGCGTTAAGGGACTGGGATAAATTGAATGTAATTGTTTCGTCTAGATACTACAAACGTACCAAGCAGTGCTAATAGTGCCATTCTTGCTGGTAATTCGTACCTCTTTGTATTCTTTGATGTAAAGTGAACGTTGTTACTACTTCATTGAATTGTAAGTAATTGCTTTATTACTACTAATTAACTGATTAGAATATCAATTAACATTTTAAGAAATTACCAGCAAGGTAATTATTTTAAAGGTTACGCGGTTTAAAAATTAGAAAGATGTACCTATGTCTGATTTTGTTAAACAGAATCAATAAATTAAACTTCAAATTTTTGTTAAAAGTTTTGAAAAACAATTAACATTAACATTATCATCAAATTAGTTAGTTTTAAACGGAAATTCTACGATTTTTGTAATTCTTACCTTAAACGTTAAAATTTACAAAATTCAAAGCTGAATAAAATTTGAAATAAATTTAGAACCGCTAGCCTATTCATGTACTGATCTTGACGTTTTCAATATTATAAATTTTTGACAACAATCTCATGAATTTTTTTTAATTAAGTGCGAAATTCCTTCGTTGAGAGTTACTCAAAAACTGGTTGCAAACTGCCAAATTTTGGCCCAATTTTATATTTATGAATGCATGTTACCGATGGTAGTTGTTTGCGAATGATGTAACATCACATGATGTTTTTTAACAGGCAATAATCTGCATTCTTACCATTATAGTTAATTATATAATTCAATGGTGGGTGGCCTCGCAACAAAAAATTAGATTAAAGCACTCGTAGTTTATATTTGGAATGATTTTGATTTATTTTTGTTGTATTTACGTTACTTAGACCAAATTGTTGTATTACTAATCAATCACTACTAGAAAATAAACGTAAAAAATAAATATTTGCGTATTTTTATTTTACAGGTTTCTTAAAAGTAAAAGAATGCCGTTTTGACAAGATTGTGGTTATGGAAATCAGGTAATCAATAGAAAAATAAAATATATCTCTATTCTCCAATTTGTTATCGAAGTACAGTATTGAACTAATTAAATGTCCACTAAGTTTATATTGAAAATAGATATATTCTAAAATCAGATAAAGCAAATATATGAATATACAGAGTAATTCGTAATGTTGATACACTTTCATACCTACAATAACGCGATATGTACCAATCGTTTAAAAAAACACTGACAGTTTGAATTGGCAGCTTAGAAACACTAAATGTGCGAACACACACACACAGCTACCTGTCGACCTTTGCTTCACTATTCTGTCTTTGTAGGCAGTGTTGGGCCGTAACAGATTTGCTCAATTTTAAGATATATATCCGCTCATTAATATCAAATGAAAAAAACACGGTATTTGTCTAAAGAACTCCGTTTCAAAATTAGGAGGTATTTCCAATGGTGCTTATATGAAAAAATTGAAGCGCTAGTCTATAAACGTAAGCAGCGTCGCAACGCATGGCGTCAAAGAAATAAACGTTAAGTTTATGTTGAAATATGTTGCTTGTCAAACTAGCAAGGCCTTGCAATTAACTTTATTAGGCTGCCTTTTCTCATTTGCAACGCTCTACGACGTACGCATCAGCAAATGACCACCCTGTACATAAATGACGTTGTCTGTTTTACCGCAACTGTAACATTTTAATTTTTAAATTTCAGACTTACTACACCTACATAAAAATAAACCAAAATGGATTACGAAGAAGTAGCAAACCTAACAAACCTAGCATTCGACAAATCAATGACACCAGAAGAGTCGATGGAATTTATAACACACGAAATAATATTCACACTTTTCTGTGTAATTGGAATGTGTGCAGATGCAGCTATAATCTACACAATTTTTCACTTCAGTAGGATGCATACAATTCCGAACATGTTCTTAGCAAATTGGGCAATTGCAGACCTTTGTTCATTAATCGTCACTCCTAGCAGTTATCGGATAATATCCGTTTTGGAAAACATAAATCTTTCTCAAGAATTTATTTGTTTCCTATTTCACACAGATTTAATTTTTCATTCCGAAGCAATGCTGTTTATGATTATAATAGCGCTTGATTGGTGCATTGGAGCGTATTTTCGAAACGCTTCGGAAAAATTCAGAAATTATTATAAATATATAATAGGATTCATGTGGGTGTTTGCGTTAATACTTTGTAGTATATCCACGAGACTCTGTGTAAAACGGATGTATCATTTTATACCGGGTTTCCTGCTTTTGTTCAACTACTGCGCCCTTTTACTGTTTATAATCGTACTTCAATCATGCAAGGCCATACAAAAATTCAGAAAAAAAGAACTAAATTATCCAACTTTAATGCTAACTTTAGCAACCGTATTTGCTGTAAGTTGGCTCATAGGCCTAATAAATTTCTTATTTTTCGAAATTGGCGGTGCTGGATATCATTGGATAATTACCATGGTAGCCCAGTGCGTTATTTTTGCTAGTTCCATAATTAATGTTACTTTACTGTACCGTTTAAATAACGATTTTCATGCTTGCGTGCAACAAGTTTTGAAACGCTCCGATAACAGATACGAGGATGCAATTTCCGAAACAGAAAATCCTGCCAAAAATACAAACGTGGAGTTTCAAAACTCATCAGGCCAAGAAGTTACATCAAATGCATAGCAAAATATTTATGATGATTAGAATTTGAATGTCAAGGTGCGTTTTGCTATTTAAATTTAAACATTTAATATCATACCAATTTGTTTTAAATTAATATTAATGCTTGCTGTTTACAAGATAAGGTTAAATTTGTTAAATGTTTTGACTTTTTGTTGTTGCATCTTAGAATTTAGCAAGAATGTTGTAAATGCAAATTTTGGTTATAATTTGATCCTTAAATTTTTTTGTACATTTTCAAATCTGTATTCTTCTATTATTGTAATTTAAATACTTTTTTATTTATTCTAACCAAAAATTGCCAAAGCAATAATGTAATCCGCATTTTTTTGAAAAGATAATATAATTGTTTTGCTTTTTATAATTTAAGAGACAATAAATCTCTAAAAAGTAATATTAAATAAGTGTTTTTTGGCAAAATCAACTACCCCTTTTTTAATTTTTTTAATTTAATAAAATTACGATGCCTGGTTAGCTATATTTTTTGAGTAACGTCTACAATGTTACTAAAACTTCTAAAGCACGACTGAACTACCTAAAATACAAAACCCCTTTCGGTTCGAAATTAATATAAACCCATGATTTACTCACTTATTACAGTATGTGTAAATGGCTCTTTATGAGGTACAATATTTAAAAATTTCACAGCGTTGACAATGTATCAAATGCAGGAATACCTTTACTTTACGAGAGGTAAGTCTCTATATATTCCTAATAGATTATAATCTCGTATTTATAATGTTATTTGTGTTTAAATGATGTTTGTAAATTAAGACAATCGATTATTAAAAAAATAATCAATTGATATCAATTATTTAATCAATTTCATTAATTGATTAATTGAACAATACATTGATCAAATAATCAATTAATCATACAAACAATTAATAAAATAATTAATTATTCAAATATGTTAATAAAATGATTAATTAATCAAATGATCGTCTAATGAAAATGTTGATTCGTCAAATTATCGATCAATTAAACAAATAATCAGTTATTCAAATGGTCGATTATTCACAATAGATTCATTAAAATAATGGATTAGTGTACAATTAATCGAAAATCGCCTAATCAAACAACCAAATAATCGTTTTATTAAGATTTTTATAAAAAATTAGATATCGTTTAAACATAATTTAAAAGAAAATTATTTATCTCAAAAAGAGAGCTTTTAATTAGATTAATCTAAGATCTCAAATAATCGAGTAATTATTTATATTATTATTTATTATTTATATTATTAAATAATCAGTTAATCAAATAATTAATTCAAAAAACAATATATTATTTAAATAATCGATGTCATACTTGATTAATTGATAATAGATTAATCAAGTAATCTATTTTTAAAATATTTAATTGCTGAGAATTGATTATTTCTAAAAATAAACTGTTCAAATAATATATTAATAAAATGATCGCTTTATCAAGTAACTTACTAATTAAATAATAATCGATTAAACAAATTATCACTTAACTAAATATTTATTTAATTATATAGTAAATTAGGCAAATAATCTATTTTTTAAATAAATAATAAGGCATATGATCTAATCATTAAATAATCGATTGATAGAATAATCGATTAACTAAATATTCAATTACTTTAATGAGTCGATTAAATAACCTATTTTGTTTAACCGGTTAATCTAATAATCAAACAAAAATTGAATAAATTATTATTAATTTAAAATCCATTAATCTAATAATAAATAAATCAAATATTAAATTAATAAAATATTCTACTATAAAATAATCAAAGTATTCTAGGAAAATTAACGATTAATCAAATAACCTATTAATTGAGTAATCAATGAATCAAACAGTCAATAAATTAAATAATAAATTTAATTAACAATTTATTCATCAAATAATCAACGTATGAATCAAGGGATTTAAATAATTAATTTATCAAATATTAAATTGATCAAAAAACTACTATTCAATTAATTGATAGATCATAATTGTATTCAAATAATCGATAAATCAATGAATCTGTTGAATAGATAATCAATTAATAAAATAATCGATTATTATAATAAACGAACAAATAATCTAATTTTTAAATAATTTGTAAATCATAATTGATTTATCAAATAACCAAGTAAAAACCGGAGCAAATTACCTATTACTAATATTAATAATTGATTAATCAAATTAATTCATCAAATAAATCAAATAATCTATTCATGAGTAATTGATTATTAAAAAATGAAGTAATCAAATAATAAATTGATCAAATAACCTATCATTTAAATGATAAACAAATCATAGTTATGTTAAATACAAAAGACTTCAAATATTCGTAACGGTTGCCATTTTGAAAATAGAAAGTTCGCAACAGGGCCATTCAATTGGTCTTGAAGCCATTTTTCAGTATTTGCTTTGGTATTTGAAAAGTATTTTATGGGAAAGCAATGATAATAGACCGTTTTCGATCCACAACCGTTTTGAAAAATTTTGTTTTGATAATGAATTTGTCATTATACTACAAGTTTCTGAAATTTTAATGCGTCTGACGTATACACAGACAGTCATTTTTTAAAACTTCCTTTTTTTGCGTTACAACCACAACCAGAAACTTGTATTCTGCTATGGCGAATACTTGACCTGATTTTATAAAAATTTTAACGTTTCCGACCAGCAGCTTACATCCTCACTCATTGCCTCACTAACAACCAATCAGCGTCGAAAAGGGCGTGGTCATTTACAACAGAGAGATCTTTAATTCGTTAGGTTAATAATAGTAGTTTACGATAGTTACCTGACAACCGATATCAAGCCAATTTTAATTATTTTTAAAAGAAGATCAAAATAAGATTTTAAGCAAAATGTACAAACAAATAGTTTAGGAAAAATGGATTAATTAAATAATCGATTAACAGTTATTTTGCAGACAATAATCGACTCACTAAATAATTAATTAATAATCGATTTCTAAAGCACGAACACGATTACTTCAACAGACAAAAATAATTCCTGAAGATTGTAAACTCAAATTAATACTGTTAATTATTGTATATACAAATGTATAGTAAATGTCCTAATTTTTCTTGTTAATTTACAATATGTGTTAAAACGTTCTGGCAAGTTTTCTAATATGCCGTGGATTTCCGGTTCAACACTGCCTATAGTAAAACATTTTCTGAAGTTGCAAGTTTAGATTTTGTACGCCCCACAAAATAAATTATGTCTATTTGAACAGTTAGTCCATAATTATAGATGTTAAGTCGCTTATCAACCCTAAACAATTTATAATTATTTTATTAATATTTATAGTGTTACTAACGTGTCTAAAATATAATTATTTTATTTATAACTTTAAAAGAAAACAATAAACACGTATTTTACCAATTTATTTGTCACTTTGAAATTATCAAGTATAAAAATGCTATAATGTGACTGCATCACTTCTTATTTAATCACCACTTTCTATAAATGAATCACAAATCAATAAAACGTTCCATTAGCAAGGACTTTAATAAGAAGGAATGAATATTAATGCGCGTGCCTTACTTTTCTTTAGATAGAGAAACCGGTGCTCTTCTCGCTGAAATGTGTGATCTTTCTGGGTCGACCATTTGTTAGTTACTTACTCGGTTGCCTTCTTTTAGTGTTGCAACTGCGCTCTCGTTTGCCATCCTAGGTCGCGTCTCATGTTAGAAAATAATTAGACGCTGTTCATTTGCATAAAGTAATTTATTAGCTTTTAAGCGCGTACGATGAGCGAAGGTAGGAGCGAATTTGGGCATTTAAGGCGACGAGAATTCCTTGAGCTGATTATGCAAGAGACTTTTAGCAACATCTTATAGTATTCCGCTACAATATACAAGGATATGTAAATAAGGGAGATAATGTTGCAAAAAATGGTGCATGGCGCGTGTCGTTTTGTAATTTGCGCGACTAAGAATAAAATTGTTACACAAACATCATGTAATTAGAATATTAATTTAGGACAATTGTACTAATTATGCAACCTTAAAGTTAACCTGAAACACCGAGAAATTTAATGTTAATGCACGAATTAAATCACAATGGCAAAATATAAATTGTTTGAAAGAAATCTGATGAAAAAGTTGAAAAGGCTGCACATTTGTAGGGCTGTTGCTAGGAATTTTTCGTTTTCCCTAGGCATATGTACACAATTACATTAATGATCTTTTGCAAATCTTCTTCTTGTAATTTGACTAATGAATTTTTTGGGGCCTAAATATTACACCAATACGGAACGCGGTTTTACTTCTTATAATAAACATTTCTACTGACGATCAGAAATAAATGTTACGTCAAAATTGATATTTTCATGCCAAAAAATCATTTATTAACGTCTGACAATCGCTTATGCTACTTACAACTAAACAATAAACCGACATAAATTCTCTTTCTTAACCATATTTAATTATTTTCAGACGTTAATAAATTATTATTTGACGTCAAACTGTGTTTATTGCCGTCAAAAAATCAAACTGAATTTTTGATTTCAAAAAAATATCACGAAGTATAATGCTGCTATCGAACGGCGCAGCTAGCGTCGGTCGTTGAGTAATCTCAGTCGATCGTTATACCGAAATAATTTCCACGTATTTGATTTAGTTGCCACAAGAGTGCGTTTTGCACCGAGTTTATGCAAAGTTTATTCCAAATTATGCTTAAACGTGCCATCACGATGAATTTTTATGTTTGGTGTTTATGAATCACTTGTTATTATTCGCCCTGCTGCACATGCCACGTTTCGAATATATAAAGGCGAGTAGTGTTAAACTTTAAACTACAAAAATGGATCTTTAGAACCTGTTATACGATGTAAGCGCTATAATCGAATAACACCAGTTTTTTTCCATGCAAATAAGAATCAGAGATCCTTGTTTGAGTAACGCTTTGTTTGTCGCATTATATTTACCAGAATATTAACGCATTTTGTTTTCTTAACGAACACATAAATACGTTCCCCTAATGTTTACTAGATCTTCTATCTTAATAATTATTTCATTGATAAAAGAGGTACGTGGCGTAAAAATTACTAATTTTTCCTATAAAATAACAAAGCCACACATGTATGTTTACAAATATCCGTAAGGAAAGAATTCATAAACATTCACTAAAGAATCAAGAATTGCAAGAATTATAGCAATCGAAAATTAAGCAGGTCTTAAACTTTACAAAATAGTAAAATCCGTGGACTACGCCACACGCTTTTCTTTACAAATAATTACTAGCAAATTTATTAAAAGAGATATATTGATGTAAATCATACATTCCGCCGGTATGGCAGCTTCATGGGATCGATTACACTGCTTCACTGTTACGTAATCATTGAAAATCGTAAACATAATACATAAGGTGCGACGAGAATGCTGCTGAATACGTCGTCACTAACCGTTGAGACACGAAGGAAGAGATCCAGATTTAATATAAACCCGTTACATCACCTACTGCATTTATTTATTTATTATTAACGAAAAAAAACAGAAAGCATAACCCACCGGTTTTTATGTTAATCGGTTAATCGAGAAGCCCTTACTACTAGTAGCCACATGCGTCTATTATATAAGGCGTATATTCGTTGGTACAACGGACTGCTACAAGTTTCGATAAAGATACCTACTTCATCGCTTATTTATTGTTACCAAAAACTACAGACGGCGTAGCCCACGGGTATTTATGTAAATCGAGAATCCTTCCACCTGGCTCAACGTTTAGTCACGGGAGGCCGTCGCTACTAGAAATCACATATTATCGCCACTATTATATAAGGCGCATATTCGTTGGTATACCGGCGCGCTATAGTTTTTGATAAAGATAAGCAAAATTTAATGATTACGGTTTGTGTGTACGATTGGGACATTATCTATCGATAGCTGGTAATCCCACGTCAGTTTTAATTTTTTTTTATAAAATTCAGGATAAAAAGTAAAACGGCGTTCCATACACCAACGTGTCACGAAGAACGCAAAACTCCCTAGAAATGTTCGTGATTATCAATACGTAATATTAAAATTAATCCAATTATAATAAAATATAATATATTTTGTTGAGTATGTATAAAATTCTTCATTACTTCAACAATATTTATTTATGTTTGTACGTATTTCAATATGTTTACATGCCATTATCAAAGTTTATATTAAAAAATAAACAGTTAGTGTTGTTATAGCAACAATAGAACTTGGTGACTTGCTCTCGGTGATCGTCTGCAGATGAATTGATTTCGTATTCCAAAATGTTCAATAGGGGTGAATTTAAGAGATCACTTTGTTCGTTCATTAACGGTACTCCTTTTAAATTTTTGTGAATTTCAAAAGTTTCTAGTATATTCAATTTACGTTTATCATTACAAAAGCGTAAACATTTTATAGTGTTATTAGATGTCATTAAATTATTGTATTCTAATAAGTGTTTGGCGTAATTGAATTTATGTGAGCGTTTGTATTTGTAACAACGTACGTGTTCTTTATACTTAATATCAAAATTTCTAATTGTCTGGCCTATATAAAACGAATTACAATGCGAACAATTTAATTTGTAAATGCCTGTTTTTAGCAAATCATCTGTTTTTGATTTTGCATTAAACAAAGTGTTTAAAGTGTTGTTAGCTGTTATAAAACTTAGGTTATATTTTATTGTTTTGTTTATAATTTTAGCACTTTTTCTGATTTGTCGCCAAAATATGAGATCGAGGCATATTTAATTGTATCGGATGGAGTTAGGGTTTTCGAATAAATTTTTGAATGGCTAATTTATAATCTGTTTCTTTAATTAATGTATTAAGTTTAGTATTATAGCCATTACTGTATGCAATTTGTTACCTAAATTTGTAATTATATGGCAAACCTAATGTGGTGACATTTCTAGTAATTTCACAATTGTTTTGTGATTTTAAAAATTTTTACTGACAGTACTTCGAAATCCTAATGATTAGTTTAAAATCTAAGGAAAAACCCTAAAATATATAAGACATATTAATTATGAGCAGTTTTCAACGCTTAAGAAATTTAAGCAATTAATTTTACATTTTGACCATATAAGGCATACCTAACAAAAATAGAAATTTCATGGCTTCTAAGATGCTTAGTACAGTTACCCGACTAATTATAATTATATTTTAAACTAATTAAGTTAAAACATCTTCCTCAATTCTCTTGCTTTAGGTAATATAAGCGCAAAAGGTCACACCGTGATGAAAACAAACTAGAATTCAAAAGCAAAAAGAATTTTCCAGATTACATAAATTGCACAACTTTCCCAACAGGTGAATTTCTCTTTTAATTTTAATTTATGCGAAACTCAGCAGGCGTTGGAGTTTCCTCGACATTGCGTTTGTTGCACAAGCAAAAGGAATTTTTCTAGGACATTTATAGGTAGCATCTAAATATACTCGTATTTTACCTTCACACAGCAGCACCATTATATTTTACCAAACGATATGTGTAGGTGATGGAAGAAGGATTTAATAACGTAATAATTGGATATTTCGAGTCGAATTACATGCGGGTGTTAGCAATTTACATAAATCTACATAAGCAGCAAATTAGAAAAGCTCGTTAGAAGCTTTCGAGTAGTTCGTGAGTAGCAATCAGTCGTAGATATTCTAATTGGTGTGTTTGTAAGATTTTCATTAAGCTACTGGTACTGAACTGTGACATTTTGGAAATTTATAGCCGATCATGCAAAGGACGGTGTAAAAATAATGTAAAAGCAACAACCACATTTCCGATAGTTTGTGATGTTTTACGCAGTTGAGAGAAATTTGTTATTGTAACTCCCTTCAGTTTTTACTTTCTCGTACTTCCAGTATGAAAATGTACTGTAATCGTGAAAAATCGGTTTTAAAATTGTAACGAAAATACACGTTGTCTTGGGCGCGTAAAAATCCATAAAATTGCTTTTAAATGAATCAAAATCTTCGGAACTACTAAAACTTTAAGAAAATTTGGAATATTTTGATATAAAGAAAATTTATCGGGATTAAATAATTTTCAAAACGATTCGAAACAGGAAGTAAGAGATGGATCTATTATTTAGGTACACTTTTCTTTTTAATTTTTTTAATTCAAAACCAAAATCTAATCGAAGATATAAAAACGCGTGCCGAGCACACAAGTTCTAAGTGAAACTTCTTGACGTAATCTCACTGAAAGCGTTTTTCCCTTTAAACCTTAAGACATTTATTAGCTCTTTAATGCAATGATGGCACCTGCACTAGCAAAAATGCATTTGTGTTGAAGACGGTGTAAAATGTTGCAGAGAATGTAGATGTAAAAATTGTAAAAACGAAGATGATAAATTGGAAAAAATTTTGAATTTTGATTTCTTTGTCCGGATCTTGTCCGTTTGTAGTTCTCAATTTAACATTATTTTATTTTGTAGCATTATTAGTATTTTTTACAGCTGAATGTTTACTGCAATATTAATAAATTGCTTTTCTGCACGATTACGTTTCTAAAACAAATATTCGCATCACGTAAATAATTTCATGTTACAGCAAGATAACATTATACGTACAAATCTTGCTTTTTCAACGCTAAGCAAACTGTATTACTACATCCTTCTCGCACCCACGCTTTGAGTTTTCACAATATGGACAAACCCAAGTGCAAAGGCACCAGCGAGGTTAGGTTTTAAAACGCGACTATACATCGCCTGAGACCAAATGTTGCTTAAATTGTTTTGTATGTAACAAAAAACAAAATTAATATCGTGAAAAAAAGATATCAACAGAATTAGTTTAAAGTTCGTAGAAGTGTACAAAATTCTTTTTAAAGTTACTTACATGTATTTCTTTATACGTTATAAATTATATACCAAAATAAAAGACAATTAATAGGCTACATGTATTCAATACAAGACTTTAGGACAAGTTTAACCATTTTTTTTCCGAACTTTCTAGCTTCAAAATGAAAAAACAGGTTAACAGATCCAGTTTAAATATTATATCATAATAGCCCTTTATAGAAACAATGTTACTGTGCACAAAAATGTTCAAACAGTTGAAAGCTATAAAGTGAAAAAAAATTTCGGGTAAGTAATCCAAAAAATATTACTCAAAAACTGGCAACGCGATTTTTTGTAAATTTTGTAACCTCATAGACCTACAGATCAGCTACAATTTGGTTTGTATCTTAGGCCGCTGACTTCTTTGGGACACCGTTTGTGAATTTTTGAAAACCGAAAATTTCGAACTTCTTATTTAATAAACAGGGGCCGATAAAACAATTTTTATTAAAACTAAATTGCTCAGAAGTGATAGTAGAATAAGCTCTCAATATATGTGAGGAGTTAATTTTCACCCTCCCACCCAATTTTTTGTGGACGAATTTGTCCTTCCGTTTTTGACATTAATTAATTCCAAACAATCTTATCGCAAAAAATCGATTTTATTCGCAAAAAACTCAGCGAAGTCATTTGATCGTTTTTTGAGTGCTTAGAGTTTCGCAACATGTATTTACGTCAATTTCCAACACGAAAATTATCATAGAATCAATAGTTCTCTATACTAAAAGTCCAGAAAATTAAAAATGAAATAAAGACGTCAAAAAACTCTAGAGACTAGAAAATAATATTATTCACGCAGAAAAAGCTGAGGAGCAGTTAGCTCGTTAATATAAGCTTAATACAATGGCAATAATGTCAAAATTACGTAAATGACGTTACAAGAAAAACATCTTTAATAAAACCGAAATTTACCCCATTCCTAGCTCTGCCCCTCACAAAAGTGAAAAAAAATTGAGCCAGTTTTCGAAAAATAACTTTTTAAACTGGTCAAAACCTTGACTTCAACTAATATAAGTTTTTTAAAATGACTTTTTACTGTAATTAAAAAAATAAAAATAATCGGTTCTCATTGCGGTTTGAACTCATAACCCCTAGTACATTCTTTACCAAAGCGCCACTAAAATTCTGAGTATCAGTTTCGTAATCGAGTATATTAATGCACGATTGGCCTACCTATTAATAAATAATTTATTTAAAGCCTTTTTAATATTAAATTTTTAAATAAATTGCCATCAGGTGATGTAATAGAATGTTATTTTTCCATTTAAGGTGAGTGAGAAACTGACTGTGAGAAATAACATTCTCGTAGGGACACATTAATATTTCATATTTTCCATGGTAAACTGCCATGTTCCACCTAAATCGGAATTCACCGTATATTGCAATTTTTAGAGCATTTTAACGCTTTTATATGTTTATAAATATATGTTTTCTTTCCATTCTACCCTATTCATCCCGACTTAGAACACTGAGTGCTATATCACAGGTCTTGCATGCAATACACCCCACTCAAAATAAAAACGAACATAACTATCAAAACCGACTCTCGTCAAAATGTTTTACAAATTTGGCTACAACTAGTTTTGATCCTAAGTCGGCTGAGCAGGAGGCAGGTTTTCCACCCACTGATCTACTACAACCTCTTATATGTTAAATAGGGTAAAGTTGGAGGTTAGTGTATTTTTATTTAATATTATTGTGTATATGGTGAAACGCTACTAGTTGTGTTATCTTTGAAGTTTTGAATAGAATGGACGTGTCTGAAGTGAAGCGGAAAGCGCGAGCTATTAGCGCGCAAGCATTTGTACACAGTGATGTAATTTTATGAATAAACCTTTCCTGCTTATCTGTATGTTTATCCAAAATCTAGCAATTTTGTAAGGGCTTATTTGTTGAAATATGTTTTGCCTTGAAGGTATTGTGCCGGAGCTATTTTTAAAGAGTTTTGTATATTTACATTTTAGGTTTATTACAGTAGGTGCAAATTTTTATGCCAATTTTTATTTTATTGTGTAAAGGATCATTAAAAAATCATAGTGGAGGCACTTTTGATTCTAGAGAGTTCGGAGAAAAGCAATGTATTTTACTGAGCGCCCTCTATTGAATTCTAGTATAACATTTGCGAGATTTGTTTGCTTTCCTACTGATACCAGATACTCTGCTTTTTTAATTCCAATTAAACAATTTCAGAAATTTCCGTTAAGACCAATTTGTTTCTTACAATTTATGGCAGCGAGTGTCGAAAACAAACCGGCATTTAATAATTTACAATTAATTTAGCAACAACTTTATTAACTGTGCAGATAGAGATCTTGTATTTGCCTGGGAAATTCTATATAACATTTCGTTTATTAAATCAATTAATCGAGATGAACGGTTTTTAAACGCACGTAGCTTGTGCAATTTCTTACATAATTAGGTCTGAGTTTGCCTTTGAGAACTGACATTCTGATTCTCTGGTATTTCGTATGTTGAGCACGAAGCGTGATTTCTGTATTTATGTTTTTTGGGCGCGTCTGTCTTTTCTCTAATAAACATGCACCGAAAGCACCTCGTTTCTGTGCCATCGAGATGGATGCGAGTGATTAATAGTAAATTTCGGCAAAATAAGCTTATCTTTTCTTGTTGTATATTGTATAACAGTTTAAGAATTTTATATTGTTGCCAAACGTTGAACGAAAAAAATATATATATATTTATCACCCTGGGAGGTCGATTTTATTCGAAATCACACCATACAATGTTGCGCAAAACCTAGTTAGCTTTATATTTTCGCAACGAGGTAATAAATAATTCGTCCATGTTTCCATTTCGCGGAATAACAATAACAATTTTGTATGCAAAACGTATCTGTGCACGCAACATGTAAATTTACATGCAGTTTTGTGCACTTTTTCTTACATTACCATAAATGTACATATTTTAGAAATCCTTGAAGTCGTTATGGTGTAAGGTATAAACTACGATATCGACTCGTATAAAGGAAATGAAATTTCACACATTATCTGGTGGAACTATAAAATATATAAAAAAGTTTAAAACCGTTTACAGAGGTCAAAGTGTACAAAAAAAAAGCAATCAATTATTATGAGAGAAGCACTGAAAAGCTAACTATAAATGGAAGGTTGGGAAAAAGTAATTAAATTAATTGCATTTTTCAAGCTTCATCTTGACTATTATTATTTCGAATGGCAATATAATCACCGAGGTAATTATTTTTAACTATATACGAAATATTGGTGCATTGTAAAGCTATGAGTGTGGTCCTGACAAAAACTCTTGAAATTCCACAATTTGAAGGCCACTAAAGGTCTAAAAGTAAGGTTTAAAAGATACACGAAGAGGAGGATCAAATTAGGTAAACCTCCAGAAAAGTTTTGAGGAAAAAGTTTCTCGAATTTTAGAGGTACTTTAAATTGCTCCAAATTCTTAGAACTGTTTTTTTTTTCATTGTAGTAAAAGGCAAAGTTCCAAATTATTAAAATAAATATTGAATACTGCTACTGAAAGTGAGTTAAAAATCAAATTCTTTGGAATTGTATTTCAATTTGATGCAGCAGAATAAAAACTTTGGATTATAAAGCAGCAACAAATAAGTACATACCGATAAATGGTTTCGTGATTGAAACTACGACTTGACACTTCAGGTAGCTTAGTGGTAAATTAGTTCGATGTATACGACTGTACCTGTCTGATCACATGCAATAAATTTGTTACATATATATTATTAACGAACATCATTCTTGTGCATGGTGAAGTAGGCGGAAATGCTACCAGAGTTATTATCGTTAAGTAGGCGTATTGTTGGATAATAATTTTTCGGACAAGTGGATTGGTCGAAATGAGCCCATGTTATGGCCCGCGCGAAACACGGATTTAAATTCTTGTAATTTTTATTGAAGGGGATATAAAATAATTAGCATATGCCACCCTTGTAAATACCCTTGAAAAACTATGAGCACGTGTAGAAAATTCTGCATAAATGATTTGCAGAAATCCGCTAGTGTTTCTTCAGACTGCGCGAATCCAAGTTACGAAGCGCCTGGGCGTGTTTGTAAAGTAATGGATTACATTTTGAACACTTGCTATAAACTTATAAAAATTAATTTATTGTAAATAAAGCAATTTTTAACTTCAACAGGTTTTATTTGCCCTATACGTATTTCAACGTGTTTACATGTCATTATCAAAGGCAAGATTAAAAGTAAACAGTTGGTGTTGCTATAGGAACAATAAATTTTCATAACTTGATGTTGGTTTTCTGTATCTGCGTCCAGATGACTTGATTTCTCATTCCAAAACGTCCAATAACGGTGAATTTAAGAGATTTGTTCATTCATTAAAGGTACAGATTTTAAATGTAGTATATAAAAATTACTTTTTTTATTATGTAAATTAAAATAATCCTAAGTAAACATTTGTGCAAGACAAAAAACTAGACAGTGTTTGCATAATCTCTTTTTGTCGTTTCACATTTAACCTAATTTACTTAGGCCACAGACCAAACGTTTAGTCCCAGAACAGCACAGAATTTCGTTAAAATTAAATAAGTAAACAAAAACAATGGGCGTACTCAAATCTATTCGGTTAAGCATGTTGCACGATTTTGCAAGGTTTCTACAAATACAACTGCAATATTTGGGTACATCGTTTCGTTCAGTTTTACTTTATTGCTGAGCTAAGCCAGAGGTTCTGTACTCAAAAATATGTTTGCAAAATTTCATAAAATTGTGTCGTGTATTACTTTTAAAACCTCGACCATGCATATTCTACGCTTATCAACTTCGTTATCAAATAGCTCGAGTTATTAAACCAGCTGGCCAAATAAATAATACGTATCTAAACAAGCTCCTAAGGTGAAACATGCGAGTTTGTTGCTATTTTAAGCCAGTAAATAATTCGTTGAAAAGTTCATATATACGCTAACTATATATTTAAAGGAATTATG
This sequence comes from Ctenicera cuprea, assembly GCA_958336395.1. Taxonomy (NCBI): domain Eukaryota; kingdom Metazoa; phylum Arthropoda; class Insecta; order Coleoptera; family Elateridae; genus Ctenicera; species Ctenicera cuprea. The sequence goes on from OY284491.1 coordinate 2,376,446, forward strand.
CCAAAATTTTATTATAATTTAATCGCCCCATAATTTAAATACTGATAATTAAAACTTTCTTTTACATTAGAACAAGCTACAATTTTCTAAAACCCAATTTAGTTATTTAAAATAAAAACACAAATGATTCAATTGTTCAAACAGTGTTTCAAGTACAACGAGCAAAATTTTAAATTATTAATTAAGTATCCCCAAAACATCCATTTCAAAATAACGAACAATAGAAAAAGCAACTAAAAACCATTATAAAATCCCCTGGCGTCACATAATTGTCTGATTAAGAATTACACAATAGTTAAAGCGATTTCGTTTCGTTGCAAGCCATAAAAACAAGAAAACATCTAGTATGAATCTCTTAATAACCCAATTAAGACATACCCAACAGCACCGGCTTTAATCACGGTGACCACTTTTAGAGGTTTTTACTAGTGGTACTTAGCGTTCTAGTTAAGAAACACTTCCGGAGAACGCAACAAAGAAAATAATACCGTTTAACATCGTTTGTCCGGTTATTAGCAGCCGTTCAAAAAAATTCACGAAAAAATTCACACTTTGTATTACGCAACCGATCTCATCCTGAAGCGAATTAAAAATTTATTTGTACTTCTAATAAGTAATAAAAGTGACCCTGGTATTTAGAAACCGCAAGTGTTAAAATTTACCAACAGCCTCTGTACATCCTTTGCGTAATCCTCGGGATTATTTAAAAACAATTTAAATAATAAAGGTTAACATTGTTTTGTATTAAAAAATTCACGACACCTGTGCGGGTTGAACAAGAGTTGACGTCATAATTCGAGCTAAACGTTAAAAATAAATAAAGAATTGTCTTCTTAAGGCTTATTTTAATTATTTCATTGATCGTAGGAATAATTACAGGTAATAAGCACATCCTACGGCCTTGCGCGTAATGTTTTTACGCTTGTGGTCTTTCGAAACCTGCAATTATCTCAAATATTCAGCGTTGTTTTACAAGAACTAGAATTTTCTAATTGTTCGATTACATCCATACAGCCTTGAATTAAAACGAGCTCAATACACCAAAAAACACAATAAATAATAAGAATGAGATAATTTCATGAATGTAAAGCGTTTTTAGAAAGGAGGAACACGCGATTTCCCATAAAAGCGTCGATAAACTGAGTGAAACTCGTTGGATAAAACGAGCTTGATGAGAACATCACCTAAATTGTATGAAATTGAAATCATAAGAAGTATTTCAAGGTTTGGAAAGGAGTTTAAATCTGACTAATGGAGCTAAAATAACTGTTGCATTAGAAAACGTCTCCAAATTTATTGATCCACGTAACTGTATTGTTAATTTTAATATTGCAAACTCAAACTTTTTTTTTGAATGAAATGTGTTTTAACGACATTGGTAAATTGCAAATGGAATGCATGCGTTGGAAGGGAACTACACGAGGATGTTCGAAATTGAGTAAGAAACAAGTCACGATTTTAAAAGACGTGGGCAACATCGCATTGTTAAATGAAGAAAATATTTAAATTTCTGAAGTACTTTACTTTGAATTATAATTCTATAAATTTATTAGTTAAGCTAATATCAAATAATCAAATTTTTGCAGAAGCTACATAAAAAATTTCGAAAAAATATCAACGACAATGTTTAGGATCTAAACATCTAAAATTTCTGCAAGAAACAAATACTTCTTTTATACCTCACCTATAAAATCAAAAACATTTACAAGAAGACGAATAATATTTATATATTATCCAAAAATTTAAAAATTTCTGAAATTGTTTTCTTTCAGAAATTTTTTAATGTTTTTATACTTCACTTAAAAATTCAAAAACTTCTGCAAGAAAACAAAATATTTTTTTACCTGACCTAAAAATTCAAAAACTTTTGCAAGAACACAAAAAATTTTTTTTACTTTCCACCCAAAAAATCAAAACGTTAAAAAAAACAATAATTTTTTACCTGACCTAAAAATGCAAAAACTTCTGCAAGAAAACAACGATTTTTTTATACCTTACCTAAACATGCAACGCGTTCTGCAAGAAAACAAATATTTTTTTATACCTAACCAAACAATTCAAAAACTTCTGCAAGAAAACAATTTTTTGTACCTGACCTAAAAATTCAAAATTCTTTTTATACCTCGGTGAATAATTCAAAACGTTCTGCAAGAAAACAAATACTTTTTTATTATATTTAACCCTTAAATTCACAAACTTCTGCAAGAAAACAAATATTTTTTTTTTAAACCTTACCTAAAAATTCAAAACGTTCTGCAAGAAAACAAATAATTTCTTTCATACCTGAGGTAAAAATTCAGAAACTTCGTTACCTAAAAATTTAAAAACCTCTGCAAAAACCAAATATTTTATATACCTCACCTAAAAATTCAAAAACTTTTGCACGAAAACAAATAATTTTTTTAACTCTCACCCAAAAATTCAAAAACTTCTGCAAGAAAACAAGGAATTTTTTTATACCTCACCTAAAAATTCAAAAACTTCTGCAACAAAACAAATATGTTTTTATACCTCACCTAAAAATTTAAAACCCTCTGCAAAAAACAAATAATTTTTTATACTTCACCTAAAAATTCGAAAACTTCTGCCTAAAACAAATAATTCTTTTATACCTCACCTTCATTTTGTTTATTATTTTCTCTGATTAAACATTGCGGTACATTTTGTTCATTAAAAGCTCTGTAAGTTATGTAAATAAAAACAATTCAACAAGTAATAAAACTCTTGGATTCGTGACACATATTCTGATCCTTGAAATGTAAATAGTTTATTTAAATCAACCAGGACATAGATTGTATAAAAATACATTCCCAAGGAACATCAAATAATCACTACATTTTTTTAAATTTAATTAATCATGAGTAACGGTAAACATAACAAAAACAAATTTAATTAAATAATTACATTTTTACTTACAATAATAGATTAAAGATAATAACAACTATGCATTTATTTGACCTTTCGCCTCTGTGTGTTTACTACGAGTGCATATAAAATGGCAGCATTGGCATCTTGCCCAGGTAAAGGTCAGTGACGACGAGCCATTTTATATCTAGGATTGTAGTAAAATATTAACCGCTGAAAATATTTTCGTTCGTGTATTCCAATATTCGACAGGATGTCAAGGTTACTACTGTGAGAAATTTTGTGTTAAAGAATTTTCTATTAAAAATTTAATGTCATGTCTAATGTGTAGGCTGAAAATGTTAAAATTCCATGCGGATGTTTTGAATAAAAAATAAATTAGTTTTAAAAGACTAGTTTTGAACATAATTAAGCTGTGTGTTGTATAATTTGTAGTTTACTAAAATATGTAGAAAAAAAATTAAACGAAGGTACAGAATAGATACAGAATTTGAACTAATAATCGCAATATAGAAACAAAAGAAGAAAGAAGAAAGAAGGAAAAACTAAAAATCAAATTTGACTGAAAAGTATTAAAGGCAAAACTATAAAGCACTAACAAGACTTAAAATTGGGCGAAGCATTTTAACTGAACTTTCTGATAATTCTCAAATACTCAGTTTTATTTTTTTAATATTGTTATACAGGGGGTCAATGTAATGCTTTCAAAAAAGCCGAAGTGTGAATTCTTGGGTGAAAATCATGAGGGTTGACCAAAAATGTTGCCATGAAAAACTGATTCGCTGAAAACTTGCAACCCATCAAAGTTGCAGAAGAAAAATCAGTAAAATCGCAATTACTTCCAAATAGTTTAAATTAAAGCGATAAAACTTGGCAACATTTTTTACCAATCATCATGGATTTCTGTTAAGCATTTACATTTCAGTTTTGTTTAAGTATTAAACACACATCTTGTATATCAACGTTCTAACCCCAACAGTTACCAAGATCTAAATACTTCCGTCTTACAACGCCGTGATAAATTGTGGCTTGTCACCGCTTAGACTCAAAACGCCTACAAGAATACAAGCGAAAAATGTACTTGCTATTTTCTGGTGTTATTTCTTTGAGTGACTTTTCTTATACTAGATATTAATATTTAGCGTATTTGCAAAAGTGTAAATTTTTTGATTATAACTCTGTACATTTCACAGTCTGTTAGATTTCTAAGAAAACACATTATATAGGCAACCCTCCATTCCATGCATACCCACCCTTTATTATAGCCATCAGTTCGTGACGTTAGTCATAATGATCCTGGGGCATAGTAATAATGCTCGGATCATAACTTGTCCAAGTCCAAAAATAATTGTGTTGTTTTATATTCTATTTGTTTAAAGTGCTTTTAGTTTGTTTAGTCACCGCCCTACGCCAGCCTGTAGAAATGAAGCTACGTGACGTACTGGCAGGCGCTGGCCAGCCGGCCGGTTGCTTTTCGATGTGTACTCTTTCAAGTTTTTCTTTTGTAGCAATGACGTGTCAGCAACTTGTGCTGCAGTAATACAAACTAATATCCTGCATGAAAAGAGCGTATTTCTATGGAGTATTATAGCGGTCCACTGTACAGATGAAAATGGCCTTTATATAAGGGCCGCGTATAAATGTGGGTTGAAGTAGTAAAAAGCCCCTCACCACTAAATATTTAATATAAATTGCATTTGCTTAAGTTTGAGGTTTAACTTAAGGCATATAGCTGCAGTAATAATTTCAAGAAACCGTATAAACCGATAAAAAAAATTTCCTTTTGAGGGCGAATTCGCTCTTCAATGAAGATCTGATCTTTAGAATCATTAAAAATAAGTTCTTCAACGTGTCAAACTTAAAATATGTAAAAAGTTCAGATAAGATGGTAAATAACCATTTTGACAAATGAGGTCAAGCATTTTTAAATTGTGATGTGCAATCGGAAGAGGTCACAATCTTTAACACATGTATTTTTTTAAATATTTACTACAGTAACCAATGAAGTCATATTTATGCACAATAAACCTACGATTATTTGTTCATTTATTGTTGAAGCTACTTAATATTATTCAGTTATCCTTGAATGGTGTTTATAAAATTAATAAATCCTTATAAGGAATTCGGCGTCCTTCGCAGTCTAAAAAAAATTGCAACTTTTCTCCATAAAAAATTCTGGTTACGAGAAAAACAAGGAAATACACTATAGTTGTAATAATTTATAAAAACAAATAAATATGCAGAGAAAAACTGTTTATTACTCTATTGACATTACCGTTTGGAATTCAAACACGTTCGCAATAATTGCATACAACACTTTTCCTACAAGTATGTCCCATAACTTTTAGTGCCAGCAAACAGATGTGTATGTTTAAGGAAATATTTTATAGCTTCCTTCTTCACGTAACAATCAGAAAATGTCGTAATAACACGCTAATAAGATACACACACACGTTTTAGCGTCGTTCAATTAGAATTCAAAGGCAGAAGATCTTCCCATAATCAGCACGAAGAAAGTATGATGAATTTTAAATAACTTTTAATGGATAATTACAGGCTTGGTACACCTAAATTAATTTACCACGTACATGCGAATAAGGATTCATTATCTTTTTTTCTGCCCTATTAAAGAAGTAGGTAAACTCGAAAGGAAAATTTGAAAATGTCAAATTTAAAGGTTATCAGTTATAAATTGTTGAAAGTTCTAAATTATACGAAATTGAGTAGAATTAAACAATTTATAAGCAAATGTAAATAAAATCGGGTTGCATCAATAATAATAAATACTTTAGGGTTTTTTTAATTATACACGTCATGAATTCCTCAAATCCGAGAAAATCCATAACAATTATGAAAAAGTTTGAAAAAATTTACGAATAACAGAAAGAAATTCGAGAAGATCCTGGAAAAACAAAAGAATTCCAAGTCCGATAGAAATCTGAGGAAATCTACGATTCCTAGAAACTTCCGAAGAATTGAAGACAAATAAGAGGAAATTTAAGAAAATCCTGGGAGGAACAAGAATTCCGAGGAAATACAAGAAATTTAAACGAAAACCAAGAAAATCTAACAAAGTCCGAAAGAAATCTGAAGAAATCCACGAAAATTCCTAGAAACTCCCGAAGAATTGAAGGTAATCTACGACAAATAAAAAGAAATTTAAAAAAATCCCGGGAAGAACAAGAATTCCGGGAAAATTCAAGAAATTCTGACTAACTTCCAGGAAATCTGTAATCCAAAAAATCCAAGAAAATCCTGAAAAAATTCTAGGAAATTCAACGAAATCACGAGTAAATTCAGAAAAATCCCGATCAGAACAAAAGAATTCTCAAGCAATCTAATAAATTTCGAAATCTAAAGAAATCCAAGAAACATTCTGAAGCTGTTTGAGGAAATTCACGAATAACCAGAGAAAATCTAAGGAACTCCAAGAAAATGCCGAGGAAATATGGAAGGAATTCGAGGAAAACCAAGAAAAACAAAAAAAATCCAAGGAAATCCCTAGAAAAACAAGTATTCTGGAAAATTCAAGAAATTACAACGAAATCCCAGGCAATCTGAAATCTGAGAAAATACAAAGAAATTCAAGAAAATCACGAGTTAATTCAAAGAAATCCCGCGGAGAACAGTGGAATTCTGGAGAAACCAAGGAAATTCAGAGAAAATTCAAGAAAATCCAAGAAAATCCTGGAAAATGTTAGGAAATAAAAAGATATCTAAAAATAAAAAAGAAAGCCAATATAAAGCAAAATATGGTGTGCGCAATTAATGGTTGTGAATTTAGGGCTGGGAATATTTATCGATATATCGATAATATCGATAAACGATAATTTTAAAATAATTATCGATATAACGATATTATCGATATTATCTTATGCTTTTATTACATCCAAACAACTTGTAACATTTTCAAATAATCGTAAAACATTTACTGCTGATCAAAAGAGGTCAAGGTAAAATGGTCGTTTATCCCTGTGTACAGATTCTATTGGTAGTGAACGAATTATTATTTTTGCTTACCAAAAAGGTCCCAACGAATCCAAGGATTATAAAGCATCTCAGCAATGATTGCACCAACAACAAACACACTAGTTCATTTTTTAAATCATCACGAATTAATCGGAACTGTATTATTTAAAGTTAGAAAACACCCCGACATTAAGCAAACACACGCACCTTCTTAACATGCATTAATAAGAAATCGGAACTTTCCGCTCATTTTTATTTGTCCCGAAAATAGTCGAATGCGTTAATTGAATGCACACCTGTTACCATTTTCGCTTTTTCAATTGTCGTAAACAACTCTTATCAAATGCTATTAGAGATTGGACATCAAATAATTGTTTAGTAGAGATGTGCTCGTAGAAAATTCTATTTAATACAGGGTGAACTAATAATTTAAAACAGCGAATCTAAGACGTACTAATTTAAACAAAAGTAACAATTATTACGGTAATGTCTTCGATATTATCGATATAATTTCATTATCAATAATTAATATTAAATTTTCAATATCGCCCAGCCCTAGTTGTGATTTTCACCTCAGGTCAAACAGACCGAGTAGCCCCAAAAGGTGCATTAAACTTTCTCTATCCTACATTACGAGTATGCTATGCCAAAATATAATAAAAATTGTAGAAAAACCATAAAAAATAATTTAAAATATACTTCCTTCAACCAAAAAAAATTCCTTTAATCTTTAACCTGTTTGGAATTTACATCGTTTTTTTTAAATAAAGTTTAAAAAGAAAATCAAATAATACTTGTGATTAATACAAGTACAGCCAATTACCTTTAACCTATTAAAGATGACACATAATTATTTCTAAGTCAAGAAAAACCACTCAAGCCGTCAACTTAAAGAAGCAAAAAACCACATTTAATCTATCATCAACCTTTGACACGTCTCTGAACCTTCAAGGTTGTAGTTTTTGTGGAAAATTAGCATACGGTATCGCTATTATTAGTCCCGCCGACGTATTTCACAAAGACCTCGATGCCGAACAAAAAAATTGTTAATAGACAAAAATAACAAACAGATCCGGAATTAATTAGTTTAGAATGCTATTAGTAATAGTAATTATTCATGCTGATGTCTGTAGAGATGCACCCCGCTAAAAACGGATGGAAGAAGGCATCCTTGGTTTTAAAATCCGCATTCTAACCTCTAAAGAATTACCATTAAGCAAATGCTAGCTAGTTATTCACACGGGAATTATCTTTTGCGCAGAACAGGCTCATCTTCAGCCTAGAAAAACTCACGACCGCTGCTACGACCTTACCTCTGCACTTTCACTTCTTTTGCAGAATCAAACACACGATGTTTGTTACTGCGATAAACTATAAACATAAGTTTTACTCATATTGTTCGCGTTGACATTTAATTGCGTGAAATGAGAAAATTAATGATTGGATTGTTTAAAACTATATTAGAATTATCTTTGTTTACAGCTTAAAAGTGGCGCTTAATAGTTTAAGAGAGAAAGGATTAAGATTGTTTTAAAATTTTACACATTAGGGAATTTCAATTCCGAACTTCGCCGTAATGATTTGAGATTTATTTCGAATAAAAGATATTTATTTCCATCTTGTCTGGATAACATCATATCGGTTTGCAGATTTAACATTTACAACTATTGCAACTTGTAATGAGAAAGTTAATGCTTGTTGCTATTACTTTTGTAGCAGGTAACATTTCTCTGTCAATTGTACTTATTACGCAAATTAGTTACGCATACATTGATTATATTTCAGTTTCTTTGCGCGTAATACCGGTACGTTTTGACACGTTTCTAAGCCTAACGGGCTAAAGGTAAAGATAATTAATTGTTGCTTTCGTGGTAGAGTAAAAGTTGTAATAAAGTACAATCGCCCCAAAAAAATTTCACTCCAGTCATGTAAAAATTAAGTTTTTTTTATTAATAAAATTAATTATCGTTAAACCCGTTTAATTATTTAAAATATTATTTTTATGTGGCTCTGAGCTGGTCGAACTCGGTTCGATAGTGCGGTCTGTGGCCAAGTTTGAGAAGTAACTTAGCAGCTCATAAGTTTTGCAGTAATGGCAGCACTACTGGTAAAAATAGAGCTTCGGGTGGTTTAAAATCCACCCAGAAATGTAGGTTCTCTCTATCTAGTTACATTACTACGCACACACTAGATAAAGATCAAAGAAGCTGACATAACCTAATATTGTGTTCAAATCTACAGAATGTATAGTTTTTACTTGACAGAATTACTTGAATTTTTTTAATGCAACATTCTGTACATTTTAAAAGAAATTTGCGGAAATAATGTTAGTTAAACACTATTCCTCTAGGCGAGCCGTAGTTTGCTCTAGAGCTAGATTTCCAATGGCAGTAGGTTCGAATTCTCTGCACGTCGAAAGTTTTTCTGAAACACGGCGTGTCCACGTTGTATGTGGTGTGTACGTTGAGTTGCATGTCTTTCCGGGGTGGGGCATGTTAAACCGGTGAATAGTACGCTGAGCCCTGGGAGACCGGGTAAGGGGGTGAAGCTTAAAAAAATGTTTTTGAAAACTAATAAAAGAACACTACAAAAATGTTGTTAGACATTTCCATATAATTCTAAATATTGTCGTTATTTATATAACTCAATCTGCAAGAAAAACACACGCATCTTTTTCAGGGAGAGCCCTTTCTTTCCTATACAATGTTGCACGACGAGGTCGTAGACCGAGTCGTGTAATCAAAGAAGTGCCATAATATTGCATTATCCCACGTGTGACATACAAAATTTTACATACGACTGCTCAGAATTTGTTAAAAATCGATTTTCTTGCTTGAAATAATATTTGACATTTCGCATTAATTTATTTGCAATTGTCAAAGTCTTTTTTAAAATACCTTTGTTTTAAAATAAAAGGAACAAGATAGATTCGGTTTGTTCAATATTATGGCAACCAGCCAGTTTTCTTATAAACAAAGCTTCAGTTTTGTGTGTGTAAATAAAATGAGTTGGGCAATGAATTCATTATCTCACTAGTGTGATAATGAACTTTATTACCTAACGCAAATAAATGACATGATAAGTCCTTGTCCAAGCAGTCGTAGACTAAGACAATAATTTGACGTTTTTAAAGCATCTAATTTAAAAATTTTAGGATTTGTATAAAAATGACATTTTCTTTAAATTTCATGGTCAAACTTTAAAGAACATCGTAATAATTTTGATGTCCAATAAAATAAATGTATAGGTTAGCCCAATTTGTTTACAAATTTCATTTAAAAAAATTGTAAATGTTGTTTTTAAATTTTATTGCGATCTCACGCCAGTGATGTTTGTTAAAATATGTCAACTAATTAAATAATTCACATGGCATTAAACTTTCAGTTAGCAAATTTCGCTTTTAGCATAAATATTAATTTTAACAAAATTTCGAAAAATGCCTCGATAAATGTTTTTCTCTTCACTTGAGCAAAATAACAACATAATCAGTGGTTCTCTGCTATGAAGAAATAACACAAATGCCATTAAATAATAATTTAACGCGATTTTAACTGTGATAAATGCAAACGAGAATATAAAAATTCACGTTTTCTAATTAAACCGTTGTAATAGGTTGCTTAATGCCACTTTTAATTTTAACAAGTATGAGATTAAACCTAAGCATGAATATAAAAAAAATTAAATACAACCTTGAACCAATCATAAAAAAAATTAATGGGTTATTCTTTAGCGGGATTTTTCGCAATTGTACCTTGCACCTTTCCTACACCTTTAGCTATTTGCATAATTGCATGCAATTTTCAAAAGTGCATGGTAATTTTACATTTCTATAAAGCTTGTTAGTCTGGAGAATTTGTTTGTTAATAGTAAGTTTCTAATTTTAGAATGGCGTTTTTTATTTGAACTTTTCAAAATTCACAACACAAATAATTTTAAAATTAGCAATTTTGTTAGGGGCACAAATTGTAGTTACGCCACTGTTCAAAGCAAACACATGTGCCAAAAAATAATGGAGAATTAAAGGGTATACAAATAGTATGGCGGCCGAACGGGTTAGAGACCTAAGGAGTGACATGAAGCGTGAGCGACCGAATGGAGTTGCGTCGCCTTTATCAAGTTTGGCGGTGCCTTTCCTTTTATGACCACATAAATTCCTTTTTATGGCTACAAAAATTCCCTTTGGGATCAAAAAATTCTCATGTTAAAACATTGCTAGAAATTACATAAAAACATTTTAATTAAAAAAAAGCAGAACAAAGGTAAAGTGAATAACACATTTTTTAAATATTTATTCTCGAGATATCTGAAGTTTATTTAAATATACTTACACTAAAATAAATTAAATAAAATGTATGCAAAGAAGAAACAAATACTCGCTTCTTTAAAAAGTATTGCAGAACACATAAAAGTCTTATAAAAATATGGCTGTGGCTCTGCTACAGCTAACGTAAATACCATATGTTCAAATAAAAAATACACGAGTTGGCCATGGAATATATATTAAAAATTATGTTTTCTTTGTATTTGTAGGAAGGAAATACAATTCGAAAGCAATTCAATCAAAAAAAACATTTAATTATAAATCATATCTCTCGCACAATATACTGTTCATTTTTAGAGTATACACTGTGTCTATAAAGTACCCCCCCCCCCCTCAACTCACTTTTGAACGACTTGATATTTTACCACAATGTTTGGTGTGCTGTAATAGGAAATTAAATACTATGCTTCAGCCCATATTAAAATTTTGTATCATCCAAAATGGTGACTAGGCGTCATTTTGAATTTTTCTTTAATAGAAAAAGGGGTAGAGTGACTGACACCTCATTGGAAAGGTCTTTTAGTTCTGCGTCTGATCCTAGAGTTTGAAAGAAAAATATTTAGCCGTAACAAAATGACAAATGTTTGAAGATAAAGAAGTCTATTTAAAAAAATTAAAAATTAAAGCAAAAATAAATTAAATTAAGCGTTCGAAATGTTCACCATTCACTTCTTGGCACATAAAAGGTCGGTTATGAAATTCCTGCCTTACATTTTCTTAATTTTCAGGAGTGGTATTTCTGCAAAGTTCTGTAATGCGTTACTCCCGTTCTTCAATTGTTTCTGGACGGGTTCTGTACACTTTTGATTTCAGATATTCCCATAGAAAAAAATCTAAGAAAGTTAAATCTGGGGAGCAAGCCGGCTATTCTACAGGCCCCCGCCTACCAATCCATCTTCCAAGAAAATGTCGTTGAGAAAGTCAGAAACAGGCCTATAATAATGAGGCGGCGCACCGTCTTGTTAGAACATAACGTTTTCAATATTATTTTCAGCCACCTGAGATATTTCTGGTAAAATTTTGTCCTGCAAATGAAAAAGTAGACTACTGAATAAAAAAATCAAAACAATTTTGAGTTGAGTGAGTCCATTTGTTTAAAATCCGCCATTTTGTTATGGCTGATAATTTTTCTTTAAGACTCTAGAATCAGACGTAGAACTAAAAGACCTTTCAAATGAGGTGTCACTCGATCCCCCTTCCTATGTAAAAAAAATTTAAAATGGCGCTCTTGAATGATACAAAATTTAATTTTTGGCCGAAAAATAGTACTTAATTTCCCATTACAGCACACCAAATGTTGTGGTAAAATATCTAGTCGTTCAAAAGTTAGTTAGGGGGGGGGGGCTTACTTTATAGACAGACGGTATAAGCAAAGCCACAAAAGAGATGCGTTTGGAGGTGTGTGTCTGTGGTGTTACAACTGACAACCCATCAGCATATTTGGGAGGAGTAGCATTAGACAAAAAATTAATTATTTTTCTTGACAAATTGTCTTTCATTTCTTTAAACATTAATTTCTGGTTGCATTTTCTCAAAATAGTTTTAATACACCCAGTATATTAATGTTCCTACACCTTATAAAAAGGTAATACAATACAATTACCTTTTCAATCTCCGCACCAACTTCAATTGTATATTTATCTTATTATCCATTACGTAATTTAATTGAAAATAATTTCACAAAGATGTTTTCCAAACAATGATTAATATAAACAATTTATAAAGAATAGCTTAGCGGGAGGCTGGTAACGTTTCTCGCAAAATCTATAGTCTTGGCAAAGGTAAGTATTGGTACTACATCATTTTTGATAGCACATCTCTACTTGTCATGTAAATACCTGAATAAATAAACTGGTACTTTGTCGGCTGTTTTACAGGTCTACCTTGAATACATTTTTTTTAAGTTTTTGTCCTTTCACGCAGCTTAAAGGATGATTTGGCAAAACAATGGGATTGGAAAATTTACGGTTATATTGAACTATAATTACTTGCTTAATAGATTGTAGAAGGTATTCGAATACCTCCTAATTAAATTAAATAAATATTACTTTTATAGCAACTAGTTTTAATTTAAGTAAATTTTTTTATAATAATTTTTCAAATGCCAATTCTTTAAATTGATAAGTAAAGTATCAAGCTTATATGTCCAAAATCAGATTTAGTGAAAAATAATGGAAGCAGAACTGTGTTTGTACAGGGCCCATCAAAATCTTGTCGATCTTTGATAACTCTATTAATATTAAAAATACAAAAAACTTTTAACACAAAATTTGTTGGTGATTAACTGTCAATTTTTTAAAAACTTTTGTTTTTTAAATGCAACATCCAGTATTTTTTAACACAGTCTAATGTAGAATTAAATTTCGTTTTAATTTGGGATATGCTTTGATTTACCAAAAATTAGTATTTCTGTTTTTTCGTATTTTAGTTAACTTTTTATGTACAGCGCAAATTAAAATTGGTGTGCCATTAAAACACGACAAAACCTTTCTTTGATTACGTTCCAAGTGCCAAAACAATGTGAAATTATTTTTCCATCTTGCTGTGTACTGGACACCTAGCTCCCCCGACCTCAAGCTATAGATTTCTTTATGGGTCTACATTAAAAATGTAAATATATCGTGAACATCTGACTACCATAGAAGATATGCAAGTTAGGACGGTCTTTAGAAATATCACAACTGAAATTTTTGAAAATGTTCAAGAATTTTTCAAAAAATGTAATCGTGTGTTTAAAGGAAAATGGGCGTTACTTTGAATATTTACTGCATTAAAAGCATAGACATAGTATATTATGATTAGTAGTAGCTAAAATAACTAATAATAAACGTATTCGTTTGTTGTTGTTTGGTTAAAGTTTTGTTTTTTTTGTTGTGTTCTTTTTATGTTTATTTTTTAATTTAAATTTGTAGCTTTGTTCCTACCTGTTGTTGTAAATAAATTAAAATTAATAGCACCGTTACAATTTTCATTCAAACAAAAGCATTTCAGTAAATTTTTGTCATGTACAGCAAGATGAAAAAACAATTTGACAATTTGTTTGTCACTTTAAACATAATATAAGAAAGCTTTTGTGTGGTTTTAATGGCACACCAATTTTAATTTGCGTTTTATAAGAAAATTTAAAAAAAAAACCCTAAAAAACTGAAATCTTAATTTTTGGTATAACAAACCTTATATCAAATTGAAAAAGAATTAAATTCTACATTTGACCGTGTTACAAAATACTGGGTGTTCTGTTTGGAATACAATAGTTTTGTAAAATGGACAATGTTAGAAAGTGAAAGTAACGTAGTTGCTAACAAACTTCCAAGTAACAATTTTAAAACTGATAAAATAAATTAAAGGTATCCTAATACAAGACGGTCTCTATAGAAATTAACTTCATTAGCTATATACGCTGCTGCTGACCTCTTGCAGTGGTCTAGTCAGACTGCTGCTGTTTAGACGGGTAACCCGCGACTCGTGCGTGAGCTGTATAGGTGGCGCTAGCAGTATATTATTGTATAGGGTGCGTGTTAAGGGTGTAACAACAACAAATTATGAACACTCTGTGAAATAATCTGCTGTTTTTACATACCGCTGAATACTCGGTAACGTGTTAATAATAATGTGCAAAACAGCAAAACGTAAACTTGATATTAGTATCAACAAAAAAAATCAAATTTTTTGCGAAAATGCAAGTAACTCAAAAACTTACTTTGAAAATTATTAAACCTTAATACTTTTATACTAGTAATTAAATTAAATCTAAAAATGTAATATATAGGGTGTTGTAACGTATTCTTTGTATTCTTTGTAGGCGACCAAAAAATTACATTATCTGATAAGCACGATCTTAGTATAAACCTTGCAATTCCCATATCTCTGCAGCTATGTAGGTCAACTTTTCCTAAAATGTTGCGGATTTATTATGTACGTTGGTCAGTAACGAACATCTGAAATATTATCAACACAAAAAAATCGATTATGTCAATATTGAGAATCTAGACATAATAAATTACAATCAATTAAACGAAGACAAATTGGGCACTTATTGAAAGTGGGATCTCACCGAAACAGTAGTTTCGCATGTCCTCATACCTGAGGCCACTCTTAATAACACGGTGGTACGAGTACGTGGGCGATTTCTGATTGATTTACCGGAAGATGTTACTGATAAGAAAGTTTCTGAGTTCGTAAACTGCTTGAAATAAATAATTTCCCGACTGATAAAGTCGAGTTCATTGCACAACTTTGTTTGCTTTGTGTGGGGTCATCAAGTTGGTAATTAAAGTGCTTTCGAAAACTTGAAAAATGTTCAATAAGATTATGATTCACTTTCAAGAAAGGTGCAGAAATTGAGATTTATTAAAAATTAATATTGAGGTTAAATATTTTTGTCTTTTCGACATAAAAAAAATAAATAAAGATCTACAAAAACAATTACTTTGTTATGAGGAAGTATTACAAAAAATATTTTGGGAGGTATCGATTTCATAACAATTGAGGACGGAAATACTTATTATAGACCTACGTGTATGGGTATGAGTATGTGCAGCTCATATATCTAAAACGGATGGACCGACTTTGAAAAGCTTGGAAATTTAAAGGGTATATTAAGTATTCACCGATAAAATAAACTTGTAAATAAAATCCGAAATCGGAGGAGGAAGTTCGATATGTGTCGCAGGTAGCATTTTCACGAAAACAGAATTACTTTAAGCCTGAAATTGGAATCTGTCGGAACATCTTAGCGCAAAATTAACGCTTTTTAAACTTACTAGCTTCAAAATAGTGACCGCTACGATTTTTTTAAATTATGTCGCATTACTCAAAACCGAGTTGTCAGCTCAAGATAAATTTGGTATTACAAAAACACTAACAAAACACAATGCTACAATCTATAAGAATTATTAAAAGCATAAAATTTTCAAAGCAATATTGCTCATAAACTGGCACAACGAGATTATTTTTCATTTTTGACTATGATTCAGCATTTAAAATTAATGTTATTTTATTTAATAAACTGAAGCCACTATAACATTTCTGTTTAAGCCAAATTGCTGATAAGTGATAGTGGAATAAGATTCACTACTTAATTTTTAGGTGCGGCAATATTTAAGAGACTAATGAACTTCAACGAAGTAAAGCTTGAAATTATTAATAAAAATTAATTTTGCTCTTTCCTTCAATTTTTAGCTAACTAATTTCATTTTTGTTCTCCGGTGGGGGTCGAGGTCAAGCGAAATGTTGCGCATGTTTTTGTTATAATTTTGTTTAAGTTAATAACATTAATAAGGTTTCATATACTTGTGAGTTTGCGAACTACAAATTTTTTTTAGTTAAAAAACCTGAAAAAATAGGAAACCTAGAGGATCCTTAGAAATCCGCCAAATTTAACTAAAAATTATACATAAGCTTGCTAACATATTAACCAAGTTGGAACATTCAGAATGTCTCCACCGATTGCAGTAAAAAAATCTATTTTTCCAGTTGTTTCAAAACCTTCGGAAAAGTTTTCCATATTTGTATTTTTTTTGGATAAGTTTTTTGCGTATTCACAAAAAGGCAGTTTTGTAGAAACGTGTTTTGCTGAACTTGGTCATACTACCAAAATTATTGATTTTATATACCTAATATTTATGTTTTTAATTATCTAGTTAAGTAGGTTATGATTAAAGGCCGGATTTGTATGCACTAACAGTGTTACCGGTACATTTATCCTGTTGTAACAGAAAAACATATCTGGCAACACTGTTAGTGCACATAAATGTGGCCACTAAGTTGGGTGATGGATTGGTTATGTAAAGAAATTGGTACACGTGCAAATATCTAAAATTTTACCAGTTTCTCCAGATAACCAATCCACCACCCAACTTAGTGGCCACGTTTATATGCACTAACAGTGTTGCCAGATATGTTCTTCTCTGTTACAACTGTCAATACCGGTAGTGCATATAAATCCGGTTTTTAGTTATGACTCATCGTTTTGCCCTGGCAATTTAGGCGCCTTTAACAATACAACTGCAAGAACAAGTACACACAAATAAAAACCAAACAGAATAATTAAATGCAAATTTTTTTGCACAAACATTTTGAAGATGGAACTTGTCGTCTTCAATATGACTGCATATAACACTATCCCTGAAGGTGGTAGGTGTAAGAGGTAGGTCAAAAAATAGTATTTTGAGAAATATAATATGTGCGAAACACTAAGCTTGAACTTTCCTATATTTTTATACAAAATAATTACATTTATATATCTAATCATAACAATTACAGCACATCTAACTAACAACTGCGTCATTGCAAGAAGAATAACTAAATCACCTGCTAGGTAGAAATTCTAGGGTCATGCGGTACAAAGCAACAAAGTCAGCTTTTGACTATTATCACGGGATTATACTATGTTCATCTCTTACGCACTACGTTTTTCGCAATCTACTCGCCTATTTTGAAGTTATCATTGATGCTCCTATACTGACTAGGTTACGAAAGAAATTTTTTTAGATGAAAAAATAAATTTATTGATGTTTTGGGAAAGGACAAAGCAAAAAACAAAAAAAGGAAGAAAAAATTTCTTATTTAAAATTAGGAAAATAAGGAAAAAATTACCTCCACTTAAATATTGCTGTCCGTAAAAATTAAGTTCTAAATCTGATTCTACTATCACTCATGAGCAACGAAGCAAAAACAGAATTTTTTTTCGAAAATTCATAGAAGACGTCACAGAGAAATTATTGGACTGACACATAACGAAATGGTAGATCATGTTTAGCTCCATTAGCCTATGAAATTAAAGAAAAATAGTGTCCGTTTTTGAGCGCTATTTTTTGAAAAATTCAAAATTTTGATATTTTTTTCATTTCACAATTTTAGGAGTTTTAAAAGTTGTAGTAGCTTGTAACATTGTGTATTCTTAGGGCATTTCCAATATCAAATTTCATCCCGATCTGATAACTCATTTTCAAGTGAATAAGCAATTTTTAAAAATTCATAGAAGGCGTTTAAATAACCTTTTTTTATCCTTCCACATTTAATTCAATTTACATTACTGAACGGTTTGCCAAATTTAAGGAGGGGGGGGGGGGTGCTAAACAAAATATGCGATTTAAAAAAAATGATAAATAGAAAAGTGATTTAGTTTGGTGAGTTCTATTAGACGTAAAAATATCTGCACGTATTTATTCGAAATTCGATGATTTTTGGACGTCCAAAATCCTTTGTCTGAAATTCAAGACGAATAAATTGCAATTTTGTTTTTCACGCTCTATAGATTTCCATAACAGAAATACAAAAAAGTAAAAATTTATAAATCTTTATGATATATTCGACTATTAACGTACTGTTTGAAAAAAGTTTTCGCATTAATTCTTTGGCAACTAGAATTTTATCAAAGTCTCATAAAAGCTTTTATTGCTTATAAAATTCCTAAAGCTCCACAAAACTTATGTATAATATTTCATAGCTGTAATAATAGAAAAGCTTACTTTTACTTTACGAACTAATAAAGAATATTTTTACAATGTTTTTTTCAATGCAGGAAGTTTTCCTAAAAAATCCTTAAATAGCAATCTTATTAGTTCCCAGTAAACAAACTCGTACTACATATTTTCCGTGTCCTCTATTTTTGCTTTTTATGAATTACCCAATTCAAAAATCAAATCCTGAAACTGCATACGGTACAACATTCCTGCGATACCCCCCACATTTGTCAAACCTCGTAGCCTAGAGCAGCCTCTTCTTGAGGATACCCTTTCACTAACATGTCTTGAAGATGAGCTCTCAAGCTTCAGTCTGCGGCTGACTTGCAAACATGAGAGGTGCTAGTGTATTTATATTTATAGGTGAGTAGCAAAAAAAAAGAAAATTAAATATTGCTCACAAGTGGATTATAACTTAATCAAAAAAATTGCAACGGTTACATTTTTAAAGTATGTGCAGTGCATCTTTAATTTAAATCATCCGAGTTGGAGTAACTCTTAAATTTAAATCTTTTAGTGCATCACCAGGATATTACATAATAACATATCATTTTAACTGTTCTTTAAATGACGCGGATGAAAATGTATGAATAAATCCATAGCGGTACCGTGAGTACTATTAATTTACGTCCTTGAATTTTTCTAGTTCGAAGATGAGTCTTAAAAACATAAAATTTATTCACCTTTGGCTTCATTAATTATAAGAAAGCAGACAGCAAAAATTAATTGCAGAAATCGCAAACAATACTAATAATAATGTAAATGACACGTATATAACTAACAGTGCAAAAAAACTATTGAGTTTTTATAATAAATATGAGAAAATTTTACACACTTTTCTAAAACATAAACAATTGAAATTTACAAGGGTGCAGATTGTGTGTGAAATCTCTTTTGACATTATATAATTATTAGATAAAGCGCTCTCTCAAGTAGGACAATACTGCAATTATACTCAGTTCACAGGCATAAAATTTCATTAAAGCATGTTCGCTTTGTAAAAAAAGCCACTTAAATTGCAAAATTACACCTTAAGATCTTGTTTTGACGTGTTTTGATTATCTTACGAATTCTGAGTGCATGTTTGCTAACTTTAGGTGATATAATTGGTCCCTGTGCATTTTTTGTTACTTACTAGCAGTTTTAAAGCATTGAACAAATATTTTATATAAAAAACAATAGTCTCAATTTCCTAACAGTTTGTGAACATCAATCAAGAATTAAAAGCAACCGTTACTTTTGTCTATTCAAAATTGTTTGTGAAATCGACCACAATTGTTAAAAGCATTGCGTCGATGATAAGCCTTAGCAACAGCAATAAGCTGGCGATAAAAAAAACAGGTATTAAAACATCATATTCGAATATCTCTTGGAAATTGCTACGATTTTGGTAAAAAATTAGAAATTATGGTTCATAGGTGAAATTTGCAATGCTTAAAAGTTAATTAATTCAGAAAACGAAAACATTAATTTGTTTTACATATACAATTTTGTATATCTTCTGGTCAATGAATTTTAATCATCCTTGCATAATTTAGTAATTTTAATTTTAAATTAAAATTAAGATATTCAGTAAGGTCATGTTGAAAATTCAAAACATTAAAAGCAGAATATTATTATTTTAATTTTTGCTATAAAAATTTCATTCAGCAATAGACTAATTAATTTATAATTTTTATAAAAGTAGAAAGAAAAGATATGTATTTTCTTTGATTTTTTTTTTTAATGATTTGTTTATTATTTGAGAAGTGGGAAATCGACTATTTTTGGTAATGACCGGTACACTAACAATAATAGCAATGAGAAACCTCAAACAAAGCTAGAAAAATCCATTACCTTCGCAAATTTTCATTTTATTAATAAATAATAAAGTACAGAGACTGCTAGGTGTTCAAAAAATTAATAATCAATAAAAGCTGTGTCACGACAGTTCCTCCCCTACAGTTAATAATGCAAACCCAAGTAACGAAATATGTCACTCAATACCAACGCAATATTAAAAGCTGTTACTTAATTTAGTATAAAAAATGAAAACAATTAGCGAATGTAAATTTGCTCATTAACTCAAAATATTATAAATAACACATTCCAATTATAATTTAAATCAACACAATAATGTTATTAAAAAATACTACGGTAACTTCATCAGCATGACATTGTAACACTATAAACAAAGTTTCTAGACAATAAATTTTTAAACAAAGAGATTTCATTGCAGCGATTGTTTGCATGTAAAGTAATTGTGCAAAAGCTACCTTGAATCCTCATCATTCTTAAAAATCGCCGCTATCACATTCAGTTATCTTTCTCATTTTTTAGTACAAGAAAAGGAAATCCTTATAAAAAATATTGTTTATAAAATGCAGATTTCAATTTAATAACGATATCGACACACAACGTGCATAATGATTTGAAATACTTTTAGTAGAACAGATTATTTAATTCATCACTTAAATCTAAACTGAATTATTTAACATGTTTTAAACCGGTCTGTTACACACCATCAGCATAAATAAATTCCACGAGTAACATCCAAATAACAAAATCAGTTTCTTATCGACAGTGTCGTAACTATTACCTTCAAAGAAGCTTTCAATGTATAAATTATATGACTATTTTTAGCTTTCTTTTACGAAACCAGATAGCAAAAATTATAGCAACACCTCACCAAATCTGTGTAATTTAAATGTGAATTGTTGGGTGGTATTTCAGGAATTTTGGCAGGATGGAGCTCCGCTCAGTTCCTAAACAACCAGCCATATCCCACCTACAGCTTAGAAAAGATGCCCGACACCGATTTTTCCTGTAGGGATAAAATTTTAGGTGGTTATTATGCTGACTCACAAACACAGTGCCAAATGTTCCATGTCTGCGTTAAAGTTGCCGGCGTTGGGGTAAGATTTTAAATTAAAATTCCACCAGCGGCTTTAGAAAAACACCAAAAATTTAATTAATAGATGTAAAATTCATTGGTTGTTATGCAAATCAGGTTTTTTTTTAAATTTTTCAAGATAATTATTCATAAATTAAAATTTGCCTTCTGCTCTTTTAGTTCCAAAACCACATTTTTTTAAATCAAATAGTCATAAATTTTACTTCGTTTTGTAATAAATTCTGAATATGAAATTTAGCCCAAGGTTACGTGTGAACATCCCGTGCGTTAAACATTTCAAAACTCTTCTAGGTACAAGATTTCCGTTTCCTTTGTCCAAATCACACCGCTTTCGATCAAGATCATCAGATTTGCGCAGACTGGGAAGACGTAGACTGCGACGCGACTACACTTTACTATTCCAGTGACAACTTCGACCTTTACCGTATTGGGTCAGGTACTTTCACTTTCTTAATGTTTATGCGCTTCTTCTCCTGCATACATTTAATACTGTTGCAATCTTGATTAGGTTACGAATCGAAAGCTGTAAAGTACGGCGAGGACGAGGAGCCCTTCTCCCTTCAAAGAGCTGAAACCGGTGACGTCAGGCTTAACCGAGAACATCAAAGTACTAGGATTAATCAACAAAAGGAAAACAGTTTTAGAGTCAGACCAAATAATCAGCACCACCAACAAACCACTACCAGGACCACCAGCTACAATAACAACAACAATTATAACAATAATAATAATAACAACAATAACAACAACAATGAAAAGGATATCTTCAAGAGTTCTAGTAGCTCCAATTTCTTTAATAACCGCAACGGTGGTAAAGAAACCGATGATGACGATGAATATGATTCCCGTAATGTAAATGTCAATCAGAATGAAGATCGTTTCCAGAGAAGGAAAGTGATACGTAAGCAAAACCGCAGACCTGACTACGATGAAGATCAGACGGACAAACCTGCACGTCCAACCGGTTTTACCAATAATTTCGCTGGAAGTAGTTACGTCCCTACGACAGCTCGCCCTACAACGACAACAACAGTTAGCAACGAACAATACACAACAGCTGTTAATAATCACAGAGGAAGACAACGTAACCGTGTAAATCCACAATACAACAACGCCGATAATTTCAGACAAAACACCGGAAGAAATTATGAAGATGATGGTCAATATCGTGAAAGTTCCAAGTCTAGCCAGTTCCGTGACAACTCCAACACGCCTCAATACACAGTCAGCACTCCTGCACCTTTCCGCCAAACCCAACAATACAACAACAATAACAACAACAATAACAACAACAGGCAAACAACCCAATATAACTCAAACGATGGTCAGTATAATCAGTACAGCTCAACAACTGTAGCGCCAAAACCAACCACTAGATCAACTGAAAATTATCCATCGCCGTTCACTCAACCCCAACAAAAATCAACTTACAACAATAACAACCAGTACAAGGAAACTGAAAATTATCCTTCAACTTCATTTAAGCAAACTCAAAATTATCCCTCAACTGCTTCACAGAAGCAAACCAAGGAAACCGAAAACTATCCATCAACGCCATTTAAGCAAACCCAAAATTATCCCTCAACTGCTTCACAAAAGCAAACGAAAGAAACCGAAAACTATTCTACAACCTCTGCTTTCAATAACAACAACAACAACCGTGATTCACAGCAACAGCAACAATTCTACAATAACAATCAGTATGAAGTAACAAAAACAAAACAAACCGAGAACTATCCAACAGGTAACTTTAATACCCAGGTTTCTAAGAAACCTACAACTCCTTTCAAGCAAACCGATAACTACCCAACAACATTTTCTCCAAAAACAAGTCCATTTAAAGCTGCTACTTTCTCAGAAAGTTACTCCACCACCTTAGCTCCACGAACTAACTCTGGCTACACTCAAGGCAACCAACAAAGTACTCAATACAACAATAACAAACAAAGCACTCAATACACTCCATCCACAAACTACAATCAACAACAATACGATAACACTCGTTCCACCAATTCTCAGTCAACATACAACCAATACGACAACTCTCGTTCCACCAATTCACAGTCAACATACAACCAACCCCAAAACAACAGACAAACAACTCAATACAACCCCACCACTCAACAACAGAAACAAACCACCCAATACACTCAATACACTCCGACAGTTCCCAGAATAACAACCCCTTACTATTCCTCAACCACTCCAGCTAATAATGCAAGGCGTTCCAATCGTTTTGATGAGACCCAATACGATGACGGTTCTTACAACTCTAAATACGAAGATGACGATAAATCAAAAGAAAGCAAGGATGATGAATTCTTAAAAACAGCACATAGTACTAACATTGCAAGCAGCAGAAACGAATACCTTCAAAGTAGCAAAAACGTTCCAGTTTCAACGACACAAAAACCACGACCCTTCTCTGTAACCCCAAACTCACCCAAAGCAACTGATTATACAAAAGCAACAAATAGTGCAAGCCCAAGCACCCAAAATTCACCAAGACCTGCTGGTAACCAAAATTCACCAAGACCAGCTGGCAACGTCAGCAAGCCACCACCACCTCCACCCGCAGGAAAACCCGTAGGTAACAATGGAAAAGGACCCCAAGGGGGTAAGAAAACGAAAGATGCCAGTTACGACTATGCGTATTACGACACGAACGCAGGTGACCATGAATACGATATTGGTGTAGATATTGAAAAAGCTGACAAAACAAAAAATAAGAAACAGTAGATTTAGTATTTAATTTTAGAATGTAGTTGTTAAGTTCTGTTTCAGTTACTTATTCAAACTTGTTTTTTTCACTTGAAACCTCCTTTAAGACAGGATGAACTTTATTTTGATAAACAAATTGTCTTGGTCTTAACTACTTTTGTCTCAAAGTATTTTAAGATTGTATATATTGTACTATTTTATTATAAGAATAATAAAATATTGTTAAAATGCTGTTTTCTTATTTAAGTAGTTAACTCAACACCGAAACTTTTTGAGAATAAAATTGGTAGGAACCTTGGTGCATATTTTCTTTGAAGATATAAAATGTTTTTAGAAAGAAGCGTACTTTAAGACCACTCTCTGGTTCTTGTAGCTTGCTTACTGGATAATAGAGATAAAACCATAAAACTTTTCATTTTTCACTAAGGTTATACTGGTATTATTGTTCACTATAAATTTAATTATTATTGTAGAAAGTTTGATACAAGTAGTGGCAGTTTTCTGTCTTGGCAAAAGATGACAGTACCAAATCACAGCAGTTTGAGCATATTTATTTATTTATTTAATTATTTCCCAAACAGTCGTAATTATACGGGGAAAAATACGTACAGAATAGAAAAAAAAATAAAAAAATAAAATATATTTCTTAATAAAGCCTTCACCTTTAATACGTTCAATATGAGCATTAAAATTCAGTTTAAAGTCGTATTACACACCTAAATCTTTCACATTTTCTGTTTTCGAAAGATATACCGTTTATTTTATAATAGAATTTAATTTTAATTTGTTTCTATATTATGATCATTTGGAAACATTAAATATGTTAAAAAACAATGTCTTCAATTTTACGATATAACTTCATGTCATCTGCAAATAATACGCACTTTGAGTTGTGAATGACACCTGGCAAATTATTTATAAAAACTAAACACAAGAACGGCCCCAGATTCAATCCTTGAGAGACTCCTAATTTGTTTTAAATTTGCTAGACGTATTTCTATCGTACTAAAAAGTGCCTATTTTGCAGGTATGTTAAAACTAAATTTAATGTACCGAGTGCTAATCCGTTTCTGTATAATTGTTGTGATAAAATGACATGATCGACTTAATTTTGGCCATCACATTTTAAACAAACAGCTAAATCTGTGTTGACTGATTTTTTAATAACAAATTACGTTATTGGCTTACGCTTATATATAGACAAATATGACTCCAAACTTTAGCAATAGCTGTTAACAGCGCTAAAGGAATGTTTGTTACGTATCTTTTAAACAATATATTATAAAATAGTTACAATGCAGCATATGCATCTTTTTCTTCAGTCATATGTTATTGCATTGGTGTTCCTGAATTGTGGACGTACAGCAGTAGTTTTTGACATTTAAAACTAACGTATTATTGGTTCTATCGTTTTTAAAACACTCAGAAAGAAATGTAAATAATCGTATTTTGACAAAGCTATGCAACAAAACATTTGTGAATTTATATCCCATACATCCAATAATATCAGCTTTGGTTAAATAGCAAAGTTGCATGTTGCCGGCGCTGTAATCGATGTTAGGTTTTTTGTTGTTGCCTAGGTTTGCCACCATATGGTTCTGTAATCGAGGTTAAATATTCGATCTGTCGACATTTGAAATTACTTTGAAAATAGTTACCTAAAATAGTTTCAAATGGATGATTTAAAGCGGATATTAAAAGAAACAAATTTATCACCTAACCTGCGCAGTCATCTGCTGGCGAAGCTAGGTAACAACACGAAAATACCCAAAGGCGATGCAACTCTTTCAAAAAACAGGACCATACCAACTTTTCTAAAATTATAAGCGTTAAATCTGAATTTTTTAAGCTGTAAATAAATGATAATATGTACAGTTTATTAATCAAAATATACATAACATTATTAATAATCTATGAGTATTTTTTAACAAAAATTTGCAAGCACTTTAATTACATTTGATTACACTTTTAACAAATAGGACATCATAGCCGAGACAACACAATAATTTTTTGTAATAATGTTTCAAGCAATAAATTACGCCAGGACTCTCATCACTTCACCTAAATAAAATAAATATTCAAAATTTAAAAAAATTACTAAAAGAGAGAAAATCCCAGACGTTCAACCGAAACCTTTCCAAGTCTTTTAAAGACATCTGGCAGGTTTCACCTTAGTACAAATCAATTTTTCTTCGTCGAAATAAGTACCCGCATCACATACATATTTCATGTCGACCATTTGATTTTTCGTGTAACCCATTGTGCAATAATGGAAGAGCCTACAGTCTCTAGCATCCGAATAAAAATGGTGAAGTTTCTTGTTGAAACAGTTAAAGGAATATCTTCGGCCATGCATATCTTTTCTTAATTCCACCCGGACCAGCTTCGAAAGAGGGGTCGTGGTGAAGACAATTTTGGTATACTTTGCTTTCGTAGGGTTGGCACTTTTCAATAACGGGGCATCTGTTACAGGAGTTTCTGCTTTGGTTTCTCCTGAGCTCGATCGGTCTAATTCTGTAGGAATTGTTGTTTGCTGTTGTTCTTCTGGTCTAATTGTTGCTTCCATCGAATCTGAAGATATTACTGTAGTACCTTCTGGAGGTTTTATTGTTGTAATTTTTGAGGATTTTACTGTTGTGATTTCTGGAGATTTCATAGTTGTTACCTTTGTAGATTTGACTGTTGTAGCCTCTAGAGGTTTTGCTGTTGTAATTTCTGGAGACTTTATTGTTGTAATTTTTGAGGATTTTACTGTTGTAGCTTCTGGAGATTTTACTGTTGTAACTCCTGGAGAATTTGTTGTCGTTACCTTTAAAGATTTAACTGTTACAACTTCTGCTGCGACTTCTGGAGATTTTATTGTTTTAATGTTTGGAGACTTTCCTGTTGTAACTTCTGGAGATTTTACTGATGTGACTTCTGGAGATTTTATTGTTGTTACTTTCAAAGATTTAACTGTTGTAGCTTCTGGAGGATAAGATTGCTGTATTTTCGTTTCACCTAAATTATGTTTAAGTTCTAAAGAATTATTATTACTATTATTAATATTGGTGGTATTGAAATTAACTATAGATTCGATATCACTTAATTTGGCAGTGTTGTTATTATTAACATTACGATTCCTATCTACTAATAGTTTATCTGCACTACTATGACTATTGCTATTACTTCTATTAAGATTATTAAGTACATGTGTTATTTTAGTTTCTAATTTAGTCCTTTCTCTTAAACCTGTTATACCTGTTCGCCTGTTATTGGTGGTAAACCTGTGCCTGGCATGCTCCTTCCTCTTTGCATTATCTTGTCTTTTATACCAAGGCAACCTCGTCTTCAAATGTTGGTACTTATTCGTTGTACCATCGCCCATGGGAGTTGTTAAATCTACCTGCACTTCTGGTTCGGTTAAACTTGAAACCCTTCTGGAAGAATCTGAGGTGCTACTTGGGGCAACACTGGTTGCTTGAGTTGTTTCCAAATTCATGGTTGTTTCTTCTGTTGGATAATCAGTTGTAAAGACGAGAGCTTTTACCCAGTCTATGGTGCTTTCTGTGTTTGCATTCGTTGTTTGAACATATTCAGAGGAAAGGCTGATATTTGTGGTAGTTTCAGGTGCTGTTGTTGTTGTTGCTGCTGCTGCAGGTTCCGTGGTAGTTTCTAAATTATGAATAGTGTCCACTGTTTCTGTTGTGGTTGGTAAGGTTGTCATTTCAATAGTTTGGGTTGTAAGATGCGTGGTAGAAGAATCAGTTGTTTGTTCCTCAATATATTTTAGATAAGCTTCCGTAGTTAGGTGTTCTGAAGAATCAATTACTGTGGTAGCTTCAGTTAGTAATTCATAGCTAGCCTCAGTGGTACCAACATAGTCATCCTCATCACTTTGTACCATGGTGGTTGTTTCGACCTTTTCTTCTTGATTTGCGTTTGTTTTTTTATGGTTATCAAATTCGTCTTTGCCACCAGCTGTAGTGTTTTGTACGTCTTCATTCTCATTAGACCGTGCAGATGTGTGATCATGAAGATCTGAAAGTTCACTGAAATCTGTTGAATGTTCCAGTCTATTTAAATGTTGTAATTCCTCAGTAACCGTATTTTCTTCCAAATCTTGACCTCGATTGGTAGTTGTTACCAGATGTTCTGACTCCTCTACGTTAGAGGGTTCATGGTAAGTTAAAGGTTCATAGTTATCGTCAACATAATCTGGAATTACGGGATTTTCCTCTGTTGAACTACCACTTTTACGGTGCTCTTCTTGGTCAATTTTAGTAATTTCTGGATTTTCTTCTTTTAGGTTACCTTTCTCAGGACTCTCTTTATGTTGAGCCTTGGCAACTTCGAGATTTTCTGTGTTTTTACTAGAACTTGGATTGGATATAAATTTCCTGTTGCGTATGTAATTGTTCCTGCGCTTTTGTCCCTCCGCTTTACTTTTGTAAAGACTTAACGCACTTAATTTTGAGCTATTGGGAAGTTTATCTTCATTAGATGCCGCTTCATATGTACGACGATTTGCAATAACAAAATTGTTTGGACCGCGTTTGTTTGTTTGATTTTTATTTTCTTCAGGTTGCATTTCTGTGTCGGTTTTTTCGTGACTTCTGTTTAATTCTATATCATCATCATTTAGATTAAATTGGGGAAGTACCAAACCTTCTTTACTTTTATGTTTTAGGGTGTTGTTTATATTATGAATCTGTTCTTCATCATTTTCCTGAATACTTTCGAATTCTGTTTGGAAAGTTGTCGTATTAATTTCTGGGTTTTCTGTGATTTTGTCTACCTCATACTTTTCTTCCTCCTTAACTGCTTCGGAATTAAGATCGGTAAATTCTTTTTCATCAGTAATTTCTGGATTATTTTCCGAGTTAAGTAAATCAATATGAAGAGTAGCTTCCTCAAGTTCTTGTTCTTCCGGAGTTTTATCTGTTCTGTGCTGATTTATGTCTTTGTCGTTCTCTTCTTTCAAATGTTCTGTAAGTGATTCGACGCTTTTGGGTGGTTCTGTTTCATTTTCATAATCTCCATAATCAAATCGATGGTTAGGCTTTTCTGTGTTTCCATTCTCGGAAATTTCTTCCTTATTCACTAGAGACAAAATTTTATCATCCTTGCCATTGTGTTGCACTTTATCATTTTCTTCGCCCTCATGAATATCTTCTTCGTTTTTGTAAGACGATGGTTGAGCCTCGAGGTTTTCATGGCTAGTTTGAAGGGTGGTTAAAACATATTCAGGATCACTGGTAGTAGTTATTTTAACTTCATCATCTTGTTTTTGTTTTTTTGTATTTTTATACACTTCAGTGTAATGTTCTTCGTTTTTCACATTTTTTAATTCGAGATTTTCAGATAATACATGTTCAGTAGTAGAATTTTCAGTGGTATTATGTTCAGAATTTCCATTTTCAAGATCCGTGCTAGAAGTATAGGTATTGTCATCATCGGTGTTTTGAGGACTGGTGTTTTCAAGACTGGTGTTTTCAGGATCGATGTTTTCATGATAAGTATATTCAGGAGTTGTGTTCCTAGAAGTGACGTTTTCGATGCTGGTATTTTCAGATTGGAAAGACTCCAGATTTTCATGGGCTGCTATAATATGTTCAAGTTGTTTGCTTTCATGCGTCTCTACTTCTTCTTCTTCTGCGTCAATTTCTAAACCTGTGGGATCAAGCAGTGGAAGAGTGTTAGCAGATTCTTGCTCTCCCAACAATTTATAAATTTTAGAAAGTTGTTTTTGCGTTATGTTTTCGGGTTTGGTAGTAGATGTTACTACTTCCTTTTTAAGCAATGCTGCTAATTTTTTGGACTGTTTCACATGAATTTCGAGTAGGTTTTGTTTATCTTTATCAAAATCATCAAGCATTTTAGAATTCGTTTTGGGTAATCCTTGATGTTCTACTACGCTGTTAGTTTTTCGAGGTCTTCCACTGCGGCTTGAATTTGTTCTCACATTTTTGGATTGTATTCCACCAACTATATGAGTTTTGTTTAAATTTGATTCATAAACACGAGTTGAATTCGACGCACGTTCATGATTAGTCTTTCGATGGGACTTAGGTTTTTTAGTCCTACGAGGGGTAGTTCCTGATTTGCCTGTTCGCCGTCGATGACTTCTTCCACGTTTTGGTTTCTTCGTTTTGGCGTTAGGCAGCGGAACTTGCTCCACGTGTTTGTGTAAGTCAGTTTTATTAAATGAAGTTGCATTATCAACTTGATGAAGAAACTCAACAACTTCTGAATGCTTTTTAACGGATTTTGATTCACGTATCTCTTTTTCTGAATTTTCCAAATTCATTGTGACGTTATGGGTTTTGTTTAAAATTTCTAACATTTTTGCAACTTCTTCCAATTCATTATCGGTATTGTTTTTCGTTTCAAATTGAATTTCTTGTTTTACTGACGCAGCTCCCAATTTATTTTCAATGTTAGGTTCGG
Source organism: Ctenicera cuprea (assembly GCA_958336395.1). Classification (NCBI taxonomy): domain Eukaryota; kingdom Metazoa; phylum Arthropoda; class Insecta; order Coleoptera; family Elateridae; genus Ctenicera; species Ctenicera cuprea. The sequence continues at coordinate 2,407,110 of OY284491.1, forward strand.
TACCATTTTCCTTGTTCGTTTTCTCAAACAAGTTTGAGTAGTCCTCTTCGGTAGTGCTAGAGGTTTCAAAAATTGGTGCCAGTTCATCGTTTATCTCTGTGATGTCCTCAGAGGTAACAGGAATTGATATCTTATTCGTTTTTTCTCTTTTCTTGTACCAGTTAAAGAGAAATCTTAACAAATCAGCTGCGTCCTGATCGCTTTGAATGACGTCTTCTTCTCGTAAAGCGCTTCTCTTGTGTCTTAAGCTTTTAATTTTTGGAACATCGTGATAAAACGGATCCAAGCTCACGTCATCTTCTTTATACTCATCATAAGTTGGCGGCGATTGTCCTAACAAATGACTTGCACCGATTGTACCTAAAGAATAATTTAGTCGTCGTCCACTGTTATCACTAACACTAGCACTAGCACTAATTATAATCCTTGGTGGTGACTGATGATCGTTGGTATACCTCTTGGTTTCGATATGGCGACCCAAGCTGAACGGAGCTGGAGAACTAAACGTCAGCGGCGGAAGTGTTGGAAGAAGCGGTAACGGAAGCTGAAGTCGGGGTGGTTTTTCTGTCCTTTGCGAATGGAATTGTTGGGATGACGACGTCCTCACTGAAGTATACGCTGGATGGTTTCTATACGTAGTTGGTACAGGATAATTCACTTTATGCGGTCTTTTACTAGAAGTTTGATAAGAATGGTAAGGATGTTCTTGGGCCGTAGGCGGTCTAAGGTTAGCAATACTAATTTGATATTGATAAGGATGTGGAGGAATTTCCGTATTATAATCGAAACTTTCTTCGGTTTGCTGATACGTAAACCCATAATTAACTTCCGTGGGAGTTGCTGCCAGCAACCCCTGATTATGGGTCAACCCATAGCTTACTACGGATTTTGGTGTTTGCGTAGTTTCTTCAACTTGAGGTCTTTCTACATTTTCATCTTCTACAAAAATTTGGCTTGGTGTGTTTGCTGTGGGCAATAATGGCACGCGTTGGGGTCTATCATTTTTGTAGATCGTTGTATGAGTTGTCACGGTCACCCTCGTATTTTTCTCGCTGTTGCTGTAGCTCTGTTGTTGAAATGAAATCGGCACCTGCGACCTGGTGATATCGGGAGGCGAACCCGGATTTAGGCTTATGTTAATTTCCTCAGGATTGAATCGGATATCCGGCGAGTTTACCACAGGAAAATGATGCGATGTAATTACTTTCGTAGCACTGCGGGTGGTAGTAGGTGTTGCAGATGTTGTGTAGTATGGTTGGGACGTGGATTTTTGATGTGAAGGTCGCTGCGTGGTAGTTGTGGTCGTGGTCGTAGTTGACGAAGACCTCTTGATTTCAACGGGAAAATCCTCTGCAAAAAGACATGCATTAATATTTTTCAGCTGCAATATTAACTTTTATGCTACGATTATTGTTGCTGACTTGTGAATGGAGAAAGTTATTTTGTGTTTTTTGAAACACAGAGCGAGTTATCTAACTTACGAGAACAATAAACTAGCTTGCAGTGCGCCATTCTTATTAAATGTTGTAGGTTGTAGTAAGAGATGGTGACATATTTAGTTGCAAACGTTCAGATTGTTGTGCAATTTAAATTATTAGTACTTTCATGGATGCTGACAAAATATGTTTTATGATTTAATTTCCTGCTTGTACGAGTAGCTGTAATTATTAACGAAGCGAATAAAAGAAAAAGTGTTTGTCATAATAAGACATAAGTACTTAAATAATAAAGAAAGGTGGACTAAGTATGATTAATTGTAATTAAAATCCACGTACCGTCCATGCAATCGAAATATGATGTCATTAAGACTTGAAATTAGGATTAATAACTTTGATAATCATTGTTTCAAAATGCAAACAAATGAAAAAATTCTGATAGTGGAACATCATTTTGTGCGTTTCCGTTTGTTACTTCGATATTTTGTTGATTATTGATTATTTATTACCGATTAAAATGGTGCGATATTAAAGCGAAAAACAAAAAATTGAAATTTTGATGATGGTTGGATTTAATTGTTATTTTTAGTTCATTTATGTTAGTTTATAAAATTTATATCGATTCCAAACAATTAAACTATCAATATTTCATGCAAACCAGAGACGTTAATCCTGAGTCAGAATCGACATTTCTCTATTAGCTGACATCATCGCATCCATTGGAATTTTGCAATGAAAGTTGCAGTTCTTTCATCATCTGATTTCACCCAATTTTATTATTACAGAATTTTAAGACAGAATTGTAACATTATGAAATAACAGTATAAGAGTGTAAGAAATTGAAATCAAACTTCGAAAGTAAAACAAATTTAAATTTATATCGTCATTTTAACGACAAAATGTAAATTACTGCTATAACATAAATTTAAAAAAAAAACAATACTGTACCTTCTAAAATTGGTGGTTGCGTATTTCCATATAATTCCAAATTTAGGCTATAAAATTGTTCCGATTTTGAGCAATCTACTTCATCTATTCGTTCACAAACTCTGGTTTCCTGCAAAAAATAAATATTTAACATAACATCTCCGAACAGGTATAAAAATGGCCAGAAGCTTAAAATTAGAGGCCACTGTGATTTTATTGGTGTAAGTATTTGTCTGCATTCTTATGTAAAAATTTGAAAAATATTTCAAATAAATATAGTTGACATTTTACTATCCTTATATTAAAATTCTTGTGGTTGGTAACTCAGAGAAAAATTTGGCTTTTATTCATTAGCATATTTATTTGCGTATTTAAACGACAAAAGCTGGTTTTACGACTAAGCGAAACAGTAAAATTTGTTAAAAGACCAAAACAATAGAGCAGTAAAAGTGTAATTGCCCATAACCTAGCAATTTTCTGATGTAACTGGGTTTTACAAGCCATACAGTTATTTTCGGTTTCAGCAAAACCTTCACCGGAAGTTCCTAACCATCCCAAATTATCTGATATCATCAATCTAACCTTTGGGCTTGTGTACTAATAAAATCAAGACTTACACACGATTAAAGAATGATTAAGTAAACACAATGCGCATTTATCTCCTCCAACAAGTTCTCATGTAATCTTGTCGGACCTGGCAAAGAGAATTAATCAGAAATAATTCTGGGAAAGTTATTTAATCCATGCAGTCCTATTTTTACACCATAAATTATTAATACCGGCACTTTGAGCATAATTTTCCGCATAATTAGCATTAGAATCTAATATACGGCAGGTCGTGACGTGAGTGAATATTTTATGGTTGGGAATTTGCTATAATACATTACCTGATCGAAGACGGTCCCATTGAGGCAAAGAAAACGAATATCCATTGGTTCATCCAGTTGTCCGATGGTGCAAACATGGAACATTTGGCAGTTCGTTTCCAAATCCGCATAGTAACCCCCGATCACCTTGCCCACGCAGGAAAAATTCGTGTCCGGTAAATTATCAAAGTCCAAAAACTGAAACAAATAGAAAAAATTTATAGTTGGCGTGTGAACGATCAATTAGCGCAAAAGGCGGTCTCAACCTCGATTTCAACATTTTCTCTCAATACCATTAGAAATTATAAGTATTAGAAAATTTTCAATGCGAATTGTGTGACGGCGGATTAGAACCATTAATGAAGGACAAAAGGGAGGCCAACTAATTAGTTTTGAATAAAAATTTATTTTTGTATTTCTTTAATGAAATAAATTGTTTTCAATAACAGACAACTGTTTCTGACAATAAATTGTTTCATATAATGAATTTGTTATAGCCTAAATGTAAAGATCAGGGTAATAACGAACTTTAAAAAAATATCTTGGATATAACGAACTTGCAAAAAAAAAATTTTACAGTGAATATCGTGGAGAACAATCTTTTATATTGCAATTTTTTTTTTAAATCAAACTTCATACACTGAATATAATAAACTAGGTAAAAGCAATATTCCTGAAAACCCGTTTCCGTCGCTACCTCTGATATTGCCAAGTTTTAAATATTATTTAACCGACGACTAACACCTTTGACATAACGATTTTTGCTAATTATAGCAAAATTTTTGAAAACATCTGTTTAAATCAAATTCCTTTGATATATCAATAGTTTGGATATAACGAATATCTTATAGCCTGTAAAAATGTCAATAATAGAAATCTCAAAACATCTCCCCTTGACATAACAACTCATTTTCAGTTAAAGTCGTGGAAGCAATACCTACTCCTGAAAAACTTGTTCCGCCGCAAGTCGTAAACAACGACCTCCTATATTAAGAAGTTCTAAATACTGCAACGAATATTAATGGGGTATTTAGAATGAAAACAATCAAACCATTCGATTATAGAAATATCTCGAGTTATTGGAGAGGTTACAGAAAATCATTCGAATGTTTTTACGATTTTAACTCTCAGTTTTGCCAATTTAGAAAGCTGGCGTTGAAGCGATACCCCGTACAGTGGCCAACTGCAAATTTCCGATGCAGATACATGATACGATGATTACCACCAGTTGTAGTATTATAATGCGAATACAATAATGGAGACGGAATTTCCGCAATTTCCACAAGCGTAACGAGGTAAGAATGGGTTGACTTGAACATTCGGATAATACTATATTAGACCAGTTTCTCGTGGCCATTTTAGCAAATATAAAAGAATATAAATAAACAAGTGGTACAATTCAGAAAAAATAATAAAAATCAATGATTTATATAATAATTAATAATCGGATATTGTATTTCTCACTGACCACATTTAAAAAAATAATTGATTCATAAAACAGAAAAATGTATCCACTTTTGCGGTTTATAGAAATATTACTCGAAAACCAGGCCAGAATTAGCGATGAAATACGATGACAATAATAAGAACACTATTCAGAGCTGTAAGTTTGTGCTGTTTTCCGAGTGACCCGAGGAAAGACGACGAGAACCTGAATTCCTTTATAGGAGTATACGAAAAGTATCCAAATAATTCTATCACAATGAATCATTTGATTATAAAAATCATTCGATTATGCCCATCACTAACAACCCAGATATACCCTGTTTTAATACACCGATATTTTTAACTAAAACCCCGGAACACTAACCTCTGACATAGCGATATTTTAGGTATAACGAATATAACATTTTTAGTTTAGTTACAGCGCGCTCGCTATTGCAAGCTCTTGAGATTTGGTACACACTAAGTTTAGTAAAAGAATATTATTTGTGGCGATTAAGCTGTGAAAGTTGTTTGCACACAGGAAACTCCAAGAATCTTAAAAATCCAGACTTCTTCATCGAACCTCTCGAACCGTTACTTAACAAATACATCTTCAAAAGTCAACGACAGTGACGATACCGTAAAGTGTAAATAAAAAGATTGTACAATATATTAAATTACCTACTACTGAGTCATCACATTAAGTCGAGAATAAATTAATATTTAAGTTCATTCATAAAGTGTTGTCAACGTACCCATATATGAGAAGACATGAAGATGTAACTAATTTTTCCTAATTGTTTCTCTGCCTACACAGACAATACGCGAGTGCAACTGCTAATTAAGGAAAATCTGTGCGTACTTGAGCCTAAACTTCCTATTATGAAACCTTTTCTTCCTCCTTTACGTGACCCTCTGCTTGCCTATTAAAATTAAACCCAAACATACCCAAATGACGCATTTAATTTTTTTTACTTCTTTTATTGGCCTCCAAGTTAAAATCTGTTAATTTTTTTTAATTAATTTCATTATTTATTTCGCTTAATTATACGGTAGGCCTGTACAGGAAAACAGGAAGAAAACTAACCAGTAAAGAAAATTGTAAGCAATAAAAAAAATTGATTTTAAGTAAATTTAAATTTTTAACTAAATCTTAGACAAAACCACAAGCAAGTTGTTTTAATAAATCCAGGTAAATAAAATTGTTATTACCTAACAATAAGGGAATAAATTTAGAATTTTTCTACTAAACAATTTATAATAGCTGCCAGGTTTAAGTTTTCATGTAAACGGTAGCAGAATACGGTATTGGGTGCGTGGTTGTCTCATTTTGCAGCTTTCTTATATGGGAACAAAAATCTAGATTCAAGATTGCGAAGCAGATTATTGTTGTGTCTGTTTGTGTTTCACAATTGTGTTTCAATATTTTTTTAATAACATATTGTGCATAAGATTGGCCATTTATAAGCAGTATTGCAGAGAAAGAAAAATATTTTCTAACAAATTCGAATCATTGTATTAATATTTTTGAATAAAATTAAATCTTAAATATTTTTCATTAAATACACACCCAATAAGTGGGTCATGGGTGGGTCAATTTCTGTCTAGGACAATTGAGTAAATTAGTATTATTGACACTTTATAAACAGGATACAATAAATGTTTTACAACTTTTTAAAACAACTTTAAAAAATGTCAAAAGTTTTAAGAATAATTCCACTCTAATTAACAAAAGCAAAGTATAACAAGATTCAAGTGCACTTTAAATTTATAAAAGTGGGTGCTGTTGGGCAATTTTTAATGACATTTCATTTTTGTCAACATGTAAATTTAATTACTTAAGTATTTATCAAGAATTTAAATTAAGATCGGTCAATTGGTTCCAATAAACAAGCAGAATGTGTCCTAAATAGTTTTAAAATTATTGGGCAAATTTTATTTTATTTTTCTTGAATTCTTTAGATTACTGGAACGTTTGAAAATCTTGCGTTACGCGTTTTAATATACACTAGCAGAACCCGTGAGCTACGCCCCTGTTCTTTTTTTGTAACTTCCAAAGTTTCTTCTGCTGAGTTTGGCCCTTACTTTCGCAAATAAAATCCCGTAAAAAGCCAAAAGAAACCCAAAAAAATCCCAGGAAAAAATCTAAAAAAATCCCGGAAAACAGACCTGTAAAACAATTTTTAAAAAACTGGTAAATCATCGAGATGTATCCCCCAAAAGAGTCCTTTCATAGCTTCATAAACATTTCTTTAAAAACAGCGGGAAAGGTGTTAGTTAAACTTATCACTTTTCCCCCAAAAGCAGAAGCTTTGTTTTTTTATCGCATGTTATTAGTGTACTGTTTTGGCTATTTCGTGCCGCTGCTCACGTGGCGAGTCTGGGACTCGACTGACAGTGCAGACGTAGAAAGCATTTATCGGTATTTGGTGGTACGGATTTACGCATATTGCGCAATTTATCCAATCTTTGGTAATAAGGTAGATATGCTTGTATAACGTCTTTTATGAGTAAAATATGACGTGCCGACGTATCTTATATCTCCACACGGTGTAGTCGCACATTCCTTAATAGCAAACGCATCAGTTATTGCCGAACGACATTTTGTACATCTTAGCGTTTATACATTTGCATATAATTCCAAAATTAAATTCACTCTGTAAATACGGAAACCCGCAAAAGCGCAAACATAATAAATATATAAGTTGTCTGTAGATGTAAGATGTGTTAAAGAATGCGTCACTAAAAGTGAAGCCTTTATAATTTCTAGTTTTAGAGTAAACACTTAAAAATAAGCGGATCCTAGTCGAGCCCGCAATTTGTAAGTCAAAAAATAGTCGAATTCGTTTGGAATGTATTTGTTTCTTGACTGTGCGATAAATACACAATTCCAAACCGCTAGAATTAAAGTAACCCATAAATAACCAAATTATACCAACATAAGTGACAGCAACACTAAAACAATCAATAAACTGAGCCAACATGCAAAAGCCCGCCGTTGTTCTTCTCTCAGATCCACGCTCAAACTTCCAAAATTTAATTTTTGAAAAAAAAGTTACCAAAAAAACTTCCGCTTCCGGTTTCGGATTTTTTTTAAATGTTTAACTAGAACTACAATTTCCGATAAGCCTCTTGATTTAAAATTTCATCAAAATCGGTGTAGTACTTTCGTCTTTAGAGGCGGCACACCCATACACCCACCCACCCACACACACACACCGACAGACATTTTTTGGGTTCCTCGAGCCGCAAAACGTGTATTTCCGTTACAATCTAGATTTCGAACATTTTCATGAAATCAATACTTCACTATACCGAAGGTATGGGAAAGTAAAAAGTTGATCGCTGTTGTGCGTTCAAGAAACCGATTTTTCCAGCATGATTCATACCAGTGCCGTTCGTCAACGGGTTGACCGATCGGATTCCACTTTTGATACGTTACAGCCTTGGGTGGTGGCTAAATCCGCCCCAAGTCCCAAATCTATGCGTTTAAAAATATTAATTTCCGACTGCAAATAATACAAGAAATGAAAATAAGTATTTAGAAATGCAGAAAACTGCAAAAAGTGCAGGAATTTCAGGAATGCATAAAATTAGAAAAAATTTAATCGGAATACGACGAACTTTAATTTAATTTAAATATACACGTAGCGATGTAGCGATGTCTTGAGCAAATGCCAAAGATGTGTGCATAATTGCGGAAACTCCTTTTGTATTACAAAAATATGAAAGAAGAAAACAGAAGGTGTTACAAAACGAAAAAGGATATTATAGGAAGTACTAAAAGTTCCCCAATATTTCAAAAAGTTTCAAGAAATATGAGGAAAATTAGTGTTTGTTTAATTGCTTACAAAAAGGTTAGGTGTTAATTTGTACTTTTTAGTATGGTCATATTTAATTACTTTTTTGTGGTGGTACAAAACCTCATAACTTTTGCACCATTCATAATAGAAAAAAACATTTAATTTAATTTTTGCAATCTTAACATTAAAAATTTTATAATGGCATACAAATAATAACCCTAGGTTACATAATTTTAAATTAATTTACGATATTTCTAATTAAATTACAAGTCATGTTTTAATAATATTCAAGAATTTACAATGTATTATTTAAAGTTTACAATTTTGGCAAAAAGAAAGTTCATATAGCAAAAAAAAACAATAATTTAGGTGTCTTACATAATTATTAATTAAGTTATAAATTTTATACCGTTAATAATTTGTACTTCATTCGAAATGCAAGCAAACTTAAAAATAATTAAACATAATTGACTTGATGCATTTTTTACGCTTAATTGTCTTCTTTGTTTACACGTTTAATTAAATCAAAATTCACAATAATTTATCAAAAAATTTAATCCGCCCACACCTCAATTTCTAGAGAAATAAGAAAATTCCTTTCGATTAATTTTCCTTAGCCACGTGGCTAATACAAGAACGTAAACGCATTTTTACGCTGACATTTACAAAAAAATCCCTGATTTTACGCCTAAATAACAAAGACATTTGGAAAATGTCACGCAAAAATAGACGTTAACACAATAAAACAACAATAAAGTTAAATTTAAATTCATAAATTAGCAATTTCATCTAACACGCGACACCTAATAAATTATTAATGCTGGGTCATTTAATAAAAAATGTATTTAACCTTTAACTTTTTATTATTTCAATTTAAATTTGAATACTTTCTTAACTTGTATGAGACAGACATTTCTGTAGGAGGCACATTTTATTACGTAACCGATGCGGGCCCTGAATTATCTAATTTTTAGATTACAGAAGTAAAATTAACCTATTACAAATTGTTTTAACATTTTTTGGCATTTTAAAAATATATTTGCATTTATCAAAGCATAACTACAAAAGAATTTTTGTACAAAAAATCATTGTGTCTGACCTTTACAAACTCATGTTTAATATTAGAATAAGTCATTAACTTTTTTTTTCTATCTAAAACGTTAAAGATCATCATAAACTTCATAAAAGTGACGTAATAAAAATTCACTAAAATACCAAAAGGCGTCATAAATTAAACTGAATATATTTTCCATTTTCCTTGTTTTTTGGGTGCAAGTAAAACATAGTTTAATTAATTCGAGCGAATGAAAGTGCTCGTGAACTGAAAACGAAATCGAGTGTAGCAGTTTCACTAACCACGTATCGGTAGAATATTTTATTTGAAACTTGCACCGATCACAACGATATCCAGTTACACTCTTAGTTTAACCAGTTTAATGTTTCCGTTTAAGTGTATAGAAAAAGAATGTGATATGTGACCGTAATACTATAATAAATGTATCGTGGCTTTGCACTGCAAAACAACAGGTCAACGTTTTTTAAATGAAATCAACACATTTTGTATAGTAATATTCATAAATGCAATTCTTATATTGTTACTTACTCCAGGTTCAAGTGACATCACCATTAGAAAGCCAAATTCCAGAAGAAACAGCCACAGCAGGCCTGAAACAAGAAAAAAATTTTAATTTGTGAATTCTTAGGGCCTAATTTATTAGAATTAAACTAAAGACGACAAATTTTAGCACAACTTTTAATTTAGTTTATTTATCGTCAACCTACTCCTGCTGGAAGGGCTAAACACCAACGACAGTGGGTAGACAATTGCACCTAAAACACGGAAACTCCTAGAAATAATTTAAAATTCGTTGAAATAATTTAAAATCGCTTAAATTGGGAAGTACGTCAAAAAACCCATTTAAATTCCTCCTAGAGTTTCTTATCTCATTTTCTAAAATCGCATCAATTTGCTTGAAAGTATTTAAAATCTCTCTCTGATCAACTAAACTTGTACATTAAAAGCTTCTAAGATGACTACAAATCAGCTGAAATGGTAGAATTCGCCTAATAATCAAAACCACTTAAAAGTCCTTTAGCAGTATCTGTAATTACCTAAAACTAGCAGAACCCGTGGGCGACGCCTCCCGTTTTTTTTTGTAATTCCTGTAGTTTTCTCCGCTTAGTCGGTCTTGAAATCGAGAGCTGCTCGCGGAAAGAGCATCCCGTAAAAAAACGAAAGAAAGCCCAAAAACAGCACCGGAAAGCCCCATAAAACATTCCTTTAAAAAAGCGGGAAAAATATTAGTTAAACTTATTACTTTTCTTCATTTCCAGAGAAGTTCTAAATGTTTTTGGATCTAATGAATACGCTCAAAAAAATGTTGTTAGACATTTGCATATAATTACAAAATTAAGTTCGCCCGTACTCATATAAATCGACCAGCACAGAAAAAACACGTGTCTTTTTCAGGGAAAGCTCTTTCTTCATTATTGTCATTATTTTCATATTAAATTTTTTTCTTAAATTATATAATTTAGATTAGTGCTGTCCACTGGTTAATTTAAAAAAAAATTGTTAGACATTTGCATATAATTCCTAACGGAAATTCGCCTGTATTCATATAATTCGATCAGCAAGAAAAAAACACGTATCTTTTTCAGGGAAAGCTCTTCATTGTTATCATTATCTTCATAATAAACATTTTTCTTAAATCATGTATCGGTAAACCGGTGAATTTTTCAACGGAAACATTGCAATATTCTAAAAGCTGGTTTGAAATCGGTTTTTAGGATGTTTTTTTAAGACCGATTTGTTCAGACCGGTTTTTTAAGACCGATTTATTCAAACCGTTTTCTTCAAACAGGTTTTTAGACCGTTTTTAAAGGCCGATTTGTTCAGACCGGTTTTTTAGACCGCTTTTTTAGGAAAGGTTTTTTTAGACACATTTTTTCAGACCGCTTTTTAAGACCGATTTTTTTAAACGGTTTTTTTAGATCAATTTTTCAGACTGGTTTTTTAGACCGGTTTTTAAGACCGATTTGTTTAGATCGGTTTTTTTAGATCGATTTTTCGAACCGGTGTTTTTAGACCGGCTTATCAGACCGATTTGCAATGGCTCGAAAACCCGTCAAAAATTGCGAAACCGGTTAACCGGTTAAATTTTTTTTTAGACTGCACTATTTTAGATTCAGTGATATTTAAGAGGCCAACCCTTCCCTCACCCCTACATTATGGCCGACATATTTGTTATTCTTAATTTCTGGCGTTCTATAATCGCAAGTCAATGTTTTTTCCAAAAATCAAAAATCAATTTTCATTTTCAAGAAAACAAAAAAGTGGTTTCAACCACCCTTTTAAAAAACGCAGTGCTGCGAAATCACACAATTTCGGAGCTGAAGCGTCAGGCTGCATGTCAGGAACATTCTTATCGTATAGACTAGAACTTTTATTTTAAAAATATACAATTTTCTGAAAAATATGAAAAATTTTATTTATAGTGCTGCGCCTATTTTCACACTTACAAGTTGTGTTTCATATTCCCAAATATAGAATCTTAAAATAATCAAATCGAATCAACATAAAACGGAAATATTGAAATTTTTTAGAAAGTTGATCTGATTTATTTTTGGTTTTTATCAATATTTTAAACTCTTGCAAGTTCTGAACTTTTAGATTATGACCTTTACGAATTTAAGAACAATGTTCTAGAATTTGGGATATTTGGGACTAAGTGCTCAAGCTTGTTTTCACATAAATGTTCAAACGAGTTACGAGCTTATTCTCTAAACTTAAAAATGTTAAAGTGGTTTCTTTATTTGATTTCCATAATTTTAAACGTGTTTGCAAAAGGATATATTTTCAAACACCTTAAAGACTTTAAGCTGAATATATCTTTTTAATAAGTTTGCGCTTCAGTTCCCTGAACTTCATATTAATATATTGTAGATATAATAATTTATAACTTCAACAGGCATTTATATATAAATAACTGTTAAAGTTATTAATTATTTTATTTATAGTGTATGAATTTTATTTGTTTAATTTAGTAACTAACTTAACAAATTAAACATTTTTGCCTGAATTTATTAAAAATACATTTAAGTTTTTAAACATTGTTTCCTAATTTTAATTGTAGATATTTATAGCTTCACAATAACAACACGTAAAATAATTTACATAATTTCAGTGGGAAACCTGCATATAAAAATCCTTGAAAAGGAAAGGATGTTGTAGTATTAAAATTTCCATCATTATTGCGCACAATCAATATCTTTAAACTGGAAATACAAGGATCTTCAAAATGTTAACACGTAAAGATTCCGAATCTAAATATTCAATAAAAACAAATAAAACAAGACAGTTACCAGATGATCAATGGCATTTGTAATCGCGTTTCGAACTCATTAACGTGTAATTAATAGTTTCATCTTCTCTCCACTCTAATCCATAGTAATTGACCTTTACAGTTACATTAGTTACGAAATTAATGGATCATCGTCTTGTTATTTTAATATAGTCACGTACTTGTGTTTGAAACTAAATAACTTGACTATTTTTACAATTTGTTCTGGTCAAATTAGTCCAGTTTTAACATGCAGGAAAGTCATGTTTAACAGCAAATTTCACTTAAAGTTTCTAGTTTGGAAGAATTCCCCAAAACTTATATATTTTTTCTTTTTATAAGTTACCTAATGCGAATGCGAATCATCCGCCCACTTTTAGTGAAATTCCACGGGCAACAAAAGCCAAATTAATTATTTTAAATACTTTCCTTTAGTATTATATTAATCTGCATTGTTACGACGTTATAATTAAACCTTACAAAAACGTTTTTACGATGATTATTAAATTATTACATAACAAAAATTATGCCAAGTCTTGTATACGGACAAAAACCGAGAAAACTGGCGTTGATCACGCAAAAGGTCAAACGTGAAGACCTAAAATTTAGCCAAGTAGGAACAGGAACTCTACAAATTGTATATTTCCTGCAAATTTCTTTGATAAGTGAACTTTTTGCACGCCCTCTGTCATACCGAAGGAGAATAATTACTGTCATTTGTTGCTAAGTGGTAAGGAGCAAAAACAGACTTTTCACCGTGATTTATTAAATTTGTGTTACGAAACGGGGTTTTTTCGTGATCGTGAGCTTTTGATGAGTTCTTGCAGGAACTGATTTTGATCTTCAGGTGACCTCGAGCTTAATAAGCTCAATTAAAAAATATCTTTCGGCTGCTAACCAGGATTTATATTTTGAGAGATTGCAACGATGCGTCCGAAAAGAATATTCTTATTGTACCTAATTTTGGTTAAATGCGACTGTATTATTAAATAAACGAAACGGAACACACATAAACAATTAAACATTGTCCCACTTTTTAATAATTTATATGTAATTTCCTAGTAAATATACCGTGTATTATGAAAACTGTGTCATGAAGATCTAAACGTCCTGATGAATTGATAATTATAATAATTTCATAAGTGGTGCCATCTGGTTGTATTTAGATTTCCTCTCAACGTGATTACATGCACAATATCCACAAGAAATTAAAATCATTCATCCGTATCGGGTACATATTTCATGTTTTGTTTTCTATTAAACTCTGTTCGCATGAATGTCATTTGATTTTACTTTAATTGACAGATGTCGATGCAAAGAATTTCGTGCACACGTCTGTTATTTTCTATGGAAGTCACAAACCTGGTATCTGACCTCAAATTATCTAACTTTCGTGCGTTTCCTCAATCTCGATCACGTTTTACATTTTACACGCTTTAAGAATGGAAATAAAAGTTTCCGACTTTTACATTGTGTTAAATGGCACGTACACAAATTTAGTTTTCTTAAATTCTCTACACATTCATGCAGGCGTGAATAATATTAATTAATTAATAATGTAATGCAATTAGCACCAATTTTTATTAATCACCCGAGCAAATCAAAACTATTATTACTAAACGTCTAGAAGAAAACAATTAATAACAATTTTTTCAGGGTTGCCGACTGTCGCAATTTCGCAACACTTATGCAATTTTGATTTAGCGAGACTGCGAACCCGCGAGTTTTACATCAACCTTCCATTTGAATCGTTCGTAGTTAAAAGGTCGAATTATGTTTGATTTACTTGCCCTACAAAAGAAAGTGAATGTCCGCTTGCTACCAATTTCCAGGCTGGCATAAAAATTATTGCATTACGCTGCTTACAGTACTGGTATTTGTATTTGTACGCCATTTGTCTGATTGAACAGGTGGCTTTAGTTAAAAGTGTGCTGCTATGAAATTATAAATAATAAGTACAAGGAAATTATAGATTAATTATTAGTAGCCTTGCGTCTTTAAATGGTACAATTTCCGACAAATTTTCTACCTTATGAGTTATGTAATTCGGGTTATTATATACACATGATTAAGAGAAAACTCAATTATGCCTAGTTATTATTTATTATTTCGTTGCATTTTGTTGTAGAATTGTCGCTAATTGCAAATCAAAAAGTTTCGTGGAAGCGAAAGAATTTTTGTTCTTTGTATATATTTCCCAATTGTAGTTTGCATTAATTATTTGGTTTGCGTTAAGTCTCACAAACTTTCTGTATAATTCAAATAACTATTTTTTTTCTGATTTTTCTGAATATTTTTGCATTAGACGCTCTACGGGAACACGCTTCTACTTTCGCCATCGAGAAGAACCATGGTAGTGGCAGTGATAAACCTGTGAAAAGCTTGGTGCGGCTAAGCTTCCCCACCAGTGGAGACTGGGCGCAGCCTGATGTCGTACTGGTGGCTTGTTCTTGGCTCGTCTGATTAACCGTAATTGTATTGTCAATGGCGGATTAATTCGAAATGTAGGTGCCGCCAAGTTAAGCTAAACGCATGTGACATTGTAAAGATATAAAACAGTAAAACCGGGAAAATAATAATTAAACAAAAAAAGAGTAAAAAGACCGAATGGAAAACCCAAGAAATTAAAATAATGGTGGTAAGAAACTGGTAGAAAGTAGGGTTCGATACACGTGTGTGGAACAATATTGTGAAGTAAAAGTCTCAAGCCCACATACGGTTGTAATTCCAAATGAAAAGAAGAAGAACAAAAATGATTGGGTGGCAGAAGTATGATTACTGTCTACTAAAAGCTCAAGGTAGCAAACAAAGTTGCAAAAAACGAAAATATACAAATAATACCAATAAAAAAATTAGCATAAATTCATGAAACCAAATATCAATTAGTAAACACCTTTTTAAAATAAAAACAAATAATAAGTCCTATTTTTTAATTTAAGTCCACATTTAAACCAGGTGATGTAACATAGTATCGTCTTTTTTTTACTATAACGGTACTAAAAATAAATATCACTTTACCCCTGAACTTTTCCAACAAGGGCATCTAACCAAAATGGACAGCCCACAAATTAACTTGTTCAACAGGGTTTGTCCAAAATTACAGTGCACACCAGCAGCTCTCGAGCAAAATTCAGAAAGCGGAAATAATACGCCTCAAACGGTAAAATGCCAACATATTAACTGTTATCTTTTTATTTTTATAAACTTGATATTTAAATGCATATATTATTTTAAAGGAGAAGCGTAACCAAAACCAAATTAAAAAAACGTATTCTCCTCCAAAATTCTTTGAAAGATTTCGCAACCATTGGGCGTGAAAGGGGAAATAGAATCAAGTGGGTGTAATTAACCACAGCCTTGAAGGTGTTTTATAAAAGTTGCACGTGACATAATGTGTCTCTAGGTCAAGTAACTTTTGGTCACGATTTTTCTAAATAATATCACTTATTTATGTGCGTATACTATCACGAATTGAATTGAAAAATCGAATGTGTCGTAGCTCGGGGGTTCGAGGGGGGCGTCAAGTAATAACCTTTGTAATTAAGCAAAAGTCGTGGGAAAATATTTCCTCGGCATTAATTCAAACAATTATAAATAGGCACACCCATCAAGAAAACAAACAAAGCCTCAGGGTGTTGACTAACCTACCATCTATTAGTATGTAGCAGTACAGGATGTATGAAAAGTCTATTAAATCATATTTATTTACAAATATGAAATCAAAAAAAAATCAAATTTATTTAAATTATTAACAATTTCATTAAATTCAAAATTGTATCTTATATATTTTTTTTCTAATTTCCAAACTACAAAAAATTTCGAATTCTCTTTTCAGACTACTAAAATTACCAGGTTCTCATAAAAGTTCAATTTTTAAAACAGAATCCAGGTTTCGAGGTCAATACAAATCCAATAAGTATCCACTTTAAATTAGAGCTGGGATATTGTGAAATACTAGGACCGGAATTGCAACTGAATAAATTAAAAGAATTCGCAACTACATAAATGTCGTTCAGAAACTTGTCGACATCGGCTTCTGAAATGGAGCGTTTAGGTAACGCTTGTTAAAATATCTTATACCTTGTGCCTCCAGCGGAGATTGTAAAACTTTTAGTAGTGTGTAATCAATTCTAATATTTTGTATCGATAAAACCTTCTAAAAAAATTTAAGTTTGTTCTCTAAAGCTATGCACGAACTTATTGTTACGTTTAATGGTCATATCACATAAAACAGTTTGAGCGAGCCTAAAATGTGAGAACAGCCAAGATACACAAAAAACGAACATGTATTAATCAAGACAGAGAAAGAATCACCGAAAGCATATATCACGACGCAAAATACTTGGCGGAAGAAGTAGACGGAAGATGAAAACATGATCCACTGGTAACGAAATACACAAAATGGGGAACAAAGGCTGAAAACAAGACTATTTGATTCAAGTACTTAAAATACCAACGAATATTGAATTACCAAGTATTATTTTAGTAGCTAAAGAATAATAATCAACACCAATGAATAATAGCAATATGTAAATGTAGAAATAAAGAACGATATACCAAAGAACAAACATAAACACACCTTAGCACGATAACAAAATATTTGTGACTTGTACATGTACATATAATATATTATACATTTCTCAAAAAACGAGCTTTTAAAAAACATCGACGGTTTTAACAGGTTTCAAATAATCTTTTTTTCTCACACTTTTCTTTATATTTCAACTAGGCGATAATATGAGTGAGTAATATGACAGGTTTAGCTCTGCTGAACATACGGGCGAGCGTGGGGGGTACGTTATCATGGCAACCGCCTTGCTATTAACATGTAGATATGCCTTTGTCTATTCATAAAGTGGATATTATAGTTTCTTCGTTATGTGGGTCTTTATTAGATACCTAATTATTTGGTTTGAGTTTGTTTTAAATGTATTCAAATATTTATGTGGCATAAGGCTTTACTCTTGTTTCCAACTGGGAAAGGCGGGGGGGTGTCATAGGGGACCGACCTGAATCTGGTACTTAGGCTCAACAATTTCTCATTACGTCATTGTTAATGGTTTTTTAATGAGAGCACTAAAGAGCGTTAATAAAGCACCATCGAGGGAACATTTGTTCGTTAGTGCTTAATGCGTAAAGTGTGCCTCCATAGGCATGAAGATAGCAGGTAATTTTAATCTTTTAATTGCACGGGCATGTCTTTGGTTGATGATTTTTCAATTAAAGCACTAAAGAGCTCCAATATAGCACTAACGAGAAAACAGTTTTTTCGTTAGCGCTTAGTGCGTAAAGTGTGCCTTCATGGGCATGAAGATAGCAGGTAATTTGTATCTTTTAATTGCACGGGCATGTCTTTGGTTGATAATTTTTCAATTAAAGCACTAAAAAGCTCCAATATAGCACTAACGAGAAAACAGTTTTTTCGTTAGCGCTTAGTGCGTAAAGTGTGCCTTCATGGGCATCAAGATAGCAGGTAATTTTTATCTTTTAATTGCACGGGCATGTCTTTGGTTGATGATTTTTCAATTAAAGCACTAAAGAGCTCTAATATAGCACTAAGGAGAAATCAGTTTTTTCGTTAGCGCTTAGTGCGTAAAGTGTGTCTCCATGGGCATGAAGATAGCAGGTAATTTTGATCTTTTAATTGCACGGGCATGTCTTTGGTTGATGATGTTTCAATTAAAGCACTAAAAAGCTCTAATATAGCACTAAGGAGAAATCAGTTTTTTCGTTAGCGCTTAGTGCGTAAAGCGTGTTTCCATGGGCATGAAGATAGCAGGTAATTTGGATCTTTTGATTGCACGGGCTTGTTTTCGCTTGATGATTTTACAAATAACAGAACTAATGAGCTCTAATATAGCACTAACGAGAAAACAGTTTTTTCGTTAGCGCTTAGTGCGTGTGTGCTTGCTGGGCGTGAAGATGGCAGGTAACTTTGTTTTTTAATTGCTCGGACATGTCTTTCTTTGATAATTTTTTTATTAAAGCAGTAAAGGGCACTAATAAAGCACTAACAAGTGGCAACAGTTTCCTTGTAGCGCTTAGTGCGTAAAATGAGCCTGTTGGGCGTAAAGATGGCAGGTGATTTTGTTTCTTTTTTAATTACTCGAACATGTGTTTGTTTGCCGATTAATTAATTAAAACACTAAAAATCACTAACGATTGGCAATAGTTGTTTGGTTAGTGCTTAAATTGTGCCTGATAAATGTGAAGCTGGCAGGTGTAATTGTATTTTTTATTACACGGAAATATCATTCCTGATTTTTTGGTATGGCACTAATGATTGGCGCAATTGCTGTCGTTTGGGCTCTCATTAACTTGCCAACGTCATCAATCTTTCCATAGATATCTCCATATGAACTCCTAAAAGAGGTTCATGAGCCCCACTTTAGGATTAACGATTTAGAACGGTTTGGCCACAAAATTAATTTTAAACTGTCTATTACAATATCATCAAAATTTCGATGTTTTGCCTTCGTTCACGTTTTCATGAGGGTGGGGGTAATTTTCGGCTTCTAACTACAATTGCATTCTTACAAAGCGTCCCAAGCGCAAGCGAAAACAGAAATTACCTACGAAGTTACGTAGCTAAGTATTCTAATTTTGCAACTGTTTTTGGTACATCGTTTTAAAACGAACACAAATTGAAAATATAAAAATAACAATTACATTGCATAGGAAAAATTCAAACTAAGTTTATTTCTTGGCTTGGGTGAAATATCTCGTTCGAAAATTGTACGAAGCGTACTAGCTGTATTGGTTTGCACTGCTTCAATAATTTCCAGAGCTATTTTGTCGCCAGTCCGTGTACGTGAATGTGTAATTAATCGAAAGTATTTATTCTAACGAATCTGTTTTAAATCAAAGGGGAAAAATTAATGTGTTTGCTGTTACTTACAAGGTATTGATCATAAATATCAAATACATTTCGTAAGTTTTCTTGCAGTGCTTTAATCTAAGAAACTTTCATAATGTTAAACTTTATCTGCATTGCATATTTTCTATTTAACTTCGTATGTGAATAACTTCTATGATGACTAAAAATTAAGAAACTAAGTGTATTTTATAGTCAATTTTACTACATGTAAACTTGTACAGTGTACATTTTCTACAGTTTATCGTACGAGAACCATCTACATGGTTCAGAGGCTATTTAAATGCATTTCTAGACTCTACAGGGGCCTATTAGAAAGTTTAAATTATTTTTTTTAAATTTTATAATAACAATTGTGTTTAATTAATTATAATAAACTGACCACTACTTTTTAACATTTTTTTAACGCAAGCAATGTTCCAAGTTGAAGAAACTTATAAATGTTAAGGAATTACAAAAAAAAACTCTTACAAACGTTTCTAACATAAATAGAAACCAGTAAGTACACCGAGTTACATAAAACGTAACAGTAGAAAGGCCATGTATTTATAATCAGATATTTTAACAGTTGTTCTAGATCTTGATTTAATAAATAAATAATAAAGTTCTCTTATTTATAATGCACTCTCGCTTTTAGTTACTTCCGCAAACAAAAGTTTCGTCCGGATTATCCATTAGTTGCGCATCGTGGAATGTAAAATAACCGAGCTCTTATTTAAAAAAATTACAATTAAGTAAATTAAGCAAACCAGGAAAAGCCGTAGCCTTGGCAAGGCCGCGTAAAAATTAAAATGCATTCGGCGTAGGAATTTGCTACATTCGTTGCTGTTACTTTTCGTAAGCCACTTGGAGAGAGTGCTTTAATGTTGAATAGTTTTTGCTTGAACGAACGCAAAATATGGTCGCAGAAAAAGTTATTGTCGAGTCTTTTATTTTTATTTTGTACGTTGGTAGAACGGTCTATTGATTTTTTGGAACGTTATTGGTAAATGTATCTTGTCTAAATTAATTTTTGGTTGAATAATAATCATTTTGTAAGTGTGAATTGAATATCTTTTATTACACATTGTTGGGAAATTTGAAATTTATTCAACAAAAAGTTGATTTGGTGATTTCTAAAATATAGGTAGTCCTCATTTGTCTTTGTAAATTGAGTCAACTTCCTGTTCCTTATTTTAAACACCGTTAAAAGTTTCAAATTCAATTAACAAACAGCAAGTTTTATTCTTCAACATGAATAAATAATTGGTGAAGTTTTAAGTTCTTCAAGTTCTTTTGAATTAAATAGAAAATTGAAAAGATTTATGTATGATTCTTATCGATTTAGTTTCTATATGAAAAATTGCTAATTTATTATTAAAAAATTACCGTTTAAAAAGTTAATTGGACACAAAAAACATGCATTAGTCATAATTATCGGAAACGCTATTATAAATTTTAAATAATAAATTATCTGTTATACAGAATTTTAATTGGTTATAAATTTAGGATGGGTGCATCAGTTCTGGTTTCACCGGAAGTATATCATTAGACTTTCGGAGTTTCTATAACAAAATTCTTATGTCAAGTATCAAAAAGATCAATCAATGAATATTAATTTAACATGTAGCGGACACATTTAATGTTGTACAAATTATTTAAATTTAATGCATAATAGAGTTTGTATAAATTTGACTACATTTTGTAACTGGACACTCTTTTTATGTAATTTAGAAAAAAATTCGAATTAAATTTTATTGAATACGTATACAACTGCCTAATAAAAACAATCCAAAATACATATAATATTTAAAATTTTAACTTTCTTTCAAAATTTTAACATAAATTTCAGATTATTTTTTATTTAAATATTTTGTTCGTGTGGTTTCCTCAAACATTCACCTAATTACAACCTAAACCGCAAAATTCTTGCCAAGTTTACGGAATACACTTCGCTATCCAAAAGATTCCTCTAATTGCAAATCCACCTAAAGCTCTAAGTCCCCGTTATTTAGATACTACTGTTACGCACATGATAAGTAGAGCGGAAAGAAGCCCTAATTAGCATCACAGAAAGCTGTAGGTCCTCTCTATCTACATACAGGGCGTAGAATTGTTTTATTGTACATGGAGAACGCCATGTAAAAGCAGTTTCGCATTAGAGCAAAAGAGATGGCGGATACCAGGGGCGTATACATTTTGTAGAGCGACGCCGAACGGACCCGAGACGGCTGGCAGCTAAGCGGCACAACATGCTCCGAGGCCCCATTTTATGCAGAGCATAGATTTCTAATAAAAGTTTTGAATTTATCTTTGCAACAAGGGCGAGACGAGTAAAGCATTTGTGTCAGGCGCGCAAAGTTGAGGGCGCAGAAAAACACGATTTCATTCTTTTAATTTTTATTGTTTTACGAAAATTTATATTAAAATAATCGTGTAACATAACACACAATACAGCATTCTTTAAAATTAATTAATTCTTAATTAATTCTTTTGAACTTTATCCATATAGCGTAATATCTTAAGTCACATTGATAGAGTGAGTACAGGCCTACAAGCGGGGCCTGACCACAATGGCCACCAGTCACCGATTGTGGTCATAGCTAAAACAGCCCTCTTGGTCATAACGGCCACTGCCAAATTTTGACCACAACAGCTACCTTGGTCACAACGGTCACTCATCCTCTTGACCACAACAGTGATCTTGACTACGGCAACTACGTTTGATTGACTCATGGACACCGACGATAGTCATAACGTTCACCTTGCTAACAACGACCACCTATTGTCTTGACAATAACAGCCACCTTACAAACAAAAGCAATTTACTTTTTTGGTAAAAATAGCCACCTTGGTTACAACAGCCGCTTACCTTAATAATCACAACAACCACCCTTACCATAACCCCTCTAGTTGTCCAGGCTGCTTATATTTAACAAAATTAGCAGTGGCCGTTGTGGTCAAGTGGTCGTTGTGTTTAAGACAATAAGTGTCCGTTGTGACCAAGTTGGCTGTCGTGATACAAATGGTGCTGTTGTGGTCAAAATGATTGTTATAGTCAAACCGTTGTGACTCAGGTGACTGTCACAAACAGCGTCGGTGTGCATGAATCGATCAGACGTCGGTGGCCGTTATAGTCCAGGTAGCAGCTGGAGCAAGACAATAGGTGGATGTTGTGACCATAGTAGCTGTTGTGGTTAAGGGCTGTGATCAAGGATACCGTTGCGAAAAAAAATTGTCAGTGGGCGTTGTGACTAAGGTGGCTGTTGTAACCACGACCAACGGGCAAACTTTCGCGTGGCCGTTGTGGCCTGCACCACTACAATCAAAAACCATTACTTGAGGGAGGAAGAAGGCGCAATTTTATAGTCTTGTCTCGGGCGAAAAATAGCTAATTACAGCTCTGCGTATAATTCTTTTAAGTTCCGGTTCTAAACTGAAACTTTTCTCTTGATTAGTGATTACAATTAACTGCACCTTAAACAATTTGTGTGAAAAACTCTGTGCATCTAAGATCCTATTTATAGATGGGAACTCCAACCAGTTTATAAGGTCATATAAAAAATCCTAAAACAAAAAATCTTAAAGACATTGCTCAAGACGACTTAACGGTTCGTTAATTATGCTAACTTCTAACTGCGACGACAAAGATTATATCATTCTATTTTATTTTTATATGAGAAACATCATAAACATATTCATTCTTATTTTTTGTAAATCTCATCTTTGTTCTTAAATTAAAACAAATGGACAAGAAATTGCGCGGAATTTTTTAAATAAAACAAAGTGCAATTTCATATGTCTAGAATTTACTTCCTGTTTAAGTACATGGAAGTCCACCTTGAATATTTTAACGGCACTAATTTCGTCTTTCGAAGCAATTTGTAGCAATGATTTAGTTGATTTCATCAGTTTCTCGGATTAATTAATTCTTCTACGTTTTACTACTAGGAAGTTTTATTTAAAGACAATGAAATGTTTAATAATAAAATTGTTTACTGTTTTCTTTAGTTGAGAGTTTTTTTAATATTGTTGCTTAATTTTTGTGTAATTGTGACGCAAAATTTCAAGAACTACTGGAACGATTCTAATAATTAAAAGCGGCGAGTGTAGAATATTTAGACTATAAAAATGAATCTTTGTAAGGTATATGTAAGTGCTATAATCGTGTTTACATTCCGCCAGTTAACTTTTCCATGCAATTAAGAAGCAGAGATCCCTTTTGAGCATAACCCTTTGTTTGTTTAATTGTATTTTGCATCTTGACACAGTTTGTCGGCTGTGTTTTAGTAATATAGTCTTTGTTGCTAAAGACGAAATCCGCGTGAAGCAAGTTTAAAAAAGTAATCCTATTTTAGACAAATTTAATAAAGTTATTGTAACATAATCTGCTGATAGCTTTCATACCGCGAACCAGAACCGCGGCGGACGCCCACCCACGTAATCTAGACCAGCGAACAGCTTCGGCATAGTCGTGCTTAAGTTTACACTATTAATACATAAACACTACAGGCGCATTCTTTATTGTTGGCACGTACGGTTTTATAACCCCCTTAGCAATTACTATCAATTAAGCCTCAATCATTACGAATGATATTGTTCATAAAAACCTGCTGGTGGATCGTTGCATAATTAAGAAAGAGCTTTTTCTTAAAAAGATACATGTTTTTTTCCTTGTTGATCGATTTCTATGAATGAGGGTGAATTTCATTTTGGAATTAGATGCAAAACTCTAATAGAATTTTGTTCTGCGTATTTATTGGTTACAAAAACATTTAGAAAATTGCTGTTAAAACAATCCCCTAAAACTGAGAAAAAAAATTTCTTTCGGGGTGATGCTCTCAATTTTGAGACCGACTCAGCGAGGGAAACATTCGTAGTTACTATAAGAAACGGGTTTGGCTATTTTCATATAATTTTTTTTTTCATAAGACACAATTAATATAATAATACCTTTGCACATAGAGCAGTGTTACAATTATTATTACTTAGGCTGCTATATTTTGCCACTTTTATTATTAATAAGCTGCCGGGAGACACCCACAGCAAAGGTCTTCTCACAGACATTTTACAAAATAAACAAAAATACGTTACGCATTCCATGCAACACTAAGGTGCATATTGGGAGTAATCATAATATATACTTCGCATAAAAAAACTGCAGCGTGCACATTACTAGCTGGCATTTCATGACGAACTACCTGAATCCGTACGCTTTTTTACTTTCCCATACTTCCAGTATGACAGTATATTGTGACAGCGCATATTATTAAGATACAACGAAAAGTTGTCGAGCTGTTAAGATTTATTTTACGAGCCGGAACAGGAAAAAGAAGTTACACGTGTTTTTTGGTAGCATTTTTTTCACACACGTATTTCATAAATATAAGAACAGAATATGAGAGAGGGCATTAAGACAAATCTAAAGTTTTTTCCGAGCACTCTACTTTAAAATAGCTGCCGCTACGGTGTTCGTAAGCCTGTGGAGCTAGGAATAGGCTACTGTTTGTGTCGTGTACCAATCCACTAATTTCTCTGTGACGCCCACTATGAATCGTTGGAAACTGGAAATTTATCCTCCTCGTTTTAATAAACGGAAGACGATAAAAAAACTCTGTTTAAACTAAAGTGTTCACGAATAATAGTAGAATAAAATTCAAAACGTAATTTTTTTGTGCAGTAATATTTGGACTTCTTAATTTTGGCAAACAAATTTGTCAAAATTGATTTATATAGAATTAAACCAATCTCTATATAAAATTCATGCAACTAAGGCTTCGACTTCCAAAAGCTATTATTGAGCATTCACCTACCTTGCGTTATCCGTTTCATTCTTGTGTGGCAAGGCATTGCTAGGCCGCTGTAAAATAAAAAAAGTCTAATTAAAGAAACGAAAAAAAACAGCCAGGAGCTTTTTTGAGCTCAGAGAAGGTTCCCTTTCGTTTTGTGGTTTCTCCAGGCGAATTTAAAAAAAGTAACAATAATAAACCGAGCGTATGAATATGTGATATATAATAAAAGCAACGCAAAACTGGTTCGACATCTTTCACTTTCTTTACGGTTACCCAAAAATATACGCAACTATGCAAATTGTTTTGTAAAAAAAAACTAAAAAGAGGCCCGGAAATATACAACCTACTCCGTGTATGGAAAATTATAATTAAAGCAATTAAGGCTTTATAATTACGTGGAGGCGGTTTAGTCCTAAATATTTAGTTTTAAGCAGTTTTTAGGTTGGCGACAATTGCAAAATATGCAGTATAAAAAAACATGCTCCAGTTTACGACAACAATCACTATTACAAAATCACCCACAAGTTACGCTGCAATAAAACTATACTGTGCTTTAAATTATCTTAGGTTCACACACGGAACATAAAACCTTATAAGGTTTGATGTTATCAGTTTAAATGCGTTACTTGACAATAAAGAATTAAAACTATTAGTCAGTATCTCATGTTGCAGTACAGGAAATGCTTGAAATTTCACCTTTATACCTGCAATCCATTTTTTAAGTCAACACAACTGCAATAATTAATTAAATACTATTGAGAAAGCTCACCTTTTAAAAACTAATGGTATTTTCAAAGCGATTGCGGTTAGATAACGTTTATTGTCAATTGACATTTTACTTCTGCATCGTTTTATTAAATATTTTATCCCGACATTTTTAAATCCGGAGTATTGTAATTAATTTAATATGTGCTAATACACGACCTTCACATAAAAAATCTCCCCTATTTAAATTTGTCTAATTGAACTTTAACAAAAAAAAAGACCGACAAAGTCGGTTTAGGACTCCAAGGATATCCATATCACCTTATTTAAAGTTATTCAAGTTCTACTTATTAACTATACATTAAGCTTGCTCCACATAATAATGAAGACGTGCCAAATAGAAGCCATTAACAATCATTTTTATTAAAAGTAGCATTGATTGTGAAATTAAGTCGGTCATATGTAAATGTGTTAGCTAATTATATCACCCACACCGGTAGAATAAGCAAATATTGCACCGATTAGTTAAGAGATACTTATTTATTGTGCCCTACATTGTTAAATTAGTGTAGTTATTAGAAATCTGTGCACATGGACAATAGGATTGCTTAATAATTATTGGGCAAAGCCAAAAATACCAATGCCAAATGTCATTTAAACTGGAGCAGGTTGGCGCTTAATTAAGCTACAATCGCGTTACTACTTTTAGTATTTATGCTACTGAAACACAAACTTGACAAGGGTAATAATTAAAGTCCGGTTCTTTTTGTTGATTTACCAATAAATGTAACCGACCTTGACTTCGGAAAGGTTAAACTAAAGTTTTTGTTTAGTGTACATGCGTTAGAAAAACATCAAAGTCAGAATTAAAATTAAGAAACCAATAATTCAAAGCTATTTCTTGTAATTTTTTCAGTGACGCGAACCGCAAAAAATAACATTTCGGTTTTCGGTTACGGTTCAAATTTTTTTAAGTGTTGGTTACTGTTTACTGCTGCTAAAAATTAAAGTCAGCATTAAAATATAAAATACCAATTCCAGGCTATTCCTTGTAAATTTTTCACGGACGTGAACCGAAACAAAACAAAGTTTCGGTTTTCGGTTACCGTTCACATTTTTTAAATTTCGGTTACGGTTTACTGCTACTAAATATTAAAGTAAAAATTACAGTATAAAGAAAAATTCCAAGCTATTCCTTGTAATTTTTTCACAGACGTGAACCGAAACAAAATAACGTTTTGATTTTTGGTTACGTTTCAATTTTTTTTAAATTTCGGTTACGGTTTACTGCCACTAAAAATAAAAGTCAAAATTATTATATAAAAACCAAAAAGACATCTATGTAAATAAATATTATATGAAATATGTTATGTTGAATACATTTATGGTTTTGCCTCCGGAAAAAGTGCACCAGGGCCCCCGATCCTAAATCCGCATCAGGTATGGTAAAATTCCAGCCAAAGTGCTTCGCCCATTTTTAAATGTATTACTTTGCATAAAATTAAACAAGAGCTGTTTAAGATACTATCACGTAAGTAATACCACAAAAATACGTAACACGAATAAGTAATAAAGTTAGGGTAATATTTAAAAACAATCACTTTGATGTATTCGTAAATAGAGGTCTCGTACATCAGAAATACTTGTCGGTAACCATAGCAGCCGTAACAACAACAGTAACGTAAGACTGGGGCTGAAACTTTTTTTCCTTATTTCATTATTGTGGTGTAGTGGTTATTAACTAATTAATATTACTAGTGTTACCCCAGCGCACAATGCACTGACAGACTGAGCGTTGACCGACCCGGCGAAATGATAAGTCACGTGATGCATTAGTTCCAATAATGAGACTCGGCGTTAGTGTAGATGTCGCCTCAAGTGAAGCGCGTCTAGCAGACTTTCATATATATTATAAATTAAAATAATTATTATTGAAAAATCGACGTGGAATAAAAATATAAAAATGTTTCATGTTCCATCTGAGGATAGAGACCTTTCATTGAAAAAAAATGGTCCAAGTTGGTGAAGCGGTAGCCGCTGGAGGAACCGGAGAAAAATACCCTTTGAGCTTTTGTATATGTATGGATTGCTGGAAATGTAGGCAACTAAGAAGCCTGACAAGAAAAGGATAGGCAACTAATAAGTGCGATAAGGAAGCAAGATAACGGGCGCGGGAGGGAAAGGGGCAAGTGACGGTTTACGTATCTATGGATACTTTTAAAATTAGTTTAAAAATTCACCGAGTATATTTTCAGTATAAAATTATCAATGGATACGAGAATCCCCACTTGACTCGTCCATTTTCTCTTTTCCTTGTTGCACTTATTACTTACTTATTTTTACAGTAAAAATAGTGGCAATCTATATGTACCCAACATAAACCTCGAATAAATTCGCATGTAACTTGAATGTTTCTTCTATGTTAGTGAAAACTATCTATTTATATTAAATCCGGAACTGTCTCAATTTTACGCGACGATGGGCTGTGCGCTTACATCTCGACACAGCTTATTTATTATTTTGCTAGCCGGTTTTGATGTTAACGTTACATAGAGCGACGCGGCTGTTGATTTCAAAACCTTGCGTAATTTAAAACAAGTTATTATTAAAACCGTGGCCTATATATTGTAAATTTTTAAAGCACGTAGCATTTATTATACATGATTGTAAACAGATCAAAGTCAGCTATGTTAAATATGGATACCGTTTAATAAAAATAGATAAACATTGAATAAAATACAAAACCATACAACAAAGATAATTTTACGTAAAAATACGAAATTTGAGCTTGTTACTAAACAAATAAAAGAAAAAATAAATAAGGAGATTTTGAGAATTTCTGTTTTTTTTTAGAACAAATACAATTCTGTACTGACTGCCAATTTAATCGACTCTCTAGTTCTTATATTAAGTGAAATAGCAATAGTGAACTATTAAATATTTCCATTCTTCATGCTGTTGCATTTTTATGAACAGACACTACGGAGGGGTCAACTACTGTCTCATCTAGCACCTAAAATAAGACAGGCACAAACATCCATGGACGATATTGGGATTCGAACCCGGGACCGCTTGATCGGTATACTATAATGTTCCGATACGTGCACGATGCAACAGAAATTTGAATTTTACTTGCATCATTTAATTATTGATTATTGTTAATTATTAATTTCTCCGTATCAGATAATCATCAGGTTTTGCTTGCTGCTTCTATAAAAATTGTATTTATTTAAATATTTCACATTGTCTGAATTTTTAGTTGTGTTTATGATGACCTTTAGAAGAGTAAGCCTATTTTATTTCTCTTTTGTGTTGACCTATGCCCTCGTGTTTCAGATTTACGTACTAATACTGACATTCTAGCTTTCTACTATAAAAAATTACGTAGTATACCGAATACAGCTTTTCGTATTTTTTTAGTCATGGTTTTTATTCGAAATAATTATAAAAATGAACACAAAATGACAATATTCCCCCCAAACAATAATTTTCAAAAGTAGCTTAACAACAACAGTCTGGTTCTGGGCAGTTACAGTTAGTGCCGCCTACAGAACCATGAGAAAGTTCAAAGTTTCATGAAACTGAAAGGATAAATTTTCCAGTTTTAACATACACCACATTCCGCTGTCATAAGAGACCGAACGTACCGCTCTGAATGATAATTACGCAATGAAAAAATATAAACCAACCTCTAAAGAGTTTGCATACTGAAATTTTTAATTACCGCTCCGGGATCAATTTTTAAAATTCCTTTTTCGTCGTTATTAATACGACCGGATGTTCAACAGCACTACCTTAGAGCGCTACCAGTCGTTACGCAAGGTTTTGCTGAAGAGAAATTGCCCTAATTTTGCATATAATTGCTCCGTAATGTACACACTTGTTGCCTCTTGGATGGCCATCTTCTTATGATGTAAAGCAAATGGAATGGAAGGTGGTATCGAGCGTATATTAATAAGAATGAGTTTATTAGAGCATGAGTCTTACACGATTTCTATATTTAAATATAGCCGAGATTGTCTCGGATAATTTGCGATATGAATAAATGAATTCACCTTCGGTTCTTGCTATTTATTTCATTGGGGTAATGATGCCGTGCGTGGAAAAGCCAATAGATATTGCTTGATACACGAAGGTATTCCACTTATCCTTATACCGAAGCCAAAGGAATGTGCTGCTTCATGTTTGTCTATAAGGTACGGATTTTATGTAAATTAAAATTGTAGGTATAAGATCTTTGTGTCTAAAGACCGATGAACAAAATGAAAACAGGGTGTGGATTTCACTAAGAAGAGATTCTTTACCTTTAATATATTTGATTGATTTATTTTATATTTCTAATTGTGTTTTCATGATTACCTTCCTCGCTATACGAAGTATAGCTATAGAGGAGGTATTGTGATCGTCAGGTTGGATTTAAAGCAAATGCGTTCATTCAACAAGTTTTTGTAGGTTTAAGTTTACTGCCCGATATACAAGTTATGCCTAAAAGAAAGGTACTTTTATGCCAAACATTTTTATCGTAAACATTTTGACTAATAAGCAGGTTTTGGGGCCTTGGGAGACCGATAAAGAGGACGCTGCAGAGGTGTCTGTGTGTGTTTGTGCGTCTGTCTGTGGGTCTGCATACACTTTACAGTCCAGACGCCTTAATGCAGAAAAACCAAATTCGTACTCTACGTATATCGAATAGCTGATCTGCGCAAACGCAATCTCCCTATCACTCCCTATTACCCCCAACATCGTGTTTTTGTTATTTCAAAAATGTACGAATTTCGGCTTTAAAATCGGTATGAGCATGTTAAATGACGATAGAAACAACTTTCCATTGGGAAAACACCACTGAGAGGTTTCCTTTCAGTCGTTTATCTAAATGTACATTTAAAAAACAAAAACTCGATGGTGGGGACAGTGAGGGGTGATGGAGAAATCGCGTTTGCGCAGATCGGCCATTCAA
The DNA here is from genome assembly GCA_958336395.1 of Ctenicera cuprea. Taxonomy (NCBI): domain Eukaryota; kingdom Metazoa; phylum Arthropoda; class Insecta; order Coleoptera; family Elateridae; genus Ctenicera; species Ctenicera cuprea. The sequence goes on from OY284491.1 coordinate 2,438,217, forward strand.
CATGTGTAGAATACTAATCTCAAGTTCTTTTAACTTAAAGAAAACGAATTAAAGCTTTTCTCTGTCAAATATCTTGTACTTCTGTTTTTAATTTCTCCAAATTACTTTTTATTGAGAAAAAGTTAACAGAAACCTTTTTATGTTTCTTCAAGTAATCGAATTTTGCGGTGTTTTTAGCTTTTAGCTCAACACCAGTATTAGTCCTGAACAAATCGTGTTAAATTAGTGGTTGTACTAGTTTTCTCTGATTTTTCTCACCTTCCTTGCACTTCCTAACACTATACCTATTTTTCAGGTTTTCCAGATTATGATGGTAATTATGATAATAGCTTGCACCCAGTGCCAATTGTTACCTTTTCGCCGAACTTTTCTAATCAAGCAATCAACCATTTTTTTTTCCAAATTTTAATAGTACTTAGACCTAAGTGTACTAGACAAATGTGTTGTTTATTTTGTAATTTAAAACTAGCTCAACCCGTGGACTACAGCCTACGCTTTTTTTGATAACCATTTTTACAATACTCAAGCTTTTGAAATAGAGTGCCGCGGTGATTTATGTGACCGTTACATAAACATCGGAACCAACAAACTAATAATAAATAAGTTGTGTCGAGATGTAAGAGCGTAACCGGTAGTCGCCAAAAGTCGACCAAAATGAAAGAGGTCGGAATTTAATATACAGTGAATTCCAATTTAGGTGGAACATGACAGATTGACATGCAAACACTAAATAGTTGTATTTTATGTCAAATGTTATGTGTTAAACGAGTTTTATTTCATGCAGTCACCCTACATAAAAAAATAACATTTTTTACATTACCTAGTGGCAACTTATTTGAAAATTTAATACAAGTTACAAATACTCCAGCAACTAGTGCATTGATACAATAGGAAGTCGATTTTACAATCTCTCGGTGGCGTGCAGGTAGAGAAGTTCAAGCCTTGATGAGATCTGCTACTACATAAATTGCATTGCTATTTTAAAAATCAACTTAAAAGTAAACATTTAATTTAAGTCCTAACACCAAAATGATTTAAATTCTACATAATTATCTTTCAAAAGTTTATCGTTACCTGTTTATGTTTCACCTGATTAATTTTGTTATGTAGCAAGTAGCAATAAAAAATAAGAATATCCATTTTAAATAAAATATTATCAACCTGGTCGTATTTTTTCTGTAATTAAAAAAATTTTAATAAGTAGACCTGATTAAGGCTTGCACTCATAACCTCTCGCTTACAAAGCAAATCCTCTACCTACGTGCTACTGCAATATTTAAAGCTCGGCTTCGCAACTGATTACACCAATGGACGAGTGGCTTGATTATTTTTAAATAATTTATTGAAAGCATTATTTCTAGGCGCAGAAAATACAGCTATTTCAATTTTTGCATGTTAATCTGCTATGCTCCACCTTACTTAGAATTCACTTCTTACTCTATAGATCAATATTGTTAAAATTTACTGCATATTTCATCTACTGTACGCGCGGCCAAACTTGAGAAAAAATCGAACCTTGCACAGTAGTCCAGGGAAGGATGGAGCAAACGATACACTCCGAAAATCGAGTGTACAGAACTACGAATTACAGTTGATTTAAGGAGCGAAATGAAGTGTCAGCGACCGAATATAGTTGCGTGGCTTTTCTCGGCGTTAGCGGCGCGTAGTTGCACTCGTTCTATTATTATATTTATTTATTGTTGACCTATACCTGTTGTTAAAGCTTATCACCGACGCTAGCAGTTAGACTACAATACATGAAAAATTCCCCGTACTTCTGCTTTCTACATAGTAGTGGTAATTTAGCAGGCAAACACCTATCATATAGAACTACCGAAAGATTTTTCAACCTCGCCAGGTATCGAACCACGGTTTCTAAAGAGCCTAAAGGCAAATGTGCCTTGACGTTTGTCTAGCAAAATAGATGTTTTTTGTAGTGAAACTTCTTTGCCGGCAGTAGTAACCACGCGATTGCTAGAACGGAAGTGCGAGGCGGAAACATTGTACCCTGCTAACCAACTGGACAGATCTTCCTAGATACTAACAGAAGCGATAATTTTTCAGTTGTGCCACCACTTACACAGACCTCCAAAGATATGTCTTTTGTGGCTTGACTTATATACCCACCAAATGAACAGTATATCATGGGAGAGATATGATTTATAATACATTTGTGTAAGAGTGAATTACATTCGGATTGTATTTCCTTTCTACAAAAACAAAGGAAATACAATTTTCAATGTAAGTACTGACATTTGAGATATTAATAACATTTTTATTTGAAAATAAACTAGAAATTAATGAAACTTCCATGTGTGCGCTTTGTCTCACCGCTTTGGAAAACCGTGAGTTAAACTCCGACCTTCTATTTTGCAAAGTGTGTGTGATTTTTGCCGGCAGGAGTAATTACTTGAATCCTGTTCAGTTAAATCATACAATTTAAAATAAATTTTCAGTGAGAACACGCTAAGAAGTTTCACGTAGAAGTTGCGTGCTTGGCATTTTTTTTGCTTATGAGACTTTCATCGCGTTCATAAATTTCAATACCAATTACTAATTAGAACGTATGAATTCAAACATTAAAACCTTTACGACAAGGATTTATCAATTAACAACCCACGAACTGTGAATTACCGGAACTAAAATTCAAATCTGTATCGACTTTCGCTAATCTTTGAATAATTTCTGAAGCACCAATATCTTCTTAATGCAAATATGTCGATTTTTGTCCATATAATACCATGTTTTAGTTATATATGCGCATCATTTACCATAAACTTAGCTAACAAAATACTGATTAAATACCAAATGGGCTTTAAGTTACCGAAGATGCTTGTTATACACATTTTTCACTTTTACTATCTAATTTGGACTTTCCCTTGTGTAATATTGACCTTATATAAGGTTTAAATAATTCATATTTTTCTGATGCCGCTAAATTATTACAACGTACTAAAATATCTGACATTTTCGTAAGATATTAAAGAAATTTTGTTTCTTTTCAAACCATTTAATCGCTGAAGGTTGTACGAAATTTTATTTTATTTTGTTTTGTTTTAAAATCGTTTAAAGCTTCATCTGGACGATATAACAGCTTATTTTTTAATTAATGACCTCCACATTTACGCATAGATTCCTGCAGTTTTAATTAGATGATCCGCTTAAAAAAAGAATTATGTATTTTAAAGTAGTAACACAACGTTTGACCTTTAGATGAAAGCATTTCAATAACGATTTCTTAATTTAGACCATCCTATTTTAGAATCATTTTATAGTTTTACGAAATGCGGATTCACGTTTTTTTTTGGAACGTCGCGGTTTGGCATTTAATAATTAAACAGATTCTGTGCACTTTTAAAACACCTTCCTTTTTAATTATTTTAATTTGCAATAAATACGATTCTTGAACTTTAGTGTCGTCAAGTCTGGAAGATAACTCATCTTATTAAGACCTTCAAAAGCGAACAAAGCGCAATCTTGGGGATTTTATTTGATTGTAGTTTTTTTTGTAATGAATTCACTCAAATCAATTTCTAAGGTTAGGCTGGTGCTACACATTCTTCGAATAGCAACACTAATAATTCAGCTTAGCCTTGGTTTAGTGACCAAATATGACACGCATAAAATGCTGAGTTGTTGCAATTCTTTACACTTGAGACATTAACATTGGTTTTATAGTCGCAATCTGATTTCTTGCGACATTTTAAACAATAGTAGGATAAAGGATGTTATATGTCGTACACCATTTGCTCGTAAATATGCGCATACCTAATGTCGAGGTATTTAAAAAAAATAAACAAGTGTTATTTAAGCGAAATGATTCCTTTTATTTTCTGCTTGAAAACAATCGTTAAAATTGCTTGCTTTAATAATAATTAAGGTTTCATTACGACCATAAAGATGAGAAAAATTATAATTGTAATTGGCATGTTACGCTGTCATCATGTAATAACGTTACATTAGTTAGTTAACTTAATTAGTGGAAAAATAAAGATTTGTTGGGGAATTGGTGACTTTAATGGCGGATTAAGACACGATATTCGTTACGATATAGTAGGAAGCTTCAAAACCACGTTTACAACATTATGTAAGACCATAAGTGTTATAACTATTTTAAGATTTATAATTACGTGTTTAAAACTGTTGATTATAACGTTAAATATTTATAAAGTTTAAATTTAAATCGATACGAACGACGGCCCATTTTCTTGTTGTATAAAATACGCAAACAATTCAAACCACTTTCACTGCATTTTAGTAACTGTAAGCAAAGAAAGTGCAATCCTGTTGAAGGTCAAAAAACTACCGTAAAATAAAAAGCAAAGAAAAATAGTTTAGCAGCAGAATGGCACTGATTAAATCAAACTAGATTAAAAAGATAAATTAATTAAACCAATTAAAATACAATTTTGAAAATAGACTCGCATTAAATTTAAACTAGCGAAACTCGTGGTCTACGCTCCACGCTGGTTTTGGTAGTTTATTTCCAAAAAGTGATAAATAAGCTGTACGAGACGACGCAAGGCATGTATCAAATGCGTCCCGAGTATTGTATATATTTTCAAACACGCAAAGTCCGCAATTGTAGGTAATAAAACAACATTTTCAGATATTTGCCCTCTTAAAATTTTAGCTGCAATGCAATTTGTAAACCTGAGTTGAGTTCACTATGATTATCATCGCGTGGCTTGCATGATCTGACCCATATCGCTCACCAACGTCGTTTTTGGTGAGATTTCCAGGATTCTGCTGTAAGTAACAGTGTAACTCTATAGAAGGGTTACCGAAGCCCAGCATGTTTGCTACCCGCTGATTCTGATGTAGGAATGTCAGCTCTTTACAAATTTATTCTAATCATACATCCAAACTATAGCGACCCGCTGTACAATGGAATATTCGCCTAATATAATAGATGCGTAAATATGTAGCTTCTAGTAGCGGGAAGCGTCCACTAAAAGTTGAGACAGCTAGGAAGAATTCGAATTTATAACATAGATAAATAGAAAGACGTTCACGGGTTTAGATGTTTATGTTACAGTCACACAGTGTCATCAGAGCCATGAAGCTGCGATACCAGCGGAATGTATTAGTATACCATACCTCTTTTGATAAATTTGCTAAGACTTGTTTGTAAAGATAGGTGTGGGGCGTAGTTCACGGGTTCTGCTAGCTCTTTAAATTAATTTGCGATTGCTTTAATCCTTGCAATGGTATTCTTAAATCCGAAAGAATTTTTTTCTGCTGTATCGATTTACTTTTTTTCAAATTTTAATCCAATCCAATCCAAATGTAATTACTGTCAGTCTGATTTAAAACATGCAATTTGAATTTCAAGTCAATAAGTCCAAACATGGCAAAAATTTATTTATGAATACCAGGTTTACATTTATATTTGGGTTAACAAAATGTGGTTTACGTTTTTCAATTCCTATTCTACGGTATTTGTAAACATGACCTTAACTTTAACCCCAGATGGCATGCTATAAAGCAAATATCATTTCTGTTTGTAAAATTGGTTTTTGCTAGCTCAAGAGCCCACCTAGTTCTAGTATAATTATAAACAATATGATATCTATGAACTTATTTTTCTGAGATCTTCGAACTTATTTTTACCCTTTTTGTTCTATAAAGTTTATTCGCTATGTGATTACTCGCCAATATACGAATTATACCTAAAAGAATGGTACATTAATGGCAAACATTTTCTATCTGAAAAAGTAAACTCAGATATGTGTTCTACACCTATCAAATAGCTGATTTGCATAAGTGCGATTTTACTACCATCCCCCTATGACCCCCTCGACAATAACGAAATCATGGTAGGTAATCATTGCTGCAGTAACGGCGGAAATCACGCCAATAACGTTAGAAATCACAGCGATAACGTCAGCATTTGCGGCAATGCGGAAATCAGTCGGCAATCATTGCTGCAACAACGACGGGATTCACGGCAATAACGGAAATAACTACGCAATCAGGGGAATCCGTAGGTAATCATGGCAGCAGGAACGCCGAAAATCACGGCAATGACGTCAGAAATTAAGCAACAACGTTATCAATTGCGTCAATAGCTAGGCCATCAGTCGGATATCATTGCTGCAACAACGCGGGGATTCACGGCAATAACGGAAATAACTACACAATCAGGGCAATCCGTGGGTAATCATGGCTGCAGCAACGTCGGAAATCACAGCAATAACGTCAGAAATTAGGGCAACAACGTAAGCAATAGCGGCAATAGCTAGGCAATCAGTCGGAAATCATTTCTAAAACAACGCTGGAATTCACGGCAATAACGGAAATACCTACGCAATCAGAGGAATCCGTAGGTAATAATGGCTGCAGCAACGTCGGAAATTACGGCAATAATGTCAGAAATTACGGCAATTGCGGCAATATCTAGGCAATCAGTCGGAAATCATTGCTGCAACAACGCGGGGATTCACGGCAATAACGGAAATAACTACACAATCAGGGCAATCCGTGGGTAATCATGGCTGCAGCAACGTCGGAAATCACAGCAATAACGTCAGAAATTAGGGCAACAACGTAAGCAATAGCGGCAATAGCTAGGCAATCAGTCGGAAATCATTTCTAAAACAACGCTGGAATTCACGGCAATAACGGAAATACCTACGCAATCAGAGGAATCCGTAGGTAATAATGGCTGCAGCAACGTCGGAAATTACGGCAATAATGTCAGAAATTACGGCAATTGCGGCAATATCTAGGCAATCAGTCGGAAATCATTGCTGCAACAACGCGGGGATTCACGGCAATAACGGAAATAACTACACAATCAGGGGAATCCGTAGGTAATCATGGCTGCAGCAACGTCGGAAATTACAGCAATAACGTCAGAAATTACGGCAACAACGTAAGCAATAGCGGCAATAGCTAGGCAATCAGTCGAAAATCATTGCTGCAACAACGCGGGGATTCACGGCAATAACGGAAATAACTACACAATCAGGGGAATCCGTAGGTAATCATGGCTGCAGCAACGTCGGAAATTACAGCAATAACGTCAGAAATTACGGCAACAACGTAAGCAATAGCGGCAATAGCTAGGCAATCAGTCGAAAATCATTGCTGCAACAACGCGGGAATTCACGGCAATAACGGAAATACCTACGCAATCAGGGGAATCCGTAGGTAATCATGGCTGCAGCAACGTCGGAAATGACGGCAATAATGTCAGAAATTACGGCAACAACGTTAGCAATTGCGGCAATAGCTAGGCAATCAGTCGAAAATCATTGCTGCAACAACGCGGGGACACGGCCATAACGGAAATAACTAGACAATCAGAGGAATCCGTAGGTAATCATGGCTGCAGGAACGTCGAAATCACGGCAATAACGTCAGAAATTAGGCAACAACTTTAGCAATTGCAGCAATAGCTAGGCAATCAATCGGAAATCATAGCTGCAACAACGCGGGGACACGGCCATAACGGAAATAACTAGACAATCAGAGGAATCCGTAGGTAATCATGGCTGCAGGAACGTCGAAATCACGGCAATAACGTCAGAAATTAGGCAACAACTTTAGCAATTGCAGCAATAGCTAGGCAATCAATCGGAAATCATAGCTGCAACAACGCGGGGACACGGCCATAACGGAAATAACTAGACAATCAGAGGAATCCGTAGGTAATCATGGCTGCAGGAACGTCGAAATCACGGCAATAACGTCAGAAATTAGGCAACAACTTTAGCAATTGCAGCAATAGCTAGGCAATCAATCGGAAATCATAGCTGCAACAACGCGGGGACACGGCCATAACGGAAATAACTAGACAATCAGAGGAATCCGTAGGTAATCATGGCTGCAGGAACGTCGAAATCACGGCAATAACGTCAGAAATTAGGCAACAACTTTAGCAATTGCAGCAATAGCTAGGCAATCAATCGGAAATCATAGCTGCAACAACGCGGGGATTCACGGCAATAACGGAAATAATACGCAATTGGAGGATTCCGTGGGTAATCAGGGCTGCAGCAACGTAGGAAATCACGGCAATAACGTCATATATCACGGCAATAACATCTACAATCTCGACAATAACGAAACAAACACGGCACTTGGGTAATCATCGCTGTCACAACGTCAAAATCACGGCAATAACATCAAAGATCAAAGCAATAACGTCAGCAATCGCGGTAGAACTAGGAAATGGCGGATGTCACTAGGTAAAATTGTGTACACCTATTCCCGTATTGCCGTAATTGCCTTGATTGACGACGTGATTGACAATAATTGCTGTGAATTCCTACTGATTGTCATGGTTGCCTAGTGATTGCCGCGATTGCTGGACAATGGCAAATTTCAATGCATTTTCAATAATTCTCGGGATATTGCATTATTAATTTTATCGTGTATCGATAATTTATGCCGCCTTATTTGATAAATGGAAGACGATAAAATATATCTGTGTTATCTAAATTGGTTAAGACATTGATTAGAATCACATCATAATTTTAATTTTTACGTAATTTAATATGTATGAGTGTCCCCATTTTTCTGATTTACAAATTCAGTCTAGTTTAATAAAGATATTAACTCTTTAAGAAACTTCCACTGCCTATGCCTGAAAGAACGGATATACGCAAAAACTGACAGCAAACAAAGCAATTAAAGATATGCAGAGCACTTCAAGCGAGCGGAAAATAATTAACAATGAAAAATGTTTTTAGCTAAAAGGCAAAGATAAATGGAAGATAATCAAGGTATTTTAATTAACTAACCATCGGAGTGGATACAAAAAGGTAAAAACCAAAGAAAATAAATAAGTAGCCAATTCATTACACTGATTCAATGGTTTTTCCAAAATTTTATTTGTGTATCTCCTTTTTCCTAATACACACAAAATTAATAGAATATTAAACACTTTCGACATTAAATTTATTCGCAATTCACTTAGCACACTTCGGTAGAAATCGACAAAAAATTGTTTACCTATGCAGAAATATTTATTGCTGTTATATAATTATACAACACTCATGTATCCGTTATTTGCATTTATTTATATGTTCCCATCATTTACTGTTATATTTCATTCTTCTTCGAACAGCAACAGATATTACGCTTAGTTCATCGCCGATTAGAATATGTAAATTAGCAAACATTTTTGCATTACCTGGAGGTATTTCTACTAGTTTGTTATTTTTTAACTTAACCACAGATTTATTTCAAATGATAATATTTAAAAACAGATGTGACCTTTAATTATGTATGTAAACAAATACGTTGTGGAAGTCGGTCCAAACAAAGACATCTTTGTTATTTTTTTTGCATTTTATGATTACAACTAAAGATTCTTTTTTCTAACGAAATTCTCTTCCTGATCTTTGGAAGTTGTAGAATTATGCATAAATGCAAGGTTAATTGCTCAATTGATAGGAAATGTTAGGGAAACAAACAAGTAAAATTTGAAAAAACATTACGTCTTGTTCCTGGATGTTGTAGATTTTTGCTTTTGTATTTAAAATTTAAATTCGTAAGACCTGTGCAACCGCCAGTTGTTGGCGTAAAAATAGTAGGTACTATAGTAGTAGTTCACAGGGTGAGTCATTTAAGTATCACTCCGTTTTAATTTCCTAAAATATTAAGAATATCAAATGTTTTTTAATAAGAGTTGGTGGTTATTAACTGCGCATAGCCTAAAATGATTACAAATTATACTGGATGTTATATTATGCATGCACAGCACAATACTTTGTTATTTTAAATTAAACACCCTGTATATTATTGCATTTTTATGTTCTACATTTAAGTGTAGATACAAAATTGTTTAAGTACTAGGATCTTAAAATTAGTGGTTTGAGAGTTATTTCGCTTTTTTCGAAAATTTTTACTTTTGCAATAAACAATTATCAATGCAAAACTGTAGCGCATGTGAAAGCTCTGCAATGTGTAGTAAGTTTTCGCATTTGAAACCCTTCCAACTGTAAAAACTGTTACGCGTAATTGTAATCCATGCGAGAATACAGGCTGTTGTAAATAAATTTGTAGCTTATCGAATGTATGTCCGCTCTCACAAATTTATCCGTTGCAGCGGTTTGTACTACAGCTGTCAAAAGTCGTAGTTAAGAATTGCAATTTTGTAGACTAAAATATAGTTTTAACTGTTTTGTGAAACTGTATGAAACTTTATAAATGAATAGTGGAAGGCAATCTTCAAGAACTACTCTACACATGCTTTCTGAGGTTGCTTGACCCCATAAGGTAAGTCTATGTAAGTTTAAAATTAGTCAGCATTACAGTTTGTTTTCGTAATGACAGGACAGCTATCAACCGATTTTGTTCCAATAATACAAACAAATAGTATAAACCTAAATTTGCTTATATGCCGTGAAAACTGTAGCGGTCTGCTGTATAAACGAATATGTAGCTGATATTATGAACGCGTAAATATGTGGGTCCAGTAATGAGTGTCCATCATCCCTAAACGTTTGAGACAAGTAGAAGAGTTCTCAATTTAATGTATTATTATAAATGAACTACTACTTATTAAATATCTGTCCTAGACCCTTAGCCGATCTCACAAATTTCTTCGTTCCAAGGGTCTGTACTTAAGCTGCTAAGAGTCGTGGTCAAGACTTGCAACTTTATAGACTAAAATATAAATTCAACTGTTGCGTAAAGATGTATAAATTGAATAATAAAAAACAATCTTAAAGAACCACTCTACGCACAGTTTTAGCGGCGTCTTGAGCCAGAAAGTTTTAGGTAAATTTAAAATAAACAACAGCGTGGCTTCTCGCTTTGCATGTGTCTGCATCGGAGTTTGTTTTCGTAATTACAGGGCAGCTATCAGCCGATTTTGTTTTTATAATGCACACAAATACATAGCATAAACTCAACTTTGCTTATATAGCGTGAAAACTGTAGCGGTCTGCTGTACAAACGAGTATGCGCCTTATATCATAGGGGCTCTCACCACTAAAAGTTTAAGACAGGTAAAAGAAATCTGATTTTAATATACACATTTTATCGTGCACCCTGTAGATAGATATTAGTTCACAAATGTCAAATATTTTGAAAAATCGAATAACTCGCAAACCACTAATTTTAAGATGATACTATCATAACACCTTTATATCAAGAATTAAATGTAGAATCCAAAAAATGCTTATATACAAAGTGTTCAATTTAAAATAACAAAGGAATTTGTTGTACAAGCAAAACTTATAGGTCATGTCGCAGTTAATTATCAACAAAATTTATTAAGCAAAAAATTTGATATTCTCAATAGTTTAGGAAATTATAGAGAGCTGAAGCTCAAGTGACCCACTCTGTATATATATAACAATATTAATGGTAGATAGTTTATGTTATTTTTTGTACTAAACCTATGACTCTGAGGTTAAGTATAATATTTTTGGACTACAGTGTTTTGATTGGTAGATTTTTAAGGATTTCCTTTTATTAATTAAACTTGCATAATAAATTATCAGCAATTAATTATTAATTTAGCACATTTTCTCAAGAAGTGAAAACAATAAAATGCACGAGAAAACATCACATATAACTATATAAGCATATAAATTGCAAACTTAACGATAATGATTCATTTACAGCCGTTTAATTCATTTACTTATTGCTTCTATACTTAAATAATAAAAACCATTAGCCTTTAGTTTTGCACTTTTTACAACCAGTTATATGCAAAAATTTTCCACGTTGAAATTCATGAATAAATTTCACACAATTAAGAAACCTGGTAAGCCATTGGTATTAAAAAAAGTGGACTTGCAGCATTTATTGCTCTCACATAATGTCATGCAAGATAGCAAAAGTATCAAAATGTCGAGATTGTGCACCACCAACATTTTGTGTCCTTTCTACACACAATGCCGGACTTTTATTCTTACTCACGTCCGACCTTCATATTGTTGTATCCGCGAAGAACACGAATTTAGAACCTTTTATCTGAATATCATTTATATAAGTTACAACTCAAAGGTTTAGTTTTAATACGTCATCGATTTTATTTCGCCTTGTAATTAAATCCCTCGGCCCGCAAAGGCAAGAAATGAAAGTGGTTGCATTTCGTAAAGGAAGTGCGTACGAAATTTGCATAATAATAAATTCTGCACGTTTTCTTCATAAAGTGTGTGTTAAGGATCGCCAATGTGATGGCTATCCTGTGCATGAATGTCAATGGCAAACTGGGATTGTTCTCTGAAATTGGTTGTGTTTGCAAAATGTTATGTAATTTTAATATTACTGAGGTCTCGTGGGCAGCTCGAGGTTGTTTCTCCTTTAATTTATGAGGAAGATTATTTAATGTTAACTCCTACAATTATCTGCTTTCTTGTGCAGCACCAAACTTATAAATTCAAATCGTTGTTTACTAGCTTCTATAATATATGAATAACGTTTGTGGTAAAAATTATGACAGAGAAATTTGTTAGTTTATTAATATCAATCAGTAAAAACTGATTTTAAATTGTAGCTCGAGCTTTAATCAACTGCTTATCGAACACTACGATAGATATCTAAAAATTTTGTATGACCTTTTTTGTGGAGCGGAAAATTTCCGAACCTGCGAGATTAGGAGTATAAGTATATTTATAAACATAATAGTTTGGGCTGTAGAAATTTATGAAAAGTGCCTTCAGCCTACAGGCAGCGGCTCTTGCACACCGGTTAATAAATAAATAGGTAAACATGCTTTTTAAAAATTCTAAAAACATTTAGTATTGATTAACAAATTATAAAAAAACGTTTAATACATTTGAACGAATTATTTCATTTATTTTATAAACATTTTTGCCAAATTTCAAAAACGAACCTTAGATTTGTATTCTACGTATGTTGAATGGCCGATCTGCGCAAACGCAACTTTCCCATGACCCTCCCCCACAAAAGATTTTTTGTTTTTTTCACAAATTTACAAATTTCGGCTTCAAAATCGCTATAACCATGTCAAATGACAATAGGAACAATTTTCCATTGAGAAAGCACCTCTACAAAGTTTCCTTTTGGCCGTTTACCTCAACAGTTTAACTGGATAATTTTACCTTCAACTTTATTCATGTTTAAAGCATTGGACTAGTAATCTTCAAGTGAGAACCCTACCCTTCGGACGAAACGATTCGTGTAATTACGATCAAACTTCAATTAGGGTAAGTTCGTTTCGTCATACATTTTTTTAATGCAATGATATTGATTTTATATTAATTAGATTGACAAAACCGATACAGTGAAATAATAGGCTTCGCTTCAAGTTTGGTTAATTAAGATACATTCTGCCATCAATAGTAAAATGCAAAATCAAAATCCTAATTAATTTTAATTAATTTTCAAATTTTCAAACAATAGAACAGCATGATATTTAGAAGGAATTAAATTAACCGAGTACGGTACTGTTATTTTATTAATCAACTAAAAGCAATAATTATTTAATGGTCAGGTTTGTATGAAAAACGATCCAAAAGTTATTAGTCGGTGTGCCACAAAGCTAAATGACACATTATCTAATTTTCAATGGTTTTCTCGTGCATATTATACAAGATACAATCAACTTACATAATGGTTATTAAGCTAATAATAAATTGTTAGAAGTTTTTTGTGCGTTAACCTCACGTAGGTGATAAATACCCTGCGTAAAAAGTTTATATTGGTAGATTAATGCGGTTTTAATTCTATTAAGGGGCCGAATTCAATTAAAAAAACGCCGACCATCTCATTATCATTATTACAGCACATTAGAAATGAGGGAACGTATTAAACATAGAAAGCAAATATGTGCAGATGCTTATATAAGGCAACCTATATGCTCGTTAAGAAAGTACACGCGGATGTCGTTTACAAAACCAAAATTATGTAAAAACGTAGAAATTTTTACATATATATCATGTCTTTCTTATCGCAACAAAATGTTATTTTCAGTGGCAAAATCGCCCACTCGAAACGAGATTAAAATAGGACAATCTGTTAACCAACTGACGTTAACGGACCGGGTTTTTGGCATGTTGCACTTTTACAAGCAGAACTGGAAGGCCTTTGTGGACAGGAAAAGGTCATGGAAAGAAAGATTAATTTTTAAGTGACAAGTCTGAGTAAGTGCAGTTCACACACCCACTTTTCAAGCAGGTCTTGTCCAAAAACGACCTACACACACGTGTTCGTTTTTTGAATGCACTCATGACTTGTACGAGCAAATATGTGTGGGCGTGTGTATTCCTCTTTATATTCAATTTAAAAACCAACAAATTTTAATGATACATTAAATTATGCAGATATTTACTTGGTATTAAAAGGATTGGTTACATTCTAAAATTAACATATAAAATTATATTTTTGGACACTTTAGCTGCTAACCAAGCCTGTACATTACATTTTTTTAAATAATTTAATAATTAGAAATTATACATGAAGAATTAACGGTTATTTAAGAATATTACATTGTATGGCTGAATTAATAAATTATTATCAGACTCGCTTTCTCAATTCTTTGCTCAATTGAAGTTCAGTTAACATTTGTCTAATTGGGATATGGGTATTACAAAATAATTATTATCTTCGGCTGATTTTGCAATGATATAATCTGTTTACATCTTCGTTCATTCAAATGATTAATGGATACACGTAACTGACGTTATGATATTATCAGAACTACAAGGTAATGATGTCAATCGATAATCAGATAACTAGAAATTTTAATAAATTATATACTTTTTTTAATATGTGTTTTCGTTTTTTATAATACTACCTAACTTTGCAAAAGCACCAGTTGACATTAACACGTTACATAATTAAAGAGGAAACAAAATTATAAAGCGGTATTATTTATATCAGTGTTTCTCAAACTGGGGTATGCGTACCCTCGGGAATACGTGCACCAAATTCAGCGGTACATCGACGAAAACTTTTATTTAGCTCACAAAAGGCAATATTTGTACAATGCCTATTTTTGAAGTAAACTTTTTTGCCGGCACCTACATATTTCGTAGGAGTAAAATTTGTTCATGGAAACAGGAGACGGAGAAAATCAAATGAAAAAAGTATATCCTGTAAAATTGTTCCCCTATTATTTGTGATTCCTATACTACCATTTTTATATTTTTTATTATTAGTAATAAGCGCCATAGCTCCGACGTTGTCGCACTCATTAACGTTATACTTGACCGGACGGGAGAATCGTATTATCTGTGCTAGCTAACAGTGACCCGCAGTAGAAAAAATAAATAATTCTTTGATAATACAATCTAACATTTAAATATGCTTAAATTTTATTACTGTTTATCTATTTATCTATTACGGAAGCGCTCTAGCACCACTTCACTTTTTTAAACATATCAATATGTTGAAATACTATCTATCGGGTCATCGGGTGACCCTGTAACATCTAGAAAGCGCCCCCCCCCCATCTTAAGATCATCTTGATATCGACTGGTTCGAATAACCAATAAGAGACCCCGGATCAACAAGACCCAATGCCTGGAGTATAATGCTGGGCTGCCCATGGTTACCGATATTTTTTAGTGTTTTTTTATAAAAAAAATTCTCGACAAGATTATGTGGAGAAAATTATGCAATGCAACTAAAAAAAAAATAAAGTAATCGCAATGAAATAGCAGCACTAAACAAATTATCGTTTTTGTCAAACTGTCGAAAAAGCGGCTGCAAGGGTAAATCAAAAATAAAGTAGCTACGGTCTTCAGCTCTTTTGTAGAACAGACTGCCATACATCGTAGTCTTTTGGTGAAATCCACATTTTCACGAAATACCCAAACAGATCATGAAATAAATGAATTTTTTGGAATTATTTAAAAAAACTCTTTCCGCAATAACCTAAAAAACCGAAAACATGACAACATTGGTTAAAAAAAGTTATGAAAAGTAAACCACTCTATGCATAGATTTCCATATAGGTTTACTAGATACAGGACTGCTCTACAAACAATGAAGCCAGACGCCATTTTGTAGGAGGTAAAAATCAGTATTGACACATTTTACAAATTCAAACGCTGGTTTGTATTTCAACGCTAATAAAAAATCAACATAAGTAATAACATATAAATTTGTAGTTGTACAACCTTCCTTTATAGGTATGCTGCAAACGTGTTGTGCGGTAAGTTTTTTCGAATCATGGGGCTGCGTAAGCACAGCTCCATGTCCCACCCCTTTACCCGGGCTCAGCGTACTTAGCGCTATTCACCGTTCTAACATTCCCCATGACATGCAACCCAACATACAAACCCTATACAACGTCTAGGGACACTCCGTGTTTAACTTATTTAGAAATATTTCCGACGTGCAGAGGATTCGAACCTACTGTCGTTAAGAGTTTAGCTCTAGAGACTAGATCACCCACTGGCCCCGGTAGGTTTTAACAATCAACGGCAAAATAGAGAAAATTTTCGGTTTTATAAGTAAGTGTTTATGTTACTTTTTAACACATATTTCCCTTCTCAAAATAAAACGTTTAAATAATAGATAGAAGCTGTAAACAGAGAAGATGTTAAACCTACTAAATATACGGTTATTTGCAGCAATCCTTTTACATCCAGCAATGATTTACAACAACCTGGGACCAGTATTTCACGTCTTAGAAATTAAGCAGTTCCACGTGTATAGTCATATGCTTCGCAAGAATGGTACAGAATGCAAGACACTTCGCCAGTAGAACTTCCACAACCTGTTCCGCCAGTTGACATTATGACCTCCTACAAAATGGCCACCTAGCTATAGTAAACCTATATAGAAATTTGTGACTCTATGTGACTGATACCATGCCTGGGCTTTTCAAGAAATGCTCAATTAAATATCTCTCTACGATATGTCACAGTGACTAGCTGGCCGATGCATTCGGTGCACAGTATACCGTCATCGGATATCACGCAGCGTAGTTTACCGGCAATTTAAATTTGGCCGGCGGATGACGTGTTGTTTATGTAAGTATCCCATATTTTAACGCCTGCTATCAACAGACACCGTGACTAAGTACTAGAATGCATGCGCAGCTTTGTGAGGCATAGGTTATATTTTTCTCAACATATTTTTTCCCGAACATATACCATTAACCACTGAAGCATACTATGAACTTTTGAAATTTGGAAATTAATACTTTTATACTGATTACATCAAGCTAACAAGAAAATAAGGCTCTAAATTTATGTTTTAGAGTTATGCTTAAAGGTGTGGGCTAGTTCTTTATCACTTTTCTGTGTATTTTGACGGACAAATTTGGTTATCTCGTTTCTGATGTTTTTAGCCCTAAACTATCATTTTTCGATTAAAATTGAAAAATTGACTGTTTCGTCTTTACTTCACGACAGACACTTTTCGGCAATTAACTACACTTGTATTCCACAGTTGGGTAAACATTAAAACATAAAATATTTTTTAAAGCATAAAAAGGTAAAAATATTTGAAATGCAGTTTAAAATCTCGCCTATAAATTTAATACTTTGTCGCTCACTTTTTACTAGTCATTATGTCTATACCAAATTTATTACCCAAAACAATAATCGCATACACCTAATTTTTTATGCAGTTTACCTCCAACTTCCAATTAAGGAACTTTTCAACTTTTCACCAATTTAATTAGAAAATATACCGCAATTTAGCGATAAAACTTCTTAACGATCAGTAAATTTTTAAATTCTAAGGGCACTCAAGGTCAAGCATCAAAACTTTCCTTTACTATAATAATCGCTTGCAAATTATTAAGTTTTTGACCTAAAAATTATCAAATCAGACCATCTCATCTCCCAACTAATCTGACAACTAACTGCGCAAAAAAATATTCCCACAACCTTTAAAACAACACTCGAACATATGAAGATATACAAGCGGCACGAGGAATGTAGTGAAACCAGATACATCAGTGCTGATGAGAAATAGCAAACTGGTAAAGTTCAATCTATCAAACGAGATGTAATGACTGAACCGCTAGTGAAACCTTGTTGATCCAACGAATCGTATCATCGGAAAAACGGTCGTTATGAAGAGTAGGTTAATCGACACGGTGGAAATCAATTTCGCTCTCGATGCCGCCTAACTGTAAACGAGAATCCTTCAATGGCTTCTTAATGTATGTTATTTGGTTTAGCTCTTAAGTTTAGAGATATCTTCAAGAGATACGGAATGGCGTGTTCAGGAAATTTAATGGACGGCTTAGTCTTTTCGGCAAAATCGGTTTACGTGCTTCAAATCTTAAGGCAAATTAAAATATAATTTATGACTCAATTTGAGGCTTCAATCCTCGTTAAGTTATTCTCAAGCAAAATAAATAAATCAAACAGAATCAGACTTGGCGTATTGGGTTAGTCTCTTACTCTTGCGTTGAAATCTCCAGGCAATTCGACGAAAAAGCTTTAAATTTTGCAGAAAATCAAATATAATGAAAAGGAAAAAAGTGTTTAAACACAATAAAGTCTAATGAATTAGAATTCGGGATTAATATTTTGAATTTTGTTAAAATTTTTCTACAAAATCAGACAAAACGGTGTTAATTTTTTTTAATTAGGTTTAGATTAAATAATTAAGGGTAAATTTCACTATAGCCGTATCAATTATAGTATTGGGTTAGTCTTGTGATCCATTGTAAAAATTTCTAACAAATCAGTCGTTTACAATAAAATTTTAAATAAAATAAAAATATAAAAACAAAAATTAACGAAACACTTTGCCCGGACTTATGCTTTAGAAATTGTTGCTTATTATATTTTCAAAAGTGTTTTTGTATCATCGTTAGGTTCACCTACATTTGCGTATTCTTCGAATGCAGTTAAGTGTCGGCGTTATACTTCGATGGTGGCGGTACCTAGTAGAAGCTGCTGTAGCTAATCCTGTTTGATCGCATGCTACGGAGGTTACACGCCCCGCCACATTAATTGTGGGTATTTTAGCGATGCATCTGAGATCATTGTAGTTAGAAACGGTTGTTCTAAGTGTTTTATAAGAGAAACATAATTTTTAAAAAAGATGGTTCGGTATTTAAAAAAAAAACAAAACGGAAAGATAAATTCGTCTGCCAAAAATTTGTTAGAACAAGAAAATTAACCTCCCTAAACATCGCTGCACCTAAAAATTAAGTTTTGTAAATCTTATTCCACTATCACTAATGAGAAATTTTGTTTAAACAGAAATTCTTTATAGTTTCCCATTTATTAAACGAAAATACATATTTTCGCTTTTCAAAAATTCTTAAAAGGTATCACCGAGAAATCAGCGGCCTATGACATGAACCAAATTGTAGTTCATCCCCAGCTCAATGAGTCTATACAATTTTACAAAAATTATATTGCTAGTTTTTGAATAATATTTTGTTTTACAATTCGCAGTTTTAGTACTGCCAAACATTTTCCTAGTTTGAAAGTTAACAGTATCAAATTGCATCTGAAATCTGACCGTCGCGTCGCGTGGTTTTTTAGTAAATAGGAGTCAAAATCAAAATTTTCAAAAATTCATAGAATACGTCATAGAGAAATGAGCGGGCTGAGACACAAACAAAAGTGTAGCTGATCTTTAACTCTATAAGCCCACAAAATGTAAAAATAGCATTGCCAGTTTTTGAGCATTATTTTTTACAGCTAATTAGGTAGAATTGAAACATTTTGGTGTTAAGACTCAAACTAAATGTTTACTTTTAGTTATTTTGTAAAAACAACCGTGCAGTTTTTATTAGGGCTTAAGTTAATGTAGTTATTTATTTTATTCGGCTGTAAAATGTTTATCGTTGATGCTTCACCTAATGTATTAAATTATATAAACCTGATTATCCTTTGACAGTCATTTAAAAAAATATTAAAAAAAGTAAACCTCATCAAGTTTTGAACTCATAACGTCTCGGTTACGAAACAAATCCCCTAGCTCGGCGCCACAAAGACATCTACAAATCAATTCTGTAACCAGTTATATCAATGCACTACTGAATAGACTATTTTTTAATAATATATTTAAAGCATTATTTCTAGCAATTAACTGATGTAAAAAAAACATGTTGTTTCCATTTAGGATTACTGAAAGTAATACAATTCTTCTAGGAACATAAAATAGTTTTTCACGTTTGCCATGTTAATCGGACATGTTCCACTTGATTTGGAATTCACTGTATAATTTTTTCAAACTGGGTACGAGGTAGTTAATATTTGTTTTTATTTTGACGGAAATTATTATGTCAACTGCGTAATAATAATAAGAAAAATAATAAAGAAGGCGCCCTTTTTGATAAGAACCTTGAACCTTTAGCAGAGAAGGCAGGCACGCTACTTAAATAACCTATAGCATCACACGATATTCATCATTTTTATGTGTTTTTATACAAGCATTATTACCAGGCAATAAATTATCGATTTGCCCTGCCTACTGTAAATTATTGCTATATGCTAATTTTCTCCAGCGCAAATTATCGCTGAAATCGTAACGTAATTGATAGAAAACTCGGAAGTCGTAGGCCATGATTGGTCTGCTTCTTATTAAAATGATTGGCTTAACATAAAGAACCAGAGCTACATCTTTTTCTAATATCCGAGTTATATTTTTAAAATCTTTATAGAAATCATAATCTCAAACAAAGTTCTTGTTTTATCACGTACGTATGTGAAGTCGTAATAAAATGCACAATAGGTAGAGATAGAACTGGATTATTATTCTGCGCAAATTCTACTTATGTAAAATGGGTACTGTATTTATGGCCTAAATGATGATTCTAGAACACGTAACTATTTCGTTCTCAACGTACTAAAGCAGCATCAGCAATGAGATCTTTTTCCTGGTTTCTAGTGCTTCCTTTTACTATTTTAGGAAAAACATTAATTCCAACATAAAAATAGCTGGCGTGCAATCGCCACGAGACCTATTAAAACTTTTGAAAAATTTTTAAAACGTTACGAGACTTGACGATTTTATAGAAATTTAGAAAACTTATAAATTCTCGAAACATTTCAATCACATTTTTACCATGTTTAACAATATTTTTTCTAAATTATTGAAAAATGGTAAAATTTCTTAAATTTTTATACATTTTATACATTATATAATTTTTCAAATATTGTGAATACTGAAATTTTGAAAATTTTGCAAATTATAAATTTTTGAAAATTCTGAAAATATTGAAAATGTCAAAAATATCACAAAGCTTTTAAAATTTTTGTAAATTTTGAAAATTTTGATTAATTCTGATAACTTTTATATATTTTGAAAATTTTTGGAAATTTTGAAAATTCTAAAAAAATTTTAAACAATTTGAAAGAAAGAATTTTCTTTAAAGGTTCTTATGGTTTTTAGTAATTACGTTAATTATAAACAATACTTTTTCGTTGAAATCTAAAATCGATTTTATAATGTGATTATTTATTTTTGGCGATTATCCAATTAAACTGTTCAGGTAAACGACCAAAAGAAAACATTCCAGAGATGCTTTCACAATGGAAGATTGTTCCTCTTGTCATTTCATGTTCATACCGATTTTGAAGGCGAAATTCGGACATTTTTGAAATATCGAAAAACTGTTGGTGGGGGTAGTAGGAAGATCGAACTTGCGCAGATCGAATACGAATACGAATCTAAGGTTATTTTCCGAGCGCGTCTATTTTAAAGTAGAGCACCCTTCCCCCTCCTCCCATTTCTTGATGCAGTCGCCCGGTTTTATGATTATTTTTGTTTTCTAGTTGCAACCAACAGTCGGTTTCATAATTTGGCGATAGCCGTGTTTCCTGAATGGAAAGTCGGTCCTATTTAACATGCTGATGCCGATTTTGAAGCCAAATTTATAAATTTTTGAAAAATCGATAAATCGGTGGAAGGCAATGGGGCTGATAAGAGGGTTGCGTTTGGCGTCTATTTTGATATAAAGCACCCCTCCCCTTCCCCCTTTTTTGGCGGACCAACCTCATTTTCTAGCGGTGTCATGCTATTGCAGTTACCAATCTTTGAGCCAAATTTGGTTTTACTGTGTTAAGGCGTCTGGAATGTAAAGTGTATACAGACACACCGATAGACAGACACTCAGACACCTCTGCAGCGTCCATTTAATCGGTCTCCAGAGGCTCTAAAACCTGCTTAATAATTACAATGCTTAGGTTTAAAATGTTTGGCATAAAAGTAACTTTCTTTTAGGCATAACCCATGTATCCGGCCAGTAAATTCAAAGCGAAAAAGAAAATTTGCTCAATGTAGGCATTTGCTCTAAATTCTACATGACGATCACAATACCTTCCTCGCTATACGAAGTATAGCTATAAACGATTAATCAAGTAATACATTTCTTAACCACAAAAGGAAATAACACATTTGGATATAATTCTGAAATTAACATTTACTATTTTAAGAAATATCAACGCTTTGGTATATATCAAAAATTCTGAATTTTTATATTTTAACCTTGACGTCAAAAAAAAACTTTAACTTTCCCACTTTCATTGCTTAAAATACCAACATGTCAGAAATCCTAATTTAAATTTTTTTGAATAATGCCAGAGGCAACGTAAGGTATTTTCCTTTAAAAATTACACGTATATGGTATTTCTAAGCCAATTTTAGGGCAAGCGTAATTATGTACTATGTAAACAAAAGGAGCAAAGTGCTAGGAAGTAATTAAATACGGCTGTAATTAAATACTGCACACTGTTTGGGTTTAACGCACAACGCAAAGGTAAAAGTGGTGTAATAAGAACGAGTTTTCGTTTTGTTTATTTTATGAACTGTTGAGCATAAAGTGTATTAATATATAATTTTAAATGCCACTTGTATAACAAGTTGGACTTATCATAGTTTGTTTGTTGAAAGTCAATATTTAGGTACTTAACTCTCATAGGAGCTTTATTTGTCTGAGCTACGATTATTTAAATAATGCTGCTTTCATTTTTTAACACAGAAGATTGATTACAGATCAATTTTTCACTTGCATGCGTAGACGTGCATCACTTTAATAATACTAAGCGGGCGCAATCTCTCTTTTTTTGGATAATTTAATATGCAGAGAAAATGTATGCATGAGTATTTTAACGAAGAAAACACATTTTGGTAACGGTTTATGCACATATCTATAATTTTCAAAAATATAATACTTTCTGCTTTCCATTCTTTTGTACGGTTAGGATATACAATCACCAAAACAAGTAGCGCGTGTATTATTAAAATATAAAACAACCTATTGCGAATTATTAGGACATTTTTTAGTTGAATTGCTCAAAGTCGACGTTGTTACTTTAATGCTAGGTAATATACAATATGTTGTATAAATTGACTCTTTTTGCTTTGCGGTTTCCACATTTACTCGTTAACAACACATGTAAGAAAAATAATTGTTTACTTAAATTGTTTGCTATAGCGAATTCGCATTAAATATGTTAATACGATCTTAGAAAAAAATTGGAAATTTAAACAGCTTTTCAGTGCATAATTAAATCTAATTTATAGAAAAACATTTTATAAAGACAAAAATTGTGAAATTTTACAAGTTGATTCATAAATATAGTGCAAACTTTATGTGACTCACTTTTGTCGTCAAAATATAATAAAAAAATCCCATAAACATAGGTTCGCAATCACTCTGTTACGGAGCTACAGCGTCCTAAAGATAGTGCAGCGTAATCACTTTTTTGTAGATAACTTTCGCAGTAGTTGCACTACAACTGTGAAATTTTATATCTGAGCATTTTTTATTAATTTAGAATTTTTGCTAATATTTTTTGAATAAGGTGGAGTAATATTTTAGATCTTCGCAGTTTTCAGTTATAAAATTTTTTTTGTACAAAAAAAGTACTCTTATTAAAAGTCGCTTAAAAATCTAACAGTTTTCGAAGCAATTATCCAATGTTCTTGTAAAATCGAGTCGCCATGAAGGTGTAAGCATTTTCTTACTTATTTTAATGCCATATAAATTTAGTACCATAATTCTGAATCACCCTGTATAAATTTCGTCATAACCATCTACTGGTTTTGGTTTATTTTAAACGTGCATTAATAATGTATAAATTGAACAGTTTTCTAATCGATCAAAATTAAACAATCGTTTGTCAGTTATTTAACATTTCAGCAAGTATAATATTTAAATAAACGTTCAAAAACCCAGCCTTAGTAACTTGTAACCTCAGTGCTAAAGTTGTGTGAATATTTAACTTTCTTCTGCATTTGACAGCTTGAGAAATTACAATAAAACTCATAAAATTGTTAAACCTACGCATTCAAGATTCATTTAGAAAATCACATATACAGAGTGGTTCCATCTAAGGTGCCCCAGCAAATAGCGTATAAATTATTTATTTCTTTATCTTAACATTCCAGCTTAATCCCTAATCTAAAAACATCTATAATGTATTCATTTTTCATATCGATTGTCAATTATGACCTTTGTTGGTAGCACTACAATCTTTTAGTTAGTATTTTACTATTTGTTTTTGTGGTAGTTAAAAAAATAGTTGCGTCATTTGATTAATTACCATAGCAACGTGCTTTTTACATTATTTAAATGACATTCATCAAATGAACTAACATAAACTGCTCCATTTTTGACACTTATAGTTTTCTAGTTACCTACAACTGTACAAAAAATATTAATCACGCAATAAAGCATGTTTTTTTTTTCAATTTTGATGGTAACAATTAATACAAATAGTTATTACATAACTAAAAATTGTGTAATTCTGATTTAAAAAAATGATTCTTTTTTTTGATTATGAAGCTGTGCGTGAACACAACTCCATGATTTCCGTCCCACCCACCTGCCCGGACTCAGCGCACTTAGCGCTATTCACCGGTGCCCCACTCCGAAAAGACGTGCAACCCAACATACACACCCACACACAAGGTTCATGGGTTTAACTTATTCAAAAAAATTCGAACGTACTGCCGTTGGGAATCTAGCTCTAGAGCCTGAGACTCTAACCACTAGAGCACCCGCTGGCTCATGGAACATGTTGAAATTATGGAGTTTAATTTACGTGAAAATCCTAAACGAGCAATGGTTCTCTTTGATCTGGTTCTTTGGGGGGATGGACACAAAAAATTAAGTTATTTTATTAATGCCAACAGCAGTGCACTTTATGCTATGACTGTACAGACGCATTCGTATCGAGGCGATTTTTGTTCTTGCACTTTCCTATACTCATTCCAATTTTGAACTAAACTTATTGCACTAACGTGCATAATCGCATATGCGTTGTCATTAAAAAACCCAAATTTGAGCTCATTTCCGGTGAAACTGGAAGTACCAAAATATTTTGATATCTGCTTAGAATAGAACATGATTGTTAGTATATTACTGCAAGTATGAGCAATTTCTTCTTCTTTTTTATGATTAGATACTTTTTGCTTGGTGTAAAATATCGTATCACCTCTTATCCTGTGTGTTGCTTAAAGCGGCACAAACAGTGGAGACCTACAACTTTACGTAGGCTCCGAACCACGGAAGTGCATACATGTAAATATTGGACGACAAATAAACACTGTATTTTTTTAATTAATTTTATAATTATTCATGGATGTGTAAAGCCCCACACGGTCCGCCCATTATCTCTTTTCCTTGTCACACTGATTGGTTGCTGATCCCTTTTTTGTTGCACTCATATTTCCAGTAAAGTAGTGAATCGGTATCCTATTACCCCTAATGTAGAATACAATTACGCACTATTCGCTGAGCCCCCAACCATGAAATAGACCAGCCCGTATATGAAATTTACTTCTAATAACATTATAATATCAACGCTCAGTTGAATTTTTCAAATATCATAATAATATGCAAAATGCAATCAATTTTTATTATAGTTTACTTTTAACATTTTTTGTAATTTGCCCTTATCCCAACTTCTACGTTTTTTTTTTGAATCTATACACAATTTACTGTTCAAATTAAATTATCAAAATTGTAAAAATGTGTGAATTTTTCAGGAAGTCTTGAGCATGTTACGTAAAAAACAACATAATTAAAATTTTTTTCAAGTAATTAATACGATTTATTTATTTGTCGTATAAAGTTGTACGACTACTTACATTTTATATAATCAAAACATTTTTTTTGAACAAATTGAGAACTGTAAATATTTTGTCGCATTCCGTTATTTTATTTTTACTTATTTCCTTTATTTATTTGTGGCGACTAGAAAAGCCACAACATAGATTACACCGAGACAAACTTTTCTTTAAAAAGAAAATTATTTTCTCCAAATACGGAAACAGCACAGAACTGGAACTGATGTTTTTAATATCTTAAAGCATATAATTTGTGTAATAATTTCCGGAATTTTTTTAACAATATAATATTTATTTCCTAGTCTTTGTAAGCACATATTTTATGTTCTAATTTTTTGTTTAATTATTTCTCAGAAACCCTGGATTTGGTATTAAAATAACCAAAGTTTTGGAACACCCAGAAAAACATGTTTGAATACTCAACTCGAATATTAATTACAGTTAACCAAATTTGTCGAGAAAGTTTGTAAAAAAAAGCCATTTACTTTATTCAAGGCACTCTAAACTTCGCTTTTATTTATTTTTACCTCAGTTATCGATCACGAAAATGTAAATAACTCAAACACGCACATATTTTGCATTTCAAATTCAAAAATTCAAATAACTTTAAATTTAATTTAAAAAATACAACGCCCCTGGAGGCATTTCGGCAGAAAACGTGTTATTAACCTACTTCTTTACAAGAATGTCATGTCACACGGTAGTACAACCTAATAGGTATAGCACAAACTGCATAGTTGCGCACCTCACCCACACATTTCTTCACCTGCGCTGGAAAAACCAAAATTTTCCAAAAACATTTTCTGATACTCACTCGTGATGTTGACTCGGTCGTCATCTACTTCCATTATCCTTATCATCACCAACAATAACCACTTATGTCAACAGCACTAAATGTCTTTAAGCACATCGCGTATAATAATCGCTGCATCCAAAGGAGGCCTTCCTTGGCCTGCTGAGTGTTGACGTGAGTTGCAGTATGTTGTTAACAA
Organism: Ctenicera cuprea; assembly: GCA_958336395.1. Taxonomy (NCBI): domain Eukaryota; kingdom Metazoa; phylum Arthropoda; class Insecta; order Coleoptera; family Elateridae; genus Ctenicera; species Ctenicera cuprea. Next base: position 2,465,141 of record OY284491.1, read on the forward strand.
ATAAAAGATATATGAAAGTACGTTCCGAATTGTTTGCTCGGTACGTTTCGTTTCACTTCGTCTACTCGCGAATTTTAAAGCTTTTTTGGTAGTCGTGGTAACCGAAATTCCAGTAGCTCATCAAGTAAAGCGAACGGACTATATCACCATAGCAACCCCTAAACGTGAAAATCAAAAAAGGAAAGGGTTCATATAACTTTTTTTTTAATTTACATTATCACCCAAACCAACTGATAAGTCCGAATAACTGCTCGCAATAAAATATTAATCAGTTCAAAATCATTTCTAACCCATGTTTCGTATTGAAATAAGACTTATCGCCACCGTTCAAGAAACAACTTTTACTTGTGAGAGGTGCTCGAAGGTGTGTATGGTAGGGATTAAGCGCACTCGTGCAAGAGAATTGCTTTAGGGCTCTGTTAAAATGGTATTCAAGATCACCTAATACAAATGTGAATGAGCTCTAAGTTGCCCCAGGTCAGAGAATTAAAGAAAAATTTATTTGACGTCTAATTGTAGGTTCATTAAATTGTACGCCGATTGAAAAATTTGGAAAAAGAATTTTAATAATTTTTGAAAGGTTTTAGCTAAAATGGAAAATACAGGATGATCATAAAATACGCCAAAAGCTTGCCGTTTTAAAGGTTTACCTTATAAAAATAAACAAATATCCATTTTTTTTTTGTTTCAAGCCAAGCAATTTTTTTTTCAACGATTGTCTTCCTCTCGATGAACATCTAGATATATCGGTAGGTTAAAAGCGTTAGGGTACTGGTAAGTAATAAATTAGTCCCCCACTTCTCCTTACTGAACATCAGAACGAGCGTTGGGGTACGTTATCATGGCAACCGCCTTGCTATTAGATACGATTTGAAAATCGCTTCAATAACAACGTTTAAAGTAAAGTGTTCGGTAACATGAGTTCAAAAAAGTATGTACATAATCGGGTCCCGCAAACCGAAAACAAAAATCTGAAAGACCAACAAAGTTGTCAAAAATTGACACGGTTTTTATACCAATAACTGTTTTTTTCTTAATATATTGAAGTATTTCGGTGACGAAAGGATTTATGTTTATTTCTACAGGGAATGGGGAGGAGGGTAGAAGCCCGACCCGAATCTGGAACTCAGGCCCCATAACTTTTCGTTGCGCCACTGATTGATATTAATATTCATTTTATTCAAAATTACTTCAAATAAAAGTGGTTCAGTATAAAATACGCCGTTAGTTAATGTTTATTGTTTTACTTTGTTTGACTGATGTTTTCACTGGCATTTTTAAAAGTAATCTCTGTCTTTATTTTAATATTTTGACGTATTTTTTATTTCTATTTTCAACACCGGTGGAGGCTGGTACAGGGAGGGCAACGGGGCACTCATCTCCCAGCTATTTCTTACAGTTCAGTATTTTTTTTTTCTAATTTTACTATTTAAAAATTTTATATTACCAAAAATCCAATAAATCAAATTTTGCTGAGATCGTTACTAGTTTGAAGTAGCTCAATTCGGGCTTTACAAGTGCGTCACATAAAATAAAACAAATGTTTTTAGAACAGCGAGTAGAGGCGGGACATTTGCAAAATTGACATCCCGAAAGGAACTGCACGCTGCAGTGAGAAGAGGTTTACGACGTTTTAATTGGATCATGTGAGTTAGTGGTTATCTGTTTATATTTAGAAACAGTGTAGACGCACACACCTCTTTTATCGATAAAAGTCATATATTTTATAGGTTATATAAACACTACGGGAATTCGGCGGCGGTGACCTAATTCACAGCTGAAGATCAGGAGAGCTGAAATGGAATCCACATCCATTCCGTTATTACTTATTATGTTGTGAAGGACGATGGGTGTTATTTTAATCACTGTTAAATTTTATTAGAATTATTAAACGTTTTATTGAAACATGCCTACTTAATTTAAATAGAAGTATCTGGGCATCTTACAATAGTTTGTTAGGAATTGCCATAAAAATTGACACTAGTGTTTGTATGAAAAAGTGATGTGAAGTGAAGCGTTTGTAGAATCGGTTAGACTTAAAAATAATTTGCACAATGCCAATGACGTCCGCAGCTAATTAACGGTGTTTTTCAACCCTAAAAACAATAGAATCTTTTGCAGAAGGATTTGTGATATTTTCGTTACAATTATAGCAATTGTGAATGCAAATTTAAAATAATATAATATAGATAGTAGGAAGTTAATCCCAAATAGCACAAGATGTCGATGGGTTGTTTTTGTTTGGTACATTTTTATGAACATGCTGTGGATTTCTAGTGGACATCCATTATGGACATAAGACGGTTACTGAATTGTTAAACCTTCAACATTTACTGGATGTTTTTAACATGTCCTTCTAGGTTCCACAGTAACATTTTCAACCATAATTTGTCGCCTCCTTACCGCCGGGATCTTGAAAACTGCGTGCTGGTCGTTCGGGGGGTTCGGTGACATGGGCTTTGTATGGTTTTGTTTGTTTTGGTGAGCTAATCGATAAAGCTGTTAGTTTGGTTGTGGTTTTTTTGAGTATATTTAATATATTCGTGGTTATAGGTTGTGAGTTTTGCCGTAGTTACGCAAGGTAAGTTAATACGTCTTTATCCACAATTACTTGTATTACATGTAATAGTCACACGTAACCTAGATGTGCATATAATTTTCCTAAAGATTTTTATTTACACCGCGATCAACTTAACCCGGGGAAAAATGGGAAGTTGAAAAATAGTTTTATTGACTCTTAAATGCCATTACCCTAAAATTATTGACAGATAAAGCAATTTGTTTATAGTCTGAAACACGCGGTTTTGCTGTCGCCGCTCCCCTTGATTAATTTTATTCTGATCGTTCTGTAGAAATCTGCATTTACTAAGATGTAATTTTGAAAGAATTTTTCATATTACAGATTACGCTAAAATAGCAAATCCCAAACCAACGCAAAAAGATTGCAAGAAAGCTTTCCAGAAATAGTTGCGTAGAGCAAAAGACCGTAGCAATTATGGAAAAAAAGAAATATTTAGGAATATCATCATCAGTTATTACATTTTGAGCTTTACCGTCACAACAGTAGTATTACGCCACAGGACGTCTTTTATGTTGATTTTGGACGTCCGATGGACATCAACAACGTCCTGGTGGGATATCCACTGGCCTTACTATGGATACAATGGTGCTATATGGGATAAACTTTTTTAAATTTCATTTACAATGTACAAAAAATGTTTCAGAACCCATTCTAAAATACCCTGGAAATTTATTAGGTTGTCACAACAGATCTTTAATCAAAGTGTGGTATTGAAGCAAACATTTCATCATTTATACGTATAAGTAACATTTTTGGTAAAAGATTATCTAATAAATAATAATAATAAAACAGTTCCATTTAGTATGGTGTGCCTATAACACAAAACAACACTTTTCGCCAGTATACGCAACTACACTAGCCACCCATTTCTGACGAACAGACAGAATCGTCAGATGAAAATCCACTATAACCGTAGCCCTAGTGATTGGTCACTTTGTGAATCAGAAAGAGATGCGTTTGGATGTCATGTATAAAACTATTAATCAAAAAGTAAGATTTTATGTTTGAATCTGTGTATTTTTCCAGTAGTAAATTTTCACGAGCCACTACTGCCTAAAAGACCCACCCCGACGGAAATTTAACGTCCGAAAAAGACACATGTCCGTGGAAAAGAACACTTATGGTCAGGTTTTATATCTAATCCATAATTTTGTCTTCATTTTGAAATATTTATTTTCTGTAATATGACAACCGTACACAGCCTGCAGTGTAACTTTCATTGTGTAACTTTTCACTTTTAAACATTTAACCTGATCTTTGACTCGAAATTTTAAGCTTAAGATAATATAAATCCAATTTAGAAATTTTGTAGCTTATATGCCTACACTTGAATTAAAACATGAAACGATTTGTTTCACTTCAAACGCAACATTTTTAGTATTTTTTGTGAAGTTAAAAATTTCGTTGTTTTTGTTTTCACATATCTTGAAAATATAATTGCGCGTAGGCGCAACAAAGTGCACACTTTCCGACTGCCGTAGCATTAACAAGGCGGTTAGTACTCCGACTGTTGGGGTCTATCCAGGGCCTGTAAATTTTACAGAAACTATTTAAAATCACTTTGTAGTGCCAAATTTTTAAAAAACAATTTGTAATTTCTGATTAAGTCATACTCAACTCAAGTTTTGATTAAATTCTAAAATTTTAATTTTACTTCAAAATTAGTTTTTCCTAGTCCTCTGTAAAACGAAAGCCTAATATCACAGAAATAATTGACCATACATGCAAAATTTTATGCACGCTATTTATCTTATAATCGATATCAACATTTAATTATTTTCCTAGTGCAAAAACTAATCCTGTTGGTATTTTACGACTCGTTATAATAAAAAAAACTCTAGTTTCTAATTATAATTACTGTCAGACCTGCCTGGACCTTTCACATCTATTCGCTTCTTAAGCTAAACCTATCAATTGGACTTTACCAATAAAATAAATTAAAATACTTATTGAATTTAACATAATTAACAATTCGCTCGCAGTTCACAACGCTATACAAATGTAAAGGTTGCCGCTTTGTGCTTCGGTTATGTAATGTTTTGCTACGTATCCGTCGTTTATGCTGATTAGCGTGTGCAATACCCCAAAGGAATACGGCTTAATCAAAACGATGTTGATTACTCCTAGTGAGGCATTTCAAGACGAGTAGTAAAATAACTTTGCATTCTTTCACTTTCTCCCATGTCTATTAATTTAAGACTTTATTTGCGTATGCAAACAAGACGGTTGTATATAAATATGCAGATGTTTAAGCTTGTTACGAGCGCATTTCCACTAAAAATTATTTTTATTGAAATCGAATCCGTCTTCGGGTCACAAAGAGCACCATTCTAAATTTTCATACAAAAAACACGCTTTCTACGCACCTGGTCGACAAGATTTATTCACATTTCCTTTTATATTATGCATTCGGATTAATTTACATGTGCGATTTGAATATGGTGTGATTTTTAATTTAAAACGTGCGCTGGTAAAAGTGTAACTTTGTTACGAAACACGCATTCGTAAAATTTAAATTTGAAACTACCCATTCAGAGAACTGCAGTAGCTTGAATTTATTGCTAAGAACTTTACGATTGTGAATTACTAAACATTCGATTCGACTTTACAACTACATAAAATAACAATTTAAATTTATAGGTCAAACTTAAACCTTTGAAGTTAATGTCAAATTCAAAGTAAAAATGTTAAGATTGAATAATAAATAAATTGTGAAGGTATAGAAACGACTCAACAGTTAAGGTATATTGCGTCTGTTGAACAACCCAAGCAATGTATTTCCTAGCCCCCATAAACACAAATTCTAATTTTTTAGAAAGAAATTTGTCTATTGCCAATACTGAACCGAAAACTCGCGGTTTCTCGATCAATTGATTGTTCGCTAGCCACTGTGGTAAGATGAAATTCGTTGAATTTAAAAGTAAATTTATAACTTTACTATTGATTCAAAAGTTCCAAAATCAAAATTTGAAGTAAACTCATGCAGCCATTATACAGAGTGCCCATTTTAAAACTCCGAGCCTAAATTTTTTTAAATAGGCAACACACAATGCAACCCCCAGATCACTATGCATTTCTACCTGTTTTTTTAAATTGAGATCAGAGTTGTTTTACAGTACATGTATCTACTAATAATTAAGTACAAATTTAAGGTTACTTTAATAACTCAAATTTAATATTTGACAACAATAACTACAATAATTTAATAGGAACATAGTACAAAAACTAACGAAGCAGGTGTTCAAATTGCCTTCCCCCTTCGTTTTCGCAGAGTATAATTCTTCTACGCATCGAACCTCTAACACGAGCTAACATTTCCGGTGTGATAGAGCGACAACATTGAATTATCCTTTCGCGTAGATGTTCTTCATTTCGAATGGGCACTTCATAGACATCATTTTTTACTTTACCCCACAAAAAGAAGTCTAGCGGAGTCAAATCGGGACTACGGGCAGGCCAAGGATGCAATGCACCTCGTCCAATTACGCGTCCTTCAAAACGTTGGTTAACATAATTTCTCACATCCCTATGAAAATGCGGAGGTGCACCATCATTTAAAAACCACATGCTATTCCGTACGTTTTGAGGAACTGTTTGGAGGAGAGCCGGTAGTTCATTAATTAAGAAATTTAAATATCTAAATTTCCATTAAAGAAATGTGGACCTATTACAAAATCGCCAATAATAGCGCACCACACATTAAGAGAAAAAATTCTCTGAAAATGGGTTATCCTGATCCAGCGGGGATTGTCTTGGGCGTAATAGTGGCAGTTGTGTCGATTAACCATGCCGTTGCTTGAAAACCTTGCTCCATCACAGAATAATACCATACTTAAAAATTCCGCATTGCCGTTTAATTGCCGTCTAAGAAATCGACAATACTGAACACGATGCTCATAATCGCTATCTTCAAGATGGTGTATGGTATAAACATGGTAGGGGTGAAATTTGTTCGCCTTAAGAATATTGAAAACAGAACCTTTGCTAATGTTTAAGGCATTTGCAATCGCTCTTTGACTTGTATGGGGATTATCCGTAACCATTTCAATTACAGCTACTTCGTTATGTTCAACCGTAACTTGCCGTGCCCTTACTTTTGGTTTTGAAAATTGCCCTTTACTTGTAAATTCAGAAGAAGCATTCTAAATGTTTTGTCTGTTGGAATTCGTCTACCTGGAAAGCGTTGCGCATACAAAGTACTGGCAACACTCGCATTTTTTCGACATTCACCCAAAATTAGAAGCATGTCCACTTTGTCAGCGTTGGAATACATTTTGTACCAAAGATTAGTGATCGACAATCTTTGTTTTGCACCGTTCAAGTAATGTGGGTTAACGAATTTGATTAGTAAACTGTCAAGTTAATACAAACATGATTGCCCTGATCTTAATTATAGAAATATTTTGTTTTAAAATACTAGTCGGCAGTGACTTGTATTGTGTGTTGCCTATTTAAAAAAATTTAGGCTCGTAGTTTTAAAATGGGCACTTTGTATATAGAAGCTGTAACCGTAAGTCCGTAACAGTAACTTTTTTAATATTGTTTCAATTCTATACAGTTTCTTCAAATTAACTTAATTTCCCATTTTTGACAAAGAAAAATTATGAGTAATTTTATCAGTAACAAAATTACTGGCTAATGTAATCCTGATTGGTTGCAATTTAAAAATGTCATTGGTTGAAATTTAGTGAAATACATTTTTACTGTTGCTTTGATTTAACTGGTGAAAAGCTTAAGCGCTGCGATTAGTCTGCTAAGATGTGAGTGTTGTAATCAAATTTAATATCTTTTTTTTATTATTTAAATTGGCAAAAATCGTAAAATCAATAACTCTAACTATAACTTACTGCTACATGATTTTCTAATCATACCAGGAGTAATAAAAAGTTACTACGTTTTGAAACTCAATAATAATAAAAACTTTACAGCTGCATTTATTATTATCAAAGAGTTTCGTTTTTGGCTGAGGCTGTGCTCAAGGTAATTAGGTAGAACGGCGAAACTTATTGCACAAGTTCCTCTTTTCTTTTGTGAAAATTTTAGATAATTGATTTTTTCGCCTAACTTCAGAAAAGAATAGGTAGTATAACATTTTGTACCTAATTAGAATTTAAAAAAAAACATCCAGATGCATACCCATCATTTTAGAAACTTTAAAAATGGCAAAATTTCATTAAAATTTTGACAGAAAGGGTGCATCAACATGCGTAAGTTGAACGAAATTTACATAAGGTGATAAATGAATGATGATCTATCAATCGTATTTATATCGACAGGTGAATGAGAAAGCCTAAACGAAAACGAATTAATTTTTTTATAATATAATCTGCCAATTAACTTGGACGGTAAAATATTAAAAATGTTTATTAATCATAACTTAAACTTAAGATACTGTGCATCGTTATATTAATCGAATGATATTTTTGAGAAGTTCAAGGAAACACTGTTTAAAATATTCTTAGTTAGCATTAAAACAAGTGATCATAAAAATCCAATTAGAAAGAAAAACTATGTCCTTGTTTTGTTCGTAACAACATAAAATACCAAACATCGATTGCAACGCCCTCAACGTGAAACCCTTCCGTTAAGCAGGTTTAAATATATTACACGTTAATATGAATAAAATAATAAGTATTAACTTTAACAAATATTCATTTTAACTTTATATGTATTTTGACCTGTTTACATGTCATTATTAAAGGTAACATAAGGGTAAAATAAATATCTGTTGAAGTTATTAATTATTATTTAATTATATTACCTAATATGAATTTGAACGAAATACAGTTTGAATATATTAATTATACACTATACGGATTAGAACGGTAAAAAAATAAACGCCTGAGAAATTAGTTTTTCAACAAAAGCTTCAGATCATAAGCGTTTCATCTATGGGAGACTGAACTCTGTAAGGAAGCGTTTTTGGATATAGGTAAGTTGAGTTTAATCAACTTAATTTAAAGTAAAATTTAAATTAAAGTATTTATGCTTACTTTGTAGCAGTACCCTGTGTGTAGGTAAGAAACGAACTGTTAATAAGTTCTAGCTTTATTTAATTGAAGTTCATATTAATGTATTGTAAATAAAACAATTCTTAACTTCAACCTCTTAACTTCAAAGCAGTTGAAGTTAAGAATTGTTTTATTTACAATACATTAAGAAACAAATTATAAATTAAAAATTATAAAATTCTATGTTTGTGTTATTTATTTTAAATTATTTGATCAAAAAATCTTATTTGAGTCAGTTTGCTTTGTACTTTATAGTACATAATTTAATGAACACGTTAAAACTTTTTGCTTAACAAAATATGAGGGGGGCGTTATACCCCATTCTTTCAAGTACCAAAATAATTTAATTTGTAGCTTTTAGGCAACCTAAAATACAAACCAACAGTAAAATAGGCCCCTTAATCTGTGTTGTGCATCATTAACATGTAATTCTGGTTGCATACAGCATCTAGTAATAAAATATTAATATATAAACTGAAATTTTCAAAAGTGGGGTTAAGAGCAAGTGGTACAAGAAAGCAAGTTATTTAATTATAGTTTCTATCCACTTTTAAAACGCAAAAAATATGAGCACCACGTTATTGAAGACCTTAACAAGATCGTGCTTTCATAGTCTTAAAAAGCACACCCAACAAACTAGGTTAGAAAGTACTGGAAATAACACCTACAAAGCAGCACTAGTAAGAGAAGCCCTAAAAGGTTTTTCAGTTGAAACTAAAAAACGTTCCAAACTACAAGACAACGAAGTGCGATTGCAAGTACGCTACTGTAGTTTTAATTCAGCCGACCTACATAGCTTTAAGGAAGAGTCGAGAGACCTCCCTTTTGTACCGGGCTACGAACTTTCGGGTGAGGTTATTGAAATTGGCAAAAATATTACAAATGAACAAGTATTACAAGGTGAAAAAGTTGCTGCACTTAGTTTAGAAAAATTTGGTGGATTTGCCGAAGAATGTGTGGTAAACCAAATTTCTTTATATGGTGCAAGATGGTTATTAATTGTTATATTATTTTAGCTTAATATCAACGACATATTTCGACTTCCGAGTAATGTACCGCTCAAGGACGCTGCAGTTATAACTAGTGGTCATGGAACAGCCCTACTGGCTTTTTCAGAAAAGGCTCAACTTAAAGAAAATGAATATGTTTTAATTACGGCTGGGACAGCGGGTTTGGGATTAGCAGCAGTAGATGTTGCCGCAAATGTTTATCATGCAAAGGTACTTTCGACTATTTTTTATTTATATTTAATTAAAGGAGTTTTTAACTTAGGTAATCGGTGTGGTTGATTCAAGTGAGAGAGCCCAACTGCTCAGGGACCGTGGCGCTTTCCAAACTTTACAATTTAGCCCAAAGTTAAAAAAAAATGTTTTAGCAGCAACCGAAAAGAAAGGAGCTAATATTGTTTATGATGCTGTTGGGGAGCACATGCTTGAAAGTATTGGTAAATGGTAAGTTAATTTTAAAAGTCATGAATTTGGTTTTAAATTAAAATAATTTCTAGTGTTGCAAATGAGGGTAAGATATACCATGTTGCCCCTTCTACGTATAAAACCATACCAGCCCCACCTCCAAATTCCAGTTTAATGATTTTAAGTTTGTTGGAATTAAGACGTCATAATCTTGAATTGTATCGGAATATAATTAGCAGCACACTTGAGCTGGCTGATGAAGGAGTTATAGGTGCCCACATTAGTGCCCAATTTAATTTAATAGATATAAACAATGCTGTTACATATGTTGAAGAGAAGAAATGTACTGGGAAAGTTGTTATTAAAATAGACGATTAGAATGTAAGTTTTATTTATTTGTATTAATTTATTGTATAAGTTTATTATGTAAAAAGTAATTATTTGTAAATACAAAATCTAATATTTAATTTATATGAATAAGTCTTTAATTTTTTGATTATCATTACTTTATAGTGGTCCTGTACTTACAAAAACATACGTTTACTTTACGGAAAGTTCGATTTTATGCAAATTTTCAATAATCAGATCAGTTTTGGATACAAGGAAGCCATAAAAGTGGTTTTTAAAAAATGTCTGTGTGTGGCTGGGTGTTTGCATTCGTTCCCCTATATCTCTAGAAGCCCTTGACTGATTTTTATCAAATTTGGTGTTTAGTAACAGGTAGTTCTTTGTAAGGTTTTTAACCGGAACTGGAAATTACAGGCATGTTTTTCAGTAGAGATGTTTTTGGGTTAATTAACCGAGTAAAATTTAAAAGCTTGAGTTATATTCGCCAAGATTATTGTATGAATACAAAACTAAACCAATGGCATAGTTGTTTATTAGTGTGACCATAAAGTATGGAGGGCTTAACTAGGCGTTATAAAGGTAAACAACTGTAAATAACCTACATGAAAAGTTATCGAAATTATTGGTCTAATATTTCCAGTTAGGTAAGTTAATGGTACATTTTGCTTGGCTGTAATGTGCATGAATAAAGTAATCGCAGGTAATACCAACAGTGCCGAGAATATTTTTCCATGGTTTCCATGTGATCAAAATTACACAAAACAAAATTAGCTCAAAAATCCAATGAGCCATTAGGCAGGCGAGCTGCATTTCAGGGTGACTTTGTAAAATATGAATAAAATTTGCAATAATTTGTATGGAAATGACAAATCATTCTCTAAAACAATTCTTGTCACGAGCGGTATTTGGAAAGATTATTCAACAATATAGCTTTATCTTTATTTACAAAATGCTAATTCTTGATTAATTATTTAATTTGATAGTGAAAATTCTACAAGTTAAATTTTCGTTTAGTTTTTTGGATTGGCCAAATGTAGAAAATAGTAGGGATGCAACGGATATTCGGTTTTTATCCGTTATCCGGCCATTTCACCGAATATTCGGTTTGGGCGGATAATATGAAATATCCGACTGGAGATTTTTCTTCAAGTAAAAGAGATTATGCATGCAATTTGATATGAAAGTATAGACTAAAATAATTGAAAGTAAGAGAGCAAAAACCCCCATAAGCCCAGTATTTTGCAAATCTGCATAAAATTACTAAATTTATAAATATGTAACTATTAAAAAATTAATAGATTATTAATAAAATAAAACTCTTGGTAATTGTTTCACAATTTGTTGGTATTTATTTTCTCGACTTAAGTTTCAACCTTCACGGTCATCGTCAAGAGTTTACAAATCAAACTAATGCTAAATCTTAAAGATGTACAATACTACCCTACCCATTTCCGGAATTTTGCGTCGCCGCCCTGACCCTAAGTGTTAACGCATGTGTGTGTATGCTTTGTATATTGTAGGTCAAGGAGCAGTGAATTGCCTAAATCGGTGTGGTCATTAACTATAGTTTTATTATTATTTATTGCCTTTTCAATTTCTAAATTTTCCAATTTATTTAAACGTTTGCCCTTGTTTTCTACGTGTAAAATTTTTGTATCTGTTTGTTTGAAAAAATGATTGTTTGTAATACAATGTTGGGAAATGCCGGTTGATTTATGATTATATTTAATTGATCTAATGTGTTCTTTAATTCTTGTATTAAAACTGCGGCCAGTTTGTCCTATATATATTTTTAAATACAATACTTAAAGAACACATTAGATCAATTAAATATAATCATAAATCAACCGGTATTTCCCAACATTGTATTACAAACAATCATTTTTTCAAACAAACAGATACAAAAATTTTACACGTAGAAAACAAGGGCAAACGTTTAAATAATTTGGAAAATTTAGAAATTAAAAAGGCAATAAATAATAATAAAAATATAGTTAACGACCACACCGCATAAAAACACATGTGTTAACACTTAGAGTCAGGGCGCGACGCAAAATTCCGGAAATGAAGGTTGAAACTTAAGTCGAGAAAATAAATACCCAACAAGTTGTGAAACAATTGCCAAGAGTTTTATTTTATTAATAATCTAATAATTTTTTAATAGTTAAATATTTATTAATAATGTTTCACCATGTGCCTACCACACAATCAATTCAAAATATTACTAAATTTATATTATTGAGATCAGCATTTATGCGAGTTAAAAATTGGAAATGATTTCAAACAACAAAAATAAGTATTATTTTTTAAAATCACGAAGTAACGTATGGGACATAAGTTTTGAGAAAAAAATCAACAGGCTTAATCAGCAAAATAACGAAATTTTATTCAAACTTAAATATTAATGGTTAATTTTACATCTTTTGGCAACATGAAAACTAATCTACAAAACTGATAGCGGACCATGGTCCTCAATGGCACGCAATTTGGCTAAGACTTGTCTCATCTTCCTTTGGACGATGTTCGGGACCACTTTCCGAATTTTTCTAAAAATTCGTGCCCGCAATTGTTGTTCATTTTGGGCGTCCCAACCGTTTTCATAAACCTTTCGACACAATAATGACCAAAATTCTTCTATTGGCCGAGCTTGACATTTGGGGGGTTATCTGCTCTCGGTACATAATTGATGTTATTCTGCTCCAACCATACCCGAGTCCTCATGGCATAATGGCACGAAGCAAGAGGCCAAAATATTATATCGTCGTTCTGATGATGGATATTAATAAAATTAAGCATTTTCGGTTAATATCTTTGGGTATAAATCTCAGCATTTACAGCTTCTCCCCGAACTCGGCCAACATAGGGATTGTACCAGTCTATTAATCCTGTTTTGTGCCAAAACACGAGGTCTTCCAGTTTTCGGCAAATTAGCACAAGGTATACCCTCTTCGCGTTCTCTTATTGTCCTATATAAATCGTTGCCTGGCTAACATTTTCATCTCTGAACAAGTTAACAATTTCACGTTTGGGCAACCGTCCAACAATGCGATAGATACTTTGGCGAATTTCAAGTTTGTACGACATTTTGAACTTAGTTATTGAATAAATTTGACATTTATCAATAAAAACAAAACATGATTTGTTTACCGGTTTCATGGTAACTAGATCAGACATCAAAATCGAGTAGAAATTTCAAGGCAAACTTTTTCTCAAAACTTATGTCTCATACGTTAATATATGTACATATAACATAAGGAAGATGCATGAACCGCTTGTTGCTATGATGTGCAGGTCTCAATTTTGCAGTACATGTGACAGAGAGATCTGAGACAAGGAAGCTATAAAAAGTACTCAATCGTCAATATTTTATTTTAAATGTCAACAAAGACCGTATATAATAATAATAATAATAATAATAATAATTATCTTTATTTTCCACATTCGCAGAGACAAAAATTAACATACATAATAGAGAAAAAAACAAAAAATAATTAATTATAATAACTATAATAAAAAAAAAACATGCAAACGAATGAGAAAATCACAAGGTTGCAGTTCAACTGTAGCAGCTGCTACATTTGATCTTCCACTGCAACCTTGGATAAAACAAAAGGCGAAAAATAATAAATGCCTAAATTAAAACTAAACTAAACAAAGAATAAAATAAAAAATAAATTATTCTGCAAAGGCAGGCCGAAGAGCAGTTGAACCAACACAGCGGGACTGTATAGCTACACACGTAAATAGCTAATTTGTAATTTGTAATATGTTAGGTTTAGTCAGTTGATTTCTCGTACGGTGTCGGATCTATCAAAACAGAAGATATTTTAGTTGCAACCCATGTTAAAAAATTGTTAATTCTTGTAATTACAGTCAAATTCGTTGGCAGATTTCAAATCTTAATTGTGAAAAAAATAACAATATGAGCGCGAATTAGCACATCCTTGAAATAGTACATTTAGTAGTTTCCTTGTCTCTGTGCTCCCTCTCTCTAAAACACTACAAAATAAGACCAGAGGGTTCGTTCATTGCATAAATGTATACCCTTTAAGTATATATTATGCCCTGTGATTAAAAACTAAATTTTACTGTGTTTAAGCTAAAACTACTTCGATAGTAAAAACTATGCCGGATAATCCGGTATCCGGCTGAGCAACCGAATACCGAATATCCGGCATTTTGAAAAAGTACTGCTCGCTGCATCCCTAGAAAATAGAAGGCTTTTTGGCTTTTGTACTATAGCGTTGAATAATCAACAGCAATACCACAAGTGAATTAAAAATTCTCAATAATTCGTTTCATTGGCAACGAAATTGTGTTCTTGCTAGGAAATACCATGACTACAAAGGAGGAGTGATAGGTATTGCCATAGATCAACACATTTGAGTTGGTCAATGAAAGAGAATTATTGAAAATTTTTAATTCACGAGTGGAATATTTTAGAATATTCCACAAAATAAAAATTAAAACTCTTTATTTAAAATAGGCATTTACAAATTTAATAGCTCGCACTGTAATTCGGTTTATATAGGACGAACAATTAGAAATCTTGATATTAGGTACAAGGAACACGTAGGTTGTTACAAATATAAACACCTACATAAATCAAATTACGCTAAACACTTATTAGAACACAATCATTCAATGACATCTAATAACACTATAAACTTTTTACACTTTTGTGGTGATAAACGTAAGTTCGATATACTAGAAGCATTTGAAATTCACAAACATTTAAAATCTGTGTCTTTAATGAATAAGCAAATTGATCTTTTGAATTCACTATTAATAGACGTTGTGGAATGAGAAATCAAGTCATCTGGACGCAGATATAGAAAACCAAGATCAAGTTATGACGATTTATTGTTCCTATAGCAACACCAACTGTTTACTTTTAATCTTGCCTCTGAAAATGACATGACAACATGTCGAAATACATATAAGGTTAAAATAAAAAACCTGTTGAAGTTAAGAATTGTTTTATTTACAATAAATCAAAGTTTTGAAGTTTTTTAATTTAAAACTAGTTTCGAGTTGCTCCATATGTAGGCAATTTACGTACCTGAAACACATAAAAATTGTTCTTTAGCATTATTATTAATTTACATACCTTCTATACCTACAATTATTTCCACATTTATGAAACATTTCTCATGAAATTTTATATATTCCAATAAATAAATTCAAACATTTGTTTAATATTATTTTATTTTGGTAAAACATAACATAATTTATTATCACACACTTTAAATTAATTAGCTAAATAAATGAAAAAAAAGACATGTTAAAATAGGTATAAGGCTGAAATAAAAAAAACCTGTTGAAGTCAAGAATTGTATTATTTACAATCATCATAATCTGTCATTTCTTATACCCAAAAATGTCGAAGTCAAAATTTTGCTATGATTACAACAGCAATAACACCGGTGCTTTCTAAAAATCAAGGATTATCATGGCCAGTCAGGGTGCAATTGGTTAAAAGCCTGAAAATAAACGGCTGTCATTGGACGTTACAATCTGAGTGGAATAATAAACAGTAATACCACATAATTAAGAAATTATTGATAATTCTGTCATCATTGACAACAAAATTGTGTTGTTGCTAGGCAATACCACGAGTCTGAAGGACGAGTGATATTAACGTGCATCAACACAATTGAGTTCGTCAATGAAAGACAGAATTATAAATAATTTTTAATTCTCGCGTGGTATTCTTTTAGAATATTCCATAAACAAAACAATTAAATTATTATTTAGTATAATTATTGGTTATGTAATAAGGCCTTATTAACTATTAAATGCAAAAATAAAAAATTATGTCGACGTGTTGCTATGGTTATACACCACCGAAGTCACGGGAGCTTCCTTAAAAAAAAGCTTATCGCAGCCAGTCAAGGTCTAATTGGTCAAGAACCTGAAAATAAACGGCTACCATTGGCTGTTACAATGTGAGTGGAATATTCTATATAACTGGGAAAAAGAAAACGAAATCATTTCAAAAAACAATAAAACTGGTAAGATTAAACTTTTTCAGTTAGAAAAATAATAACACTTTTTATGTAGGTATTTAAAACTTTATTTAATTGAAACTACGTATATTTACCAAGCCATTTAAGATCAAATGGTGATAACCATTTATGACAACCCCCCATATTATTTTGTATTATATATTTCATAGTATATGGATTAATATTATTTCTTTCATTTTCCTCCTCCATCTGTAGTTTATTTTCTAAGATCTCCTGTGATACTGCCATTGCTTTAAAAGGCAATTTCATGGCTACCTTGTGTAAAAAGTCTTTAACTTCAGCAAACTCACATTTCCCTCCCAATTCTAAGATTATACGCCCTAAAAATGTGAAAAATCAATACTTTCAATGCAATATTACAATGACAATAACAGCACCTGCTTTAATTGGTGTTACATAATGATCTATGGCTCCCTTTCCTCCACCTAATCGCTGTCCCTGTCCTCTTTTTGTAACAGGTTGCCATGGAGCATCAACTCGCCATATAGCAAACATCCGTTGTACATCCATTTCACGACCTATGGTCAACCGCATCATTTCGTAATGAGCCCACTTTAAACGACCTCCACCTAATGCCTTAAATTAACAATACCTTATAAATTATAATTGAATAAGATAAGTTAATAAACATTAAAACAAACCACAATGCCATATTGTTTGTATAATAAAGAATTATGTAGTAATTCGGGTCCTCTCATATACCGCAGCCGCTTTTGCATTTTTGGGGGTTTTAAGCCTGGGGGATACTGCGGAACCTTTTCCATTACTGTCAGTTTAACTCTCTCCGGAAACTTGACATCTAAAATTGTATTAATTATATCGCAGGGCAGAGTTTAAATAAAGATACATACGGTCATAATTAGGAGGAGCGGGAAAATGCTTAAGTCCGCATATTGCTATCCAATTGGGTGTTTTAGCAACTGAAATACAAATAGAATTACAGCTTTGCTTATTCTGCTTGATTTATTTACCTTTTGAAAATAACGTCGACAATCTTTGAACGCTCATTTTACCTAAAATTTATTTTAATTAATTGTCTAAAATTATAGTACGATTGTATTAAAAATTATGAAAAACTTAATACTTTCACACAAAAAATGTAGGGTTAGATTACTGCATACTGTGGTCAACTGTGGCTATTATGTCGCCTCAAGTCCAAAATATTTCGATAAAACTGCTTTGGAAAAGGTACACATTTTGCACTAGTAATTAATGAACACTAATATATTTTGTATACTGCAAAATATAAGTCGTTTTTATAATTGCATAATTTGTAATAGTTTTATATTAAGACACATTAATAAAACCGGTATAAGACACAATCAACTAATGTCGATATTTTCTTGTCTACGCGCCTGATCAGCGGAAGTCTTTTAAGTTGCAGGTAGTTTTTTGTAAGGTCTTTAACCGGAACCGAAACCGGAAATTAGACATGTTTTCTTGTTATAGATTTTTTTGTAGACATTAACGAAATTTTGATATTATATCATAGCGTTGTTGTGCATCTAAAGGCAAATCAAATGGTTTACCCCGAGTGCTGTATCTTTAAAACGAAGGCCGCTACAAATTTTTGAAATTTTTAACTTTGGCGCCCAATGACTCATAAACAAATAAAGCGGTCAATACAAATTGCCATACTGTTTAATAGCTCCTAATAAGTATAATCAGGTAGGTAACGCAAAAATATGTTCGGAAAGATGAAAATTGTAAAACTACTAGTTTTGGACATTTTAAAAATTATTTCTCAAAACTGCCATTGTTTTAACCTCTATGTTTCTGGGGCGACTACACATTTATTTTTTATTAATCTCCCAAATTGTACTCTGACGCCCTCCAAGAATTTTTGAAAATTTTGAAATTGATTAATTATTTATTCAAACCGCTGACGGCAATCATTAGAAACTTTAAACAATTCAATGCACTATTTAGAGTAGTTTATTAGGATTAACAAGGATTTTCAATCATTTTGAAAATTAAGAAAAAAACGATAGTTTTTAATATCACCAATGCGTTTTCAGTAAGTTAGGTAATGTTAACTACGCCCATCAAATAGTTCTAATACAAAAACGCATTATCTAGCTAGCACCCTTAAGTGCCGTGCAAACGCTTTGGGTTTGAAGCGGGCGGCTTGTACCGGGCAGAGATGACTAGATTTAAATTTCAATCACTTATTGGCGCGAGAATATTTAAAACATAAAAAGTATGGGAAATTACCAGCGACCTGTTTCGTCTATTTTTTACATAGGTATCAAAACCGTAAAAAACGCTTGTTTTTTGATGAAGAAACTCGAAGCGGTACGATTGTCGTAACCAAAATAGTTATTTTACAATGGATGAATGGTATCGTTTCGGTCATTTTCGGTCCTAAGAAGGTCAAAATGTCAATCGTAATCATTCTTTCAAAAACAACTTTATACGTATTTCAACGTGTTTACACGTCATTATTTAAAACAAATAACTAAATTGTCGCTACCAGACATAGCAATGAATAGTTTTATCGTGGTTTTTTGACTAATTTAAATTCACTAGTGCTTTTTTGACCTTCAAATTAATTTAGAGCGTTAGATTGGCCTTATAAAGTGTGTGTGGCAGTCCTTCAAATGTATATTGAAAATGACAGTTAGTTAGCAGTCCATACGAAGTATGTATTGCCAAAAGTAGTAATAATAATAACTATATTTTGTTAATTTTTTTTTTATTGGAAACGTAAAGAATCATTGAGTCCGACAAGGAAAGGAATGAGTGGGACAAGAAAAAATAGAATAAACGATTTTTGTAATTTTGATGATATGCCAGAGACCATTTTAAAAGCATCCGTAGTTCCGTGTAGTCTGTCTATAGTAGGCGGACTATATTTTTCTTTTCTTTCTCTCTCTCTTTTCTTCGTTCTCTTTTAATATTCAAAATTTTAGATATTACACTGTCTTTTCTATTAATTTTTATTGATTGTCGTGAATTGGTATTGCTACTGGTTATGCTCTCTGGGATGTTTTTAACACAAGGACCGCTGCCGCAAGAACTATGTACACACACGGTGGAAAAAATAGTGAACTGTTCGGACGTGTGAAATCGTATTCGTCCGCTGATCGGACGCGTAGACACTCCTAGTTTGTTGGTGTTGGTTGATGTGCATCTTTCCTAAGCTAACCTAAGTTTGTGTATATTTTTCAGGTTTTGCCACAAAATAAATAAATTTTCAGTTAAAAGTAATATGAGTTCACATGATAATCAGATTTATCACGAGAAGCAAGTAAGAGAATTATGTGCATTACATGCTCTAAACAACTTATTCCAAACAAGGGGTTTCTTCACCAAAATCGAGCTCGATACTATTTGTCACTCGCTGTCACCTGATGTGTGGATAAACCCTCACAAATCAGTATTTGGACTTGGAAATTATGACATAAATGTTATAATGAAGGCTCTCCAAGGAAAGGGCTACGAAGCAATTTGGTTTGATAAGCGAAAGTATGTTACGTTAAAAATATTGTTGTAAGTTTCTTACCATAATTTTTGCAGGGACCCAAGCTGCTTAAACGTAGATAATATTTGTGGTTTTATTTTAAATGTACCCAGCGATTATAAAATTGGTTTTGTATTGCTGCCATTACGTAGAAGACATTGGATTACTTTACGGCAAATAAATGGTCTTTTTTATAACTTAGACTCCAAACTTGATACACCACAAGTTATTGGAAGTGTAATTGTTATTTTTTTCTATAGTATTGCAAATATGCTAACTTGTATTTATATTTTAGAAAGAAGATTTAATAGAATATTTAAAAGAGCAATTAGAATGCAAAGACAAGGAATTATTCTTAGTAGTTCCAAATGAAGTTGATAAAAGTCAAAGCTGGCTATCAAACCATTCTAGTTACACAAACAATTTAAAAGAACGTGAAGCTGAAATACTACAACTTAAAGATATCGTAAGTGATGGTGTAAACGTTACAATCAATCCACTGTGTAGCAATAAAACAGACGATTTAACAAACCACTGGTGAACAAAATTATCATGAACATTGTACATATAACTGCCACACTGTTGGGTCTGATGTATGATTTAAACAATGTTCGAAAAGTGCAATATTTTTTAATTCACTCTAACAAAAATATTTTTCTTATTGGAAATTGTTGCCAAATCATGAAGGGTTTTGTTTATTTTCATATAACAGACAACAATAGTGACATAGCTGTAATAAGTTCTCTGTAGATATACATTTCTATAGTGAAACCAAATTCAGTGCTGCCAAAGGAAAATGGCAAAGAAAATGGAAGTTTCATCATGTGGAATTAAAATGTTTCACTTGACGAATATGTTCGTGTCTTATGCGTTGCATATGGTGAAGAACTTACTTTTTGCATCACCGCATTGACAGTTTTTAATTTTATTAACGCTTATTTCACATGGAAATAGAAACACCAAATTTAAACAACAATAGCAGCATCAATGCCAGAATAAGAATGATAAATAACTAATTCATAGGTCACTCGAAGTTTTTTTTGTATTGCACAATATTATTTTACTTTTCTAGTGTTTTTTAATTGGTTGTTTAATTGTGATATTTTAATGTTTATGACTTTATGTATTAATGCTTATGTATAATACTGTAACGCAATGTACCTATGGAAGGGACTTTTTAAATTTTAAATAAATTTTGTTTTTGTTTTACATCTCTTGCTTTATAAGGAATGCGCCACAGTAGTCTCGTCGTTACAGCACTTGACTGTTACTCTGAAGGTCGGGTTTAAACACGAGACTAGATGTCTGATGTGTGGTTCCTGCAAGGTGAGGAAGTAAGGCAGGCGCCAAAGGCACGGTGCTTACCACACTGTCCGGTACTTGTTAAAAGGTGCGAGATGGCTGGAAATCGTAAGCAATGATTGATGGCCCTGACCTTCTGCATTGTAGTCTAAACTCCCCATTACAGTGTGTGGCACCAACAAAAAAAAATGTGTGCCGTGCACGCAAGTTCTAAGTGAAGCTTCCTAGCATATTCTCACGGATAGTGTTTTCTGAAATGTATGATTCACAAAAAACTGTTTTGTCATGTTCTAGTTAGCTGTAGGAGCCGCTATAAAAAATAATGAAATACTTCTAATATATTGAATCCACCACAGGGACGGCGGAAGCTCTATTGGGGGTATAGCAAACTCCACACCTGGAAAATGTTCGTGTGTGGAATTCCACACCTGAAAATTTCGAAAAGGTCTGCGACTTTCGCTTTGATAACCAAATGATTACATAATAAATCTTAATTTTGCGTATAAAAAGTAACTGTTCTGATTTTCCATCATTTCCCTTCAACTCCCCCCGCCCTTTTACTCCACACGTGGGTTCAACCTCTTCCGCCGTCCCTGATCTGCCATGTTAAATTTTATAATGTAGGTCCTGAAACCCCTCGAATACCAATTTATATGAAAATCCTCTAACTTTTTTATGAAATTGGATAACTTCATGACGTAATTTTGTCATATTGAAACCGCCTTCTTAAAATTTACAATTTAGATTTTGAATTTGTAATTAGCGCCCCAAAACACCTTTTTATGAAAATTGAATAACTTTATGAAATGCAACCTACAATTAAAAATGTACATCTGGAGCACAGCCTTGTATGCCTCTAAAACATGGGGCAGTCAAGATTGAGAAACAGAAAACCTACAATGAGGTCGATAACCAACAACTGTAGGTAGGGTGTATATATATTTGTAGACTGTATTTACCACGTACTGTACCATCTGAGCGTACTAACTATTCCCGTCCAAATGCATTCCTCTCTGTGCACATATTCACTCCTGACTTGCACATGCCCAGAGATATTTGCACAACGATCACCGATTGCTATTATTAATACTGTATCCCAGGCAGTTTGTAATGTGCCCAGATATTTGTCGTATTGTTTATCATCAAGTGAAGATAATCGGTTTATAGAAATAGATTTTGATGACGTTATTTAGGAATTTGAAGGTACAAAAAGTGAAGTTTATTTAATTTGTAAATAATTATTTCTTTTTGTAATGTACTCTGAAAAAAGTATTATTATTTTTATTCATTAAAATTTTTTTAAAAACCATTAAATGTTTGTTATTTTCTGATAATTGTCTTTGTAAATGAAATATTGTATATTCTGTAACAAGTTTGGAATATGGCATATTCCGCACGAGCGCAAACTTTGTCACCCGAGCCGAGCCGAGAGTGCGGATTAGCCATTCCAAACGTGTTACAGACTATACTTTTTTAACGACTTAAGAAAACTTTTAATATTTCTATCTAAAATACGCTTTGATTATAACTGTCCAAAAAACAGTTGAGAGACGCAACCTTTATTACTCAGAGCAGTGTTAGAACGAAATATTCTATAACAAGTGTAAGAATGTAGTTATTCCATAATTAAAAATTGTATCAGAACGCTTATATTCTAAAATAGTCTAAAAAAAAATATTTTTTCTTTCGTTAAGGTATTATTGTTGTGGTACTGGTCCATACAATGTACCAACAGAGGAGTCGCAAAACGTTACCATAAATTAAATACATGCTGGGGTTTATAAACATTTAATACTTAAATTACAATCTGTTTTAAAAAATTGTAACAGTAATTTTAAATACACAAATCCACATTATATAAAATACTTTCTTGCAGTAATGGACTAGTTTTTTAATTACATAAATAATGTTGAATCACATTAAAAGTTGTGCACTGGACTGTAGCCCACATTCTGCGGTTTTCTTGGATAAATACAAAACAATGATAGCTGGAAAGTTGATAAAATGCAGCCCAAAAAGTTAGGAATCTACAACAAAATTATACACACTTTGGATAGGAATATGTTAAAAAGAACTTTACCTGTATAAACCTATCGTAAAGCAAAATACCATAAACAAACCATTGCGCAGACACAATAAAAGTCATTAAAATGATCGGAAACGGTAAACTTTCAGCAGATTTTACTTGCATTACATGCATTAGAGATGTTAGCGGAGCCGCAAAAAACACAATGGTCATAATGCAGCATAAAAATCCAACATACTTCATGGATGTCGTTTTATCAGCTTCATATACAGAATACGCCATTATTAACAATAAAATCAACAAGCAGCTGAAGAACTGGCGCAATATTATTGACTACAATCACAAAACATTATCATCTTGAAAATAATTGTTTTATCTAAAACTTTACCTTTTTAATACTATACATATAAAATGTTACAACATAAGCAAAGTGTAAAGTAGCCCCTACGGTATTAACTAAAATTAAGGAATGCTCTTGTATTAAAAATCCATATCGTAACCAAAGACTTGTGGATAAAAATCCACATACAAACGGAAGTCCGGATATATCCCCCGTACTTTTCTTCTGAACTATTTTTTGGCATATCAACCTTCAAATATATTTAATTAGCCCTGTTCTATATTTACTGAATAAACTCATTGGACTACTTACGTTCCTGCAAGGAATTGTAAAATAGTTGAAATGGAAGCTGTGACTGCCAAGATATTTTTAAATTCCTCCTTATTCATGACTACCTCATTTTAAGTTACAAACTTATTTCTTAACACGTTTTAATTGTGTACGCATTGAAAATTTTTATCTGTTTTATCATTATTTGTTTGTTGACATTTAAAGTACCTGGTTGTGTCTAATGTTCTGCTCGAAATTTTCAAAAAGATTTTAGAAGCTGAAAGTAGTTTTTAATGATTTTGTTTTTAGGTTAATTGATATTTAATACAATTAATATAAAATTATCATGTTTAAAAAAAAATTTATAAGATAAAAAAAATAGAGCAGAATTTTAGCCACCAGCTGGTTATACCCTGTCTTTAAATAAAAAATACATAAGGGTTGGCCATCGAGAATAAAATTACTGTCTTTGCATGCTTTAGAATTTAAACAAACAAAAACATAATGTCACTTAAAATTTTTAGGTTAAGCTTGCAATTTTTCATTTGTAGTGACACTGACAGAGTGATGACAGTTAAATTCAAAAGCATGTAAAAACAGTAATTTTATTTTCCATGGCCAAACCCTTATGTATTTTTATTTGATCATACGCTACTAACACCAAAAACGGACACTAACTACACTGACACTAGTAGTAAGGAACTCAAAAAATGGACAACAGAAGTTTGTAGCAAACGGTTTCTGCCAGCACGCTTATGAAGAGCGTTTGGGAAATTCTTTCCTGAAATAATTAAAAAGGCTTGTTAGTTAAGTTACATTTTTGCCATTTTAAGGTGTATAGGTGGGGAAAATATCGATTGATTTAAATTGAAAATATGGTTATTAGTTAATATAATCGTTTTATTTAGATTATAACAAACTAATAGGGATATTTGACATTTTAAATTTTTAATAAAATTGTCACTTCTTACAAATATTTAGCTATTGAAACATTCTTGTGCTGATTCGTTTCTACATGAGCTTTTAAATTAACAGCAGTTTTATTAATTTGCTACAGAAGCAAACGATCTACATTTACTACATTAAACACTCGGCTTCAAATTCGTGCCGACCACTTCTGATAATTTTTTAACTTTTAACTGTTTGCTGTTTCATGGAGCCTGTCATTTCTATTAATGCGTATACGCCGTATAAGCTTTGTTAACCACAGCCAAAAATTTTATGACGTTAACACATGTAACCTATACACTTAAATCAACTTAACCTCTATTTAATGGTTTTTCGAAGCACGCTTTTTAAATATTTTGATATAGAAATTTAATTTACAATGGCAAAAATAAAAAATAAAAAGAAGAATCTTGCTGAGCATGTTAACAACAAGAAGAAATCGCAACATATTAAAAGTTTAAATCCATTTGAAGTTCACATCAATAGAGAGAAAATGAAAGTTCTTGGTCGAAAACTTAAAAACGACAGAGGCTTACCAGGTGTATCTAGAGCCAAAGCGCTTAAAAAACGAAAAAACACTCTTTTGCAGGAATATAATCTTCAAAATAAATCTAATAGATTTCTAGACAAACGTATCGGGGAACGTAATGCTGGTTTAACAGAAGAAGATCGTGCCATGGCAAGGTTTACGGCTGTTCGAACGAAAGCTCACAAGAGAAAATCCATATTTAATCTTGCAGATGACGAAGTGTTAACTCATCGTGGGCAAACTTTAAATGAAATAGAAAAATTTGATGACCCTAGATCGGACGATGAAGAAAGTTTAGATGGACAACGTTCATCGGGGAAACTGGAAACAGATTTTGTTGAAGATGCACATTTTGGTGGTGGAATTTTATCAAAAACAGGAATTGACGGAGCTAAATCGCATAAGGACCTAATAAATCAACTCATTGCCGAATCAAAAAAACGTAAGGCTGAGAAACAGAAAACCAAAGAAAAAACATTGGAACTCACAGAAAGATTAGATACGGAATGGAAGGATTTAATACCAATTGTAAATAAAAATGTTAAACAACCAGATGAAAACGCTACACCAGAAGTTGATGATTATGACAAAGTAATACGTGAATTAAGATTTGAGGCTCGAGGACATCCATCAGATCGGTTAAAAACAGAAGATGAAATAGCTAAGGAAGAAAAAGAAAAATTGGAGAAATTAGAAAGCGAACGACTGGCTCGCATGAAAGGTTTCTTTGTAGAAAAGACACCTTCCTCGTTGAAACATCGAAGTGCAGATGATTTAGATGATGATTTTGCTTATGATTCGGATCCAGACATTATGTTATCTTATAATGAAATGGGCGAGTCAAACGTCATAATAAAAGAAAACGATGAGGAAGTAAAAAATGATAAGATCGAAGAAAGCGAAGTTGAAGAAAGTGATGATGAAGTTGAAACTGCATCAGAAGACGATCTTTCTGATTTAAAAGAAGCAAGTAGTGATAGTGAAGGTGAAAACGATGAAAAAAACGAAATATCTGATAACGATGACCAAGATGAGGAAACTGAAGAAAGGGAAAACGATGATAGTGATGTAGGGAATCTGGAAGAAGAAAACTCTGATCAAAATGAAATAGAAAGAATAAATGGAAAGGAAAATCAAATAATTGAAAAAGATCTTTCTATAAATGATTTCCAAATAAAACGATCCAACGAAGAAGCTGAACAACATCCAGTTAAGAAACAAAAAATTGAAACAAATATAAACGAGGCTGATAAAATTAAGGCAGATCTGTTAATGAGAAAGGAAATGATGGAAAAAGCAAGACGGGAGTTACCATACACATTTAACCTTCCCGAATCATACGAAGAACTCCAAAAAGTCTTCACAAATCAACCACCTGAACATCAAAGCGTAATTATTGAAAGGATGATAAAGTGCAACCATCCAAGCTTGGGTGAAGGTAATAAAGAAAAACTAGGAATGTTATTTGTTTACTTATTGCAATACGTCAACGACATTGCATCTGATGATGATGCAAAAGATTGTTTTAAAGTGTTTAACTGCTTGGTTCCGCAGTTGTTTGATTTAGCTCAACTTAATCAAGGCAATGCCCAACATTCTGTCATGGAAGTTATCAAAGAGAAACATTTGGAATATCGAAAGAAGAAGAAAGTGTATCCTACGCTTGATGTGATACTGTTTTTGAAGATAGTCAGTTGTTTATTCCCCTCCTCTGATTTTCGGCATCCTGTTGTTACGCCTTGCATTGTTTTCATTGATCAAATGTTGTACAAATGTAAAGTGCGCACAGAAGGGGATATTGCATATGGTTTGTTTTTAGTTTCCTTAATTTTAGAGGTATGTAAATTTCTTAATATTAATCATTTCTAATTGTGGAAAGGGGTTGTCTAAAAATATCACTATTTTACAGGGGGGTGGGTATAAGATAAGCGGCAGATCTAGAAGTAGTGGTAATCTGTCTGGTCATTAAACGACTAATTCTTCTTATGAAGCCTGTAACTTCATAAGAACTCAAAGTCTGTACAAACTATTTGCACATGTTTAGGGAACACTTAGACCTCCATCGTAACACAATTTTTTTTTTAAATTAAAATACCTTTGTAAATTGGTAGATTTTTATCTGTATTTTTGTATGGAGAGTGAGGTTTTTCAGTCACAACATAGAACTTCTTAAGTGTGTAAATAATACGTTAAAAGGTATGTTGAGCTCCCCTTCCCATTTATGCCCCTCTTTAATGGATTCAAACGAGTGTTTCTGTATGCTACTTCATATAAACTTTTCAAAAATTTTTTCCTTAAAATATTTTTTTTTTTAGTTTATTAGAAAATTTACAATCTACTCTACAGGGAGTATTAAGTAAATATGGTGACTTATATAAGCTTTGTTAGGAGGAACCACTCATTAGTGGTACTCTTATAGTAGTCCTCAAAATATGCAAAAAAGAAAATACTTTATGAAAAGTGTGAAAAGAGAAACACTGATCTACAATACTCTAAACAATCGAATAAATACTTTAGCCGTAATTTACTAGGGCTCTTTACAATGAACCAGCCTCTATATAGCGGTAAACCGCAGACTAAAATTGTACACTGTACTTCCGCAAGTTCCCCAGAATTTCCAGTACTTCTCCTGGACTTCCTTTGGATTTCCCCTACTCCTGGGCATACACAGCGTCAAAAAATGTGTTTAAAATGCCTCCTTCCTTCTTTTTGATTTTCCTGACATTTCCCAAACTTCCATTAGACTTTCCCTACTATTAAACATGCATAGACTAGACATTTATTTTAAATGCCTTCTTATTTGTTGGACTTTCCTGACTCTCCATGTCTTAATACCCGTCGATTAACGTCAATTCCGTTCCCATAGCCCAGTTAGGACTGGTAGTAAGTTAGGCGCCACCTGGGTTATGGGGATGAGGTTAAGCAGGGAAGTCATAAGGCGTTATATAGCTCCCATGTACTATTTCTTTGGTTTTTTGTCCATGAGATATGAATTTGCCTCCTTATTTCTGAATCTGGCTCTGGTGTAGTTTTAAAGTTAGTCTGATTTTTGGTTCGGTTTTATAATTCGTTCTGAACAAGCTCAGATTGTTAATGTTAATTATCTTATATATTTTTTTTAGTACACAACATTGTCTAAGCGATACCTTCCAGCAGCCATAAGTTATCTAGCAGGAGTTCTACACATGACAATTCCAAAATCAGGAGTTAAATTAATAAAAGTCTTACCACCTTTTAAGTCGACATCAAGTCCATTGGTTCTTTTTAAAAACTGCTGTAACCTGAACATGTCCTTAAAACTAGAAGTATCGGACTTGACGAGCACTGAAATTTCTGAAGATTTTAAAATCAGAGCGTTGTACACATCGTTAAAGTTATTACAGGAATTTAAGGAAAATTTTAAAGAATTATCGTCAGCATATGAAATATTCGAACCAATTCTGAAATATTTAGAACAAATTCCTGTTGGTAATTATCCTCACCAAGTACAAAATGAAATGAAAAGCACCTTAGAGAATTTAAGTACATTGAAAACTGAACGAAAATTAAATTATATTGTTATGGAAGCTCGGAAACCTAAAGCTTTGAGATTATACGAGCCAAACATTCAAAAAGTGTAAGTCATTTATTTTTGTTCTTTTAAATTTTATTTTATATAATAATGAGGAGCCTTTACTTCTCACGAGAACTAAAAGGGCTTTTTTCTCATTATTATATGAATTTCCCACAGTCACTTATTATATGTTTTAGATTTGACACCAAGAAACACAGAGTCATGTCTAAAGAAAAGGCGGAACGTGAAAAACTGTTACATAAACTCAAGAGAGAACAAAAAGGCGCATTACGAGAAATCAGAAAGGATAAAGCATTTTTGGGTAGAATTAAAATTCAACAGAAAATGCAAAGGTATGGATATGGTTAGTAGATGTTTGTCTTTTATTAACATTTTTATTATAATTTTAGTGACCAACAGCGTAAAGAAAAGGTTAAACAAATATTTGCTGAAGCTTCCATTCAACAAAGTGAACTTAATTCTTTGGATAGGAAAAAGAAGAGAAAGAAATAAATGGTTTAAATTTTTATTATATTGTTTATTATACATTAAAGTGTTTGTATAGCAAATTTGTGTATTATTGATAAGGCCAGATTTGTCTGCGCTTTACAGTGTTTTCAGATATGTTTTTCGTGCTACAATAGGAAAAACATATCTGGTACAGTATTGCCAACCCACACAAATATCTAAAATTATGGTATTACTGGCGAAATTATAGGAATAAAAATTAGATATGGAAACATGCATCCAGCATCGCAGACAAAAAAATCACAATACTTCAAAATTCGAGGCAGACCTTTTCACACATTGTGTCGCACGTGAGCTACTACAGTACCAATCTGCCGTCTTGCAACTAGGGCATGCAATCCCGGACCAAATTTTCAATCCCGGGATTTCGGGATCAAGATTGGTTAATCCCGGGATCCCGGGATTCTAAAACCACTCGATCCGACATTGTATGCGATCTTGCATAAGAAAAAAATATATGGGCGTTCGGATGCGATTGCGGACCGCATGTTTCGACAATTGAAGACTTCATGAAATAAAAATTTATCGGATTCATTATAAAATTTTAATAAGTTTTATTTGCAAAATGTATACATAATTATCCATATTATAAAAGTAAAAAGGTAGATATTAAATGTTTTCAATAATTTTTAAACCAATTCCTTAATAAAATGAGTTTGTCAAGGGTTTTGTCCCCAAGCCTTGATCTAATTTTTGTGCAAAGAATACCCGCTGCTGAAAAAACTTTCAGCTTCGAAGCTTGTCGGAGGTGGTATCGACAATAAATAATCGTATGCAAGTTGCAAGTTTAGCCCGCGGGTTCCATCATTTTCAAATAAATGCATTTTTTGTTTCAAAGTTGCCGACAAAAGAATATTTTGTGTCTGTGAACGGGGGGGGGGGGGGGGGTTCATGGCTGTATTTAAGGCTTCCCTTAATCTTTCTGTGAGTGTTGAGCTGACTTCTGTAGGCTTTGTTGCAGTTTCTGTTAAAAGTCTTGAAATTGGTATATTATCGTGCTCATCATCTTGCTCTTGATTGTCTGAACTTCTCAACCTGTTTATCAGTTCTTTAACTCGAGCCTAATAATTTTTTCTTTGGAATCACAAAAAGTTTGTCTTGAAATTCTCTGATATTGTCATTAGGATTAAAAAGATATCGCAGAATTCCCGAAAAAACAGTGCTACGTTGTTTTAATCTTCGCTTCAGTGACTCTTGTAGGTCGGTGCTTAAGGGTGAATTAACTTTTTTAATTTCCTATAGCATTAACTTCAGGGCCGTGTCCGATGTGCACAGGTTTGCCTCACGCTGACATAGAGCTTCCATTGTCAATTTAACAGGCTCCAATAACGCGACTAAATCTTTTAGGAGCTGAAATTGAGGGTCTGATAAAAGCGCCATTTTCAGATCAATCAGTGCTTTTTTGATGCTATTTTCTAAAAGCACAAAATGTTGCAACATTAGGCGCAGAAGTCGAACAGAAATCAATGTTGGTCCAATACCGAAAATCACGGGATTGACTATAGGGTAATCCCGGAATTTTTGAGACCAGAAAATCGGCCGGGAGTACCGATCCCGGGATTGCATGCCCTACTTGCAACTCGTTTTTGAGTAATAAAGCATTAAAGTAAAAATGATCAGAAAATCATCATAAAAAAGTGGCTTCTGCCAAATTCTGTTTTCAAATTTATAAGTTTTATTTTCCGAAAACACGTTACAAAAAAACATTTCTAACTTCCACATTTTTGATTTTGTAAAAGCTCATTTTGTTAATAACTTTATGATACATCTCTTGAAATCGACCGATAAGTTCAGGGAATATAAATTTCACATACATAACCCACCCACATATTTTGTAAAATTACTTTTTTGGATTCGATTTTCAAAACATGCATTTCCGTCGAAACTTCGAATTCGAACTTTTTTTTTTATAAAATCGGCACTTCTTTTAACCAATGAGCACAATTAATATCTTAAATTTGCCATTATTAAAAGTTTTGGAATAGAAATCAAGTCGTCTGCAGATGTAGATAACAAAGATCAAGTTCTATTGTTCTTATAGCTACACAAACTGTTTACTTTTCATTTGCCTTTGGTCACAGACAAAATGATGCATGCATTTGATAACGACGTGGAAATACGATGAAAGGTGAAAATAAATAAAAGACCAGTTGAAGTTATTAATTATTTTATTTGTTAAGTAAACCTTTAAAATGGTAATGATAGGTTTTTAAATTTAATTCTAAATACTAATTATTCTTAAAATATTCAGATATTCTTGGTTGTTCAAAACAAAGCGGGTTCCATTTGAAATTCGCTAAAGTATCGTAGTCAGATTGACTTGTATTAAATTGTACAGGAAAAATCCAATTTGTGGCTTTTGTAGCACCAAATTCCTGATCTGATTCACTTTGGAATAGTGTTTTATATTTCCATATTTTAAAATATTTTAAAGTGATTGAAAAATGTTTTTCAACTCTTTTAAGTGCTGCATTTTGATTAAACTTTTGTCTTTCGGAACCTGCAGAAATAATTATTTTTATACCATCACGTAATAAACTTTTATGGTGCAGTTCCTTTGCTTTACTTATCAATGTTTTGCATGTTTTTTCTTGTTTTGTGTAATATTTCCACTTGTTAAAAGCATTTCTTATTAGTATACTCGTGTAATGTGCTTCGCACATCTTATATTTATTCTGATTAGTTTTCTTTTGATTTAGGAATGTTATCCAGGCTAAAACAGATTTCTTAAGGAGAACACTTTTGTGGTGTTTGTTTGCGATCATGAGCTTTAATTGTTTTTGAAGAATATAGGTCTCATAAATTTTCCATTTTTGAAAACACATTCTTATTGTTTTTAATTCTTTGGTTTTAATAAAATTGGTAATAAGTTGCTCTTGTTTTAATTTTTTACACCTACGAATTTTTGCATAATTTAACCAGGCGGTAAGGCATTTTCTCATTAAACGATTATTATGCAATTTGTTTGCGGAATCATATTTCTGTCTTTTTATTCGACATTTCATGAAATAGTTTTTTATACCCAAATAATATCGATTTTTAAGCTTTATGTTTGCTATGTTTTCTACCATTACAATAATTTCCTTCTTTTTCTTTCGTGCTGTTTTATATGCTTTTAGTTTCTTGAAACAGCTGTCTTTTAACTTTTGCTGGTAAAATTGATTTCCTGCACGTATTTTAGCTGCTTTTTCAATATTACAACTTGTATAACTTATCCAATTTCTTAAACTTTGAAATACAAGTTTCCTATTATAGAACTGTTCCGCAATTTCTTTATTTTTGGTTTTGGTTTGCTGATGGTCTTTATAAATTTTAAATCGTAACAAACATAATTGTTTTAATTTATTTTCCCACTGTTTTTTGGCTATTTCAAGCTTCAAACGTTTAATAACTGAGAGTTGAGTAAAATTTTGCCAGTTTTCAAAATAAATGCGTAATACTTCCGAATTATATTTCAACTTGCGAAATAATTTAATTATCTGCTCGTTATTTCGTTGAACTATTTGAGCTTGTTTGTAAAATTGTAAGTTTTTAAAACAAATTTTTAACATTCTGTTTTTGAAAGCCTTACAGTACATCATAATTATGAAATATTCCATTTGTAAATTATGGTATATGCAAGTCATTGTCAGTAAATTACCATGCAAGAATAAATAAACCGCATATAAATGGCTGGCACTGGTTAGTAACTGATGCCACATATTAAATTTCCCAATATATGTTAGGCTAATTAAACATTTATATTTAACTTTATTTTGATAATGTAAGGTAACGATACTCAATTTAAGTGCCTTTTCCTTCCTTTTTACTACAGCATACTGCCATTTACAAAACATTTTGCGTTTTAAAGCAAATTTGTAGTGGAGATTTGCTCTTAAAACAAGACGCCACTGAGCTTTCTGCTCAAACCAATTTGCTTTTAATTTCAGGAAAGCCTTTCTTAAAACTCGATGTTTGTAGTATTTTTCTGCCGTTGATAGTAGAATATTTGAAATTGTCTTTCGATAGAAAATATAGCCATATTTTCGCAATAGAATTTTTTGCTTTAATATTTCTAATTTTCTTTTATGCAAATATCTGGGTAATTGGCCTGGATTTCGTTTAGTATTAATTTTAATACACGTTTTTTTGGATAAAAGTGTAACATTTTCTGTTGTCTGTGACATTTTACATTATTGTCACTTGAAAAATAGCGCCAAATTTATTGTTTGATTTCCTTCGGGTATATTCGTTAAAAAACTTATAGTTCAATACAATAATTTTGAGCTTGTTTGGCTGTCTCAACATCTTGTGTTATTACGTTCATGACTTTCTAAGTGCAAAGTGCCAGACAAAAGTCTTGTCTGGCAATCAAGAAGATCGTGCTTAGGTTAATTGTTTCGTACCTTTGGTCACACGTATCGCCTCACGTGCAAGCGCAGAAGGCAGAATACGTGACATATTTTCTTTTACAATCGTGCTATACAGGGTGTTTCACAGAGTGCGGGCCATAGCATTTTAACCATATGTAATTTGGTTAGGTTAAATTAGATTGTCTACAGAGTTTTATCACATTACATTACATTTTTGTTTTATTATGTGGGAGCATAGCTTACCAATACGAAGATCCCAAGTCACATTTCTATAAAATTATTTCTATTTTAATTATTTTTTAACTTTTATTTATGTTTTTACATATTATTTTTATTGTAATTACTTTTTACCTTTTATTTCCATTTTTACAACATTGTTGTTAAACACAAGGTCATCTAATTTTTTTAAATTACTGGAAATTAATTTGGAGTATTAAAAAACTTAAGCGTCTGATTGTACCTCACCCATGTCTAAAACTATCCCACCATGAAATCTTCTATTCACAGATTAGAAATATATATACGTCTTCTATTTATACAAGTAAAAATCAAGTAATGGTTATAGGCATGTACAAAAAAAAACGTTCAAAACTGCCTCCCGTGTGCTCCCCCCCTCCTGATTAATCATGCTTGGTTACGTTGGGGGGCACAATACCTGGTTCCGACGCTGGTGTCCTTTATTACTATAACGTAATAATTTATTCCAATTTAACTAAAGCCAATTAATATTATGTGATATTTAGTTTGTCTTATATTTTTAAAGGATCTTAATTTTTTTATTAACCCTTACGTGATTGGATTTTAGGAATATTTGTATGTTGAGGTTGGGCTCCCTGAATTTTGACAGTTGAGGTGTGATAATTAAAATTTTCGTAAAATTATTCTAGAAACCTTGTAAAAGCTGTCGTGAAACCATGAATTGTAACAACAATTTACATTGACGTCATTTATTTAGCAACGGCACCACATAATGTTTCATTATGTACTTTACATAAACTTCATTTAAGTAATCCAAATATGAGTTCGACTAGTGGTGGTGGTGGTGCTAGTCCAAACCCAGCCTCAGAAGGCGAAAACTCCAACCCAGCTCCAGAGGAGTCTGTAGGAAGTAAATTAAATCCTGTTCGAAGCAGAGAGTCTCAACGATATTGCTGGGTGTGTTTTGCAACCGACGAAGATGATACAGAAGCAGCATGGGTACAACCGTGCAACTGTCGAGGCACTACAAAATGGGTAAATATTGTTTTTTTGTAGAATAATACGAAGTGTGTAATGAATTGTGATTTAGGTACACCAAGCCTGCCTACAAAGATGGGTAGATGAAAAACAAAAAGGGGGTAACCTAGGAAAAGTTCGCTGTCCACAATGTCAGACCGAATATATCATCGTCTTCCCCAATATGGGCATCATAGTGCTTCTAATGGATACAGTAGACAGTTTTATATATAAAGGGTGTCCATTTTTAGCTGCTGGTATAGTTGTAGGTGCAATTTATTGGTGTGCGGTTACATATGGAGCTATAACTGTTATGCAGGTAATGTGTGACCTTCGAGCCCACAAATTTTTGAAATGCTAACCTCTCTTAGCTTCCCACACTGATAAAATGCTCTACTTAATCTATGATGTTGACTATGACATATATTTTCAAATTTTATTGATAATATTGTAGTGTAGGAAATATTTATTTAAAATATTGTAGGTGTTAATATTTCAAGGCAGATAGTGTGTCTTTGGACTTTGTGATACAATTTACTATTATTATCGCAGTTTGAAAGTAAATGCTTGAGGAGGGTAGAATTATTTTCATTAAAAACAAAAAGTTAGTTAATTTTGTAATAACATTCTTCACGTAAGGTCAACATTAAAAATTTACTCGATTTCCACCACAGTTGGCTGAAAAGAAAGTCAATACGAACACTTTTTTTTCATACGATTTGCAGTGCTAAAAGTTAGATGTTCCAGATTTGTATTGCAAGGGTTTGTTACTGAATTCAATTGGCTATATTTAATAAAAAAGTTAACGTCAATAGCTTAAGTTAGCATCGACATGTTGATTAATCCTGAACGGGTTGATTTACGAACATTTTTTGGGTTGGAGGTTGTCCAGAATATTTATAACCATGACTTCTCCTATAACTCTCCTTAAACATCACGTACACACACATATACATTAACAGGACATTTTTTTAAACCATTTTTTTGGTTTCCTGGAACTCCAAAAACATGCATTTCCGTGAAAATCTCAGAATCAAACATTTTCACGTTCACGATACATTCCCATACTGGAAGTATAGGAAAGTGGAAATCACTTAATTTTCATTAAGTGTAATATTTGTCATGCTAATAAATTTGTTGTCATTTTAATATATTTTTAGAACGTTAATAAATATATAACATAGTACGTAAATTGATGAAATGATACACATAATCTGTAATAATTTTTGTTGTAAGGTCGTTGGTCAAAAAGAAGGTTTAGCTGTAATGGAGCAAGCCGATCCCTTGGTTTTATTAATTGGGTTACCTGCAATCCCAATAGCACTAGTTGTAGGAAAGATGGTACGCTGGGAAGATGCTGTCTTGAATTTCATGCGAAAATATTTGGTTAAAGTACCTTTAGTTAAATATATTTTACCTTTCAGGTAATTCTATGACTTTCATGACTTGATGAATTTTAAAATTGTTATTTTACAGATTGGATGTAAACCCCCACACAACACGAACAGACAGTGATATACCACCTATATCTGACCCTATTTCGGCAACCAGAGTTCTGTGTGGAGCTTTGCTTATGCCGACAATAGCCAATATGTTTGGAAAATTATTTTTTGAAACCATAAAGTCAAATTTCCATAGGACTATTTTAGGTGGACTTACTTTTATTGCTATTAAGGGATGTTTAAAGATTTACCACAAGCAACAACAGTATATTAGACAGTGCCAGAGGAAAATACTTGATTACACTGAAGCAAATATTTCTGCTTATCTGCACAACCGAAGAGATATTTGACTTGCTTAGTCAAGATGACTTTTACAATATTTTTGTTGTTTTCTTTTTATTATCGGAAATATTGTAAACGTATTTAATTTTTACCATTGATAATATTATTGACATAAAAATAGAAAAATGAAATAATAATCCTTGTATAAAAATATTTTAGTTATTGGTTATGACAAGAATTTTATTTTTAATTTTAAAATAAAATAACGTTTAACAATTATTACGTTTTTTTTTTATTTATGTACTCCTAATTTAAGGATATTTTTTTGTATTACAAATAAAGTTGGCAAAAATCACATTAAATTTTTATTTATGCAGGGAAAGTCATCATCTAAGGATTTATTGTAAATAAAATAATTGTTAACTTCAACAGGTTTTTTATTTTTGTTTTAGCCTTATAGATATGTATTTCGACACATGTCATTTTCAGAAACAGCATTAAAAGTACACAGTTGCTGTTGCTTTAGGAACAATAAATCTTCATAACTTGATATTGGTTTTCTATATCTGCGTCCAGATGACTTGGTTTCTCATTCCAAAATGTCCAATAATGGTGAATTTAAGTAAAAAATTCTATCTTTTAATTAACAGTTCTATAAATCGAATTCATGTTTTTATATTTTGAATTGATTGTGTGGTAGGCACATGGTGAAACATTATTAATTTTTTTGAATATTTATTGTGGCTTTATTGTTTATTAGATGTTTATGGAGTTTGTTCGGATTGTGCATAGCTACGTTAATATTTAATTTTTTGAGCCTGTTATAAACTTTATAGCTAACTGTATGTTTTTATGATTTGCAAAATGGCCAATCACTAAGACGTTAAAATTGTCGATGTTTTGAATGATGTATCTTTACCTTTCAATTTAAATATTTTAAATCTTAATACCTACTGCTACGCAGGACAAAACAGAGACACCGCAATCCATCGTTTAGACAAATAAAATGAAGCTCTTCTCATTTTACACACACACACAATGGCTTCTACAGATTTATAAGTGCTTTGTGGTAAATTTTGGTATGAATTCTTTATTTTGTTCTATTGTCAGATAGATTAATTTGTAAGTTAGGACGAGAGTTTTATGGAGGTAAATCGGGAGCTGTATTTATTTTTATTGGTTTCAAAATTCATGCCCCTTTATGTAATAAATGGGACATGATAAAATATTTGTATTTAAGCTATATCGCTCATGAGTGATTGTGAAGTAAGATTTCATACATAACTTTTAGGTTCAGCAATACTTAGGGGGACTAATTTTACCCCTCTCTCCCAATGTTTGGGCTGATGAATTTGCTAAATAAATAATCAATCAACATTTTTCTCGCGTATTCTAATCAGCACAACCTGTTGATTTTACATTTCTATCTGAAGCTTGTGACAGATATTTCTATAAAACAGAAACCCCCCAATTGATTAAGATGAAACTTGGTTTATGAACATTGATAAGTAAAAGACACTTTTTGATGTAATTATAGTTTTATTATCGGCATATTTTAAGTAGTCCAAATCGGGTACCTTTGTCAAAAAAAGTAATGTATATTGTCCAATTGTCACGAAAATATTTATGATGAAAACTGATGATTTTACCAA